>CM034146.1:280859541-281482041 GCA_019776745.2 Taxus chinensis | reverse complement strand
CAACATAAAGTTGGGGTAAATGTAGTCACTATATCATGGACTTTGAGTCAATATTTAGTCTCAGTTTCATACTATTATTCAAATGGTTCTTGAGTGAAAAGAGTAATAATTAACTCACGTCTTTGGCCATTTTTAGATTATTTTTTGTCATATTTTTTATCTTGCACTTGCAGTTTCCCAGTTTATATTGTCATTTTGTGTCTTCCCTATTTTTGAATAGGGTGCCCAGCTAAGACTGTGGCACCCGAGGCACCCTGGTCCCCTTTGGGGTGTCATGATCCTCTTTACCTTTTACTCTCACCTTTTGAGCACTTTCTAGCCATTTGAGCTGTCTATATTTTTAGTGGTCAGTATTTTGGGATTAATTACAAAATTAGAACAAGAGAACCATATAAATATAAAGTTATGTGACCATAATGAGGGACCAAGCACTAAGCATCTACTATCACCATCTAGAGTTGCATCCATCAAAGGCACCTAAAGATACATTTAGCTCCATCACAAGGCACACAAGGTTGGTTCATTTGCATCACATTTCATAGGAGGGGATTTTATTGTTTCTATGTAAATATTTACTACATTCTACATCTAGTTATTTGTTCACTATTTCACAAAGTGTGACTGGCACATGAGCAACATAGGGCACGATTTGCACACACACACCTAGAACTACATTATGTCTGAGATGTATTACAACAATCGGTTAGTAAGTCCACCATTGTGGCTGTTGAGGACAATCTAACCCCTTCATATGCATATTTATTTTTTAGGGTTTTTATGTTTTGTTTCGGGTTTTGCATGTGATTTTTTATTGTAGGTCATAACGTGACATTCATCACAGTTCAGTGACTCTAGCGCGACATGAAGTAAATATAGGTGAACATCTAGTGACACCTCAAAGGAGGTTTTCAAGGCATTTCTATAGACCAAGGCACCCATGTGCACCATTGTCCCCTTCCAGGCACCTTTGTCCCCTTCCAGGCACCTCGGCCCATTCAGAGAGCTTAGATTTATACTTTCTCAGGCTTTTGTGTGATCATTTCCTCATGTTTACCTAGTTTACACTGTGACACAATCTTGTTCCTTTTTCAAATCAGCTAAGGACTTCTTAACCCTCTTCTTACACATTAGGGTTTCATATTTTAGTTGTTTAGTTGTTTGGGTCATTTCCTTTATTTATTTAGTTGTTATTTACTGCTTTGCATAACATCCAAATTAAGCTAAGATTTTACATTTTATCATAATCACATGAGTAGGGGCTAGAGCATCTAGGATTCCTGAGACCTTTGTGGGGCGCTGGAGTCTATAGAGAATCTCATAACCTAGTTTCTTCAATGTCATTTGGGTTTCACACTTACTCGTTGATGATCTCATGTATGTTGCACTTGGATCACCAAGATGCCTATAAATATACTGCATAAATAATCTCCTGCAAAACCCCCAAAATACATCAAATCCTTAAAATAAATATGCTAAATGGGAGGTCAAACTGTCCTCAACTCTCAACAAAGTGAACTTACAACCGAGCGTTGCACTACATTTTAGACCCCATGTAGTTTTATGTGTTTATGTGTGCAATAGTTCTCCTAAGTTGCCTTTATGTCGATGACCTAAAGATAGTGGGCTATATAACTAGATAGAATGCAAATGTGTGGATGGAAAAAAGAACTTCCCCTTCCTATGGAGTGTGTATGCATATAATAATCCCGAGATGTAGTCCCTTTGATATGTATATAGATATCCCTTGATAGAAATTTCCCACCCTTATAATGGTATATATGTTGTGTTTATATACGGATATCTTGCTTGAATCTTGACACTAGTGACACGACATGTCGACTGGGACATTGGGAAAGGAGTAAGAAAACTGAAAATTCCAATCACAAATATAAAAAAAGTGAACAAATACAAAGAGGAAAGGAGCACCCAGGTTAGATAGGAGTGCCTAGGCACTAGTTTCCATCCCTAGGTGCTAGTGTCCTGAGACAACTAACGAAAGATATGAGAATACTGACAGACATGGATCCATGTGACCTAACCATAACTGGGTGTAGAACTAAAAAATTTGAGAGATTAAAAAAATAGAAACCATCAAAGAAAGTGGATAGACAAGGAAGTGTGTCACCAATGAATATTTTTCTTACTCAAGATCCATACATAAAACAACATACTTGGTGGTATAGTAGAATAGTAGTATGTGATTGATTTTGTGTCATTTTCTCCCACCCTTTATGTTATTTGAAAAAAATTCAAGTAGTGTAAAAGAAGTAAGGAACATACCTATGAGAAGTTCAAAAAGCCCTATTACATAAGTGTGTGCATAATATAAGAACATATAGTGTGGTGAACCATGGATCAACGTGTTAATCCACGTGGCATAAATAGATACGGTGAACTGTTGTAAGGAGCACTTATATAAATTGATGATATGATTTTGAGCTATTTGGAGATTTTAAATTTCACGTTGATGGATATTTGACGGGGTAGGGAGTGATAAATTCCCAACCTGATTTTGTATGTGTGAAAAACTGAAGGATTTAGGTGATCTGCCGCTAGAAGAAGAGTTTTAGGGAAATAGGTCTAGTTTTACCCTCCAACTATGACTACATCCTCAAAAGATCTAACCGCTGCAAATGGAAAAAGACCAAATTTGTTCCATTTTGATCCAATGAGAATAACCCATATATGAACAGTATAGGAAAAGAAATGGCATCTCATTTCCCCCACTCCATGAGTATCGCTATGTATATAATGTTGGATGGATTCCTTGTTAGGTCATCTATAAGCAATAGAACATAGAGTAGCTTCCAATGTTAGGTCATATGGGAAAGTAGTGATGTAACTCACAAGTTAGGCCATCTAGGAGGAGTACTAAAATACGATGTATTGTGTCGATTGATTGATTTGATTCGAGAAGTAGAAAATTACATTAAGATTGAGTGTATATGATAGATTACTCATGGAGATATTTTTTTCTTGTTCCCCTCAAATTAAGTCATTAGGGGGAATCGCTAGAAAAAGGTATGAAATGTCACATAATGTATGAGTGCATTTTCGATAATGACAAATTAGAAATGTGAAATGATTATGTATAAGTTTGAGGATAATCATAGGGTGATCCTGATTGTATGTACCACTTTCAACAAAATGGGGAGTGACAGTAAGAATGGACACTAAGCTGAAAGTAGATGTGAAATGATGGAAGAGTGAGGATAATGAAGTATAGTAGATGTCGCAATATTGTGTGTATATCAAGTGGGAAAATGTGTTGGATTGGAATATAGCATTGTGGAAGGTGTACAAGATGATAGTAAGAGAAATTTTGAATTGAATGGCATATATGGGGAAGAAAACGAAGTAGTGCAACTCAATATATGAGTGAAAATGTGTGGTGTCTATTACTTATAAGAATATGTGCAAATAGTAACTATAGCCAAGTGACAAATTGAAACTTGCTATAAATAGTAATAGCAAAAGGTAAATAGCTACTACGTTTGAACCTTGAGTGAGTGTGATTTTTACCTTTGATCTTGTGATGATGCCGCAAATCAGAGCAACGAGATTGAGCTGATTCAAGATGGGGGCAGTGTCTGTGGCGTCGCACATGATAGATGAGTTAGTAAGTAGGAATATTTTCAAAAAATATATAGAAATGAAATATTTTCTTTTATTTTTGCAAAAATTTAGTTTTTGAATTTTTAGGCATTTTTGACTGGGGCAAGAGTGGCCAAGGCGCTAACGTCCCTTGGGACACAAACGTCTAGATCTAGGTGTTGGTGAATTTCTCCTAGGAGCCTGCATCATGCTCCTAGGCATTGGCAACCCACGAGGTTGTTTCGACCCCAGAACGTGATGAATGCAAAATTAATGATTTTTTATGTTATTAGTAGTTGCTTTTGTGTGTATACAAGGTGCTAACATCACATTTTTATGGTGTTTTGTGTTATGCAGAGAGAGATACATTTGATGGAGTTATGTGGAGGTTGAAACTTGAGTACATTATTGGGATTAGGCATATCTGACATAGAGTGGGATATACTAGACCATGTCGACCTGCGACACATAGCTAGATTGGGGGAGATACCCCATATTATGTCGATGATTATTACTTTGTATGCGAGGTGGTGCGCAGAAACTTGTACTTTTTGGTTGCCTATTGGGGAGATGACTGTGACCCTGGAGGATGTATATCGCATATTGAAGCTACTCATTATGGGTGAGAGAGTCTAACTGATGGCAGTAGAGGATTATTAGAGGCAGATGAAACCAACTAGGTGGTATTCTAGGGACACGAGTACATACTAAGACCCATATTAGCTAGCATGCCATACTAAGATCAAGTGTTTCACGGTTGCGGAAGTTCAATACAATTGTGATTGCTTCATTAGTGGTAGTGGAGGGTGGTGGTGTGGGCATCTTATATAATATGCATGATATTTGTTGACGTATAGAGGAGGATGGTATGAGGTATGCATGGGAGTGGTGTGTATTGGCACATTTCTATATATACTTATACAAGTTTATGTAGGAGCAACATGGGGGTGGACTTGAATCCACCACATTATTTCATGTATGAGCTTATGAACACCTTTGAATAATGAGGCCACTTAGTGGGCCATAATAGGATTAGACTAGGCCTGAGATATTTATAGTGAGGTGGACTAGTACATGGAGTAGGAGACTATATACTACTACTTATAGGTCTATGATGTATCGTATGGGGCCAAGGACCACTCTGTAGAGGCCATATCAAGACTATAGAGGGTGGGTAGAGGATGGATTAGAGATACAATGTATCTGATGTAACATGTGGCTAGATGACCAGTTTCCTAGAGTGACCGATCTATTTTAGGGAGAGCATGTATCTACGTTAGTTTGGTATTGCTCAGGATGTTCCCCCCTACGATCAATATGTATAGGTGCTAGGCCACTAGAGCACTCGAGGATATGAACATGAGCTAGAACAAGACCTCATATGAGCAAAAATAGTTCCCCTCAGGTGTGGATGGGGCAGGATGTGGCTATAGAGCCAATGCATGTAGCATGACGTCAGATGTACTAAGGCCTATAGTGCATGGTTAGACAGTGCATTGATTGGTGTTATTATCTCCAATTTTTGTAGATGTGGCAGGTGTACCACTAGTTGGAGGAGTAGAGGGTACAGGCACCTGCCCAAGAATGTACGATGGTATAGTAGCAATAGTGATATCAGAATGCATGATTATTGTTTATTAGTATATTTTTTTATTGTCTACTTAGTTGATTGATTATAGTAATCATGTGTAGTAAGTAATGTGTCGATATATGTTTGCAAGTGATGCTTATAGGTCATAGATCATTCACACATCTTTTTACACATTAACACATAATGTACCTATGGATGTTCTCATGGGATGTGGGATGCTGGAGTGATTAGATGCCTTTGTGGGTGAGCATGCCCACATATTTGAGCCAGTGACGATAGCACCAGCCACATGTATGATATTTTTGAGTGAGTGTGACGAGGCATGGGAGGAGAATCAATTGGATAAGGAAGTTGTAGGTGGATGATCCCTAGCATAGGATGTGTTCACAAAGTATGTAGGACTACAGGGCTAGTTTGTGGAGTATTCAATTGAGTTGGCATTATTATGTAGACAAATAGAGAGATCTAGGGGCCATAAACATCAATGTAGATTGAGCGGTGAAGAGTAAAGTTCTACAACTACAGTAGTTTTATATAGTGACTGTGATCATGATGTATGATAGGTATTTATGTAACAATGTAAGGGAGTTCCCCCCCAGTGAATGTGTTTTTATAACCATTATTTTTTATAATACATATAGATGGATGATTAGCCATATGGTGTTGTGTTTATGTGTTCTTGATATTTAATGCAGATGCTTGTTGTTTGTTATGTAATTGTTTGATTTTGTATTGTGTAAATGATTATATGGATGATGATGTTGATAAATAGGACCTATGTATAAGATAGGTCAATGTCCTAAAAATTGGATTGTAAAAATATATGTAATAATGATGTGATAGATGTGATGTATGAAATGGTAAGAAGATGTGAAGTAACCTAGTGTGATTAAAATGATGATAAGAATCCTTTATATAAGACCCATGTGTGTAAGTCAATGATGGACCAGGGGAGAAGAATTTGTGATCATGGTGTGATAATGTATGCTAAATAGATAGATCAATGAAGTGTGTATCACAGCATATCCCTCAATAGTCAGGTAAGAAACATAAGAACATGAGTGCATCATCAGGCAGTGAGGTGAGAAAAATAACTAGTAAGGATTGTTTTAGATTATACATATTTTAAGGAGTTTTTTTAGGTCATACATACATTTCTACAAGAAAGTTATTATTGTAACAGATCCCTCATACAGTCTATTTAAGATACCGTTAAGAAATATTGAAGGAGTGTCAATCGGATAGTGTAGGTGTTTTCCTTATCAATCAAACGATAACTTCAAAGATTGTAGAGGGAAACCTGTCCCCCTAGTTGCAAGCATGTAGATAGCATTAGCAATTATGAGTTTGTATCTATTTTCCTTATCAATCAAACGATAACTTCTGCCATTGTTTAGATACCTATCCCCCTGATGGGAGATGTAGTGGTAGGATAGCTTAGATTTAGTTTTATGGGTTTAGGATAGCCAATGTAAAGTAGGAGTACTATGCGGTGGATGAGATAATGTAGCAGCGGATGAGAGATTCTGGAGGTTCAGTGCAATGAATGCTAACATTAGGTGGCTTTTCTAATAAGAATCATTCATAGAGTAAGGAGGAGGAAGATAAATGGTTGTCTTTATGCATTTTTCATAGTAACACAGGTTGCATGGACAACATAGTAGACAAGTCAACCAAAGTTGCTTTCACTTTTTTAATTTTATGTTATTTATTATGACGTTGAATTGTTTGCATTTTCATTCTAAAATCTTTTGAATCATATTTTAAGGTTTTATGTTAGGATTTTATGATAAAAATAATTGTTCTGCATCAGGGTCTAACATTGATGCGGTGATAATTGCTTATTTAACGAAGTAGAACATAGATTTAGAGATTTTTCACAATTCATTGTTAGGGATTGCACTACTCTTTTCTTGTAAGCTATAACACAACTACCAAAACCAATGCACAATAAAAACATGTACATCACATCATGAAGCCTAGAAGAATGTGAGAAATGCAATGGATCCTGAATAGGATATAGTGAATATTGAGGTGAAGAGTGACATGGTGGTGGGGATGGAGGATGCTTATGAGATGGAGGAGTTGCAACATGATTGTGAGGTGAAGGATATGGATACCTTGGAGGATGCTTGACAAATGGAGGTGGAGAATAACTAAAATACAATGCAGTAGTAGGAGGATCTATAACATGTTTAGCAATTATATTTTGTTTTATATCGATAACCTTATAACATATAAGAGTGTAAATGATTCACATGTATCATATTGCAATTGTTGTTTTAGAGTAGGAATAAAGTCATGACAAAATATGGATTGATTTTATAGATCAATAAGATGAAATACTAGTTGATGCGTATAAGCAATGAAGTGTAAGATGTAGTCCTACATAGATTCTATTTTACCCTAATGCAAGCTAGGTAAATGATCTTGTGTGACTTGAAGATCATTGTTGAGCGTAAAGCGTCAAAGAAAATAATCTTCCATTTCACATAATGTACTAATGGATCCAAGGATAAATGAGTGTACCATTGAAGAGATTCATTAACAAGACTATAATGGAAGGCTTTTAACAATAATCAATCATTCGAAGAAGAAGCCATATCTATAAGGTAATGCTTAAGATGTAGATATGGATTAACAGTGTCGTCAAAACATAAAAATTTAGGCATGATAAAATCCTTAGGAAATGCTGAATTTTTAATTTTCTTTGCAATAGTATTTCCATGAAGAGAATTATTATCGATAGAAGCATAATAGGCTTTTCTTTCAAGAGTGATAGATTGAACTTGAGATTGCAACTGACCAGCAACATGCATGAGTGATTAAATTTCATATGGATGAACCATAGAAGATGTAAGAGGCACATTTATAGGTTGAATATAAAACCATTATGAGTGATCAAGTGAATATGAGAAGAAGAAGCGGAAGATGAATATGTTATGGGCACACTATATGTATATGTAAAGGAAATAAGAAGAGGTATGCTAAGAGGAATAGAAGAATTGACATGAGTGTCATCGAGAGAGGAAGAAGAAGAAATAGGTGGAGATGAAATATCAAAAGAAAGCATAATATGTGAGCTAGTGGGAATGGAATAATTATCATGCATACTATCATAAGTAACCTTATAAGTAGATAAAAGTGGAGTGGAAAATTCACATTCAGTAATTTTAAGAAAATTAGAGTTGTTACTAACATTTTTCATGCTTAGAAATATCATCAATATCAGACATAGTTTCACATGCAAGTATTTCATCAAGCGTATCCTCAATATATAACGAAGTAGGAAAAGAACTATCATGAGATGTATCTTTATAATCGTTAGAAGCATTTTCAGAAATGGAAGAAGTATGAGATACAACTTTATAATCATCCTGACTAGTATGATAAATAACATCATGCGCATGTACAATTCCATCATGATTATTTTCTATAGTATCAAAATAAAGACCAAGTATATAATTGATAATAGCATCATCAAGAGTTTTATCAGAAATAGAAGAACATGGAGTAGTCCTAGTGCCTATGGAATAACAAGGATTACAACTAGAAATGTTTTATTCTGTAGAATCAATGATGTAAGAAGAATGGGAAAAACTAGTAGGAATTTTTCCTTCCTTGGTCAAAAGTATTTTTTGAATATTATCATCAACTTGAGGATTGCAATAGAGATCACTAAGTTCAGATTCAATAGCCTCATCATAAATAGGGTTAACACTCTCATGATGCATAACTTCCCTAAGATAAGAAGATCTACTTTTTGTCAAATGTTAGGGTTTAGTGGATCGTAGGGCAAGGATTTCTAAGATACAGATTCATTAAATGATTCAATAAAATTTGAGATATTTTATTAAAATATGATTTTAGAAACTGTTACAATGATATACAATAAGATACAAATGATTTTACACTTTTATAAATGTAACTATGTGAGTAAATGTGAAATGTAAGATACTTATATTATTTTCGCTTATCCCAAAGTATGTCTAAACTGGATGAACTGATGAGGAGTCTAGGTAGAATGTCAGAACTGCTTGATATGAATTCTAGAATCCGCAAACTGGCCTGGACATTGGCACTTAGGTAGGGGTGAGGGCTCCTAGGGCACCCGAGACCTCTGTGGGGCACTGGATTCTATAGAGAAGCTGAGAACCTAGTTTCTTTAGTGTCACTAGGGTTTCACACTTTTTCGTTAATGATCACCTGTATGTCACACTTGGATTGTTGAGATGCCTATAAATCTACAATATAGATAGTCTCCTGTAAAAACCCAAAACTAAATCAAATCCTAAAAAAGAAAGATGTAAAATGGGAGGTTAAACCGCCCTCGGTTGTCAACAAATTGAAAATATGACTGAGCGTTACACTACATCTCAAACCCCATGTAATTCTATGTGATTCTGTGTGAAATAGTGCTCCTAGGCTTCCCTTGCGCTCGTGACACCAAGATAGCATGTTGTAGCTAGATAGAATGTAAATGTGTTAATGGAAAAATGAACTTCCCCTTCATATGCAAAGTAATAAGCCCAAGATATAGTCCCTTTGATATGTAGATAGATAACCCTTGATAGAAATTTCCCGCCCTTATAATGGTATGTATGTTGTGTTTATATAGGGATCTCTTGTTTGAATTTAGACACAAGTGACATGACATGTCGACTATGACATCAGGATAGGAGTAAGAAAACTGAAAAGGCTGACCATGAATGTAAAAAATGTGAACAAATACAAAGAGGACAGGAGTGCCCATGTTGGACAAGAGCACCTGGGTACTAGTGTCCATCCCTTGGTGGTAGTTTCCTGACGCAACTGACGATAAATATGAGAATACTGATGGACAAGGATCCATGTGACTTGACCAAAACAGGGTGTAGAAGTGACAAATTTGAGAGATAAAAACAATAGAAATCATCAAAGAAAGTGGACGGACTAAGAATTGTGCCACCGGTGAATACTTTTCTTACTAAAGATCTATACATAAAAAAACATACTTGGCAATACAGTAGAATAGTAGTATGTGCTTGATTTTATGTCTACACCATGCAAAAAGTAACTGAGAAAAGCCATGAAAAAACCTAAGTCATTGAAATGAACTTTGAAAACAATTTTAAACACCAAGCAACATACTTGGCAACAAACCCTGCTAAACGGAAAAAACAAAGGCAAATGAAAACAATTGCGAATGAAGGCATGTGTATCATTACAATGATATGTATTAATGAACTCATATCAATTGATATGAGGTGATGTGAATTAATGTGATGTATCAATAAAATGCTATGTATTAATGAACATATAATCCATATGTCATTTATTTTTATAACCATACATACATACATATATATATATATATATATATATATATATATATATATATATATATATATAGTTGTATTCATATTCTATATTGATATATGTTATATACAATATAGAATAAATATACATATATATACATATTTTATATTGATATATACTTTATATCAATATAAAAGAAATTTACAAGTATGTGTGTGTGTTTATTTACATGTGTGTGTGTGTGTATGTATGTATGTATGCATGCATGCATGTATGTATGTATGTATGTATGTATATACACACACACATAATCATATGTGTATTCTCGATCATTATGTCTCTCCTATTTGAATGATGTATAGTCTATATCTATTGTGCAATTGTGGATTAATTCATGTTATCTAGATTTTGTGTTAGTCTAGACTAAATCCTTTTATAATTAATCTTGATGTTATGATTTGGGAACCTCTGCTAACAGGATGTCACAAATAACTAGTTCATTTCTACATATGATTGAGAATATGTATCTTTTCCATAAGATGTTAAGAAGTTGTATAGCCCAAGTTATGTAAGAGATGTGAGGAGGCGTATATGGCTATGAGATGTTGCAAGGTAGAATCTAAGGATATGCATGGATCCAATATGATATTTTATTGTGAAATTTGTAATGACGATGTTTCATGCATTAGGATCAACCTCATATTTTTTGTTAATGATTATTGTGAATAAATTTAATGCATTGAGTTCTAAAAGATATTATCTCTCTCATTTTATGGATCCATGGTCATTTGAAAAGTAGGAAATTGTAGTGTGGAAACTCTAAGACCATGAATTTGTTACATATTATTTTGTGTCTCACCCTTCTCATGAAACTCAACATCCCTACTCATATATTTTTTCTAATTTTTCTATCAATTAGTATATAACCCAATGTATCTTCATTGTACCCTAAAAATATGTATGATGTGGATTTTTTATCCAATTTCATTCTCTTCTTAGGTACATGTGGGTGATACTATCATCCAAAAATGAAATTATAATGTATTATGGTTTTGTTCCATGACCATGCTTCTTATGAAGTTTCTCCATCAAGAGATACAATGGATACATTATTTAACACGTAATTTTTTGTTTGTACTACTTCTTCCTAATATGTTTGTTCTAAAATTATTCAATCATATAATTCACCATTTCCATGATGGTGTGGGTTAACCTTTATTTAACACAATTCTACTATGGAGAATGGGATGGAGTTAGTTGACAGTGAAAACCATACTTGGTCATAAATATTGAGAATTAATTACAGGTGTATTTCTCGCTCAATAAAAGTAGAGAGTTTTGTTTTAATGACAAGTTGTAGTTATAAACACACACACACACACACACACACACACACACACACACACACACACACACACACACACACACACACACACACACACACACACACACACACACGTGACTATACATATGCACATATATATTTTATACACTACAAAATTATATGTAAATAAATAGATAGATATATACTATAAATTTTATACAATATAAAATAAATATACAAATATATAAATACACACACACACACACATATTAACCACATGTGTATGCAAAATTTGTATAAACAAAATATAACTACTTGGATTTGATATATAAAGTGTCCATGCTAAAAAAAATTCCTTTTTATTTTTGGTTACAGTTGATAATGAACCGGTTATTTTCGAAGAAGGAGAGAATGTGGAATTACTTTCCAAAGGTATGAAAGTTGTGGAGGGACTATTATATCCATCCAAAAACAAAAGTTCATTGCAGAGACATGGGATCACACTTATTTTTTGTCGTAATAATCATTATATTCAGTAGAAGAGTGAGACTGTCATACACAATTCATGATTGTAAAACCCTAGAATACATTGGAAAACAAGAGATATTTTATCCCCTTGGAAAGGAAGGAAATGATTAAGCATGACATTTCAGAAGTGTCGCACGTGGGGGTTGATGACATACAAAACATCATGAGTAGTGACTCGGAGGATGCATTTGATATGGATGACATATTGAATTTTGGCAATGAAAGTCATGGTATCACAACTCCTAAATGAAAAGTTGAATTTGCTACAACTTACATGGTGCTCAAACACAAGTGTGCTCTGAAATATGGTGAGATAGTTGAAGGCTTTATATCTCGAGTTCAAGAATAAGATGTGATTTCAAGAAAAAAAAATTGACCCATGCAGTTTGGTGTTTATGTGGAAAATATTATAACTACATGAAATGATTGCTATCCAAGGCTACAACCCAATAAAGAAGTTGCCTCACTAGTCAAAAATATGGTGTCTCTCAAAACAAGGATTGCACTACATGTTAACGGAAATTATGAATTTCAGGAATCAACCTTCATATAAAACACTGACTACAATTTGAAGTTCATAGGGGTTGCAGCGAATTCGATACACTTTTGTTCAAATGAGTACAAATTTGCTGCAAAAGTGTGTTAGGAATATATTTGGATTAGTGCTCACATGTTTATTTGTAAGGGTTAAATGTAATATTCATATATTACATTAATGAGTGTGTGATATATATTTTTAGTATATTATTAGTTGTAGTTACAATTAATTATTTATATTGTGTATATTATTAATAATGAGTCATTATAACTCGTATTAGTAATATATTGTGAAGTAGATATATGTGTGAGTATAAAATAATATGTACTCATGTATTAGTTGTACCTGAGTAACTACTCACAAATAGATAGTTGTGTGTGGAGTGATTCTAAGAGATATTGTTGGGATATTTGAGAGGATAGTGGTGAGTGATCATCGAAGAGATTAGTGGGATGTTATTGGTAAGCCTCGTCTCCTTGTTTATAGGAAATGGAAAGGTTATATATGTAATCTCTATGTAAGCAACAATATCTTGAATGAATAAGTTTTTTTCATATAGAATTTGTGCTCAGCAATTTTTGTCATCTCTCATCAATTATTTTATGATATAGTTGTTATTTTATATCAATAAATCTCTTGAATTTATAACAAAGTGAAAATTATAAATGACCATGAAGGAGACATGGTGCAGTTTAAAAAGTTGGATGGCAATACATTTGGGATGCATATTGATAAAATAATCAAGCACATATTCAAGGGTTGTTGTATATCTAAAGGATCTCTCATTTGATGGTATATTAGCTAGTTGGCTCATATAGATGGTTTGGTTATGGAAGTAAGGATAAAATAAATTTTCGAAGAGGTGTCGATAAACATGTGAAGTGCATTTGAACAACTACTACCTCAACTAGTATATCCAATTTCATTCAATTCCTCCAAATGCAGTAGTGATGAAAAGTTGATAAAAAGACCTTACAACTCCCACAAACGCCAAAAGATAAATATTACTCAATCTAGTAGACTAAAGGCAAGAGAAAATGGGGAAAAAATAAGATATCAATTCTTGTTTGAAGTTGAGAAAAAAACTTGTTGCATGGAAGGATGTACCTCTAATATATGTCTCATTTCTTTCAATTACACTTGGAATACTACTCTAGGGATGAATGAAAATTACATTAAAATTTTTTACTTAACACATTCACCAAAAATGCTATCATTGCTTATGGAGACCAAACTTCAAGGAAAACTATAGATAAATTGAAATTATGTGGAATGAATGTATGTCAAAATGGATGGTATAAATGTCACAGCATCCCAAAGAAAACCTATTATAGTTATAGACAATATTGGATGAATGGTGAGAGGCAAGCAGTAAATGGTCATACGTGAAAATAGAAATAAATCCCAAACAGTTTCGTAACAATTTCTTTGATATCCAAAATGGTGGAGATAAATTCTGATATATTGCCACATATGTCTTGATCAGTGTGAGAAGATGGAAATAAAGTAATAATGAGATTGTTATGTGCATGTTATAGCTATGCATACATCCCAAAAAAGTGTAACGAGGGCCTTTCATTCATGAACATCCCTCCAATGTCATAATCAAACCTTAGCAAAATGTGGAAAGAACATTTCTCCCATGTTTCGATAACCAAGAAAATTTTCTTCACCAAATGTGATGAGTGCAAAAATCTTAAGAATAATTGTGCGGCCACCTCATGGCCAAAAATATTGGCACATGATCAACGTCAAAAATGACACAATGACTACATTCAAAGTTGGCGTGTAAATTACCATGCCTATAGAATGTAATCAGAGGAACAACCTAATAGCTTCTTGAGTATTGTGCATGAAAAAATGAACAAGATCAAAAATAACGTACCAATGATTGTCAAAAAAGCAAATTCAATAAGCAATGTTATTAAGCTCCTTGTAAATTTGACTGGTGTATTGACACGTGGACACAAAACTAGAGGTTTTGGACATTACAGCCTTCCTAACTTCACAATAACATCATTGGTTTTGTGTATCAGGAAACTAGAAGAAACACTGACTTAAGAGTATGGTGATTTATTATATAGTAGTGGGAGATCAAAACATCCTTTAAATGATTCACTATTGAAAAATGGTGTTTATGAAAAATGCAAGGGGTACAAGTAGAAAAAATTGCAGTTTCATACAAATAATATTGTAAAAAGATGTACAGGTTCATTTAGAAAATAACCACCAGTTCTCTACTTCCAACTAGATAATGCTTCAAGCGATAACAAAAATCATACATTGTTTACGTTTACATCCATGCTGACAACCAAAATGGTTTTCACATAGTATACATAAGCTTCCTTTCATTGGGTCACACACATGAGTATATAAATGGGACGTTTGGGTGATTATCAGTATCATTGTGTAAATTAGAAACATTATGTGATGCCCCGTTCAGCGGCTACCCTGGTTCTTGTCACAGTGACCTTGTTTGTTGAGCGTCGAACGGCCGTGTGTAATTCTGTTATCTTAGGCCATGTATCAGTGATGTTTTAGCACCTTCCCTCTCCTTGCTCTCTCGAGTCGTTATCGACACCTCAGTGTGTGGACTGTGTAATGTCCTATTCATTAACCTTTTTAAAGGAGGACCTTGTTGTCGCATGGTTAAGCTAGACCGTTGGTCATTATTAATGTGAATAGTGATTATATATATTTATAATATATAATGATAATAATGTTATTTTAATTTAATCATCAATTGGCCTATATTTTATAGTATTATCACTTTACCTTATTATCGAGTTGGTATGTCAGTGTTTGTTCATATGATTAATAATTATTTTAAGTGGAAATAATAATAATAATAATAATAATTAAATAATAATAATAATAATAACAATATTATTATTTTAATTATCAATGGAACATACCCTGACCATGTAAGCTTCATTTTGTTTAACTAGCATGTAGCCAGGCAAGTTCAGTGCATGAGGGTTGTAAATACTTCGATGGCATGAGTACCTCTTGTAGAATCATGCCTAGAATTAATCATTATGTTTGCTTGGTGTTTGATGAGCACATGAGAATGTGTAAAAATGTGGAGGCATGCGAACTATTTGATAATTCCTGAAAGGAATGTGGTTTATGGGCTGCAATGATTGAAGGATGTGTAAAAAAAATGAATTTTATTGAAAAGGCGTGTGATCTATTTGCCATAGAAAATGTGGTCTCTTGGATCGGGATGACTACTTGAAAACACAAAATGGTTCTTTTCGATGAGACATGGGTACACAACGAATGGTTTGGTTTGCACGTGACTACTAGGCATCAAGTGGCAACAATGGTGGGCTCGACGGATCGCAAGTGTAAACTGCGTGGAGCCCCTTGTACCGTTTCTCTCATCATTTCAAGGCATGGTTCTTCTTCCCTTACCTCTCATAATTCTCGTGTTTTAGTTCTCTTTTACAACTAAATAGAATTTTAAATTATTAGGATTTTTAATACAGTTAAATATCCCTTCAACTCATTGCAAAACAATAAATTATTGCCTCGTAACTCACGACGTCATTATAACTCATCTACTTTAAACCATGAACTATCACCCTCGCTTCAAGATGATTTAGAAAACTCTTATCCTTCTTGATCACTCTAATATCATTTTATCGACCAGATGAATTTTACTCCCCATTGATAAAGTTGACCTTCTCCTTGCTTTAAATAGTTAAATTTTACAATTTTCGGAGACTCACTAATTACCCTTCGCAATTCAGGAAACAAGATGTGAAGTTTCATTCATGTACCTTGGTATACAAGGAGTCACCTTGACCTTTGGTTTGATCCAAAACAAACATATGACATCCTTTTGAACGCTCTTATAGGATCCTTGTTACACTGGTTTATAGCAGTAGAAAGCTGTTAAAAACTAGAAAGTTGGCTTTACGTTTTGAATCACCATTTGAAACCTGGATGGAGAAATTACGTCCCCTCCTTCGTAAACCTCTAGCGTTTATTACTAGATAATTTCCTTGAACAATTTAGTATAGGAAAGAGAAATTTTTGGGATAGTTTGGCGAAGCCATTTTGTAGGCCTCCGATCGCAGTTTGACGAGGTCAAACTGGACCAATTTTGTCTTGTCGCTCCAGAAAACTTGTCGCCATTTGAAAATGGTTTACTAGTTCTCAGTCCCGTCGACTCTGATGAATTCTCCTTATATAGGGGAACTAGTAGGATATGTCTCATTGCGTGCTTCTCCATCGAACGTCAGTTATGGACGTGGTTTTCTGGGCCCTCAAGCTAACTTTTGTCATTTTACAACTGGGTGAACTACAACCAGTGGCCCCGGAAAACTAGCCACCAAATGCAAACCGTTCGCTCTTTTTCAATTCCGTCAGTTTGCTATGAACTCTTGGTATATCTGGGGACACCTAGAAATTTGATCGTGGAGGCCTGTTCTCATCAGAAGATAACTTTTGGAAGTAGTTTCTTAGCCTCCGAGCACGTTTTGTATGTTTTTGTAGTTAGTAAGAAAATATAAAAATAGAAAGCTGCGGACCCTCGTAGGGTTTCCAAACCACCCTGGAAACTTTTAACACATGGAAATAACTGTTTAAAACCCTTTTAGTGTATCTATTGTGTGGAATAGAACTTTTGACAAAATGGTGTTTTCTCTCTCTTCCCTTCTCTCTCTCTCTTCTTGGGTTACTAAAATGAAGAAAAATGAAATGCAATGAATACATGTTTCTGGACCTTTTTATTTCGATTGTAAATTATAATTATTGTTAGATGTAAATGGGAAACTGAAAAATGATAATTATGATTGATTAGGGTGGATGCCATGCCAGCGAATTATCATTGATATCATGCTCACGTGGGTTTTGCAAGATGGAAGAATGACGATGAAAAAGGCGATGTGTAATTTAATTATTATTATTGTAATTTTTATAGGTCATTGTAAAATGAATAACTGTCTAATGTAGTCTCTTGTTACAGAAAAGTTATAATTAAAATTTGTTAATATGCATGAGATGCTAGTTTTAGGGATAACTTAGGAAATGTGCATCAAATCATTGGTTCGATTTGTTTCTTAGTTGTGTATGGCAAAAAGGGTTTGATTTATATATAGTAAATTGAAATTGAAGTTAATATCTTGTAGTACTTTCTTAGTATTCAATAAATGATTAAATTAATTTACTGGGTTATCTTCTTACCTTGCAAACATAATAAAGAGTTTTAATGGGAACACTCAACCTTAATAAAATATTTGTGCATAGCTTTCCTGCATGTGTGATCCTTTTTACCATATAATAAATTTAAAACTGTAGAACGAACTTAAACTTTGCACTCGATGAGACCTCCTAGGTTAGGTAAATAAAACCCCTATTTGGAGTTACCGTCATAGTCATTAGGTTTAGTGACATTTTCGTGAACCCATATTTTAGGAATGGACATGGTCCAACTTTATCCAAAGTATGCGGTTTCCTTCTAGTTTTGGTAATCGCGAGAAGAATGTCCTCTCTTCAGGTCTGACACCAGGATGAGTGGTGAAGACCGCCTTGGAAGTCACCTTATGAGTCCTTGTTAGAAGGAATGACTAAGCGGTGTAACCTTCCCATCTGTGGAGTAGGTAGAGATATTACTCCCTTGTATCCTATTGGATTTTGGGGCCTTACGAAATTAGATCTAGAAATTAACTTCATCAGTGAATGAAATCCCTGTTGGATCCAAACAACCTAAATGAAGATCGCGATATAGTTTTTCTATGTCTTGCATTCTCGTTAGTGAACCCTTTTGTCCCTCATAGATAAATGTATTGTCTTGGGCTTGTGTAAATTTAGTGCCTTGATCTTTCACGAAAGGATTATAGGGTAAATACATTTTAACCTTAATCACACCTATAATAGAGATTGAAGCCCTGGGTGAAACTGGAATTTAACTTAACCATGTGCTTCTTTAATATGTCAAGACAAGTACTTTCGTAACTCTTATGTTTAAAATGATGGTAATAATGAGACCCTAGTGTAACGCAAAAGTAAATCATATGAGAGTAAAACCAAAAGTTGATGTTGGGAATAATGTCACTGGGAGTCCTTATGACTTACTTTAAACATCTTCATGTGTTACAAAGAATGTAAATTACCTTGGTGTGACCAAACTTCATAGAAAACAAAAGATATATATAAATATAAATGGAAGTCCATAAGTTATTGAACTTTAACAACCATGGTAGCGAAATAACTATTCCATGATCGATGGATGTTCTTGGGGAAAAAAAAGCTATCTCAAATCTATGTCTTCCTTAATCCCAAGATTTCATCTTGACATCACGTTAGGTTCACTTGTGTAGTAAGGTTAAATTTTAAACATTGAACTAAGCGTTTTGGGAAGCATAATCTTAACATAAGAATGAGATAGAGAATTAGAATTTTGTATGAAAATTCAAAATATGGAAAATACTTATGTAAGTTATGAAGATTGGCCGAAGGGTAAAGAGCAAAAATTAAATGGTTGAACAATAAGTGAGATTGTGAAATAAATTTTTAGAACATGTAGGTGGAAAAAGGGAAGAAAATTATGCATACATAACAATGTTCTTGGGATGCTTAATCGTACTAAAATACATTTAAAGTAATGATGTTGTGTGTGGGTTGTCAATCTTGAAGTCATGTTTCTTGTGATTGTGTCATTATCTGGTATTCTTTCATTGTGGAAAGTGTGGCATCGACATGTAATATTGGCGTTTTCATGAGTTTATGTGAGTCGATAACTTATGTGAGTGTCATATGCGAGTCTTGAGTTTTCTGTACTTGGAGCCCTTGTGGCGTTGTATGTAGTGAGCAATGTAAGTCAAAAATAAAAATAATCCTGGTATTTTACTATTGTACATTGTGTGTGTAAACTTGTGGGCACTACATATGGTATCAGAGCAGAGGTTCATGCTCTCGAACCTCTGGGATGGATTGGAGTTGTGATGATTTTGCTACATGATAGTGATGGTGTTACATGATGGGTTGCATGATGGTGATGGTGTTTCATGATGGTGATAAATATTGGAAGAGTAATGTGTTTTAAGAGTGATGTGATCTATGTCGTAATTGTGATAATGTGAATGCACATGAGGTGTATGTCACTTAGTGCACTATTTGTTGTCATGTTGATGTGCTTGTGATGAGAGTATTCGACTCTCCTTTTTGTGGATTCAATGAGGAATCCACGTGTGATGTACTGCCTTGTTTTGTGTGAATGGAATTCTAATGTGGATGATGGGGTGTTGGAACATTGTGACATATTGTGATATGTGAAGTGTGTCGATATGTGGTATGACTGGATTGATGTAAAGTGAATTGAATTGTATCATGATGTTTTACCATGTTTTGAAGAAATGTGTGTATCACTTTGTATGTAGCAAATGAATGTTATGTTGTGATGTTACTATGTCCATTGTATGTATGATTTGTGTAATATGTGATGGTTCATGTTGTGATTTAGGGGCATATGGTGAGTATGATCCCTAGTGTACAGTGATTGCACTTTGGGTGTAGGATGTGGTAATGTGATGTATCATAACCCGTGAAGGTAATGATTGTGTTGTACCCTATATATTTATACCATGCGCAAGACGTTATGGTTGTTGTGTGTGAATTACCATTGTGTTTGTGATGTAGTTATGTGTATGTTGTGGACCTTACACTAGATGACCCTAAGGGGATAAATTGTCAAGAGTGTATGTGTGGAGAGAGGAGGCGTGGACCAGGTTGTCATAATCTTGAGCTAAGTAAAAGTGAGAAAGTGGAGTCTTATATAGACTGAAAACCCACTTTTATCTGTTTAGTATACTTTGAGCTTGCTCAGTATATTGTGGGTGCGCACCACCTTAGGCTCAACTTATGCAACCTTGTGTCCCCTGCTCTTTCTTATTGGATTGTTCATTGAATAATCCTATGTGATTTTGACTATGTTGATCCTTGTGGGAGTTTGGAGTTATGTTTCAGGCAGAGATGATGACAGTTACATTATTTGATATACTCATTTCTAGTTACATGTATATTTTCATGAGCTGAGGCTCGATGTCTGAGTGCCAGCAACTCGATGAGTACCCCTTTGGTGGCGGTATGAGGCCACATAGTGATTGTGATGTGCTATTTTCTCATTACGTATTTTATTCGTAAATTAATCTTTCTCTTTTTGCTAGAACCAACCGTTTTCTTGATTGACATGTTCTTATATTTTGGGCATTTATTTGATTGTTTCATTAACATTTGGATTTTGCACTAACCAAGGCTAATTAGCCATTTGATTTTTCTTGGTTTGAAACTTTCTTGTCATATTTACAAGTTTTGTAGCCTAGCCCAAGGATTTTGATTTTGCCACTTGGCATTTGAATGGATTGTTATGCTAGTTCTAATGTCGTAATGTGTTGGAATAGGGTCATGGGATTAACCATGGAGTGGTTAAACCTATGGACCTACTTCATTGTATGGGGGTACGCCCCAAGGAGTTACAGATAACTAGCAGGTTGTTGAACCACGAGTTATTATGTCACTTGGGTTGGGGGTGACGGGGCTCTATGTGCCTAGGGCCATAGGGTGACCCGGCCTCATTTAAAAGGAGAAAGGAGATGGGCCTCTATGGTTGAGTGACCTGTTATTCTTTATGGCACTCTATGGTTGAGTGACCTGATATTCTTGATGGGGCTCTATGGTTGAGTGACTCGACTTGGTTTTGGCACTATGTTTCTTTCTCTTTGGGAGGTATATGGAGATTATCTGGTGATGCTTTGGGGAGTATATGGAGTTGCTTTATGATAGCAGGAGATATATGGAGTTTTACCTGGTACTTTTGGAGATATCTGGAGTTTGTTTTGTGATGCCTTGTGATGTGTGGAGTTGGTATAGTGAGTTATGTGTCCTCTTGAGAGTCTGGTTAGACTTTGTTATGATTGATGGCGTGACTCTCCCCTTGGTTGGTATGGACTATTGGATATTGGATTGGAACTATGTTGTTATAGTCATGGATTTTTGTGAGTCATGTGATACCCGTTGTGTATGTATCAGCGTGTTGATTATGTTTTTCAGTCATATGTGTGTACTAGATCTATGTTTAGGACGTAATTGTTGGAAATTATTTGCTATGTGGTCTACTTGTTGTCATTCCATGGTTTGGTGAAACCCTTGTGATGTGATACGGTCGTGAAAGTATGTAAAAGTATGCTTGTGAAATTTTTAGTGTTGTGTATGACCCTGGCAGGGTGTTGTGACTGTAGTCCATGATGGGAACCCACAGTAATGAATAAACTAAAATTCTAAAGGACTTGAATAAATAATAATGTTAATGGAAAGAGACTAATGAAATAATGAATAGGAGGGAACTGTCAACCTTCACAGAACCTTGAAAGTTAAAATTTCTACCAAATGTTCCTAGGGCCACCCTGTGACCATGATTTTGTGTTTGAAATCTTAACCTTAGAGTGTACCTTCGCCATTATTTGTTCCTTGTTGCTTACCTTTTCTTTTCTTCATTGTATGTCGCATCGAGGATGATGCTTTCTAAGGGGAGGAGAATGTAGTGCCGCTATGCCCGGTTCTTGTCACAGTGCCTCATTTTTGAGCATCGAATGGCCATTGTAATTCTGTTATCTTATGCCATGTCTCAATGATGTTTTAGCACCTTCCCTCTCCTTGCTCTCTCGAGTCGTTATTGACACAGGGTGTGTGGACTGTGTAATGTCCTATTCGTTAACCTTTTTAAAGGAGGACCTTGTTGTCGCATGGTTAAGTTGGACTGTTGGTCATTATTAATGTGAATAGTGATTATATATATTTATAATATATAATGATAATAATGTTATTTTAATTTAATTATCAATTGGCCTCTATTTTATAGTATTATCACTTTACCTTATTGTCGAGCTGGTATGTCAGTGTTTGTTCATATGATTAATAATTATTTTAAGTGGAAATAATAATAATAATAATTAAATAATAATAATAATAATAATGATAAAAATATTATTAATTTAATTATCAATGGACAATTACTTCATCAGTTGATCGTCGATTTGTTATCAATTTTATTATTAGTTATCGATAAGTGATTTTATTTGTTTGGATTGGTCTCCTCGCTCCGCGTGAGAAGACAGTCTCTTGTTGTGATGCAGTGGTCAGTCCTTGTCTTGTGTTCAGTTTCTAAACACCTCTAGGATAGAAGGTGATTCTTGTTCGTCTCGTTGTGTTGGTTTTTGTACGCAAGGGAATATTATTAATTATATTTGTAAAAAGGAAAATTTTAAAAAATAAAATAAAACTAATATGAAGGCTAGGGAGAAAAGCTCAAAAAAAAAAATTGTTAGGGTTTTGTCTTTGTGGTATTTGGAAATGGGGCAAATTTGGGGGCAGCGGCAGGGAAAAACCAAGGGGCAATTTTGTCCCATTTTCCCTCTATTTATGCACAGGGCAAATGTTGCAAAACGTGGATGCACATGGCAGGGGAAACGTGGTTCTGTGTGATGCTAGGTCATAGGTTTTACACAAACCAATGTGTTATGGGCATTTGTTTTTGTTTTTGTTTTTAAATTCCTCACCAGATGTCAGCACATGAAGTGCCATGGTGGTCTACAGCCTCCTCCCAGCCTCCCAACCTCCCAACGTGTGCCAACATCCTCCCAGCCTGTATCAAGGACAAAAAAATGAATTTCTAAACCTGCGTGGGCTTTAACAGCGCAAAAAGATAGAGGGACTTATTAGATGTTGTAGCTGCTACTGCCCTGGTCGACGTGTATGTGCAAAATGGGTGTGTAGAAGAGGCATGCGAACTGTTTGATAGAATGCCTCAATATAGATGTGGGCTCTTGGAATGCCACGATGACAGGATATGCACAAATTTGTTTATTGAAAAGGCCTTGGAAAATTCCAAGCAAATGCATTTGGTACAAGTAAAGCCAGCAAATGCATTTGGTGCGCATAAATCCAAACTCCATAGGCTTCTTCCAGCAACCTCCCAGCCGCTATCAAAATGGGAGCTTTAGAATAGAGTATGGACAACCATCAAGCATTTTGGAGAGGGTATTTTTGTATGTTTTAGTTCCAAGCACCTTGGCAAATACATATGCAATATGTGGAATCATGCAAACTATTCATAATGCCTCAAAGAGGTTTGGTCTTATGGAACATGATTGAGGATGTAAATTCATTTTTTTTAACTAGCATTGTAGCCAGGAAGTTTAAGCAAATGAATGGTTGTAAATACTTTGATGGCATGAGTGCCTCTTGTAGAATCATGCCTAGAATTAGATCATTATGTTTGCTTGGTGTTTGATGAGCACATGAGAATGTGAAAAAATGTGGAGGCATGCGAACTGTTCAACAATGCCTGAAAGGAATGTGGTTTATGGGCTGTAATGATTGCAGGATGTGTAAAAAAAATGGATTTTGTTGAAAAGGCGTGTGATCTGTTTGCCATAGAAAATGTGGCCTCTTGAATCGGGATGACTACTTGAAAACACAAAATGGTTATTTTCGGTGAGACATTGGTATGAACGAATGGAGGTTTGCAGATGACTACCCTTGTCAAGTGGTTGACAATGGTGGTCTCGACGGATCAAGTGTAAACAACCTGGAGCCCCTTATACCACTTCTCTCATCATTTCTAGGCATGGTTCTTCTTCCCTTACCTCTCATAATTCTTGTGTTTTAGTTCTCTTTTGCAACTAAATAGAATTTTAAATTATTAGGATTTTTAATACAGTTAAATGTCCCTTCAACTCATTGCAAAACAATAAATTGTCATGTCGTAACTCACGACGTCATTATAACTCATCTACTTTAAACCATGAACTATTACCCTCACTTCGAGATGATTTAGAAAACTCTTACCCTTCTTGATCGCTCCAATATTGTTTTATCGACCAGACGAATTTGACTCCCCATTGATAAAGTTGACCTTCTTCCTGCTTAAAATAGTTAAATTTTGCATTTTTCAAAGACTCACTAGGTACCCTTCGTAACTCTAGAAACAAGATGCGAAGTTTCATTCGTGTACCTTGGTATATGAGGAGTTACCTTGACCTTTGGTTTGACCCGAAACACGAACATATGACATCCTTTTGATGCTCTTATAGGAGCCCTTTTACACTGGTTTACAATAGTAGAAAGTTGTTAAAACTAGAAAGTTGGCTTTCGTTTTGGACCGCCATTAGAAACTTGGAAAGAGAAATTACGTCCCGTCTTCGCAAACCTCTAGCATTTATACTAGACAATTGCATGGAACATTCAGTATAGGAAAGAGCACTTTTTGGGATAGTTTGGCGAAGCCATTTTGTAGGCCTCCGGTCGCAGTTTGACGAGGTCAAACTGGACCAATTTCGTCTTGTCACTCCAGAAAACTTGTCGCCATTTGAAAATGGTTTACTAGTTCTCAGTCCCGTCGACTCTGATGAATTCTCCTTATATAGGGGAACTAGTAGGAGATGTCTCGTTGTGTGCTTCTCCATCAAATTTCAGTTATGGACGTGGTTTTCTGGGCCCTCGAGCTAACTTTTGTCATTTTACAACTGGGTGAACTACGACCAGTGGCCCCAGAGAACTAGCCGCCAAACGCAAACCGTTCACTCTTTTTCAATTCCGTCAGTTGCTATGAACTCTTGGTATATCTGGGAACACGTAGAAAGTTAATCGTGGTGTGCATTCTCATTGGAAGATAACTTTTGGAAGTGGTTTCTTAGCCTCCGAGCCCGTTTTGAATGTTTTGTAACTAGTGAGAAAATATAAAAAAATAGAAAGCTGCAGACCCTCGTAGGGTTGCCAAACCACCCTGGAAACTTTTAACACATGTAAATAACTGTTTAAAACACTATAATGAAACTTGTTGTGTGTATTAGAACTTTTGACAAAATGGTGTTTTCTCTCTCTTCCCTTCTCTTTCTCTCTCCTGGGTTACAAAGTGAAGTGAAAATGAAATGTAATGAATACATGTCTCTAAACCTTTTTGTTTTGATTGCAAATTGTAATTTTTATCTTATGTAAATGGGAAACTGAAAAATGATAATTATGATTGATTAGGGTGGATGCCATGCCAGCGAGTTATCGCTGATATCATGCTCACGTGGGTTTTGCAGGATGGAAGAATGACGACGAAAAAGGCGATGTGTAATTTAATTATTATTATTGTAATTTTTATAGGTCATTGTAAAATGAATAACTGTCTAATGTAGTCTCTTGTTACAGAAAAGTTATAATTGAAATTTTTTAATATGCATGAGATGCTAGTTTTAGGGATAACTTAGGAAATGTGCATCAATCACTGGTTCAATTTGATTCTTAGTTGTGTATGGAAAAAAGGGTTTGATTTATATATAGTAAATTGAAATTGAAGTTAATATATTGTAGTACTTTCTCAGTATTCAATAAACGATTAAATTAATTTACTGGGTTATCTTCTTACCTTGCAAACATAATAAAGAGTTTTAATGGGAACACTCAACCTTAATAAAATATTCGTGCATAGCTTTCCTGCATGTGTGATCCTTTTTACCATATAAGAAATTTAAAACCGTAGAACGACCTTAAACTTTGCACTCGATGAGACCTCCTAGGTTAGGTAAATAAAACCCCTAGTTGGAGTTACCGTCATAGTCATTAGGTTTAGTGACATTGTCGTGAACCCATATTTTAGGAATGACATGGTCCAACTTTATCCAGAGTATGTGGTTTCCTTCTAGTTTTGGTAATCGCGAGAAGAATGTCCTCTCTTCAGGTCTGACACCAAGATGAGTGGTGAAGACCGCCTTGGAAGTCACCTTATGAGTCCTTGTTAGAAGGAATGACTAAGCGGTGTAACCTTCCCATCTGTGGAGTAGGTAGAGATATTACTCCCTTGTATCCTATTGGATTTCCGGGCCTTACGAAATTAGATCTAGAAATTAACTTCATCAGTGAATGAAATCCCTGTTGGATCCAAACGACCTAAATGAAGATCATGATATAGTTGTTCTATGTCTTGCATTCTCATTAGTGAACCCTTTTGTCCCTCGTAGATAAATGTCTTGTCTTGGGCTTGTGAAAATTTAGTGCCTTGATCTTTCACGAAAGGATTATAGGGTAAATACATTTTAACCTTAATCACACCTATAATAGAGATTGAAGCCCTGGGTGAAACTGGAATTAAGCTTAACCATGTGCTTCTTTAATATGTCAGAAAAGTACTTTCGTAACTCTTATGTTTAAAACGATAGTAATAATGAGACCCTAGTGCGACAGAAAAGTAAATCATATGAGAGTAAAACCAAATTTTGAGGTTAGGAATAATGTCACTGGGAGTCCTCATGACTTAATTTAAACATCTTCATGTGTTACAAAGAATATAAATTGCCTTGGTGTGACCAAATTTCGAGAAAACAAAAGATATATATAAATATAAATGAAAGTCCATAAGTTATTGAACTTTAACAACCATGGTAGCGAAATAACTATTCCGTGATCAATGGATGTTCTTGGGGAAAAAGCTATCTCGAATCTATGTCTTCCTTAATCCCAAGATTTCATCTTGACATCATGTTAGGTTCACTTGTGTAGTAAGGTTAAATTTTACACATTGAATAAGCATTTTGGGAAGCATAATCTTAACATAAGAATGAGAGAATTAGAATTTTATATGAAATTTTGAAATATGGAAAATACTTATGTAAGTTATGAAGATTGTCCGAAGGGTAAAGAGCAAAAATTAAATGGTTGAACAATAAGTGAATTGTGAAACGAATTTTCAGATCATGTAGGTGGAAAAAGGGAGAAAATTATGCTTACATAATAATGTTATTGGATGTTTAACGTACTCTAGATGTAACCATGGTGATGTTGTGTGTGGGTTGTCAATCCTTAAGTCCCTTTTTATTGTGGTTGGGTTATTTCTAGTATTCGTTCATTGGGAAAGTGTGGCATCGACAGGTATATGGCGATGTCATGTGTCTATGTGAATTGATAACTGATGTAAGTGTCGTAGGTGTTCTTGAGTTTTCCTACTTGGAGTCCTTGTGGCGTTTTGAAATGAGTAATGTAAGTCAAAAAAAAAATTATCCTGGTATTTTATGTTTTAATTGTGCGTGTATTTTTTGGGCACTAGGGCCCAGAAAACCGCGTTCAAAAGATGTATAGGTTCATTTAGAAAATAACCACCAGTTCTCTACTTCCAACTAGATAATGCTTCAAGTGATAACAAAAATCATACATTGTTTACGTTTGCATCCATGCTGACAACCAAAATGGTTTTCACATAGTATACATAAGCTTCCTTCCATTGGGTCACACACATGAGTATATGAATGGGACATTTTGGTGATTATCAGTATCATTGTGTAAATTAGAAACATTATCTTTGCCACAAATAATGGACACTTATAAAACATGCTAAGAGGGGTCCAACATATTCACTCCATACCTTGTGTCAAGAAGTCATATCAGTTGTAAGTTATTGTGAGCTGCAACTATCGTCACATAACTCAGAGCATTGATGAGATAAAATTTACAGGTTCATTTAGGAAATGGGTATGGGAAGCCATTCAGTTCTCTACTTCCAACTAGATAATGCTTCAAGCAATGGACGGAAAATCATACATGGAGTAGTGTATATGCCTCTATTTTGACAACCTACTAAATGGTTTCCAGTCTTACTATGTATATCATGGAATCATCCTAACAAATTGTGTAAGTCACATTAACATGCAGTATTTATTTCTTGATGGCACTAGACTTGGGTGATTATCAGTATTATTTTTAGATGTTAATCTAGATAACAGTATCTTTGCCATAAATAGTGGACTACTTGGGAGTTAGATATCCATTCAATAAGACCCGTCCAACATATTCTACTCCATAGCCTTATTCAAGAATGTAAATGACTGGGCTACAAGAGTAGGGACTTGAGAACCACACCTGTTAGATTGAAGACCACAAGATAGTCGTTCTTGGCATCATACAAGGGATTCAAAATTGATGGGTGTGAAGCATTCCATAGATGATCAATTTACAACATTCTTGCAGAAGGTGGTGGGATTAATCAATCATGGATGTTTCTATGGTCTCAACCAACTTGAACATATTGGTATTGATATGAGTTTTCAACCACTTATATTGCCTAAAGGGAATATTCTATTGGAACCCTTCAAAGAACTATAATATATTTAAGACATGAGAAGAGGCAGTCAAGTTCTTCATTAAACATTGTTATAAGAGTTCAACAGACCTGGAAAAAATGACACAGCATTTTGGCTTCTTCATTGTTCACTCTAATCGAAATATTCCTATTATGAGTTCCCTAGTCAATCCTTCATGAG
The DNA here is from genome assembly GCA_019776745.2 of Taxus chinensis. Classification (NCBI taxonomy): domain Eukaryota; kingdom Viridiplantae; phylum Streptophyta; class Pinopsida; order Cupressales; family Taxaceae; genus Taxus; species Taxus chinensis. The sequence continues at coordinate 281,452,864 of CM034146.1, read as the reverse complement.
CTAAGATTGTTACACATCAGGTGATCATATAATGTTTTGGCAAAGAATACAATCCAAGATGGACACAATGTGTCTTCATGATTGATGTAAACCATATACCTATTGGTTAAATGTATAACTCCAAGTGTAGTTTGAATTTGTCCTTCTCACAAGCATTTTGTTTTCATTGGTGTTATGGATTACTTCCTTTGATATTACTCTCGAGAAGTACATTGACTCATCATTTCTATGGACAATGTGAACAATTTACAAGCATAAATTATACTTTCTTTCACTAGCTAATTGATTTTATACCTGATATACATAGCTCTGGAATGACACTTTGGGCTTCCAATACATGATGTTCACAATATGACTCAAATATTTTATGTATAATAAGAAGTAAGAGCTTAAGGCTATAAGAAAATACTTAAATGTTTACTAAGTATTAAGAATGTACTTAATGACCAATCTATCTTTGGAACATTTTTTAGTTGTAACATCAAAAATAGACATAGACCAACATGATCTAGGCAAGTTCCCTATTTTTCTATGGAATTATTTACCTATTATAATTATAAATACAAAATAAGGGACTACGAAATGCATTCAAGTAATACCTTGCATATCTTCAAGAAGCCTAATTAATGGCATAGTGGAGTTAACCTTCATTGAAAGACATAGACCTTGAAAAGTGGAATCTTAAAGAATCTATGAAGTTCTCAATTTTCGTGGACCCAAAAGGTATTGATTTTCTTCGGCAATACACTATCAGATCATTACGCGCTTTAACAGTTGATATAATTTACATTATAATTGTTCTCTATGCATTATACAATGGAAAATACTAGGGACTTTGAATATTTCCCCCAACTTTGGTAATAATTGTATACAAGTCATTTTATCTTTAGTGTTCATGATTCATATTGTATTCAGAGAACGCATAAAAAAAAGGCATATTTTGGTGTGAACACGTATGATTTCAGTGTAAGTTTGACCAAATAGATCAAAATCAATGTTTACAAAGAATATCATGTTTTGGCTGAGGTCTCATTTCATACCCTCATACGGGATCAGTACTTAACACAACTTAGCGACCGCTGAGGACATTATCTAATACCAACAAGATTTCTACATTTATGACTGTGAACATTAATTCAAGTGTGATTCCTTACACATAATGAATGTGTGAGTCCTCACACATTAAATAGTGTGAGTCTTCATTGATTAACTTCAATCATTAGAATTATTGATCCATATCACACTTGGCGAGAAAATTCAGTGCATCCTCGACACATGGGATAATTGAATTTTGTATTTCATAACACATTGAAAGTGTAAAGATTCCTTTTGCACATTAAAAGTGTGAGCCTCATCACTTTGAAAATGATTTACAGATTAGGAAAAATTTATTCGTTATTTTTTTGACTTAATTTATCCAACAGCTCATGCCTTAGTATCAATTAGCAAGCATTAACCTTTCATACTCCCAACAAGATTTTCCCAATTTCATGAAAATCCAATAAATAGAGAAATTGGAATCCAATAATAGCAAAATAATCCAAAAATAGCAAAATTGGAACTCCATTGTGTACAATAACAACAATATTGGAATCCAATAGTACTACTAATGGAAACCAATAATAGCAATAATGGAATCTAATAATAACAAAAAAATCCATTATACACAAAAAAGTGGTAAATTCCCATCCAAAAATAGCAAAATTGGAATCCAAAAATAGCAAAATTAGAACTCCATTGTGTACAATAACAACAATATTGGAATCCAATAGTACTACTAATGGAAACCAATAATAGCAATAATGGAATCTAATAATAACAAAAAAATCCATTATACACAAAAAAGTGGTAAATTCCCACCAAAATTTGTAATAATGGAGTCTAGATTCACATGAATATGTCCATATTTACTGACGGGGAGCATATCACCACAAATTTTGAAGATAATGTTTGTTGAAGAAAAGGTTCCAAAATTTTAACCAATTTTACTTATAAATTTGATGATTTTAAATTAAAATGTGAAGTCAAGTAATCTCATTGCAAAAATATCGAAAAACATGGGACCATAGGCCTACTAACTTATGTTACAAATTCTCCTAAAATTTATATGCAAACGTTGCTAATACATTAAGCGTTGCCCTTGCCTAATGGTACACCTGAGTTGGCCTAATGGTGAAGAATATGTGCTCTTGAAATAGAGGTCACAAGTTCAAATCCTAAAGGAGGTAGGGTATGTACGCCTATGCCTCGTTTGTAGCAAAGTTAGTTGCCTCCTGCATGTGAGTACGAGGTAGTCCCATATGCTATAAACCACTTGTAGACCCAAAAATAGGCTGCCCGACATCGTGGACTGTAAAAACCTATTATTATTATTATTATTATTATTATTATTATTATTGCATGGGAGTTTTTCCTAAATTAGCCCCGCCACTCTTATCATTGAAACACATGTTGGTATTTTTTCATTTTGTCTCATTGTATGCCAAAAGAATTCACCAAATCTTTCAATGGCTCTTTGGTTTTGATCACTCTCATTTACATTGATTTCATGTCTATGTTTGCACCATCACAAACATATTTCCAGCTTTTGGAAATAAACGACAGAGTCTTCTTTGAAGTTAATGGAGGAAAATTTGTACCCACCCTAATCATTTTTAAATTTCATTTCATTACTTTTTCTTCCTTTGAGATTTTTATTACAATTTTTTCCCTAGAGACTTGAGTGATTTAGAGGCCTTCTGGTATGGTTCTCCGAATGCTTTCTCTCTCTCTATGGTTTAAGTTTCTTTCTTAAAGCTTCTCACATTGCTTAATGTAGAATTCATATCTAGTATACCTATCTTTATTGTTTGTCTTAAACAATATTATATGTTCTTGGGCTAGTGAATATGTGTACACAAGTTTTCCTTCTAAATCTTTAAAAACATGATCTTTGTATTCTGATCCTGATTATATTTTATCAACAATATTAAAGTTGTCAAATTCGCAGCGACCCTTAATGTTTTTCCTTCTGAATATTTGTATATATATATCTCCTATAATCCAATGCATCCCACCTATATTTTATTAATAATATTTAAAGTTATTGAATTTCATTGCGACCCTTATAATACGTGTCAGAATTTATTCTTAACATAACATGTTTTATGGTTGTGGTAGCATTTTCTATTTTGACCATGCTTACATATTTGTATTCGTATGTAATGGAATGTTTATACTATTAAAACACACAATAATGTAATTGTAGTAATCCCAACAAAATTACAAAAAATCCATTAAAAAGTTAATACTGTTCAGGGTCAACAACTATTATGACAGATATTTAATACTTAACAAACATTACGTTAAAGAGGACAATCATTTATATTAATTATTAATATGTTTTACTAGTTTCTAACAATGCACAATTACAAATTAATTTTAATTTAAATATTGACGTGCACATGAAGTTCAAGGAATAATCGAACTATGAACGATAAAGTCAAGTGGAATGTAAAAGTTATAAGTAGAAATAAACACATATTTTCAACTGGTATAGAAATGTTAAAATGGAATTGAATGTAGAATGACCAATTGTAACAAAAACCAACTAGAATGGAAATATTAAAACAAACATAAATGTTTTGGTTTTTGTTATAGTTAGACATGTTTTTAATTTATTTTTTGCTTACTTTTATACTTTTCCTAGCAATAATAGATGTTTTCGATTGTTAATACTCATGCATATAATTGAGATGGGTATTAAATTAAAATTTATATTCAAATTTATTATAAGATGACTACGATCATGCGACAAGTGGTAGTAATGATTAAAGTCATTTTTTGTTCAGTGTATGATTTGATTATTTTATTATTATTCCTTTGTTGACACATACACTAAGTTTATTATCAATATGCCGTAAATTTTGAGCTGATGTGTTTAGTTAAATAAAATTCATCTTCTGTGTTCTTAAAGACTTTGTAGATTGTTTTTCATAAAATTTGAATCATACATGTGTCTAAAATAACCTAAAACTAACGAATTATGTTATCACTTATGTAATGTTGAATATTTCTTTTTAGTTATTAGGTGCTCACATGTCTGATAACAACCCCACAACTCACATTTATATCTGGTTACACGTCCATGTATTCTCTTGAGGATTATTGTGTTCTAGGTGCTACTTACAGAGATAGTGGAGGGGGGATTTGATGTTCCTGGAGGATTTAGGCAAATGGGTACATGAGTCTACATAATCCTATTTACTATTACCTATTAATGATCTCACGCCACATCCACTCGCATTGTGCACACCTTATGCCACACATGTAGGCTTCGTTAGATAACCTAATCCGTAGATGCAAGATTTCTTATTTCAGTCACCTTGTTGCTAATGAATCTTTCCTCATCATGTGATGGTGACCCATCTTAGATACTTTGTTGCTCTAAATTCTTTGTCAAATTTAAAAAAATTAAGTGAGGAAGAAGATGAGTGTTTACACCATATATATATGGAAGATGTTCATGTCTCAAATATATAGGATGCAAGGGGTTGCTAGATGGATGATCTGTTTTGAATTTCATTAATTTACAATTAACCATGTGTTCAATAAAAAAACATCGATGGACTTTCAATAACAAGGAAATGTTATATCCACTGAATATTCGAATGGTGAGGTACAATGTAGAAATTACAAGGTACAAATATTTCTTATCACCTAGTCACAACCAAAGTTAGAAAGCAATTATTAGTGTGTAACTGGATAGCAATAAGTTATGATTATTAGCAACTTGAGGAGGTCAAATTATTGTTGAAACAATAGCTGAAGAATTTTCAAATTATCATACAACCATTACGATCCGTGACGAACTTTATTCTTATATGTGCCTATGCCATCTTCCCTATTGTAGTCTCATACCTACTCAATATTAGTGTGTATGTAACTTTCTATGCCCTTCGTTTATCTAGAAATCTTTGTCATTGTATGTTGTTATAGCTCGCACAACCTAGTAATCACTCGCATATAAGTAAAAACCCTAAATACCTACTCAGGTTGATGGCTATGACATCATATTTACTAATCAACAAGTGATGCATCAAATAGACAATTCGGTGATGGTAAGGATTAAGTCTTTTGTTCACCTTTCTAAGTTATATGTATAATCCATAACGTTAACAAAAAACCACCAGTGCTTGCACTACATGACCTCGAGTAGGATATAGAGTCATCGGATGTCAAGTTCTCCTAACATGTCCCTATGTCTACAAGTCCTCGAATAAAGTGATCTAAGCCAATTCCCTCAACATTGGGTAACCTCATGTCTCTTTACTATCCAAGATAACGAGCTAAATACAAAGTAACATAATGTACCTAATGCAAGAAGTAGTGTGACATTTAGTGTGATTTAACTACTAGACTTGAACCATTTTTTTCACTTTAAGTCACCTTTGAGAATTGCTTGGAGTGACTTTGCTCTTGTTATCGACATGGCTCTAGGTACCTTTGAGTGCTATGTAAATCCGCAGGAATCTTGTCAATCTTTGACTTGGTTGAGTGACTTGGCCCAACTACCCATAATAGTGACTGTTCTACAATGTATGTGTGAAACTGATTATAGTTCAATATTGTAGCGAGAGCTTTTTCATTTCAAGTACTTTTGTATTGATAATCTTGCATCTACAGAGCTTATGAACCAGTGTTAAGTGAGTTATAAAGTGACTATCTGACTTATTATATATAAGCTTTTGTAGGCTGAAATTTCATGTTAGTGGTTGACCATAGGAAGTCTTGAAGATGACACATAAGATAATCAAATCAACAAACTCATGTATTTCCACTTATCTTGATGTTGTGCTTGTAGCAAACATATCAAGTCTGTCACCACAAGGTGCAGTTCATTATGGCCCTGAGTTGTACGATTTTTCCCATCAGATAAGTTGCAATGCAAAAAATAAAATGAGTAGATATTTTTCATACCTTGTTCATGATCAAATTCAATGCTTTGGTTAATTAGCATTTCCTAGATGAACGAATAGAGTAGAGTGCAAAGATGAATAACTCAAGAGAGAGATAACAAGATATGATTGACTCTGTGGAAATTATCAAATGTGATACGATTTGTCTTAGCATATGTGTGAACGAAAGTATCTTAACTTGTCCTATTACCAAAAAATGAGTTTACCAAATTTTGTAGTGACTATAGTGAGTCCCATATTCTCTCGTTGTTCTCACATAACACAAAAAATATGAAAAGGCATTTTTAGTATCAAAAGTTATAGATCAATTAAATATTAGTGTTGAAAAATCATTGTGCACCTATCTAAGACATCTCTACTCGAGTGAACTAACATTGCAGTTTCCCTTCATAATATGGCTTAGGGTAACAATTCTCTAGAGACCTTTTTTTAGTTAAATGCATAGTCTTTAAAGTTGGCACAAAACCACCAGGCTTGCCATTGATATGTAGAGGGGTAGAATTGAACAAGGGTATGTACTTTCGACATTATCTTTAGATGTCAAGTGCCCTCTATAACATGCACATATCTCCTCCTTTCTCCAGTTCCAAATATTATCCAGGATAAGTGAATTCCCCTCAATATGGTGTCACCCCTAACTATCCACAGGACACAAATGAGGCAACGAATTACTTCTGATGCAATCCTCCTTTACCCATTTAGAGTATAGATCCATACGGGATCAGTTGCAATCAACTCTATGTATCCACTATGCTCCTTCTCCTCAATTATTCTTCCCTCTTCGCATCTCCCTTTCTCGTTCGAACAGTTCACAAAAAATAACATTAGTTTTGTATAGTATGTTTCTTCGCATTAGAATCTTAAAAACATAACGTGTTTCTTATGTTACCTGCAACAGTTATCCTCTTCACCAGATTTAGTCCTATATCAATCCATTTCTAAAGTTCACCTCAGCCTCCACAACATGCAATGTATCAACTTCACTCCTTTATCTCTCTAAAGATTCTTCGAAAATGACTCTTTCCACATAAGTTCAACATGTGAGATGCCCCCGCTTAGGAGGCATCAGCTACACTGAAAGCATAATTTTCTACCCCTCAAAATTTTACTTTTACTAGTCATCATAACCCCTGTGGTTAACTTCTGATGTACCCCTTCTCCTACCATTCTCATATCCTTCCTCCTCTCATTATACCAACTTGCCTTCCCTAAATTGTGTACCCATTGAAATGAAATGAAATATTATAATGGTACATCCACGAGACTGAAGAGTCTATGGGACCAAAATCTCAGACTTTAAGATGAATTCATAACTCTTTTCCATATCAAATCTTCTACTGTGAATCTTGAGCACAAAACCCATGATCTTTTCAAGCCTTGTTTCTTCGAATAACTCATTTAATTTGTCCAACTTCAAGTCATTTTTGTATTAGATACGAATATCATCATAAGTTGAACACTTCATGATGAAGTGTCATTCTGTCTCTAACCACCCCTTTGCTACAAAAAAGACAAGTTCTCCTTTCCTAATCCTCTTTGGGTATAGTCCATCTACCGGTTTCACATCGAAGGTGATGCAATCCGGTCCCCATTTGAGCCACTAAAATCCTTGTTTTACCTTTTGATAATTTCCCCTAAGATAAGTGTTTTTCATCATGCTCCCGAGTGGGGATAAATTCTTTGATGTAATAAGATTTCTTACGGCCAATTTGCTCCATGTCCACATGGTAGTCCTACAAAAATTCCATCTACATAGTTTTTTATTTCCCTATTGTTGTTAGGACACTCCTGAAATTTAATACCTCATTTGTTCATCTAGTTGTTGTTTTTCTTCATCCAAGTTTTCTTTCTATGCTCTAATTTTTCCTCCATGACCATTTTGGGTCAGCGATGATTACCCGTGCTTTCAACCTTTTTCAGATAACTTAGTAACCAAGTTATTGTTGATGGTTCCATCGGGAAAGTACCTGATTTAGCGAAGAATATATCATAAGGGACTGTTGATTTGACTTTAAAAAGTGCTTGTGACTAGATATTTTTGGAGTCTTTCTAATTATCTCCACCCATGATTTGACATGCTATTACGTCATACTTCACAACCATAAAAGGCAACCACGGTGACCAACAAACCAGAAAAGGTTTTCTTGGTTTTCCAATCCCATACTTCAAATCACAAAGAACCAACTATTTTGCGGGGCAGGAAAGACTCCATTTTAACTCACAAGAAAGGTTGTATTTTAAAAACCCACCCGCATAATTAGCAGTTTTAATAATTAACTTTTTACCTGTCTGGTTTTCGAAGTTTGGACGTTACAAATTTGTGTGAACCAAACTTATATACGTTACATTCTTCTTTTCTTCACCACCATTTTCCCCTGCTCTGCATTGCAGCCTCTTGCATTACCAACTCCTCCATCCAATTCATCCTGCTTTTCGTTCAAGGTATTTTGATTTTCTTTTCCCTGGTTTTTTTTGTGTTTTGTTTTAATAAATATTACTGAGTTACTAGAAAATTAACGATGCAGAGCCTCTGTTCTGCGTCCAATAAGTTGAAATCGCACGAGATACAAACTTTAGTCATTGAGTCTGGATCTATTTTGAGAGTGATGGAATTTGTTTATAGAATTTCCTCAGTGAATATCCAAGAATTATACACATCATACATGGAATGATGGACCATGAAAAAATTCAAGGATTTATAATTTGTTAAGGAAAAAGAAATCACAGAGGATGAAGATTTGTAGAGATTAGGTTTTTCTTTTCTTTGTGTCTGCAGTTCTGCAAAGAATTATGGACAACTTTCTATTTCTGCAATTGTAGAGGTTAGGCTGTGTATTTAGTATTTACATGTTAGCCTGTTTAAGCATAGGTGAACTCCTTTGGAATTTGAAGGAATGGATTCTGGGGAGGAGCAGTTGGACTATGGAAATGAAGAATTTGAAGGAGTTGGGCAGATGGGTGGGTTTCAGACAGGTGTTCCTTTTGCTCCAATGGGAACTGAAGATGATGAATGTGATGATCTATACGGTGATTTGAATATTGATTTTTCAGAGGCACCTGTGGATTCCTATCATGGTGATGGCACCAAGCAGAAACATATTGAGCATTCTTCTAGTAGAACTGTGTACATGAAAAAATATATGGATAAAACAGGACATGCAGAGATTGATGGGAACAATCCTGAATATGTTCTTGAATCTTTCCATAAAAAGCAGTGGGATAACCACTGTGAAGAGGTAGAACAGAAGAAAACAGGGATAAAAAATGAGCCTTCATTTGGACATTCTGGGTTAGTGTCTTCAACCACTTCACTTGCTGCAAATGCTTATATTCCTTTGGAAAATCTTACATCATATGAGAATAACAAATCACAAGTGCAGTGGCTTGTGCCAGACAAACATCAATATTTTAAAATTGAGGAGGAAGGAGTTAAACTAGCTGTTGTGCCAAAACAATTTCTCTCCCTTTCCGGATCCAAAGATGTTTCTTTTCCATCGGAAAATGCCAGTAGTAAAGCAGGTGTAGAAGATATAGAAATTAATTCAGAAATGTGTGGTGTTTTTCAAAGCCATGCTCAAAATGAAATCATAGGTTCTAGACGGCTTATAGGGTCAGGGGGACTGAATGTTTGTGGCACAGCAGTAGAAGCACATGAATCCATGTCTGTTATTCCTAGTGAGAAGTCTGGTAGGCAGTATCCTTCACTGTTGGCTTCCAATAGAATGTGCCCATCTTCCACAGAGTGCAGTGTCAAAAATGACACTGCATCATTGCATTCTGAGGAAGAAGTGGGAACTGTGCTATATGTGGGGAATCTGTGCTGGTGGACTACTGATGCAGATCTTCAAGCTGCCCTTCTAGAATATGGGAAAGTAAAAGATATAAAATTCTTTGAGGAGAAGGCAACTGGTAAATCAAAAGGATGTTGCAGGGTTGAGTTCTATAATCATTCTGCTGCTCGTGAGTGCAAAGAAGGAATGCATGGCCGTGTCTTACGTGAACTTCCATGTGTAGTTACATTTGCTTCTCGTGCTGCTCTGATGCAATTCAGTACTGGACAGGTAACACAGCACCAACCAACCTCACAAACACAACCACAACCACATCCAAGAAGAAGAACAAATGATGGAGGAGGCAGCTCATACAGAAGGGGAGAGGGTGGATGCAACTATGTCAATATGGGTTCAAGTGGAAATGCATATGGACTAGGCCCTGGTGGTAAAGGACAAGGTGGGCAAGCAAGAGGCAGAGGCATGGGCAGGAATAACATGTGGAAAGCAGGAAGTGTGGCTCAGGGTGGAGGTCCATATGGACAGGGTATGATGGGAGGTTCAGTTTTACTAAGAGGGATGATGCCTCCTCAGGGAATGATGGGTCAAGGATATAATGCAGCATTTGGGCCACAGATGGGAATGGGAGGTGGTGCTACTGGTGGCTATGGAATGGGAGGATACAGTCATGGGTCTCCATTCCCTGGTATGATTCCAGCTTTTCCTGCCATTAATCCTGCTTTCATGGGGCAGAGAATGACACCCACTGGAATGCAATTAGTCCCCAACAGTGGTATGGAAGGGGCTCATTCTGGAATGTGGATAGATGAAGGTGGATGGGGAGGAAAGGATTATAATTGGCAAATGACTAAGTATAACCAAGATGCTGGATTGGGCTGTGGATATGAAGAGGGCAGACATGGAAGATGTAGGCCAAGTGCCAAAAGAGAAAGGGAGAGCAACTATGACGAACATGCAGAACTAGACCATGCATATGGTGGGGTAAAACAGGAAAGAATGAGGTCAGGGGTAAAATGGGTTACAGACAGGGGAATGTCGGATGGTGAATACATTGGAGCTTTTGAAAGAAGGCGCTGTGATGACAGAGAAATGGAGTGGGATAGGGATTCTTACTACAGGGATAACAGAGGAAGAGATCAGAACTGGGAAAAAGATGGTGAATGGGCTCTAGTACAACAAAACCGGTCAAAAAGTCTTAATGTGGATGAAGAGGATCAGAGGCCTCGGCATAAGGAAAGAGATGGTGCAAAGAGGCGGCGTTTGGCAGCTGGAAAAAAGGAGTAGGCCATGACCATTAAGATCAGATGCCCCTCTCTGTACTGGTACATAGTTTCCTTGAAACCAACTGCACATTTGGGGAAGAGCAGCGATTCCCAGAAATGGATTCAAAGATGCATCATTGTAGATTCAAAGGTAATTTGTTTTTCTGTGGAAACATTGGGCAGTCAATCCTTAAAACTTGGTAATACCCTTGCGTGGTATCAGATTTTTTTGCAAATGTTGCCCTCTGTTTTCCTGAGTGGGCATTAATGGTGAAGAGAGACTGTTTCTGCGGTTTGAATACTTAATGAAGTGGACCTTAAAAATCTCCTCTATTTCTTTTCTTTTTTTTCCATAAACCATGAATTATCATCTTCATGAGTGATAGTGCTGTATTAAGATATTCTGGAAGGGATGCAAATGTAATGTTTTTATAGATTTGTTTTACTTTTTAAAAAGGTGTAGTATATATATTTTTGTTTGAAACCCATTCCGTCAAATACAATATCTCTTGACTTCGCTTACAACGAGAATTGAATCCTAGTGGACTATTTAAGAGCCAAGCATTTTTCACCATTGAGTCAAACACCATTTAATGTAGTATGTTTTTTAAAATTTAATGTTGCACAATCTCTTCAAAGATTATTTATTTATTTATTTATTTTAAAAACACGGGTAACAAAGTCGCTACCTTAAACGATAAATACTACAAATTTTTTATTTGTCCATAATATGTTTAGTGCAAGTTCAAATACTTCTTCACTTTCAATAGAATGGGCATTGTCATTATTGATGAAGAAAGTCGGAGAGGATAGGATTACAATAGATTAGTTGAAAGGAAAATAGGACAACCAAATTGCAAGTGTTTCTACGAAACATGAATGATAACAAGATTGTTATGCTATCAACCAATTGTATAAAGTGCATGACCTAAACATTTTCCATGAATATAACCAACTAAATAGGCATGCCTGGCCTACAAAATTTCTTTGATTTTCTGGGATAATGAATACAAACATTCTTAGTGGGGAAAACACTTCATAGGAGTGTTACTTTTATCTTGAAAAATTTAACAATGAAACAAGATTTCAAGCCTTCTAGTCTTCCTTCTGTTTGATTTATGTTATATTGACCAAATAGATGTTTAAACGTGGCCCAAAAAAATGTTATGATTAGGACATAATAGAACACATATGGCCCAACAAAATACTCTCTGATGACACACACACACACACACACACACACACACACAAATGGCACTAATGATGAATACCCGAAGAAATAAACTTAAGAAGTGGTTTGTATTAGTATACACAAATGGCACATATATCTGAGAAAGACTTTAAAATTACATGTAGCATAGGATAGACAAGAGGATTATCTCCAATGAGCTATAAAACAAAAACTTCAAAAGGTAGAAAGGGGTTTCTTGCATGAGTGAACTCCATGTTGTAGACACTAAAATATGCACTTATTACTATTACATTACACTTTTAGTATGCTATTATATACATGACTTCCGAGCTAGAAGATTAGACATTAGTGACACAAGTCCTTAGTTTATATTGCCTTTGATTTATCTGAGTGTGACTTTGTCTCATGGTTTTCTAGATTTCTTTGTTTGTTTTTGGTCATGTCACAGAGATCCTTGTCATCATGTTTTAATTGTTTTATTTTCTGAGCTTCCCATACCAAAGTGTATGGAATGGTCCATAGTGCCCATACACTATGGGTCATTTTATACGCTTTGGTCCCAACCTATTTTCTTTCGAATCTCTTGTTGGGCTTCGTCATAATTCTTTTCTTATTTGGATTTTATACTTGGAGTCGGCCTTTACTATCACTAGTGCCAAAATTTGAGCGAAAGAAACTCATGCATATACTTAGCGTATTAAGAGAATTAAAGGGCACTTATGACTATCTACTATTATATTTTTAACACAAGAATAGGCTAATGGATGAATTTGGGTTGCATTATCACAACATAGGAAGGGAATTATTCTAAATTCCAAACCACACATTTGCATTGGGGGCAAAGGAGAGTAGCATGTTATTTGGTGTGACACGTACAAGGGAAAACCTAGTTTTAACGGGACACAATTGCAATCACACACACACACACACACACACACACACACACACACACACACACACACACTAGAACTACATATAGTCTAAAATGTAGTGCGATGCTCAATGCAATCACAATGGGGTGACTGTTGAGGTCAAACCAACTCAAGCATATGCATTCTTTTTTAGACTAATGTGTGCTTGAGTATTGTGTATAGCAGCTAGAGTTTTTTTTTAAGGAATATATCGAAGATCACAGTTTCAAGTAAGGTCGGAGCAATAAAAATCTGAATTAAGGAACAAGGAATCAAATTACATAGGGAAGAAAACATACAAAAGGGATCAAAACGGGGTATGCTTTCAGCCATACCATATGCCCTAGTCCAACTAGGTCTGCATAGCACAATTTTAGAGATGAAGCCCAGTTAGATCACTTCTAGCCAGTTGTAGTCATCAAAATGTAACCCATATCAACACATAATCCAAAATATCAGATAAGTTTATTGTTCCTTCTCATTGCTAGTGTTTTTCTCTATTTCTATATAGTTATCTATATTATTGTATGTATGATGTTGATATTTCTGCAATTAGCTTTGGAAACTAGTTGATTAGGATAATATTCAATCGGTTACCACCCTCCTAAATAATTAACCATTTATGTTAAATCATTTGGTGAACCTGTTATTGGTTGAACACTAGTTTCCCTAGGATCCCTATGTGTTTGTAATACATATCTATCTATATTCTCGACTTGCTCGTGCACAATTCTTTCATGGCTTATAGTAATTTTTTGCACAACCATAGTACCCATTTCCCTCCCATGTATCCTTCTGCATATAGTAATAATCCATTTGTGTATTATGACAGTTCTAATGCATTTCCTAAAGACAATGATCCCCAAGTGTGCGTGCATTTTTGTAGGCAACATGACCCTAACTCTTGGTATGATCATGCTTCTAGAAATGGCTATACTTCTAGCGTATCTACTCGTAATGGTCATATTCTTGGTGCTCCTACTACTATTATTAATCTAGTTACATCTGATTGTTCTACGCATGTGATAGATGACTTGTTGCCTCTTGAATATGATTTCTCTATTTCTAACAATAGTGACACTGAATCTATTTTTGATAGTGATACTAGTGATGATGCATCTATAAAGGATTATTTTCCTTTTTCCAATGATGAATATTTTTTTGATGATGTTATTAATGCTTCACCTAACATTGCATGTGCTTCTTTCTTCGACACATGTACACGAAATATAGTTGCAAATGATGTTTGTGTCCCTTCTCCCTCTCAAAATAATATTTCAAATACTTGTGATAAAAATCTGGTTACAAATGATACATGTGATTCTTCTATTCCTCTTCCAATTGATATAGTACTTACTCGTGCATGAGATGTTATTGTAAATGATGGTAGTATTCCTTCTCCCTTTTTGAAACCATATGTATTAAATGCTTGTAAACAAAATGTTGTTACAAGTAATGTATGTATTTCTCCTCTTAAGGATATTTTACATAATGGTGAACATAATTATACTTGTCTTTCTTCTTTTTCTTCCCATGTTAGAGAATTTGTTGATAAAGGTGTCAAAGATTCCATTCCTTAAAGCTCTTATTCTAGTCCTCCTAGTGTCAATGTAACGTCTACACTAGTCGATCCATAGATTCAATTCCAACCCAATATTGTCCTCGTGGCTACATATAATGGTAAAGTACAACCTCTTAGTGTTTATGTTATTCCTCCACATGAAGTATTTTATCTCATGCATGTTGTAGGTGACTTACAAAATTAGGGTCATAAGCTTACCCTTGAAAGTAGGGCCTATTTTCTTAGCATTGATAATAATTTCATTTATGACAATCCCCTTCCTAAGAACATATACAATACCCCCTTTCCTAAAGGTTTAATCATGCTTACTTTTATAATATTCGATGGAATGGGTAGCCCTTACATGCATCTTAAGGATTATCTTGTAGCAATTCTTCGATATGTATTTCATTAGATTGGTTGCATCATTTACAAAGTGGATCTATGCATACTTTTATTGACATGGAAGAAGCATTTCTTAGGCAGTTTCTCTTTCACAATATGTACCTAAGATTACATATGCAAATTTTTCATCACTACATCAAGGAAAGACTGAATCTATTAGTGATTATATCTTACGTTTCAAATCCTTCACGTATCATTTACTATATCATCTTACTAATTTAGAAATGTAATATGTCTTTTGTCGTGGCTTGATTTTTCCTTTAAGAAAAAGTTATTGTATGATACTTGTTAATATTTTACAACACTTTGTCTTTGATTTATTGACTTAGATAAGGAAATATTTAATCCTTACTCTGTTAGACCCGCATATGTCACATCTAACACTCCTTCACATCCACTCACCTCTCACAATAAATCTCCATCCACTAACATTGTTGCAATATCTTCACATTCTTCATCCCCCAATACATAGGAGGTCAAGGTACTTCATCATGATGATACATCTCACGTCAAATCACCTCTTCATAGACATCCACCACAATTCACTCCTCCACCTAAGATGGAACCCTTATACTTTTCTCATTTCACTAGGCCACATGATATCTTTCACACACTAATTTATGAACTTTATTTGGTTACCTTCTAATGAGCACCACCCTCCTCATCAATTGCAATGGAATCGTAATCACCCTTGTTGCAACTTTCATGGTATCAATGAACATCGGGACAATGTTGTTATGCACTTAATGATAAGCTCAAGTTACTTAAAAATAATGGTATCATCTCCTTTCATGTATGAAATACGAATCGATCATATTCTCTTGTGTCGTGACATCGCTCATCGGAATCTATAAATCTACATGATCATCATCCTACTACTAAGATGATATTATGGATTCCTCTACCATATTCGACCCCACAATAAGATTTAAATGCACAACCTATTACCAAATCTAAGCTCAAATGGATTACGAAAGAAAAATGCTTTGTATTACAATATCCCATTATTAATAATGTTGTTACGACTACTATTATGGGTAAGTGCACGAAGTTGGGGGGCCAAAAAGTGGACAAAAACCCGAAAACAGACGAAACACGTACACGTTTTTGCTAAAATGCGCTCACGTTTTAATTTTTTGGCTTGGTAATTACTGAATCTATAATGCATACACATTATAAGGAAGGCAAAACGCATACGCGTTTTAAAGAAGGTAAAACACTTACGCATTTTAAAGAAGGAAAAACGTGTACGCATTTTATAGAAGTCAAAATGCGTACGTGTTTTGAATAGTATGGACCATGTATATGTTTTTGGGTGTCTTATACTTACAAAAATAAATGTTAAAGTATAAGATTTCTTTTATTATTTCTTATACTTTAATTATTTCTTATACTTTAAATTTATTTTAGTAAATATAAGAAATTAGGGTCACTCTACACCTGATGGAAGTGGTCCCGTAGCTCCAACAGTTATAATCTAGAAGATAGTTTTTCAAAATCTAATTTGGTCAGTACTTACTCATTTTCAGGATTTCAGCAAACGACCTAAAACTTTCAGGGCATATATATTGTAGTCGGTCTTTGTTTTGGGAAAGCATATAGTCATTTTTTAGGTTTTTTGACCTTCTAAAATGGATTTTGGCCCTACCACTGCTTGAATTGGTACTAATTTTTAAATTTGGTCCATAATTCACTTTAGTGACCATGAATCAACTCTATGATGCTTGTCTACTTCTTACTAAAAAGAGATCCTCACTTTGTAGATAGAGGATTGTTCCTAGAATGGGATTCCTGTCCTATGGCCAAAATGAGGTGATTGTAATGTGCCTCCTCCTTAAGGTGTGATAACACTACTAGGTGTTGAATGAGTTGTTACAAATAGTACCAAGTGAATTACATCAAGTGAACTCAAGATGATTGCTCATTCTTAGAAACATGGTGCTCCATATAAAGATCATCCCCTCACCTTTCCTAGCTCTAAAAGCATCCTTTCATGGAATCAAATTCATGATTCTCATACATGTTTTTTCTCATATGTCTCTTATGGAGACAAATGATGCCTTAATACTTCACAAATAATGGTCCTTGATAGCTCGGTGACATGACTAGCTCATTTTAGCTTGTTCTGAAGGGTGTTCAATTAACTACAGAATGGCCAAAAATGCCTTTTTAGGCCTTCAAAGGAAGTAGTCTCTCATCAAAACTAAATGAGTCGATCGATCACCTTAAACACTATTCCCTACACACTGAAACACACTGAATGATATTTTTAGGAATTTCCTTTGGGTGAGGGTTTATGATTTAGGGTTTAGGGTTTAGGGCTCAAGGTTTAGGGTTTAGGGCTCAGGGTTTAGGACTCAAGGTTTAGAGTTTAGGGTTTAAGGTTTAGTGTTTAAGGCTCATAGTTCAGATTTTAGGGTTTAGGGTTTAGGGATTAGGGTTCATGGTTTAGGGTTTATGGTTTAGGGTTTAGGTTTATGGTTTATGGTTCAAGGTTAAGGGTTAGGGTTTAGGGTTTAGGGCTCAAGGTTCAAGGGTTTAGGGTTTAGGGGTCAAGGTTGAGGGTTTAGGTTTAGGGTCAAGGTTCAGGGTTTAGGGTTTAGGGATCAGGGTTGAGGGTTTAGGGTTGAGAGTTAAGGGTTCAGGGTTTAGGGCTCAGGGTTTAGTTTTTAGGGTTTAGGGTTTATCTTTGAGGGTTAATGGTTTAGGGTTTTGGCTTAAGGCTTATGGCTTAGGGCCTAGGGTTCAAGGCTTAGGGTTTAGGGCTCAAGGTTTAGGGTTTAGGGTTTAGGGTTTAGGTTTTAGGGTTTAGGGTTTAGGATTTAGGGTTTAGGGTTTAGGGTTTAGGGCTTATGGTTTATGGTATAGGGTTTAGGGTTTAGGGTTTAGGGCTCAGGGTTTAAGGTTTAGGGTTGAGGATTTAGGGTTTACGGTTTAGGGTTTAGGAGTTAGGGTTTAAGGTTTAAAGGTTAGGGTTCAGGGTTTAGGGAAAAGGGTTCAGGGTTTAGGGTTTAAGGCTCAAGGTTTAAGGTTTAGGGGTTAGGGGTTAGGGTTTAGGGTTCAGGATTTAAGGCTCATGGATTAGGCTCACCCATTCAGTCACAGTAATGTTCTATGTCTTACCCATTCTTATAAGTATTGACAAAGAGTATTCAACTAAAAAGGGTTCATCTACTTCGTAGGTAGAACATTCAAGGGAGTCATCACAATTTGATGCCTTTCATCTACTGATATTTTAAAGGAGGGAAATTCCCATTGCATGTGAACTATTTCACTCACTATAATGTTTTGTGTCTTACCCATTCTTATTAGTATTGACAGAGAGTATTCAACTGAAAAAGGGTTCATCAACTTCGTAGGAACAAAATTCAAAGAGATTCATCAAAATTTGATGTCTTTCATCTGTTGATATTTTGAAGGAGGGAAATTCCCACCTCTCATAAACAAGGTAGTTGTAAAAGCAGACTTAATGATGGTTCTAGGCACAAGACTAGGAAATATGGTCCTAAGATATTCAAAAAATGAACTCACTCATGAGACCTACTGGAAATATATGAGGTTTAGGGGTTAGAGCTTAGGGTTCTGGATTTAGTGTTTAGGGTTTACGGCTTAGGGCTCAGGGCTCAGGGTTCAAGGTTTAGGGTTTAGGGTTTAGGGTTTAGGGTTCAGGTTTTAGTGTTCAGAGTTTAAGGTTTATTATTTTTGTTTTAGGGTTTAGGTTTATAATTTAGGTTTTAGGTCTCAGGGTTAAGGGTTGAGGGTTAAGGGTTTAGGTCGTAGGGTTTAGGGTTTAGTGTTTAGGGCTTAGGGTTTAGGGTTTAGGGTTTAGGGCTTAGGGTTTAGGGTTTAGGATTTAGTTTAGTGCTTAGGGTTTAGAGTTTAGGGTTTAGGGGTCAGGGTTTAGGGTTTATGATTTAGTTTTTAGGGTTTAGGGACATTTAGGATTTAACATTTAGGGCTTAAGGTTTAGGGTTTAGGGTTTAGGGTGTATGGTTTAGGGTTTAGGGTTTAGGGTTTAGGGTGCATGGTTTAGGGTTTACGACTCAGGGTTTAGGGTTTAGAGTTATGGGTTTAAGGTTTAGGGGTTAGAGCTCAGGGCTCTAGATTTAGGGTTTAGGGCTTAGGGTTTAAGGTTTAGGGTTTAGGGCTCAAGGATTAGGGTGTAGGGTTCAAGGCTTAAGGTTTAGGGTTTAGGGTTTAGGGTTCATGGTTTATGGCTTAAGGTTCAGGGTTTAGAGTTACTAGTTTAAGGTTTGGGGGTTAGAGCTTGGGGCTCTGGATTTAGTATTTAGGGTTTAGGGCTTAGGGCTCAGGGTTTAGGGTCTAGGGTCAAGGGTTTAGCGTTTAGGGTTTATGATTTATTACTTTGGTTTTAGGGTTTAGGGTTTATAGTTTAGGGTTTAGGTCTCATGGTTGAGGGTTAAGGGTTTAGGTCACAGAGTTCAGGGTTTAGGGTTTAGTGTTTAGGATTTAGGGCTTATGGTTTAGGGTTTAGGGCTCAGGATTTAGGGTTTAGGATTCAGTGTTTAGGGTTTAGGGTTTATGGGTTAGGGTTTAGGGTTTAGGATTTAGGGTTTAGGGTTTAAGGTTTAGGGTTTAAAATGGTTTAGGGTTTAGGGCTTAAGGCTCAAGGTTTAGGGTTTAGGGCTCATGGGTAAGGGCTGAATATTTAAGGATTAGGGTTTAGGGCTTAAGATTTAGGGTTTAAGGTTTATGGTTTAGGTTTTAGGGTTTAGGGATCATGGTTTAGGGTTTAGGGTTTAGGTTTAGGGCCTCAAGTTTAGGGTTTAGGGTTTCGATTGTAGAATTTAAATGCTAAAAGATTTAGGCTGAATGCTGAAAGCCTGAAAATTACCTATGTACTGACCAAATTATACTATAAAAAACTATCTCCTAAACTGTGACTAATGGAGCTGTGAGACTAGTTCCATAAGGTGCAGAGTGACCCTAATTTCTTATATTTACATAAATAAATTTAAAGTATAAGAAATAATAAAATATAAAAAATAATAAAGTTTTCATTTATTATTATTTATATTTTATTATTTCTTATACTTAAACATTTATTTTTGTAAATAGAAGCATGTCAAAAGCATATACAATGTTCATACTATACAGAACGCGTACACATTTTGTTTTGTGTTTTCTCTTTTTCCAAGCCATGCCTCAAGGCTTGGGATCTGGTTTGGATCCCCAACCCTGAGGCATGGACCTGCACAAACACAACAAACAACATGTTTTTGCAGGAAAATGTAAAAATGCCACTTCCTCTATGATAAATCAAAATAAAACAATCGATCCATTTAAAAAAATTATACCACGACGTAGAGCAGAGTTTCTTCTTTCTAAAAATATAATTTTTCAAATTTTCTGACTAATATAAGGTTTCCATATTATTTATTTTCTAACTATGCCTTTTTATAGCTATTTTTTGAAGTTTAAATATGTCTATCTTTCATCATGTATCTTTTGTTTGGGTCATCGAAATTGAAAAAAATTATACTAGCACAAACTAGGCATAATTCTATACATATTAAAAAAAAAATCTAATTTTTGATATTTTTTGAGGTAGTTAGGGGGGGCACGGTCGGAGCTCCGTTATTTTTCAAAACATAAAATTTTTGTACTAGAAAAATCATAAATAAAAAAATACTCGTTAAAAAAATCTATAAAAAAATTCTAACACAAACTAGATGCTCCTAGCTATCTTTCTACCAAAGGGTTTTCAAAAATACTCAATGGTGCTCAAAAAATGGTGGAGGGGCACGAAAGTCACTCTATTATGTTTTTTAACAAAAACAGGAGCACTTGTTGGTATTTTAGTTGTTTGACCCACTTAAACTTATCCATTTTCAATAAAATTTAGTAGCTTAGAAACTAGACTCAAAATTCTACGATTCATATTTCTACAACATCTTCCAATTTTGAGTGTAACTATTTCGAAAAACTCATACAAGTTGAAGTTTTTTATTTTTTAGAAAAATGCGTCCACTTAAGACCATAACAAAATACAAATCCCAATGATTGTATATATACAAAAATGTTTTAATACAAGCCTAACCAATGACCTCAATCCTCCTCACTACTACTCGTACATATAACCAAGGGAACTCTCGAACTTGATGTTTCACCACTAGAGCTCTATCCTTATGCCTATGATCAATGATCATGTACCTGAGACCCTAATAATGTTACCTCGGTTGTAAGCATGGTGTGTTTATTATGTAGCACCTAGAACCTCTTCCCCATAATAGGAAATCATAGGATGTGATACACATCCTCTAGATTCATTGTCATCTCCTATGTCAGGAGCTAGAATTTACAAGTATCAACTCACCATCTCTCGCTCAAGTTGTAATCATATGCATATTATGAGAGACTCCCCCAATCTCGCCACATGTCGAAGGCCCTCTTTGTCCAAAATATCCTACCTCACATCATCTAGGTACAAATGATGCTAGAGTAGTCATATGTTGGCACCCACGGAACTCCTGAGCATGCACATCATAAATAACAATCCAGCAAAACATGTTTCAATCACTCAAATCATAAACAACTATGCAAAATTAAAAACAAAAAGAGTCTAGTCTTAAGGACCAAACCATATGGTCCATAAGACCATAACATAAATATTTGGTCCAAATTTTACGGAACTATATGTTTCCATCCATGGGGCCAAATCCGGCTGTATGAGTTAGTCTTGGCCCAAAATGTACAAAAATTCAAAAAACTAAAATTTCACAAAATTCACTATAACACCTATTTTAATATCTAAATGAGTATCAATGGTTCCATCCATGGGGCCAAATCTGACTGTATGACTTAGTCTTGGCCCAAAATGTACAAAAATTTAAAAAACTAAAATTTCACAAAATTCACTATAACACCTATTTTATTATATACATGAGTATCAAAATACACTTTTTACCAGCTCATCAGCTGTCTGGTCCTAAATTACCTCCACCACTCTCTCGAACTTGGTCGGGATCGCATCTCTCGAATGAAACATTATCACAACTTAGAGATCTCTAACACAATCACTTGTAATAACAAATCATTATTCACCTTTTACTATTTAATATATATAGCAAATCAAAGGTCCTCACAAAACTATACTATCTATATTCACCTACTCACCAACTAATATGATATCTCCTTACGATCGTTATCTTGATCCTAGTTCATTGCTTTTCGGTGTCGTCGGCAACATTAGGATCATGTTTTCAGCATCTATCACACTACGTAATCCATTCTAAACTTATCTTCAATATTTCAATTTTTCATCATGAACATCCAATACGAACCTATTACTATCTATACTACAAATTTTGCACAATGCACATATTCTATCTCTTCTTTGGACTCAATCTATTGATCATCCACATCTCACACTCTCGTTGAAAGGGGGAAAATATCTAGGTAGTCATATATGAATACCCCATCAATTCAATCAAGCAAGTGGCTAAATTTTATTTTCAATACCATTAATTCAACCAAATATTAATATTCAACACAATTCAATCATGGCACAAATTCCAAATTCTAATCAGCATTACCAATTTACCCTCAAATGACCTAAAGTGGGGGAAAATCGATACATAGAATCTATTTTGTTTCAAAATTCAAACCTACAATTTATACCCACACAATGCATGGTGGGGGCTATGAGACATTTTTTCCCTTGCAACTTTGTAAGGTTTTTGAATAAGCACTTGGCTTAGCTTTGTCTGCAATGGTCAAGCCTTAATTTAGAAGCATTATAGTGAGGGAAAAATAAACCAGTCTCTCACACTCTTCCTTTGTTGGCAGGATGCTCAAATCCCTTAATGAAAATATATTGGCTTTGGAATAGATCAGTCCCATCTACTTACAAAACTTCAAGGCACTAAATCTCCCAAGTCTCCATGGAACATATAGTTTATGCAAAATCACAACACCCCCGGAATGGCTTGATGTGAATGGGGAATTCGATGTTATTGCCAAACATGGGGTTATCCCTCAAGCTATGGGACCCGGGAAATTTGAGATAACCCTCTGGAGAAGGTCGGTTCCGGATCCTAATCCTACCTGCCACAACTACTCCTAATGCAAGAAAACCTACTAATTAAACCTAAACTAACATGCCAAGGAGACATGGAGAGAGGTGCATGAAAATTAAAACCTACACTAAGAGCGGTGATACACCAAGAAAAAGAGTGTTAGTCACTTCTCCATCCATTCCATGAATAAACACAACACACCAAATCTACAATGAACAAGAAATATACACAACCACATGTTTAACAACGAGAGGTAAGAATAAACAACAAACCATGAAAGGCTAGAAAATTAACACAAGCATGATTTTATTGCTCCATTAAAATTTACATAGTACATTGTCCAGTAGGGGAAGGCATGAATCCATTACAATGTTTTGGAGAAAGGCTTTAAGCCCCAGATCTCAGAAGAAGAGGGGTGCATGGGAGGAGAAAAAAAGACTAACTTTTTGTATTATGCAACCCCTTTACATTTTATAGAGGAAATATTGAGTGAGAGAGAGGAAAAAACTTAGATTCCTACTTCAACCACCCATCAAAATTCATCATTTCGTTTGCAAGAGTGATGGGAAAGCCTTCAAATCCCATGTCTCCATGTACTTTTAATTATTGGAGAAGAAAGCATGCTCATACCCTCATTAATTGCATCTCACCTACCAATTTCATTTTTCACTATTCATGAATTTTGGGCATCCATAACCTTTGAAATTCCACTTTTCATGATGTCAAGTTTTAGGTCTCGTTCCTACCTTTTCGGTGACTGGTTTCTTATGAAAGGTGGGCATCAGAAGCTCTAGATATGGAATTTCAGGTTTTATATGGCTCCGTAAATTTTGGGGTTTTGAAAACCTCTAAAAAAAATTTTTTTACAATCCTATGTTATAGATCATCTTCTGATCCCCTTTCCGATAAATGTAAGTTTGTAAAAATAGGGAAAATATGGACAAATTTATGTGTATTTTCATGAAGGGGTCTTATGGTGTATTCTGGCCTGCATATATTGAGTTAGGTGAGCCAGCTCGCTGAGCTACTCGACAAGATGGTAAGTTCCCCTCTGCATTTTTTACACCATTGGTGGGCTTTAGCATTATTTCTCTGCCTTCCATTCTACACATCCCCACTAAGCTTCAAAAATGGCTCCAACATTCCCCTCGAACTCCCTACACTTTTCATTGCAATGGCCTCTAGACTATTGCTTCAAACACCCTCCGCATTGTGTTGTTTGCACCTGGTGAGCCCCTTTTCATTTACCCACCGATCACTTCATTGTAATGTTTCCCCAATCCAAGAGAGCTAAAATACTCCACTACCAACCCCTTCACATTTTCTTTGGCCATCGGGCTCACCTCTTCCTCCAATAGACCCCCCAAAACCATTGATGCTAACTCTCATTGGCCAACAAGCCACCATGAAACCAATGCTCCTGTATTGGGTGTCGAGCTCCCCATAGGTGAGCCCCTTGAATTTCTCTTTGCCTTAGCTCGACCCCAAGCAGTTTCCACTTGTCTAGCTCTGAACCACCCTACCTTGCACGTTGGTGGGCTTTGCCTTGCATGTTCTGTCGACACTAAAATTTTCCTCCAAAATTTCCATTTCATTAATATATGTATTAGGAATAGGATGTTGTTAAGTGTAATTAGTAGTAGCGTCCGATAGAAGATAACGGCGCCGTCAGTACGGTGCCGCCAATAATGTGGAGTATGGTAACAGTCAAAGTACAATAGGAATGTTGTAAAAAGTAAATATTTGTCGTAAGTGGTTCGGTAATGTTAAAATGTCAAAGTTTGGGTAATTAGAGAAGTAGGGTCTACATGATTAGGAATTAGAAATATTATATTGGTAATAAGGACAAGGAGTGAGGTCATAAATATTTTGTGTATTTTATTTGTAAAAAATTCTAAAAATGTGGAACCCATGTAAAATGATAAGGTTTATCTTATCTTAACAGATAAGCTTACATGTACAGATAAGAGTTAAGGTATGGAATATGATTCGTCAGAGTGGATTTCTTATCCTATCTTAGAGATAGGATGGATAAGCCTGGAAGTTCTATAAATAGAGAGGCCACCCCCCTCATTTAGCATAGAAAGAAGTAGTGAGAAATATTGTAGGAAGTGTGCGAAGGAAGCCATCAGTTAAAGGTGTGTTGAAGAAGCCATCGAGAGGTGTAATTGTAAAGTTTCTCCCATAGTCTTGTTGAAGAATCTCATGGGTGAGATTGTAACAGTTTCATGTTAATATTATACTTTATTTTGATATTTCAGATTTTTCGTCATTCTGTCTTATCATAGTCAATGGTATTCTTGTGTTATGTTGTTGTTTTGTTTCCAGATTACGTCCACCAAACTAAAGGCTGTGCATTAGTAAATAATCATAGCACGAGGAGTTCCCGGTGAAGAATTATCATAGTGCCGGATTGCTGATGACAGTTCAACCAAGCTTGGTCATTGACACATCTACGGGTTGGGATCCACATGGCCACCACTATTTATTCATCCCCACAACAACTTCACCTATCATGTGTATCCCCCAACATGACCTTTTTTGGATATTTTTTGCATCGAATTTTCAGACATCTCGTGCCCACCAAGTTATGCGTAGTTCATCGCTGACCCCTTTCAAAAGTTCCAAAATACCAAAACTATGAAATCTAAAATTCATACTTAGGAGTTCAAACTTTGACTCACCCCGTAAGGCACTATTCATTTGTCTTGGTGGATTCTCCAAATCCTCGAAATTTCGAACCCCGAAATTCAAAGTTTGGATTTCAGAGTTCTCAACTCACCCTTTGTGCATAAAAGTTCTTTGTCCTCCAATGTCTTGCCCTCTAAAACCCCGAAATAAACTTCTCTGAAATTTCACCTAAAGCTGACTTGATGCTTACTCCTCATGAGTTCCCTTCGCCATGTCCAAGCCTTTGAGCTCGCCATTCTTGGTTTGTGGTGGAGTTGGCCCTATCTCCTCGCCAATCCCTTTACAAGCTCAGTCCAAGTGCATGAATTCATCCCTTGTCATTTTTCCATGTAATTCCTTTGACTTTAGCTTGTTGGATTGATCCAGCATTGTGAGCTCACCTTGATCTACTGTAGAGCCAACCCCGTTATGATCTTCCGCGGACCCTCAGGATAGCTCACCATTCTCGCACGGCCCTGAACTCCTCTCCTGTCAACGTCGAGTCACCACCCCCTAGTTTCACTTGGTTTATTATTGTTGAACCATCCTCAATGTCCCTTGAAACCCCATTTTCGTGCCCCGAGATTTTTGTACCTAGAGCCGACTCGCTGATTAGGCTCTTTGATCTTCACCCACCCTCACACGACCTTGCCTTAATCCGAGCTCTCAGTTGTGATTATGTAGTCTTGCGACTCAACTTGAGCTTGATCATGAGCCCTCCCATCAATCCCACTTTCTAATCAAAGACCTCCCCATTCCACTAATGCACCGACCTCTATGAAATCCCTAACTAAATCCTGAATGTTGTGAGCTCAACTTCCACTTTTGGGGATGAATCTCCAAAACTACCCCGTGTTGGTTTTTTCATTAACATGGCACATAATCCTAACTCAATATCCCATGGTCGAGCTCTTTTGAATTCCTCACATCTTAGGTGCTAACATGGCTCACCATGTAGCTAAACAAGCCATTTCTAGCTTTCCCACCAACTCGATTGAGCTGGTTAGGATTTTCACATTTTTTACCCCCACCTTATAATTTTTTTAATTTTTTAATTTTTGAGGGTTTCTTGAGAACCAAAAGCACGTAAAAAGGGGGGTAGACTGTTCTGTGGGTGTTTTTTTCCATTCTAGCCTATTTTTTCTCATTCTCGGCTAGATGTGGGCCCCGGAGGCCCAATTTCACTTCAAACAAACTCTGAGTCCCTTTCGAAACCCATAAAAGGAAAAAATGCCTCTTTTAATTCCCACCTTCCAAAACCACCGGCAATGCTCTTGAAATGTGAAATTTTACTGTGTTTCCCCAGATGTCCTATGAAGCCCTGTCCAGTGTCCAGATCAATTCATCCTCTATTGTCCATTTTACCTAGGGGGAAAAATGGATAATACATATATCTATAACAACATGCCTTCCTTCAACTCAGCATGGACAAAAACGATGAGCCACGTTACACCACAACATAGTTTCTCTCTCTTGACACAATTACGACTGCATGTTCTTTAGCTCTCCATATGTACACTCTTTTTATCTCCTTTATACTAGTAAATTGCATTCACTAGCATAAAGGTGACAAGCACATCTATACAAAAATATGCACCTATTACTATTAAATTACACTTTTAGTATGTTATTATATACATGACTTTTGAGAGAGAAGATTAAACATTAGTGACAAAAGTCCTTGTTTTATATTGCCTTTTCTTTGTCTAATTGTGACTCCTTCTCATGCTAATTTTAGTCATGTCATAGGGATCCCTATCATCATGTTTAAATTGTTATGTTTGTTGAGCTTTTCAAACCAAAGCATATGGAATGGGCCATATCACTCATACACTATGGGTCATTCCATACACTTTGGTCATATCCTATGTTCCTCTTAGTCTTATGCATTGGGCTTCTTTGTAACTCTTTTCTTATTTGGATTTTATACTTGGAGTTGTCCTTTCGTTTTACTAGTGCCAATATTTGAGAAAAACAAACAAACACACACACACACACACACACACACACACACACACACACACACACACACACACACACACACACACACACACACACACACACACACACACACGTATTACTAAGAGGATCAAAGGGGGATTATGACTATCTACTATTATCTTTTGAACATAAGAAAATGCTAAGGGATACATTTAGGTTGCAGTATCACAACATAAGAAGGGAAATCTTTTGAATTCCACAACACACATTTGCATCAATTGGGGGCAAAGTAAAGTAGCACACTATTTGGTGTGACATGCATAAGGGAAAACCTAGTTTCAATGGGATACAATTGCAATCACACACACACACACACACACACACACACACACACACACACACACACACACACACACACACACACACACACACACACACACACACACACACACACACACACACACACACACACACACACACACACACACACACACACACACCAAAACAACATAGATTCTGAAGTATAGTTTAACACTGAGTGTAATAATAGTGGGGTGATTTCTAAGGTGATACTGACTCAAGCATATGCATCCTTTTTTAGAATAATGTGTGCTTGAGTATTGTGCAAAGTAGATAGGTTTTGTTTTGCAAGAATAGGTGTGAAGATCAGGGTTTCAAGTAAAGTCAGAGTGATAAAAGTGAGAATTAAGGAATAGGGAATTAGATTCCATAAGAACTAGATCTGAATTGTCAAAATGAAAGTATACAGAAAGGGCCATAACATGAGTACACTTTGGTTTGTAATATATGCCATGGTGTAAGAATCTCTGCACAACATAGTTTCAAAGATGAATCTCAGTCATATCACTTCCAACTTGTTCTAGTCATCAGGACTTCCCCAATCAACACATAAACCATGATATCATCTAAGTCTTCTTCTCTTTCTCATTGCTAGTGTTTTACTCCTTTAATTTATCATTATATATCTTATTTCATGTATTATCCTGATATTGTTGTAATTAGATTTGGAAACTAATTGATTAGAATAATATTCAATTGGTTACTGCCTCTTAAATAATTAACCATTTAGGTTAAATCACGTGTTTATTCTTGTGAATAACACAAGTTAGATAAAGAAAAATTCCCATGCTTTTCTTTTTTACCTTTGGGTTTTGAAGCTCCAAAAATATTGATTGTAAAAATTGCAGTGGCCGATGAGAAACCGTATGAATTGATGTAGAATAGTTAGAAAATTATTAACGTATTCCAATATAACTACTTGCAATCATGATGTAGAAAAGTAGGTTGCAACAAGTTTTTTAGTAAATTTTAAGTGCATTAATTTTTGATTCCTGTAATCCTCTCAATAATATTTTCAACAAATTTTGGTGGATATTCTTTTATGAGAAATGTCACAAGATGCAAATATGCCGACAAAGGTTATGTATTTTGTCTTTACACTTCCCAAATGCAATTGCCTAAATGTTTTGAATGCCTTTTTAACAAACCATTATGCATAACTTGCAATCATTGCAATCCAAGAGGCCACATCTCTTTGAGGATTTTTTTTAAACAATTGACATGCCTTGTGTATGATCTCACATTTTACATATATATCTACTAGTGAACTTGCAACTACACCTTAAAAAATCATCTTTCATTCTATTTCGATGGATATACATGACATGTTATGCATTCATGACCTATTCTAAATATCTCTTTTTGACATAAGCTAGAGGATGTCTTCCATATTATTCATTGAAATCAACAACGACACGTGAAAATATAACATCAGATAAAAAACCACTTATTATCATGCTTCGATGTAATTTGTACCCTTATCTAAAGCTCTTATTTTTCCATAGGCCAATAGTACATTGGAAAAGGTAAGCTTATTGGGTTGGATCTCTATCTATTTCCTTTGGTTAAATAGTCACAATGCTTTGTGAGGATTTCCACGTATTTTGTAAGCTACAAATAAGATATTCCATGATAAGCAAATTAAAATTAAAAACTGAAAAGATATATTTGAAAAAGAAATTAAAAGGAAACATTCATTTTGGCATTAATGAAAGAAAAATGTGCTCTATATGTGCATTTCAAATTAGAATTTTCAATATAATTTACAGCTAAAATGGAGTGTTGATTGACCAATAAAGGGAAAATATTTGTTTTATTATCCTACCTTGGGGAATTTTCCCCTGAATTTGAAACTTACATGAAGAACATTAGAGTTGACATCCTAATCTATTAGAAGGATGTGTGAAAACATCTTTTGATTTGTTATAAAGATGTTTGAAAACATCTACAAAGAGTGGACAAGCTATGAAGAGATCCATGACTAGAAGGCATAAATAGAAAAACATGGTCGGGTTACACATGTAAAGGATGGAGATTAGCCCCCTTCTTCCTAAAATTTAAATGTACCCATTCCCCTCTCCCTAGCATATTCACTTTTGGTGTTAGTGAGAATGCCAAACAAATCAAAGCTAAAGTGCAAAATGACAAGAATAATTTATCTTACAAAACTTAAATGTGCCTTAAAGAAAACTTAATTGGTTATAGTTATTTGGTTTGTTCCAATAATAAATTTATCACTGGAAAACCAAGATAGCTTACAACTTTATAATTATATTTTACGAAACTTAGAGTTATAAGTTTACAAAGATCATAAAAAAGATCTTTTACAATGCTTTACAATAGAGCAGAAGTATAGAGGAGAAGGAGAAAACACACAAACGACCATTAGAATTTAGGAGGTGACATTTTGATGCACACTCCCCCTTAATGGAAACTCTGAAAGGCCAAACATTACACGAAACTTGCAAAATTTTACAGCACACGATGGCTTTGTAAACATATATGCAACTTGATCTTCAGTTGAGAAATACTGGCGATCTATATCACCACATACCACCTTCTCTCATATGAAATGCATATGAATCTCTATATAAATCTCTATATGATTCATTATATGATGATGAACTATATTATTAGCAAGAGTAATGCAACTCTGACTACCACACCGAAGAGAAGTACTTCCTTTAGCTTCCATATATATCTCTTCCAACAACCGATTTAGCCACATGGATTCTTTCACTACTTCCATCACAATTTTATATTCTACATCATTAGAAGAGATGGAGACCATCAATTGCTTTTTGCTGCTCTAAGTAATGGCACCTGTACCAAACTTGAACACATATCCAAATGTAGATTTTATATCTAACACAACACTAACATGGTTAGGATCACAACATTCATATAAACATGCATCATAATAAGCATAATATAAATCATTTGTTGATTTCACTTTTAACCATCTATGAATATTACATTGATAGGTTAAATAAAAGTTGTATAACAACTTAAACAACAACATGCTAAAAAATCTAATCATGTCATATTACCAATATGTTGAATTTCTTGAAACAATAATTTAAACATTTTAATCTTGAAAAATATATTAGATGCAATTAGTATTAGATGTCTCTAATACAGACACAAATGCATCCCCAAGTGTCATTCGATGTGCATATAATACTATTTTTAGTAATCACATACTAATTTAGAGTTTAAAAATGTTTTATCAACAACATATATATCTTCATCATCTATTTTAAGCCTTTAAATTAGTGATAAGACTAATAGATAACACATATGAAAGAATGACCAAATCATAGAAGAGTACTCAATAATGAAAGTAATAACATACACTAAAACCATTTAGAGATATAATTTTTAAAGGTTCTCTAACATTACAAAAAATTCCATGGATTATGTGGAGTTTGCTTCAAGATGATTGAGGAAGGGTTTTGGTGATTGCTTACTACATAAACGCCCTTCACACATCTCATGAGAGATAGGTGGCAGACCAAATACTAAGTTTAGTCGAGACATGTCATACATGCTCCTAAAATTAACATGACCTAGTCTTTCATGCCACATTTGAACATCACTTCTATTAATGAGTAAGCAAACAAGAAGCAAAAGCCAAAAACTTTAAATACATATAATCCATTATTTTGTATGCCTTCATAAAATAGAAACATCTAACTCATTTATCTTTTAACAAAAATTACATTATAATTATTCTAAGTTAGCTATGAATAAGAAAGCATGTCCATTTTTAATTTAGGAACACATAAAACATCATTAATAAAACCATTTAAAACATTTATTTTTCATTGATGTTGAATATCAAGAATGAAATGATCACCTAGATAGATTTGATCATTTGATATCAGTTATAATATTAGATTTACACTACATGTGCCTAGATGTATCTGTGTCTAATATCTATTCATTTTCTTTGGTAGCGACTAATGCAGTTTACAAAGTAAATACATTATATTTATCATGAATCAATTCAATGTTACATCCATCTAATTGAGATTTAATGTCTTTAAGTTTTGATAAAAATAATAATTACCTTTTCATCTCCCTTCATGGGAGTCATCATCAGCTCAAGAATCAACTTTATAATTTTTGATAAATGCGTACTTTCATAAATTGATTCTAGATAAGTCTAAGTATCACTCAGACTTTATTTATTGCCAATGTGAAGTAAGAAATGATCTCACACGCTCTACAATATTGTGTACATTTTCTCTTGCACCTTTTGTTGATATGCAAATATATAGTTTATTGTCTCTTGTTTTCCAGTCAGAGCTTTCTTCGTACCATTCATGATAGTCCAGATGTTGTGTGCCATGAATTCTACCTTCATTCTGGTCTTCCAGATGCTG
This sequence comes from Taxus chinensis, assembly GCA_019776745.2. Taxonomy (NCBI): domain Eukaryota; kingdom Viridiplantae; phylum Streptophyta; class Pinopsida; order Cupressales; family Taxaceae; genus Taxus; species Taxus chinensis. The sequence continues at coordinate 281,420,387 of CM034146.1, read as the reverse complement.
TAATTTTATCCATTCAATATTTGCGATTTATCAATAGTAAATTGATTAGACCCCATTTTTATGAAAATAATTCAAAATGAGAACAAACTAGGCTCTTCGTAAAGTAGTTTGAGGAAGTCCCCCTATCATTTTTCAAGTGAATATGTTGGTCATATTTAAGTGATTTTGCCCTTATTCACTTCAAAATTGACCAGTCAAAAAAAATACTTTCACAAAATATATTAATTTGATTATAAATTTGACACATTCAATTGAAATCTAAAAGATTTTTTTAGTTTTAAAAAAATACTTACCTAATTATCACAAATCAAGTATAATTACTTCTCATTTCAAAAAGAAACTAGAAAGCATTAATTATCAAAACAAGCAATTTTCGTCACTATGTCAGAAAATAATTTGAATTTTAATATTAGATTAAATAATTCTAATAAGTTTTAATTAAATAATTATAATGTATATATACAAAGATTAGTGGAGACAAGCTCCTATATGAATATGTTTGTATCCACTTAACTCGGTTGAGATATTTTACTTAACTCAGCAAATTATCTTGTTAGCTTGTTAGTGTGACCGAGCTAACAAACTCCTTGTTAATGTGGCCGATTTGGAAATCAACATAGAATTGGACAATGACAAGTCAACACGGGATCTAGCGAAAACATTGTTCTTTGCGTGGTCGCAACCACATTTAACTTAGGTAACACAAAGGGTTATAAAGCCTTCCCACTACTCTTGCGTCCTTGGTATGAGACTAAAGACTCAATTAAACATTAAAAAAATGCAATAAAGCCAATTGCTTTAAACGACCACGTGGGAGCCAAGGCAAAATTAGGGGGGTATGGCTTAGGAATCCTCCACGTGGAGGCCTAGCAGAGAGGAGGAAAGTTAGGTGGTTTAAGCCATAAATCTAAAATACCAACCAATTTAATAAAAACCGTGCACATATGGTCATTGACCAAAACAAATACAATAATATAATATTAAGGTATTAAGAAGGTTGCATATGTAAGAAAATAAAACAAGGCCATAATATGAGAAATCCTAACAAAGGTGTTGTTTTGTAGTGTGCAAATGGTTTTGTTCCTTATTTATTACAATGGATTTGGCGTTGTGGTTGTGATGGTGTTGCGGAATGTATGAGACAAACATGTTAAAAACATTTCGTTCAAATATGTATGATTGAAAGCTGTGCATGCCACTCTTTTGTAATCAAATATAGTTATGTGGTGAAAATCCATTTGGTATCAAAGTAGAGTTGTATGCGGGCAAATAAAGGTGTTTTTATTTTGTTGAGGAAATGAAGTCCTCTTTTGTAGTGGTTGAACTCGTAACACCTAATTTTACATTTGTTCGTTGTGAATTTAATTTTTTTTGTTGGGAAACTTGTGTTATTTTTGTGTAGATTATCGTGGAATACAAAACATAATGAAATGCAGTGGAAGGGTTATATAGAATCATGTATTTTTTTTATGGGAAATAAAATTTGAAATTGTATAAATGGAAATCAAATTTGTAATCTTTCACGGGGGAATTTGTAATCTTTTGTAGTGGTTGAACTTGTAGCACCTGATTTTAGGTTTGCTCTTTGCGAGTTTGGTTTTTTTGTAAGGAAACTTGTATTGTTTTTGTGTAAATTATCGTGAAATACAAATCATAATGCAAATGTAATGGAAGGTTTATGTAGAATCATGTATTTTGTTGATAGGAAATCAAATATTAAATTGTAGAGATGGTAATCAAATTTGTAATCTTTTAGGGGGGAGAAAAAACCTAGGTAATTATTTTTGGCATGAAAAGTGCATAGGTAGGTGCGATACACAATGAGTAGTGTTAGTTACACAAGGTGGCAGGTGCCAAACTTTGCCACGAGTCAAAAAAATCATCCACAAGCTTATAGCAGATGTCATAGGGAAGCAGAAGGAAACAAGAATAGACAAAACATGTTTGATGTTCTGGAGAAGCAAAAATCCTGTAGAAAACATATTGTTCATGCCGAGAGTCTTCCTGCGGGTTTCATAGAAGCACGTAGGACTTAGTAGGATAATTCTTTAACAAGGATAGAAAAAGTCACGAAGAACTTGAACATCATGGAAGATGCAGTTTAGCTGCAAAGAGATTCCATGAGGTGGAGGAAATAAACTCCTCTTCAGGAAATCAATGTGGCTTCATATATGACAACCAAAATTATGGTAGCAGTATCAAAGCGGAGGATGAGAGATTGAAAAGATGAAGAATAATTACGAAATTTCCCAGTACCGAATCATGTTTTTCTTTGGAACAAAATCAAGGGGCTAATAGTGTACACATGAGGCAGGTATGTCCGCTGCGATGGAGAATGTAGGGGAAACTAAGGATGCAAGTCTGGATTCCTTTTCATAGTAAGTGTTGAAGTCTATAAACCAAACGATTCCTTGGAAACATGCATAACATTTGAAATTATTGAATCAACTTATGGAATTTTTTTACTGTAAAAAACTTTTTCACAGTAGCAATTACATGTATAGTAGATTGGATGTATTTGTTGTGGACAAGTATATCTTGCTTTTGAAATTTAGAAAATTAAAACAAGCATTTGTTGTCATGTAGGAGCCCATTCCTAAAACAGGAAGTAATGAACCAATGAAGCTAACCGGAGATGAGAATGACCAAACTCACAAAGACAAATATTTTCTTACTAGTTAACAACTTAAGATTTCAGTCTCATTGAAACATGAATGGTGGAAAAATCATAGGATTTGTTATGGTTAGAAATTGAGATGCCAAATGATACACCCATTAATGAGACTGAGAGCACAATCGAGGACTAGAGGAAAGACTTTCAGTTCCGTTTGGGCGGTAATATTTTTTATGGGTTCAACAATCGTAACAATGGCCTTCGTGACATTTCAAAAAATGTCTATCTCGGTGGAAAACTATACAATTTGGATGACACTACTGCTTCATGGTCTAATGTGCTCCCCAATGTTTCACATAGAGCCACAATTTTAATAATCAGGTAGAATTATTCTAGACTAACACTACCATGGAGTAATCAACCATTGTTCTGTTTCAAGTGGTATCATTTGCTGAACTGATTATATGCAAACCTCATGAAAAAAACTAGGTCAAATATATCCAATAACTTGCAGTTGAAAGCCACTGAAATTATGGGATTAAACTTCAAAACTTACAAGATTTTCTTGGGAGTTAACGAAACCTACAGAATCATGGGAAAAAGAAGCCCATGCTTATTATGATATGCGAGTTCAAAGCATGGGTGCTGGCAATGTCAAGTGGGCGATACACTACAGGTCTAAACACCGAAGACTAGAGATAAGTGTTGTGGACAACCGTTATATACCTAGAAAGAGGATTTTCCTTACCTGTTAAGGTGTCTTCTAGGAAGGATTTTATCAAAGTTTTGTTACCAAAGCTTTATTTAAGTGGACTGAATAGTTTGGCTTGCTTATGGAAAATAAGGTATGGGATACTAAGCTGCTCACTACACCGTGATCTATCTCCAATAAAGTATATTATATTCTACTTTAAATTAGAAAAAATTATAGTGGGTTATTTCAGCTTCTTTGCATGTCTATCTCGTTCTAATGTTAAGGTTTTTGATGGCAGTGTGCAGATGATATTAGATATCTCATTTCCATCTTGTTGATGAAGGAAAATTTTCCCGTCTCTTTCAAATCGTTATATTTTGTGTGCACTATAGAGGACACCTTCAACAAATAGTATTCACCATGCAAACGAACCTGATATTGCTTTATGCCTAGCAATGTTGTATTTCTTACTTTTGGTTTTCATGGAAGAGAAATTTAAGCAAAATGTTGAAAGCTCATAAGCGAAGTATGACAAAAAAGCCTTTATCTCGCACTCCTGATGGCCATTGGAAAGTGTATGGCCTGCCAGGGGGTATAGTGAATACTCCTGTACATTACCTCCAATGTGATGTGTTAAACATAGAAGAAACCGTAGACAAATTTTCTGCCTCGAAGGATGAAACAAAGAAGAAACATCTAGTGTGTGCTCAAGTTATGGGTGAACTTATTCTGTATGAATGACCCCTATCACCAGTATACTTCAATCCCTTAGGCATGGAAGATTACATTATTAACTTTTCTCTGTGATTTCCCTTTTCTACGAGACTACTTGCAAGTGCAATATTGGAGAGGGAGTGTCATCAGGGGATACTAGTGTAGGAAAAATCAAAAAAATGAAACCATACAATGATATCGAGTTTCGGTTGTGTCATATACTGTATTTTGGTTAATTAGTTGTTATAAAATATTACAGAGTACATATTCAGGCACTATAACAGAATAATCATATAAATATACAAAGCAACAAACATTACTGACAATAACTTCATGTATGTTCAATCTACCATTTTTTTGAGCCAAAGGAATGACAGGAAAAGAAGCCTCAATCTCTGTTCAGGACTACCAAAAAAATACAAATAAATGAAATTCATTACAAACAATCAAATGATAGTGAACAAATTTGTGGCTCAACAAAAATTTGTTGCAAACAACCTTCATGCAGAAGTTTCAGCCACATATTTGCACCTGTTTATGCTCGGAATCAAGCTCTCCTTACGCTTCCCATTATAAACACCCGATTTATTTTCTAGCCAATATCATTACTTAAACTGGAAAACACCCTATTTTTATTTGATCTGGTTAACCAATATCATTGTTTATAGTGGGGAACACCCTCTTTTTTTCCTTTTTCTTTGTTAAGTAATACCATTATTTACAGTGGCAAAGATCATGTTTTTTTGTCCTGATAACCGATATTATCGTTTCAGTGGCAAACACCCTGTTTTTAGAATCTCTTGTGGGGGTTGGATTCTCCTATTCTAACACTAGTGTCAATTACACTGAGAATGGCGATAAAAGGACATGTGGATATCATGTTTTTTTCTAGTAGTTTTTGTTTTTTCTGTGAGCCAATTTTTTTTGTGATGATTAACTTGTTTCTTGGTTATAGCCGAGGACTCCTATGCTTTTTTGGTAAATTGCTTTAAAAGGTTTCCACATTACAAACATAGGGACTGTCATCATCGCCGCCATGACTTTCCTGTACATTGTACAAGATTCCCAATAGAGATGAATTGACAGTTGATTGAATGTTGTACCTTCAACATTTATTGTTTATTGCAATGTGTCAGTGTTTTATAACTATAATGTTCAAACTATAGGAAATGAAAAATTTGAAAATTCTTGTTTTTATTAATGGAAAAATTCCCAAATGGTTATAATTTATTTTCAACCAATCAAAAAAATCAAATAAGTTTTTTTTAAAATCAAATAATATATTATTTCAAAAAACTATATATAGATGATATAAAATGTCACACAAATCAATGTGATTGGTTATGCAAGAAAGTGAAATCAACTATTTTGAAGGCTATATATACCTGCCTATGGCACGATAAAAACTTATTAATGTTTCAAGTGGGCCACTGAGGGTATTAGGCTAGGTTTAGAGTTATATATAGACATATATACATAGGCCATTGTAACATATAAGGAAATATGTTATATATCATATTATTTAAAAAAAAGTTAATAGGGGTGAGGTATAATTATAGGTTTTCAATTATATACTTTAAATTAAAGAATGTATATAGGCCACTTAGCATACAAACTTAGGTTATTATAATAAAGGGGTATGATAGACATAGGTTTTTATAAAAGAAAGTAATATTTCCCATTGTCATAAATTTTCACATGGCCAATAGGAAAAGTCGAAACCCTATTTTTGTGGAAGGTTGTCTCCATATAGGAGACCTTGGATTTTAACTTGGATTTTCTGGCATATTTCCTTTTTTCCCCGTACATTAGAAACTATACAAATTAAATTAAATTAAATATTTCACACTTATTTACTATACACCACACCAATTAAACTTTGTTTCACGTAATGATATGTGAGCATTTTTTAGAGGGTGAGGTTGTGTGTGTCAAATGAGAGGGGAAATTAATATTTTACGAGTTGTAACCAACCACCAATAGTTGCGACCCTTAAGAATATTAATTAAATATTAACCAACATGTATATAACCATGTGAGGTCCGAGCAATTAAATCAATCATATTAAATATTGCATTAAACATAAGGAAATAAATTAAATAACACCGAGTACAAGATATAACGTGGAAAAACCCCTGAGGGGTAAAAAACCACGATAAATGAGTATTCCATTATGCGAGAAACAATTTTACACAATCTAGTAAATCCTCTAACTCATCACTTCTCTCCCTTTGGAATTCACAATGTGAATACCAAAAATAATTATCTGAATGATCATTTTAGTCCACGGGTCATATTTAAACAATATGATCGGGCGTGTCTTCTCGCGAAGCACCCCAACTAATTAAATTTATTTTTTAATAAACCAATTAACCATAAACACGTAGTTTATATTAAATAATTAAGAATATAAGTATTCTAAATTATTTAATTATAAGCTATGGTTAATAAGAACACTTAATATTATGTTCTAACAATTTCATGTTATACAAGGACCATTTGTGTGTATGAATTTGTTTGTTTACATGAGTAATTATGTTTCATAGTATAAGATTGTCTTTATTGGATTCTCTGACCATGACTGCATCACATTTAGGTAGCCATAGTCATGAATCTAAGAACACTAACTAATAATCTCATTAGAACCTTGCCTAAATTAAAAAAATGTGTACATATGACCTTCATTATAATATTTATTAAAAAATGTGCATAAAAAAATAAATAACCAATTTAGTGAAATCTTGTACAAATGTAAAAGTTAAAGTAAAGAACCAATCAAATGCATAAACCTTTAAATTGCAATGAAAGTACTCAGTTAATAATCTATCATCACTTGTAAAAAAATAAGTGAGAGGTATGGAATGACCTATGATTTTGAGATGAATATCCTTTTCCATTGTATAATTTAAAGTTTGGAGAAACAATACCTACTAGGAAGGGGTAAAAAAACACTTCGTAAGCCAAGGGTTGAATTAATATATCATCAGAAGTGACCATGTTACATGGATTTTGAGTACTTTGCGATAATAATTCTATATTATTTTTCAACTCACTCATAATGTTCATCACAAAATGCATTTTAGAATAAATAAGAGTAGTAGTGGAATAAGTAGAGATAGAAACATTATGGAAAGAAGCATTGTGAGCAATATAAAAATTTGAGAAGAAAGTAGAGGAGTTGGAAAACATTGAGGAGGAAAAACTTGAGTGATAATAGAATGAATCAAAGGAGTGTGAGAAGAAAGAGTAACATGAAATGTAAGAGAGGAATGATGAGGAATAATGCTAGAAGAAATATGTGAAATGACTATTAGTGGAGGTTGAAAGCGTCTGATATGTGAATCAAGTTTACTATGAACACATCACGGGACTACTTCAAAAGTGTGGGACTTACATGGTGAAAAAAAACTTTAGAGAGAGTTAGTTCTCATCTACTCCTACTCCTAATAGTACCACTTATCTCCCTAGTCTAACACTAGAAGGGAAAAAGGATAAGGAAATAAAATAAAGGGAAATGCAATGTGCCAAGAGAGAAATGGGGATATTATTATCCCACTTTGTATATGGGGATAAAAAAGTATATTAGATGAATGCAAACATAGTTCCCACCCACAAGAGGATAACGTACAATATGTAAGAATGACCTCCAAGATATATGGGACATAAGGGAGAAGAGTAGAATAAATAAGAGCCACAACACTTAACTATTACTCAAATATATGCAACTATATTATATGTAAAATGAGGGCCACAATGCATTACATTCATCAACATAGAGGCTAAAAAACCATATAAAGAAAATAGAAACTTAATAAAATCCTATGTAAGAAGAAGAATAGATAGAAGAAAGCCAAAGGGAAAAATACCATAGGCAAAAGGAAAAACCCTTAGAACACAACCAAAAAATTTATTTATAGAAAAAACAAGAGGGAATAAGACTATAGAAGACTCAAGAAACAAGTCAAGATATGTAAGAATGAAAAATGTTGGATCATGCCTTATTGCTAAAAATATAAGACCTTGGATGAGGCAGTGAATAATAGATTTGGGTGGTAGTCAGATCGTATGGTGGCAAGTGTTCATACTAATGTCTACTTGAATAGATTTGGGTTAAAAATTTGAATTATGAAACCACTTGAATTAAGACAACAAGTTTTGGACAAGACTATCACCAGGTAGGATCAACTTGAGGCATTAATTGATTTGCATCTACCATTAATAGTATTTCAAAGTTTGGGAAAGAGAAATATTAATGGGTCTGAGCACATGGCAACATGGGAAGATTTGCTACTAATTGGAGATAAGTTTCCATAGGTCCTTGAATTAACTAAAGAAGGTGAAAGAGGCAACATATCATTAGAATACAACCAAAATAATAAGACACAAGTTGTCAAATTGTTTGAGAGTTAGAGAGAAGGGTGTTGTGGAAAAACATAGAACATCGTGGTTTGAGAAGATCATCATGGGTGTTGTCAAGGTTCAATGACATAAGAAAGTACTTTGTGGTAAGGATCACACTTTTTTTTGGCTGTACATAATGTTTCACTACTTGGTACACAACTTCAAAAATCACTCATGGAAAAATATAATGTATTTTGTAGCTTGGATAAGTGTTGTGCGGTTTACATAAAATAACATGACATATAGTAATCATTTGCAACTTGAGGCAATATATTGTGACATGTGCTTAGGTTGTCAACACGAAGTAAAAATAAGAAAGGAGGAAAAAGAGAGAGGGAGCGATGGGTTTACACTCTAAGGTTGAAAGCAAGGGTTGGTGGCTTGTTATAATAAGTTGTGGTATAAAAGGCCTTAGCGTGAGTGTGATATTAATGTGTAATAATGCATAATATTCCTAGGCCCATGGATTAAAGAAAGTGTCTTCAACTTCACAAAATGGAACAAGTAATCATGGTCTTTAGCCTTTAAGAGAAAAATGTTAACAAAAGGCATAGGGGGCTCATTTTGGTAAATAATTTTAGAGTCTCACTGGGATAGTTGCCTTCTAAGTGTAGAGACGAGCAGTCTTTGAGCATCCATTGGGTATGAAGTCTACATGGGAACAATTTGTTTTGACTCCTTTAAATCCACATCCTTGAAAGGGCTACAAAACTTATATACAAATAGAGAAACACACACACACACACACACACACACACACACACATATATCCCAAGTGGAAAATGTAGGTTGTAGTGCACCTAATATGCAGAAAGTAAACCTGCTCTAATAATGTATAGAGAAAAATATACAAATCCAAAAATAGGTTAAGAGAATTAGCTACCATTTTTAATTATGCACAACAATATGGTGATTTTTGTAGAGGATGCAACAAGTGATAGGAACACTCAGAGGACTTGGTGCTCCTTCTCCTCCAAAATATTAGCTTCAACTGTAAAATACACCCTTTCTTCACCGATGCTTGTCTTTTGATGGTGTACTAGTTGAATTTTAGTACATTGAAGTTCCTCCTCATGCTTTAGGACATGAGCATGATTGACATAAACTTTGAGTTAAGCTTTGTAAAGGCTTGATGTTTGATTACTTACTCCCACCTTTCAAAGTAAAGCTACCACACCCATTAGAAATTTCATTCCCATGCTCGGCTCCATAGACAAGGCATGCATAAATGTCCCCTTCCTTTTGAAATATTTGGTCCTATGAAATTGATGAATTTACATAGTAATATCCTTCTATGTGAGATCCTCATATGGATGTTAGGTTTCCTTGTTGTACGCATCACTTATGGAAAGCACAAGGGCATTAATGTCTCTCACCTTGATGAGCTCCTCCCTATCATGGCTTGGAATCATAAGCTCTTCATTGGCAACACATGTATCCCATGAATTTGTTGATCTTCATTTACGTTAAGAGATCTTTGGCTAGTTAGAAACAATACTTCATCATTATTTTCATAGTCATTCCAATATGGTATTGTCATTGTTATTTTCCATCGATGAAGCGTGTCTCGGTGGACCATAAAGTACTAGCTTGAGGTGATTGTTCCATCTTGATTATCAAATAAGGGCTTGTCTGAGCAAAAAATTTTAAATTTGCCTCTCCAGATAACGTCAGTGTTCTTCTTTGAGGCATTCTTTCTCTTGTAACTCAAATGAAGAAATCGTGCTTAATTTTTTTCTCGTGGAAATTCTCCAAGCCTAATGGATTTTCAAATGGGATGTCCTCCTCATTACAAAAATGGAACATGTGACCATCCACCATCCTTGGGTCATGTACAAGTATGAACATAGTTGGGTATTGAATAGAGCAAGCTTTCAAGTTGTCGTGGTCTTCCCTAATCTCGTGATGAAAGATTTGGGGGGTGGGTAACATTTTAGGTGGAGGTAAGGGAGTCTTTTATAAGAAAAAATGGATTATTGGAACATCAAAAGGTCTTTACGTATGAGGCAGGCTGGGAGAAGGTTTAACTAGTACATGAAATACTGAGGGAATAACATGATGCATGGTGAGGAAGGGAAGCATCGGGATGGGATTCCTTTTTCCATCTTGAATGAGGCTCTTATTTGTCTAATATGTCAAAGGTCTGAGGAAGAGCATTGCCTCTAAGAGATTCAATCATCACAAGATGATCAAAGTTAAAAGATATTAGGTAAAACAAGAATGCCATATATGGTACGGGTTTACATTCTTAGGGAATTATATCCCAGGTCTTTTTGAATTTGATGTTGACGTTAGAAACATACACCATGTGGCCCCTATTTATGGTGTTGAGATGTTCCAAGAGAGATATAACATCTATGGTCTCTTTGAACTGGTTGTTAAACTTTTCTCCTTCTTGATCCCTTAGAGAGATTGATTGTGCACCCAAGATTTTAAACTTATCTAGAGATTTTCCTTCGAAAGAAGAGGCAAAAATTCTGAGTGATACATTCTCCTTCTGTTGTTATGCACCACACATAGATTGGTCACATCTTGGATATGGTCAACAAGGGTCACAAAGTCATTTTCATAAAAGAGGGGAAAGGATTTAAGGGATGCTTTAGGAATATCATCCCACTTGTGCAAATGAAGGGGACCACCAGAGTTCCAAGGAGAGAACATAAGTTCTCTAGGAAGATCCATGGAAGGATGAAAATCATTAAAATAGGGAGGGACAAGTCCACAAGGAGGGGTCCATTAAAGAGAGGAGTTACCTGGTGAGAGGGTGTGCTTCAGAAAGCACACAAAGTTAATATTCTCACCAAATAGAAGTTAAAAATAAGAGGTTTTCATTATATTTTCAACGAAAACAAATCCTTAGTCCTAACAAGACTTCCAAAAGTGCTCGAACATATTTATTAGAATTAAAATATCCATGGTTTAACTTTCAAGTCAAATATTATTATGTAGTTTTCAAGAGGTTACCAATTGGTAACCTCTTTAAATTTAACCTGTCAACTGTTTCATTAGATGTTTTCAATAGGTGCTTCTAAGGTCAATTAAGCCTTGGACTATATTTTAATCATCTAAAGTAAATTATTTCACTTTATTACATTGACCTTAAATAACAACTTAAAATAAATTAAAAGCATTTCCATTCGGAGGAGCATCACTAGGAGGGTTTGGTACAATTTAAGGAGTAATCTGAGTCTCATTACGAGTAATTCTTTTTAGTCTCACACAAACTTTATGATTAATTAAAGGAATTTTAACAAGATCAACCAAATCAGAATTTAAGTCAACACTTCTTCTAGCTGGAGTCTTGGATCTATTTGATTTGGATGACATAAAATATATAACATGTAAAGAGTAGTAATCAAGTAACATCAACCACAATGACTAGTGCTAAAATATTGGAGCAAACAAATACATCAAACCCTAAGACAACCAAATCTATTATCAAGAGGAAAATGAAAATCCTTAGAAGGTTATAAACAATGTGGTTTTATCAAAAGGGAAACCTTAGGGTTGGGTGGTCAACAATGCATGGTTTTGGAATAATTGGAAAACCATAAATGTTAAATGTTCGAAGCAAGTTAGGTTCACCAAAATGTAAATGCCGAAATACATGTGTGCCCTAATACTGCTCACAACTAATAACTTATAATTGTAACTAGGCTTTATCTAATATAGATAAAAAATGATATCTAATTACATAAATATCTATATTTCAGGAACATAGGATGGATATAAACATATTTAGGATAATTGAAACTCTTAGACAAGACTATAAATAGTAAAATGGAGAAGAACACAGAGTAGAGAAGAGGAAGACACAGTCACACGGAACAATACCTACTTGGAAGTGTCAAAAAAATAAAAATATTTTACAATATTTATGTTACTTGAGTTAAAATTACAATAATGAAAAAATGTTAAAAATAGAAGCGAGAGAAAATAAGTGTTAAATATTTAGAAATATTTTACTGATAAAATTATTAAAAAATAATAAACCGTTCTTTTGTTCAAAATACAAACACTATTAATAATTGTCCATTGTAATTAATTCCAATCAAATACATTATAACCTTTTCAATAACCACCATAATTTTTGGACATTTCATAATCTCAATGTTATTGAAAGCATCTTACCTTTGTAATACGAAGTTTGAGTTGACTTCAATGTTATAACTATTATGTTTGTAAGAGAGCCACATCTATTATAGCGTCACTCCCATTAACATAAGGACCATAACTTACCCGCTTGTGTATGATGTTGTATATAAGGTTGATCATTCACTACTCATCATGTATTCCCAACCAACCCATACAAAATTATTATTTTTGGATTGAATAAATTTGTTAAAGAAAAAAACTACTCCTAAATGAACCGTTAGGGAGGCACTTCAAACATTTCCAAATTCAAATAGTAAGACAATTGTTATGATAAGTATGAGCTCCTAAACATAAAATTTGAATTGAGTTCAACGTTACAATTCCAAAATAATTTAAGTGTGGAGCTTCCGGAATGGATAAGAACAAAAAAGCAGGGGTTAAATTGAGAGGTGGCGCAGACTTCAAAACACCCAACAGCCGAAAAAAAAAATAACCAAAAAAAGCTGGTGCTGGAATTAATTCGAACGTTGAAGGCAGACATAAGTTTGGCAGGTATAAAGAGCGGGGATGATTATGTCAATGTGTTCTGTTGCTCAACGTATGTCAATGGCATGCCAATGTGCGTGGTCTCTTCTCTGTTATGTTCTGTTCTTTACTGTCGAGTAGGGTTTTCTGTTCTTCAGTGTCGTGCAGGGTTTTTTGTTTTTTTTGGTTTTTTTGTTGTTTCCTGTTCTTCAGTGTCGTGCAGGATTTTCTGTGTTTTTTTTTGTGTTTTTTGTTGTTTCATGTATTCTTTTGTGGCTCTGGCCACCATTAATATCATCTTCTGGATGAAAGAAAAATGGAGACGAAGGCGGCATTTGATGGGACAGGATCATGCCGAGGTAAATTGGGGGCTTTGATTTCATCTGGTTTTCTCTCGCTTCTTTTAGTTTATGTGCCGAGTTCTCATAGCTCACTCTGTGTTTTGTTTTTTTGTATCTAGCGTATATATCAATCACATTATTTATCAGGACGGAGAGATATTTGTTCTGTATGCAGACAGAGACAGAGAAGAGACTGAGACGGAGACAGGTCGGTCAATGTTTCTTCCTTCATTTTTATTTTACCTTGGTTATTAGAAAGGGACAGTGCTGTTTACTGTTTTAGGTTTTATTCTTTCTGCTGTCTTTTGAATCGTATTTGCGGTTTTTTTTAAGGAGTCTATTAATAATTTAGGGTTTGTAAAACTGTTGTGCTTTAATTCTTCGTTTTCTTGCACATGAGGGTTTAGGGTTTTTCTTTTGGGATTTCTGAGTTGTTCATCGGGAAAACAAAAACACCACGAAAAGGAAAAAAAAAACAGAGTATTTCTGAACTCCTAATAGATACAGAGCATATATTTAATCACCCACTCAGCTGTTCTGCCAGACAGTTTAGCTGTTTACCCACTCACCTTATTGTATAAGATAGTCATCACAATCATCATCCCACCTATACTTTACACTTTCAATTAACACCATGTTGAGAAAACGTAAACCAGAAAAATCAATTAGTGATTGAAGTAAACTTGGTACGGGGTGTGAGTAGCTCAATCCATTTTTTTCCCTCTTTTGACCTGCAGGTCCTTGTTTTGCTCTATTTTTTTTTCATATTTCTTCTTTACTTTGATTGGTATCATCATGCTCGTAAAGAAGAAAAATGAATTATAATAGTCGGTTCACTAAATGTACTTTCAGATCCTCTGACACTAATCTATATACTATTGACTTTTTCAGGCTGCCGACATTGCTTAGTTTTCAAGGTACAGAGATTTATTTTACAATGTGATCTACATGTGAGTAATAATTTTCTTTCAGAACACACAATTGTACATGCTAATAATTGCTGAAAATGTCATTATAAGTTTGCAACGATTTTTTTCAAGGAGCCTTGAAGAAGTAAGAATTAGTTCCGTACCTTTTATTCCTAGCAAACAAATAGATTCTTATTAATAGAATATTTTTGCAACTGTACCTGGTGGTCGTTTAGTGTGATAGAATATTATGCCCCACTTTTTTAATGTAGTTTTGTTGATAGAATATCTGCACCTCTGGATTTCACGAAGAGATTAGGGCTTTTAAAGTTCTTTTTCTTCTTCACCAGGCTTTAGGTTTTAGGGCTTCCAATTTGGGATTTTTAAATTATTCTCACTGCTGTTACCCAACATCACTATATTCAAAAGATACAGGGATTTCCTTTATATTCTGTTATAGTTACTAGTAAAGATTATACATACTTTAAGAAGTTTTCTAGGTCATACATAAATTTGCACATGAAAGCGATTGCTGGAAATATAACTATAAGTCTATGACAGTTATGTTAAAAAACCTTGAAGGAGTATCAATTGGTTTTGTAAATTCCTTATCAATCAAACGATAACCTTTGCCACTGTTTAAAACCTTCCCCCTGATGCAATCATGTAGATACTTTAAATTGAGTTTTATTTTTTTTAATATAGACTTGTGAAGAGGATTTAGTATTTTTTATATTTTAATACAGGCTCTTACTATTCTTAAGGCTCTTTATTGCTTTTTCAAATTAGAACATTCATAGAGAAGGATTAGAACATTCATAGAGAATGGTTGTTTTTATGTATTTTTCGTATTTACCAGGTTTTGTGTATAACATAGAGACAAGTCAACTAAAGTTGCTTTCACATTTTTTTTTAATTTATGTTATTTATTAGGAAGTTGAATTGTTTGCATTTTCATTCTGAAATCTTTTGAATCATAGTTTAAGGTTTATATGTTAGGAGTTTATGATAAAAAGAACTGTTCTGCGTAAGGGTTAACAACATCCACTTATAAGTCTTATTTTATGTAGTAGTATTTAGTTTTAGAGATTTTTCACAATTTATTGTTAGGGATTGCGCTACTCATTACTTGTAAGTTATAACTTATAACACAACTGCCGAAACCAATGCACAAGGGTCACATAGTGAGTACAAACTTGATTTCCATAGTTATTGCTGAAATGAGGGTAAGAAATTAGATGTGTTATGTTTGAGCACAACTATTTTTGCGCGTATCTTTGTTGCCTACCATATAAGTGTCCAAAATAGGGGAGTCTAGATTTAATTCCATCTAAAATAGGGAAGTTAAAAGTGCCCAAGTAACACTTGGAGGACTTGGCCATCAAAAATTTGTTGTCATCATATGATGCAACTTTTAAAGTACTTATATAACCAATAACGTATACACTAGTATTGGGTTGTAGACCTATCTCAAATTTTATTCGACAAAATGTGATTTTAAAGGCAGCCTAGAGTCATATTTAAATGTATTGAGTTTTAAATATATTTTTTTGTAAAACTGAATTAGGCTATTTAAAACTTCTTAGTAACTCATGACACATTCAATTAAAGCTCAAGAGCATGTTCAGAACTAGGTTTGGTCATGATCCAAAATTGTAACCCTTAATGAAAAATTATAATTGTTGGCCTAGAAATAAAGTGCATGTAATCAAAGGATGGTGTTGTGCATATATTTTGGCATGATGAATGCACAAAGATTCAAATCTTAGTAATAGAATACTTTATATGCACATTAGGACCCTAGATTTATGGAGGTGATAAAAGATCATCTTGAGATTGCACACAAGAGAGGAACATGCTTGCAATCCCAAAAAGGGGACTTATTTCTCCTCACATTTAGTAGTACACCAATCAGCCTATATGATGAGAGATGCACTATGGCTATTAGGCCTACAAGTAAAGTGCATGTAATCAAAGGATGGTGTTGTGCACATATCATTTGCATGAATGAATGCTCGGGTATTTGATACACTCCAGGACTCTAGATTTTTGGAGGTGATGGAAGACTATCTTGAGAATGTAGATAGAGAGAGGAACATGTTTTCAATTATGAAAAGGGGTTTTATTGCTAGTCCATCAGTTGCACTCTCTCCATACTCCTAGTTTAAGTTGCTGCATTCAAATTTGTATTTTAATAAGTGGAGGTTAAAATTTGTCATTCATTGCTAAAAAAAAATTAAAGATATAATTCGTGACTAAATTTGAGTAAAATAAATATTCTTGTAATTTCATATTTCAAGGTATATTGCAATAGTACTACCTTCATACCCAATAGTACACCAAGCAACCTATATGATGAGAGATGCACTATGGCTATTATGCCTACAAGTAAAGTGCATGTAATCAAAGGACGGTGTTGTGCACGATCATTTGCATGAATGAATGCTTGGGTATTTGATACACTCCAGGACTCTAGATTTTTGGAGGTGATGGAAGACTATCTTGATAATGTAGATAGAGAGAGGAACATGTTTTCAATTATGAAAAGGGGTTTTATTGCTAGTCCATCAGTTGCACTCTCTCCATACTCCTAGTTTAAGTGGCCGCATTCAAATTTGTGTTTTAATTAGTGGAGGTTAAAATTCGTTATTCATTGCTAAAAAATTAAAGATAAAATTCGTGACTAAATTTGAGTAAAATAAATATTCTTGTAATTTCATATTTCAAGGTATATTGCAATAGTACTACCTTCATACCCACTATGACCTAAAATCTTGAAATCTTGAAACCTTGAATGAAATATGGCTAAGTACGAAACCCTAAAACCCTGCATCTGACTAAGTTTGAAATTTGATAAGACCCTTCAAAACCTAGAATCTACATTATAGGCCCTAGATGTTTGAAACCACTTTCAAACGTCCTGGAAGTATATAGATAAGATAAATATATTAATGTCCAACGAAAGTAAATGTCCATATCTAAACTAACTTATAAATAAGTTTATTTTATGTACATACTAGTTGATAATATTCGTGAATCTGAATGACCTTTTCGACGACTTTGCATTCGCCGAATTTTGAATTTAATGGATTAAATTTAGGAAATGTGGTGACTAAGCTCCTAGTATGCTCATTTTCTTCACTTTTCACATTTACAACATTCAATCTTTTTTTAGGTTAATAAATTTCCCTTACTGGGAACTTTCGGGTTTGACAATATTACCTACTACTATGGGGTATCATTTAAAGTCACCTAGACTTGCAACCAACTTATTTTGTGTTGAGATACATAGATCCTAGCTTGGTCTTTTGAGGTATGCCTCACCAAGAATTGGATGTATTATAAACATATTAGTGCATTGCATCAAGGCAGTATATCAGTACACTACATTAGAATACCATTAAGGAATGGATACACTTTATTAAAATGTCATGCTAGTACACATATAATACATCAAAAGACCAAGCTAGGATCTATGTAGTGTAGATAGGGGTTGAGCCTCGAGAGAGATATGAGCTCTTACTTTACTATATAGGGGGAGATTGCCTTGCCTCTTCGCCTCTATATAAAAGGGGAAGGGCCGTAAAGCCTATAGTTCTATCCGACCAATCATCCGAAATCTATATATGGAAAGAGAATGGAATCTCATCAGTAGGCTCTCGAGATCTATCTATATATGTTTGTCTATTCAAATCAATCGAGTGCCAATCAAATTGGATGCCATATAGAAACAGGGCTATCTATAGCCCAGTTCTTAGTTCTTCCAGAGAAAGCACCCAACTAACTTTCGAGGGAAACTGGGAGAGTTGATTACGGCTATGATTCCACCCTTTTCATCCGTTTCAGGACCGCATCTGACAGGTTGACAACTCTTAGGGCTAAGAGGTGTCTTTTCTCTCGCTCAGACAAGGTCTTCCTTGACAAGGATTTCACCAGGACACAGGTTGGAGAGCTCAAACAATCTAGGGAGCAGGTTATGGCAGCAAGGAAGGAAGGTAAATGGGCGATCATCAGGAACTTCCGGGCTGTTATTAGGGATTCACCTCCCCTCGGTTGGGAGCCTCGACAGGGTGTTTCCAAATGACGGGTCAGGCAGGAGAGGGGTCAGGGGCTGACTATCAGATGTTGGAATGGTAATGGCTCACTTTGGTCTTCCCCCGGTCTTACGACAGATGCCCTTGGCGCTGTTGATATGCTTTTCATCACAGAGACACACGAGAGCCGAGTTCGACCTCTCTTGGGTATTGCGGGCTTCCTTTGGTTTTCTGGTTGCAGACAGGAGACTCGTGGGTTGCCTGTCTTTATAGGGGCTCCCTCCAGGATAGGATCTCGGTCATTGGCACCGATGTGTTAGCCAGGTACATGTGGATTCGTATTAGAGCGGTCGCTCGTGGTTCTAGAGATTTGTGTATTGCTGTCTGTTACTTTCCGCTTGCCTCCTCTCCGTACACCAGTCACAATGGCCCTGGTGGGGACCCCTTCTTTGACTTATACGACAGTATTAGTCAGTACTCTGACGCAGGGAAGGTTATTATCTTGGGCGATTTTAATGCCCGCACCAAACACTTACAGGTTCCTCTTCATGACCGTTCTAAGGATACATTTTGCACACAGAGTCTTGACTCAGAAGTAGTGGGTTTGCATAGGATTTCCGATGATACAGACAGTCCTTTCACAGCCTATGGACGGTTCCTTCTCCAGCTCGGGGAATCACAGGGGATGGTGATCCTTAACGGGATTGCATGCTTTTTGGATTCATGCTTTTTCACCTGCCGCCCGCATGGTGGTGGCACCAGTGTTGTAGACTATATCCTTTCCAACTTGGATGTCTCTCTTCTTCTCCATTCCTTCTCTGTTTCCCCCATTCCCCTTGCCGACCACGCTGTCCTATCCTTCTGTCTCGATACCAACCCTCCTCCCACCACCACCCCTCCTCTTCACTACCTCCCTCGTACTTACTTTCAGTTTGATAAGGGGAGCTACGACACTTTCTCAGCTCACATCCATGACCTTCTCCCCTATGAGAATCACTTCTCCAACCTTGTGAGTGTGGATGCTAAGTACAACTGCCTATCCTCTGCCCTGTGGAAAGCTGCTCTACTATCCTTTCCCAGCTCCAACCCGGATGTCTCTCTTCTTCTCCATTCCTTCTCTGTTTCCCCCATTCCCCTTGCCGACTACGTTGTCCTATCCTTCTGTCTCGACACCAACCCTCCTCCCACCACCACCCCTCCTGTTCGCTACCCCCCTCATACTTCCTTTCAGTTTGATAAGGGGAGCTACGACACTTCCTTAGCTCACATCCGTGACCTTCTCCCCTATGAGAATCACTTCTCCAACCTTGTGAGTGTGGATACTAAGTACAACTGCCTATCCTCTGCTCTGTGGTCTACTATCCTTTCCCAGCTCCAACCCGGATGTCTCTCTTCTTCTCCATTACTTCTCTGTTTCCCCCATTCCCCTTGCCGACTACGTTGTCCTATCCTTCTGTCTCGACACCAACCCTCCTCCCACCACCACCCCTCCTGTTCGCTACCCCCCTCATACTTCCTTTCAGTTTGATAAGGGGAGCTACGACACTTCCTTAGCTCACATCCGTGACCTTCTCCCCTATGAAAATCACTTCTCCAACCTTGTGAGTGTGGATGCTAAGTACAACTGCCTATCCTCTGCTCTGTGGAAAGTTGCTCTACTATCCTTTCCCAGCTCCACCACTCATCCCTCAGCCTTTTGGACTCCAAAATCTTGTCCTATGAACCAATGGTATGATTTAGAGTGGAAAGCCCTTCACTGTCACCTCCGTCATGCCTTTACCCATGCTCTTCCCTCCTTCCCCACTCTCAGGACTGCCTACCGATGCCTCCTTCGTCGTAAGAAGCGATCCTTCATTTCCCACCGCAGGCTAACACTTTCTACCTCCCTCCGGTCTAATCCCCGGTCTTTCTGGCGTACTGTCTTTCCGCACCACCCCCCCTCTTCCATGGTGATCGATCCTACCTCCATATTCTCCTACCCTTTATGATATCTCAGGGCAACAGTCTATCCAGATTGGAAATCCTCCTCCCGGTAATCCTTTCACATACAGGAATATCAAAGAGGTAATAAGGTCCTTGAACAGTGGCAAGGCGGCTGACGAAGAGGGCCTCCAGGTTGAATTCTTCAAGCAGGGTTTTGAGGTTGTTTGTGTTTATTTGACTAATCTCTTCAACCAGGTGGTCCGCCGCGGTTTCCCACCTACTTGGTCTCATCATGTCATTCACCCGATCTAAAAGGAGGGAACGCCTTCCGATCCGAATAACTACATGACTATTATGGTGGCCACTCTTTCTCCAAATCTATGCCACGGTCCTCCACAGGTTATTTGATGATTTGCAATAGAGACAAGTTAGATCTAGAGGTCAAGTTGGTTTTCGACCTGGGTATCACACTATCGACCACATCTTCACCTTCACCGCTCTTCGAAGGTCTACTGCTGCTTTGTGGACTTTCGGAAAGCCTTTGATTCAGTACCTCGCATGGCTCTCTTCCAGAGGCTTAGGGACATCAGTATTTCTGAGATTCTTATTGTTGCCATCATGCGTCTCTATGAGTCTGTCCTTGGTTGCCTCCGTATTGCTCTCAGGATGTCGAACTTCATCAGGAGTACCATTGGGGTTAAATAGGGTTGCCCCCTGTCTCCTACTCTCTTCGTTATCTACATTGATGAATTAGAATCTTTTCTTAGGGATCATATTCAAGAAGGGGATGGGTGATATCTTCACCATGTTTTGATTTCTATTCTCCTATTCGCTGATGATATTGTTTTACTTGCGTCTTCTCCAGAGGGGCCTCAGAGACAACTTGACGCACTTGCTCTATTTTGTGATTTTCGGCATTTGACCTCTCACCTCCATTTCTATTTCAGGGGGCAGGAGGTTGAAATCACCAACACATATACTTATTTGGGTGTCTAGTTCTCAGGACCTAGATTTAGTATTAGGCATGCCCTTTAGCCGCATGTGAACAAAGGTTATGGGTCTCTTTCCATTCTTGAGCGACAATGTTTCCGACATCACTTTCAAGACATTTCCTCTAAGATGTCTTTCATGATTTCTCTCATCCGAACCACTTTTCTCTACGGGTCTGTTGTTTGGGGGCCCTTCCTTTTAGCTACGGATTGGGTGTCAGTTGAGAGAGTGCAGACTCTCCTCCTTCGTTGTTTCATCAGATGCAAGCAGATGGTTTTGTCAGTTGATTATTCTAGCCGAATTCGGTGCCAGGCCTTTCCGTCTGGAGACCCTTTTTGACATTTCGACCTACATCCACTGTGTCAGGAGGTTTGGGGATTTCTCCGATGAGTGGAATAGGTACCCATATCTCGCTTATTGTTCCTCTACGAGTATTGCTCAGGATAGAGGACGTTGATGGTTCTCTGATACTTCGGCTTTGTTGGGTTCGGTTGGTATTCAGACAAATCATCTTCCCCCCTTTCATTATTCCTTGAATGCTCCCAGTCACCTTCTACCCACCAAGTAGGTGTTGAATAGGTCCATCAGAGAGGATATTTACAGGTGTTTTATTCAAACTACTTGGGTGAACCCCCATGACAACTTGCGTCCTAAGATGGCCTTTTATGTAGAGCATTTTCTTGAGATCAGCGACGGACTCATCATCCGCCCCCAGTACACCTTTCGCCATTGGATGCATGCCCTCCGCATACCCTTGGGTCAGTTTCGGGTGGGCTCCCATAGATTGCGTTGCGAGACGGATCATCATATTGACCACGGTGACAAACTTTGCAGGCTTTGTAGCCTCCAGGAGGTTGAGACTGAGGACCATTTCATCTTCCGTTGCCCCATATACTATGAGATTAGGGGACAATTTCATTGCCTCTTCAGAGGGGTTCAAACCCTCCCGGTTTTCTTCAGATATATTGATGAGCGGTGCCTTGCCCTTTATATCCGTGAGTCTCTGGAGCTCCAAGACCAGATTCTTCACCCACCTCCGAGAGTCATTTCCATGAGACGGATTACATCTTTCTTTCCGGTTCTACCTGTAGTGGGTGGTACCAAATGGTAGAGCCACTCTGATCCTATTACAGAGCATAGATCAGTTCGTTCCTGGCTAGACCTTCACAGCTCCCCTAGTGGCCACCAGCCGGCTCGGCAGCGTACACGTCTCAGAGGGCAATCCAGATCTACTTGCATCCCTGGCGGTTGTTCTAATCTTAGTTCTCTGCGGGGGAGGGGGCCCTCTCCCCTCTCTTCGAGGATTCATTCCATCAGTAACTACTTCTTATCAGCTTTGAATGTTAGGAGGGATGAGACTACCATTTCTGAGTAGACAACTCCTTATCAACCCCCTCCTTCATTCTCTTCTCCGCTTTCCTTCTCCCCTCTGTCTCATTATCCCCGTTTGTGGGGGTTTTTTTTTTCTTGGGGGTTTTTTCTTGTTCTTCTCTTATTCTCTCTTATGTTCGGAGGAACTCGTTTTGAGTCTTCCCCACTTGCACTTTTTATATTGTTTGGAATGCAATCCCATTGACCTACTTTTGTGGTCATTCGTTGAACATCAATATATTTATCTTATCTTTTCTTATAGGTCTTCACATCTCTTCTCAGCTCTATTCTGAACCCCTTAACACTCTTCTTCACTCCTCTATGGGCCACACTTTTCCCTCTCAATCAATTAGTATAAAGATGAACTAGACATACACTTTATATGCTTCTCATCTCTAAAACATAACATAGGTCGGTCCTCACCCAAGAGCACGACCATTGCAACTTAAACACATATCAATACACTCATACAAATTCATAACATGGATGTATGTAGGTTGGCCATACACCAAGCCAACCAAACAAACCAAAAATAGCTCAAAACCCCATCACTATGCACATCAAAGACCTCCAACTTCATCACCATGCTTTGTCAAGCTTCCAAAGACCTCACACATGTCAAATATGACATAACAACATCATCCATGCACGCGCATTAACTTGCACCAATAAATTTGTTCATAACACTGCCAAGAAGGACCATTTCCTTTACAAAACAACTGTTTCTAGGAACCAGTCTTCACATATGGACCTTAAGATCACACCAAAACACCTCAACTATGACATGCAACCACTCATTGGAAAGCCACCGACCTGTAGATCACATCCATGCTTGTTAGAACTCGTGAAACATCTATTACTGCAAACCACATCTATTTTACTCTTCACCATACTGAGCTGCCTAGAAAGTAATTTTGGAAACTCAAGACCTCCAAGTGCCTTCAATAGGGACAAAATTCATCCCTCTTCACTCTTCAATGGATAGAAAGCATCAACTAATCGAAAACATGAGACTTATTATACCTTCAATTTCTAGCCAAAGCAATCCTGTCCTGAAAACAAGTAACATTGTTCTTCACAAATTGAGCTGGTTGACCTAATAAATCACCTCATCAAGAGGCAAATCATATACCTTTGGAAATCCGTCTGAATCTACTTTCCAGAATATCTTACATTTCCTTCCAACTCCAAGGGGAAGGCCTTCAAGTAGGTCTATCTATGAAATTGCTCAAAACTGCCCTTTACAAGCCCAAATACCAGTCTTCATAAAACTTCCCTCTAGGACCTCAACCATGACATGAAACTATCATGGACATGTAGAACAACTCTCATGCTCAAAACAATGCCAATTTATTTATACCTTATTTGGACATCTTTGCCGTAAATTGAAAATATTCAGAAACAAGTCTGTTTGAGTGGGGCCCACAAACTGTCACATGCTCTATCATACCTTTCTGGAAAGATGAAGGAGTCCTCTACAACCTTCAATCACCACTTTTTCAAAAGAAATCAAAACAGGCTCAGTATACTCCGTTTTGTCCAAGTCACTTTGAGCTAGGGTTTAACTAGGGTTTCAAAGTAACTTATCTTCTTAACAATCGTTCATAAAAACGTGACGATGAAACCACCTCATTCATTTTGCAAAATATTCTTAGCTCAATGGAAAACATCCCCAAAAATATTTGGGTCCCATGCAAAGCATACAGTTCACAACGAGTATCAGAAGGTCAACTTTTAGCACAAAAACACTCTCTAGAAAATCCAGTTTTACTAAAATTGGCATAATTTTCAATTTCTTCAGCATTTTGACCTGAAACTTTTCATGAAGCATCATGACAACATCCTTAACTGTCCATCGTCTAATTATGTTCACAACGAGTATCAGAAGGTCGACTTTTAGCACAAAAACACTCTCTAGAAAATCCAGTTTTACCAAAATTGGCATAATTTTCAATTTCTTTAGCATTTTGACCTGAAACTTTTCATGAAGCATCATGACAACATCCTCTAACTGTCCATCCTCTAATTATGTTCACAACGAGTATTAGAAGGTCAACTTTTAGCACAAAAACACTCTCTAGAAATTCCAGTTTTACCAAAATTACCATAACTTTCAATTTCTTTAGCATTTTGACCTGAAACTTGTCATGAAGCATCATGATAACATCCTCTAACTGTCCATACTCCCATCTAGCTCAATTATGTCTGGAACTCTCTAACCACGACGACTTACTTGTG
This sequence comes from Taxus chinensis, assembly GCA_019776745.2. NCBI lineage: Eukaryota > Viridiplantae > Streptophyta > Pinopsida > Cupressales > Taxaceae > Taxus > Taxus chinensis. The sequence continues at coordinate 281,395,539 of CM034146.1, read as the reverse complement.
TCAAATTAGTTTGTCTTCACCGTTTTACTTTCAAGGACCTCATACATGCACTATACCTCTGAAACTTGACACGATAAGCCTTGTACACTTATATTCAGTGTCACCATACTGCTTCCATGATTGGATAGGACTGATAAGGTCCAAAACTCATACCTCCAACTTATTTTGCATGATCTAAGACTATGAATAGGCCTAAAATGACCCGACTCAAGCCATACATCCCATCAACTGACCAAGATGACCTGTTACAGACTCATTAACTCTTGTAACACACTTCTAGGACCACGTGTGACCTCATGACAACCTTCAACCAACTTGGGAGGACTCATACAATGACTATACAAGCTATATCATGCTCAAGGATCTCATAGAACATCATCAAACATGACACTACCCATCAATCTTCATACTTGACCTTGACTAACACCTCATGGGGATAACCACCTCATGGGGATAACACCTCACGGGGATACATATGACCTTATAACACCCTTTGCCATCAATGAACTCAACATCAATGACACCACTAGGACACAATGGCCAACACCGTGAAGCTACTCTCGGTAAAGGGTGCTGACTGCTCGCTCTATTGTTGGATGGTGCATCTACAGTTGGGCCGATCTACAGGGAATGAAGGGAAAATAGATAGGATAGAACTAGTTTAGGGCTCTTCCCCATAGTTTCTTTGGGGTGGGTAGGCTATAGAGAAGGGACTAGGCTCTTAGATTAGAGGCCTGAACGATGTGGCTCCTTATATCTATATCGAGTAGAGACTTAGCATTCCCCCGCCCTTATATAGATCAACTCTCAGCTGATGATTGATATCATGATTGGGATTGGTATATAATGCATCAATGGTATTACCTACACAATAGATAGACTCAATCGATTGATTCAACCTACATAGATAGATATGCAACCAATCAATCGCTCTCTAATCTATATGGGGGCCATTCCATTCATGTATAGGAAGGGAGTTGCCTACCTTAGGAGATCTCCGTTCCATTCCGGAAGTTGGCCATTACAAACATTGTGTATTTTATATGCCCTATATATTGATCTTGCAAACATTGTGTGCAAATATTGTGATATCGGGGGAGCCTCTGAAGGGGATTATCTAGCAGAGAATCCCAAGAGAGAATAGAGGGGTGCCATATAAATAGTTCAGGGTGGGCCGTAGATCGAGATCAATCTAGATAGCGATGGATGTGGGAGTGCTAGTTAGAGGAGCAGATTAGAGCGAGCCCAATCTGTTGCTGGAGAAGAGAGAAGACGGGTGGCCCGCTTGTCTCATTCGGGCCCATCTACAGCGTTGGGTCTAGCCTTGAACTCTAGATATGACCCTTTGATCTTCTACCCAATATAGAGATAAGATGGCCCGACTCTATATCTTGTTAAGATATATCCCTTTCTCCATGATCCGCGACCATCCCGTGTATAAATCCTTTGCCCCTATCTATTATATGGGTTGGGTCGGCCGACTTCACTTCAGCAAGGGCATTTATACATATATAGATAGGCACCCTATCTAGATATGGGGACCCCCTATCTAGACTCTACTCTTCTCCCCTCTTTTCATATGGGGGGATGGGTGCTCCTCAACCATCTAGAGTTCTATCGGGAGGATCTAGTTTAAAATTGGGGGCTCAACTCAACTATATAAACTATAAACTATCTATTCTATGGTGTTATTTTCATCTATGGTGTTTGAAGGGTTTTCATCTATGTTACTTGGAAAGATAATTACAAGATAAATAATGAAGATAATACTCTACACAATATGGTGTTAGAAGGGTGGCTTGAGCCTATGTGAATCTTCCAATGTTCGCTATTTATTGATCCATGAATTCGAGGCTTCCGTGAATTTCGTGGCTCTCATTTTTGCAGTTTCGTGGCTCGCTTTTGCAATTTGTGGCTCATTTTTTAAGTTCGTGGCTCATTTTTTAAGTTCGTGGCTCATTTTTGCACTGCGTGGCTTGCTGTTGCAGTTTCGTGGCTCGCTTTTTTCGTGCTAGGGCACGTTGGTCATAGACATGATGGAATATTATCAGCCGTGAAACCTCGGTCCTGTTTCGTGACTCGTTCCTTCTATCACGGCTTCACAGGTGTTGGGGGCTCATGTTTTCACAGCTCGTGGAGTTGTGGCTTCACGTTTTTGTTTCGTGGCTCGTGTTCTTCTGTCATGTCTTTCACAGGCACTGTAATTCCTCCATAGTGGGCTCATGGTCTTCCCTACCTCCGTGATCTATGTGACTTTGTAACTGTTCACAGCTACACTTCCATTAATTTTGTGGCTCCTATTCCTACAAGTTTGTGCCCTCTCTGCAATTTCGTAGCCCTTGTTATGTCAAAACCGTGGGTTTTTGAGTTTCTGGCAAAATTGTTTGTGGCTCGTACTTCCCCCTTTTTTGCGATTCTTTTGGTCATGATTTCTGGTTTTCCCAGCAGCTTCGTGGAGTCACGGTTTCTGCATACTCTGACTGCCTGCATATTTGTGCTCGTGCATGCACAGTCTTGATTCTCTTTCGGGGCCCACAAAATCGGTGTGGTATGCTCTCTGACTCACCTCTTAGCCCCGCCCCCTCTTCAGGTGGTTTACCCTAGCGGTTCAGCTTCAATCATGGCCCCGAAAACTCCTACTGGCAGCGGCATGATCGGGAATCCCTTGGGTAACACCTCTAGTAGTACAACAGACATTTTATTGGAACTTCTCAACCGAATCCAGAAAGTTGAAAATGCCAATCAGCAACTCCAAACTGAAGTCTGTACACTTATTGGTAGGTCGTGAATGTTTAGTCTAAGAATGCCATATTGAGAGAAAAATTATCCAACAACACGAATAATACTAGCTCCCCTAATGATGCCCTACACACGGAAATTGTTGACCTCCGGTCTCAACAGGAGGATATTAGAAATAACCAAGCTTCCATAAAACTGAAAACGGAAACATGGACCAAGGTTGTTAGTGGGAAAGGCAACGTTCCCCCTTCTTTGGCTGTGGTTGAGGCCGTTATGCAGGCCAAGTTAATCGAGGAGCGTATTAGGCATGGCAGGGAATTAAACCCCAAGGTGAGGGGTCTCCCCCATCCCCATGCTGACACATGACCCACTGACGGTTGTTAACTCCTTTATCACTGATACTTTGGGGATTTATGACATTACATTACAAAGAGCTTGGGTTGGCTATGATTCCACGCTTTTCATCTGTTTCAGGACAACTTTTGACAAGATGCGAGCTCTCAGGTCTAAGAGGATTCTGATTTCACGCCCAGACAAAGTCTTCCTTGATGAAGATCTCGCCAGGACATAGGTTGGGGAACTCAAACACTCTAGGGATCAAGTTATGGCAGCGAGGAAAGCAGGTAAATGGGTGGTTATCAGGAATCTCTGGACTGTTATTAGAGACTCTCCTCCTGGTTGGGAGCCTCGCCAAGGGGCTCCTGTATGACGAGACAAGTGGGAGAGGAGTCAGGCCAAAGGCTTATCTATCAGTTGTTGGAATGAGAATGGTTCCCTTTGGTCATCACAGAGACACACGAGAGCCCGGTTCGTCCTCTCCCAGGTATTAATCCCTCCAGAACAAGATCTCGATGGTCGGTTCTGATGAGTCTGCTAGGTACATGTGGATTCATATTAGTGGGGCCGCTTGATTCTCTAGGGATTTCTCTGACCTGAGAGTTCAGTTTTCAAGGACCAGATTCAGTATGAGGCATGCTCTTCAACCTAGGGTGAATAAAGGGTATGTGTCTCTTGCCATTCTCAAGAGACAATGTTTTCGGCACCACTTCCAGGACATCTCCTTCAAGATGTTTCTTATGAACTCCCTCATCCGCCTCACTGTTCTGTATGGGCCTGTTGTATGGGGGGCCCTCCCTTTTAGACATAGATTGGGATTTTGTCGAGAGGATTCACTCTCCTCCTTCACCGCTTCATCAGGTGCAAACAAACGGTCCCCCAACATATTATTTTGGCAGAGTTCGGAGCCCAACCTTTCCGTCAAGATTTACTCTTTGACATATCAACCTTTCTTCACCGTATCAGGTTTGTTGATCTCTCCGATGAGCAGGACAAGTATCCGTATCTCGCTTATTGTTCCTCTGTGAGTATTGCCCAGGCTGTGGGCCGTTGTTGGTTTTCCGAGACTTTTGCCTTGTTGGATTCAGTTGGTATCCAGATTGGGCTTATGCTGAGAGGATTCAGACTCTCCTCCTTCGCCGTTTCATCAGATGCAAACAAATGGTCCCCCAGCATATTATTTTGGCAGAGTTTGGAGCACGACATTTCTGTCTAGAGACTATATTTGACATATCAACCTTTCTATCACTGTATTAGGAGGTTTGGTGATCTCTCCGATGGGCTAGGATAGGGATCCGTATCTTGCTTATTGTTCCTCTATGAGTATTGCCCAAGCTAGTGGGCTCGTTGTTCGTTTGCCGAGACTTCAACCTTGTTGGATTCAGTTGGTAATCCAGATCGATCATCTCTCCTCCTTTCCAGTATTCCCTGAATGCTCCCAGTCATCTCTTGCCCACCAAGCAAGTGTTGAACAGGTCCATCCGGGAAGATATCTATAGGTGCTTCATTCAGACTACTTAGGTGAACCCTCTTGGGGGTTTGCGCCCTAAGATGTCCCTTTATGCAGAGCACTTTGTTGAGATCAAAGATGGACTCATCATTCGCCCTCAGTACACCTCTCGTCATTGGGTGCATGCCCTTCGTATACCTTTGGGTCAGTTTCGAGTCGGCTCCCACAGACTTCAATGCGAGATTGATCACCACATTGATCAGAGAGAACAGACTTTGTAGGCTTTGTAGCCTTCAAGAGGTGGAGACCAAGACTCATTTCATCTTCTGTTGCCCCATATATTATGAGATCAGAGGACGATTTCACTGTCTCTTCAGAGGGATTTAGACTCTCCCGGTCTTCTTCAGCAGATATATTGACTAGCGGTGTCTTGCCCTCTACATCCGCGAATCTTTGCTGTTCTGCGACCAGATTCTTCGTCCCCCCTCCGAGAGTCATCCCCACGAGACAAATTACAACCTTCTTTCCGGTTCTACCCATAGGTGGAGGAACTAAACGACAGAGCCTTTCTGACTCAGATACAGTGCATAGATCAGTTTGTCCCCGGTTGGACCTTCACACTTCCCTCGATCACCGCCAGTAGAATCGGATGCACACACGTACCAGAGGGAAAGCTAGCTCCATTCATCCCCCTTGGCCGTCGCGTTCAGTCTCAGATCTCAGTAGGGGAGGAAGTTTTTGCCCCCCTCTTCGGGTTACCAATCCATCAGGAGCTTTTTTTCGTCAGCCTCTAATGTTCGGAGGGGTGTGGGCTACCATTCCTGAGTAGACCATTGGTCCTCGTTTTCCCCCTCCTTCATTCCTTTCTTTTCTTCTCTCGTCTTTCTCCCCCGCTTGCTCCATTGCCCCTGCCTGTGGGGGTATTTTTGGCTTCAGGTTTTCCTTTTTGCTTTGTCTTTTCTCATTTTTTCTATTTTTTGGGAACTCGTTTTGAGTTGTCCCTACGTTCGCACTTTGTATATTGTTTGGGCTGCAGTCCCATTGACCTACTTTTGAGGTCATTTGTTGGACATTAATATATTTATCTTATCTATATAGAATCTATGCCAGGACGGAGTTTGTTAGCAGAATTCCACTCGGCTAACTACCCCTTATGCCATCCAGAGATTGGTTTCTTTCAAACACTTGGTTAGATACAAAGGGGTCGTAGACTAAATACGACAATAACTAGGGCAGGCCATCTATCCCAGGGTAGGTCTCATCTCTCTATATAGGGGAGGGGTGGGTAGCTATTGGGCTATTGCATACGTGCACTTATAGGTCCCCCTCCATGATAGAGTCAGAGGACTCTCTCTTCCGCACACTATAGGATATAGATGCCATTGTGGATATAGTGAGTGGGGTTGTGTTGCCCTATATAGGATATCTACATGATATTGATATATGGCCACCGATCTCTTTGAAGTAACTATGGACATAGGTGCTCCCTTAACGGGATTCTAGCGCTTCCCGGCATATAACGTATATGATTCGACATGTAATACCCATGGCGGGGGCTATCAAGCGTTCTATACTATAGATCCAGTCGCCATCCATGATATCTGACCCCTACTTCGGCTCCTGAATCTCTATGCACTATTCCCCTTGCCTACTATTCAGACCTACCTATATCTATTGGTCATGGAAGATGGGCTCCTGGGGCCACCACCCCTAGAGAGGCCCCTCCTTGATAGAGATAGGTAGAGGGTTCTCAACTATAGAATAGGATGTGATGGGTGACAAGCCGGCAGAGTTGGGCCCTTTGTTCTCTATATGATGTCTCTATTCTCATATAGTCTACAAGGCCCCATTGAGATATAGGGCTATGAAGCTTTCTCTAGTAGGGGTAGACCGCCATGGTGACCTATATAATCTTTAGTAGATAGGGCCTCCTATATAGATCTATAAGGCATCTATAGTATATAGTTATTTGAGGAGGCCCGTATATAGCAGACAGTGGGTTGCATAAAGTCGAGATATATCAGGACCAAATCTAGCTACTCCCATCGTTAGGATACACCCTAAGATATAATGATGGGGGGTCGGCCCTAACCCTTTTTACATCTATATGGGTCCATGTGGCTCCCCTGGTATTCTATGAAGGGGGGCCATACTCCCCTCTCTTAGATATGGCAAATACATCGAATGCAATATGTACGTCCATACTATGAGTAGAGTGAAGGAGTCAGATTCCCATAAATGGGAGCGGTGAATGCCCATATCTAGATATGACCGAGGAACCTCAACATTTCTATAGATCTATCTCAGAGGGTACCCCCATATCTAGATAGGGGTATTTTGAACTATCCATGCGCATCAATGCCATTAAGATCAGATGGATAGAAGCCCTACTCCCTATCTCCCTATTTGTAGTATGGGGGGGAGTTGCAATTCTATAGATATGGCGGCTTAGCATATACATAGATAGGGCTAGGTCCCTATCTATATCTGGGGGGTCGAACAGAAATGTTGTTGGCCTATCCTATCTTATCTCGCTCCTAGGCTCCATATAAAGTTTTGTATAGGGTAGCCCATATAGATATAGAGGGGTGTTTGAGGGGGAACTACTCTACTATATATATACGCCAGACTATCTATCTATATATAGCTGCCCGACGAGCGTCCACCCCCAACTAAACTCTATGTCGGACCAATCTGTCGTCCCCCCATTGGTACCCTTAGGTCAGAAAGCCCCTATAGTTCTATATGGTGACAACCCTTCCCTTTTAATATATAGGGCTATTATTCATCAATCCATGATCCCATTATCAATATCAACTGCCCTCCTCATAAGCTACTCCCTACACTTGAGCACCCCGGCCGGCTATGTAGAGTATTTCCAGTTGCGCTTGCTTTGCCCCTTATCTATATATCGATTTCACAGTTCTATATATATAGATATAGGGGCCTAACCCTCCATATGTATATAATTTAACCACTTCCATCCCAGACGGAGAGGACACCAACCACTCTATTCCTATTTTATTTGACCGATCTCATTTACAGTGATGGTGATGCTATTCAGCATATCCTTAAGGAAACAAGTGAATGAGGGGGTTCACATCGGCATAGCAATACGGCCAAGGCCTTGATAAAGGTCGGTTGGCTGGCCCTATCTCTATATGGGGTGACCTCCTCCCCGTCTCGTTATGGTCAGGTTGAGATAAGATAAGATAATATTAATAATGTCCAACAAATATCCACAAAAGCAAACAAACCCAGGGAGAGGACCCAAACGGGTCGCTCGAAATCCAATGAGAAAAGGAGAGGAAGAGAAGGAAACAACAGAGGCCGAGAGACCAGGAATGAAGAAAAGAGAGATACCGATATTGGGGGGGAGCAAAAGAAGGAGCAACACCCCCAACAACATCACCTAACACTCTAGGCTGGATGGGAGTAACTCGCAGTGCACCGATGACCAGAAGTTAAGACTGTAGAATGCCTAGGGAGTCGACATCCAAGAGGAAGGTAGTGCCTCTTAGTAAGCCTGGTGGGTCACTGTCTATGCGGGGGCCCTGGGACATGCCTGAGATAGGGAGCCTTGGGTGGAAGAAATGGAGTCTCGAGACCTGACGGATGTGGACTGGGTATTCAGACACATGACCAAGTGTCACTTGGCACCCCTCACCGAGGAGAGTACCAGGAAGAAAGAAGTGATCAATCTAGTAGCCATACGTTTGGGGGGAGGATGGAGGAGCCTGTCCCGAAGCCTGAGGGCCTCCTGAAGGTAGAGAGCAAGACATCTCTGATCATAGTATCTAAAGAAAGTTGTGAAGGAAGGAAGCTCAAGGAACATGTAATGGAATCGCCCACAAATCTCATCAGTAAACAAGACACTTGAAAATGAAGTGTTCTTTGGTTTCAACCTCCTAGAGAGAGCAAAGCAGGAAAGTCCACTCCGAGCGGTCTAAATGATGATCAGTCTCAACACGAAGTCAATGTGAGCCCACTCTAAACTGACCCAGAGAGATACGAAGGGCCTATAACCAATTTCGAGGATGTGTACATGGGTTTGGAAATGACCCCATCACGGATCTCAAGAAAGTGTGCCGCATAGAGTGACATCTTCAGACGCAACTACCCCTGGGGGTTGGTCAAGGTGTGCTGGATGAACTGTCTGTAGATATCATCTCTGATTATCCTATGAAGGTCCTGTTGGTTGGGTAGGAGATGGGTAGTGGCATCCAAAGAATAGCTAAAGGGTGGGAGACGGTCCATCTGGATGCCAATGGACTTGAAGAGGCGTGAAACACAAGCATACCAACAACGAGATCATCTACTATGATATGAAGATGCAATAGCTTCAGAGGAGCAGTAGGCAAGATAAATGTACCTATCCCTATCAATAGAAGAGCTAGAAAACCTTCAGATACAGTGCAACAACAATATAAGGCTAAAGATGGTTTCCAAATGAAAAGGGTGAGCCCCAAAATCAACAAGAATAATGTTGTGAGGAACATATTCTTTGCTCCTGATGATACGTCTGAGCATAAGGGTCTGAACGTGCTCGATAGTGGCTCAATCTGAGTCCAAAAGAGATGGACCCCAAACTTCTGAACCATACAAAACCGTGGGCCTAACCACTGATTCACAGAGGGACATCTTAGAAGGAATGTCCTGAAGAGTGGTGGTAGAAACACTGTCTCTCAAGAATCGCTAAAGGACCATACCCCTTATTAACCTGGGGTTGGAGAGTAGGACGAGAGGCTAAAACAAGGTCCAAAGAAAAGAATCCCTAGGTAGGTATAAGAGCAAGTGATCTCAATCTCCACACCCTTAAAAAAGAAGTGGAGGTCTAAAGTCTTCAGACAATTGAAAACTATAACTTTGGTTTTCCCAAGATTCATAGTCAGCTGTCTATGATCACAAAAAAGGGCTAAGGCATCCAACTGCCTTTGGAGACCCTTTGCAGAAGAAGAAAGGAGAACTACATCATCTGCAAAGAGGAGGATGTAAATCAGAACCCGACACAGAAGGCAACCATCACCTTCCTATATGTGATCCCTAAGAAATTCCTCAAGCTCATTGATGTAGATCCCAAATAAGGTAGGTGAGAGGGGGCAGCCCTGTTTGACACCAATGGTACTTGTTATTAGTGCGAAATCACAGCACCCCCAAATGAGTTATGGATATGCTTTTCTAAGGCAGGGTCATTTGGTGTGATTTGCATAACATTGGATCATTCCCCAAGCTGTGGGACTTGCAAATGGGAATGATCCTCTAGAGAAGGCTGGTTCCTCTTCCTAAACTACCTGCCACAAACTATTCTAGTGTAGGCAAGCTAATCTAATCCTAATCTAACTTCCAAGGAGACAAGGAGAGAAAGAAAATAAGGAAAAATAGAGCCTACACTAAAACAGTGATACACCAGAGAAGGAAAATGCTGATCATCTACCAAACTGTCATGGAACAAAGAGAGTGAGCAATGGAAATGATGGACATAGCTCCTAGATCTGCAAGTGAACATTCAAAACATGCACAAATACCCTGTAATGAAGAGAGGCAAGAAGAGAACCAAAAACGAGCAAAGGATGGACAAATGCATCACAAAAACAAGTTTTCATTGCTCTAGATTTACACAGTACATTATTTCACGGGAAAGAGGCAAAAAATGCCATTTACAGAGCAGGGAGGAGGTTCCAACTCCATTTTCGACCTTGGGGAAGAAAAGAAAGGGAAGCAGAGAAGAAAGATGAACAACCTTTAAAATATGTGTCTTTGTTTATGAGAAGAGAGGAAAAAACGTGGGATCTGCTCCAACCACTTTTCAAAATGTGTTTTAATTCTTTCTCTGTCGATGGGATCGATGCAAAAGCTCATAATTCCATGTATCTGCTTCGCAGACCAAAGAAAATGACCCATACTTCATTAAATCTGGTGGTTGGAACTGGTTTTTTGTCTTTTCCACGCCAAAATGTGTTTTGTAAATTTCTCCCTCAAATCTTCACCAAAATCCAAAATTGAAGACTCCACGATGAAGAAAATATTTAGATCTTTCCATTGGTACCAATATCGTCAAAAATTGGAGCTCTGGATAAAAAGATATGGCCTTCTGCGTTTTTTCCTTACGTCTCCTGCAAATTTGGCTTTGGGCGAATTTTGAACTTTTTTCCCACAAATCCGTTGATGACGTGACAGTCGGCGGAGGCAGGGGCTTCCTTTTTTCCATTTTACATTTTTTGACAAAAAGTCAAAAAATCCAATTTACCTCCAAAGTCCCGCATCCCCGCATTAGCTTTGACTCAGGTTCAAACTTTGACTTTTTCCTTTGCCTCGTTCTGAAATGTGAGCTCGTAGGTCCTCCTTTGCCTCAACGTTTTCCCTTCACATTTTCTCCATGTGCGGGGTTGTCTTGACCAAATTTTCCGAGGGGAAAATTTGGGATAATAGTACTCCTGATGAAGTCAAAAAAGCCAACAGAGGTGCGAAGGCATCCAAGGACCTCCTCATAAAGGCGCATGATGGTTGTAAGAAGAATCTCAAAAATGCCTATATCTCTGAGCTCGCGGAAAATGGCTTCTCGTGGAAAAGAATCAAAAGCTTTACGAAAATCCACGAAACAACATAAAACTCTGGAAGAGCGGTGGCGAGCCTCTTTGATGATAGCCCAAAGAGTGAGGATGTGGTTGGTAGTCTGGTAAGTCGGTCGGAAGCTCGCATGCCCCCTAGCTCTACAATGGTACTGATTGAGGAACTCAGAAAGCTGCAAATGAAGAACAATAACATAGAGCTTGGAGAATGTGTGACCCACCATGATAGTCCTATAATTGTTTGGGTCGGAAGTGGGCCTTGAATTTTGTATGGGGTGGATGATGTGGTGGGACCAAGAAACTGGGAAACCTATACAAACCACCTGATTGAAGAGGTCCACAAGATAACTGAGGAGCGTCTTCCAACCATACTTGAAGAGTTCCAATTGGAACCCTTCCTCATCCCTTGCTTTACTGCAACTCATAGCAAGAATGACATTCCTCATGTTGGTGTGGGTGAAAACATGGCAAAGGGAGGGAGGGGAATGAACCTGGATGTGAGGCTGGCCCGGGAAGTCATAAAGAGTGGAGGTGTGAGTGAACATGGAATTGGGATCAAGGTCTAGGGGTAAAGATGAATGACGGGGAAGAATGGTGTGCCAAAAATGTTTAGGAGAGTGGATAAGTGACAAACGAAGCTCACGATGCCTATGGGAGATAAATGTGTGTTTCTTATGTCGAAGGAGACGACGATATGTTGACTTCAGGGAGGGGAAGGAGGGAAGGGCATGTAGGAAAGCAAAGCGGAGTTTCTGATGGAAGGCTTTGCATTCCCCATCATACCATTTGTTCATAGGGCATGTACCATGGCACATGGTGGAGTGAGTGATGTGGGGGAAGGAACTCGTGGCCACCTCATGAATAGTGTATGAGAGGGTATTAAACATTTGGTCCAAGGTGAGAGAGGTGATATAGGGAATGAGGGGGAGAAGCAGACGAAGGCATGAGGAAAAGGTGTCGGGATCCCCTATGTCAAATTTCCAAATAGTACGTGATATACAAGGGGGGGGGGATAGCCTGAAGGGAAAAAGAGAGGGTCACATGGTCAGCAAGAGGGATGAGGGAGACACATAAGTGGTGTATGTAAGGAATCAAGTCGGGGATAGTCATGATGTAATCAACTTCATTGGCCCCACCAAAAAAGGGTCTGCATATGAAGAACTGGGAATTAAGAAAGCGAGGAATGCCATTCAGGATCAGTAGGTCATGAGATTCCCCTAATTGGAGAAGATGTCGACCATAGGAAGTCAGGGGCCTTGTCGTGTCCTTTGAATCTTGCTGGAAGCCAACCAACTCTGTTGGAAGCCCACCTTAGAAGTGCAAAGTACATCGTCAGTCCTATCGTGCCTCAGAATATGCATATTTTTGGTATGGGCATTGAAGTCCCCCAAGATGATAACCTCCCCAGAGCCCGAGAACTGAGATATACCAACATAAAGGTCAAAGAAGGGGTCTCCATCTGAGCCATTTGTGGATGGCAAATGAAGAGGACGCTGGAGGGAAGTAGCAGATCGCAATAAAGATGTCTCTTAGGAGGGGAGAATTACGTTTGATCTGAACCCAAAGAAAGCGAGCAGACTCATCCTCAACGACTATAGAAATCCTGCTCCGAAGGGTGTCCCTAACTAAACAAGCAACCCTGCCAGATCCCCTGATGCTGCAAGAACTCCGAGTCTCTTGTCTGCAAACATAAAGCCATTAGTAACCATTGATGTCCAGGAGAGGGTCAATCGGGCTCGCATGTGTCTCCGTAATAAAGAGAAGATCAGAAAGACCTAAAACATCATGCAAGAGGCCAGAAGAAGACCAGAAGGACCCATTTCCATTCCAACATGCGATGGAGATGCCTTGCTTCTGAGCCTTCTCCTGCTGGAACTGTTATCTGGAACTAGAGTTGGATTCGGGAGCCCAACCAGGGGGGAAGGAATCCCGAACTACTCGCCCGAGGTTGCGAATTGCTGCCCATTTCCCTGCTTTTTTGGCTGCCATGACAATTTCCCGAGATTTCTTGAGTTCGGCAACTTGTTCTCTAGTAAGATCTTCGTCAAGAAAGACCTTATTGGGTAGATAAAAAAGTTTCCGCTTGGCTCTGAGAGCCTTAAGGCTGTCATCAACTGACTTGAAACATATAAAAAGAGTAGATTTCAGACCAAACCAAGCTCTATCCAACTGAACCTCGGACAGTTCCAAGTTATCTATCAGGAACTTCGAAGCAATGGCTAGGGGGTTGGAAGAGGGAGGAGTGGGCAATCCTCTGACCTTAAGGTTCAGCTCCCTAGAACGTCAGATTCTCTCTTCCACTAGTTTGGTTTGAACCACTGCTTCAACTGTTGTTAAAGGAGGAGTTTTATCTTTACCCTTGGCCTAGGAATCAGTTTGTTTTTGAAGATTTTCCAACTAAGTTCTAATTTCCTCTTGCTTGTGTTTTAAATCTGAGATCTTAACCTGTAATTGATCATTATCAGTAGTAGGTTGTGTTTGTGAGCTGTCTTCGCAAGGAGATATTATCAGCTTCAACCTTTTCCACCCGAGAGGTTAATTCAAAAACCTCGGTCCGGAGGGATCTGTTGGATGATTCCAGAGTCTCAAGCCTACTGAGAAGTTCTGCAATGATGTTAGGAAGGTTGTCATCCTGCTTACCCTGTTCATTTGACCCAAGACTGGAGATCACCTATGCAGGTGGTCAGAGGAGGGAGGGGTGGGCAATCCTCTGACCTTAAGGTTCAGCTCCCTAGAACGTCGGATTCTCTCTTCTACAAGTTTGGCTTGAACCACTACCTCAACTGCTGTTAACGGAGGATTTTTATCTTTACCTTTAACCGCTTGGGCCCAGGAATTGGTTTGTTTTTGAAGATTTCCTCTTGCCTGTGTTTTAAATTTGAAATCTCAACCTCCAAATGATCATTATCAACAGTTGGTTTTGCGTCTGTGAGCTGTCTTTGCAAGGATATATTATCAGCTTCAACCTTTTCCACATGAAAGGTTAAATCAAAAATCTCGGTTCGGAGGGATCTGTTGGACGATTCTAGAGTCTCAAGCCTGCTGAGAAGTCCTGCAATGATGTTAGGAAGGTTGTCATCTTGCTCACCTTGTTCATTTGACACAAGACTGGAGATCACTTGTGCAGTGGGGGTGGAGGGAGACATCGTAGCTGGGTAGACTTCTTGGAGAGGAGAAACGATTAGGGGGATGTTTGTTGAGCCTCCAACATCCCTGCTAAGGTTATTGTGCATAGGATTAGCAATTGTGGAAGCCAAAAAACAAGAATGAAGGCAAGTTGCGGGTTAGTAACAGCTAAAGGGAGGCCAAGTGAAAACGAGCCACGGATGCCATAGGGTTACAGAGCAAGGGCAAGGAAACACGAGCCACGATGGAAGACAAGAAACTTGTCATGAACAACGACGATCTGAGAGGATGGAGTCACGAAACCCTGTGAAAAACGTGAGCAATGAACCCTGCGAAAAACGTGACCACGAAACCCTGTGAAAATGTGACCAGAAGCTTCACGAATGTGCAATGGTGTTCGAGCTGAGGAGGAACCTGTATTTCGTGCCTTTCGTTGGTTGTTTTTGTGCCCAATCGGGACTGTATTCCGTGCCCTATGTTGGTTGTGTATTTCGTGCCCAGTCGAGTCTTTGTAGAATCTACAGTGATGGCTTTCCAAGAGCTCGTACCTTGCAAAAATCTACTGTGAAAACGTGACTAGAGGCATCACGAACTTCACGTTGTTTCCAGAAAGGAGTCCACGAAAATAGCAGAGCGAAAACACGATTTCGGTTCAGGGCCACAAATACAACAGAGGGAATCCACGATTCAGGGCCACGAAAACAACAGAAGGCTCACGAAAAATGTAGCACGAAAACGCTCACAAAAAACGTCGCAGAATGCTAATCGGGGAAGCCCTAACACAGGGTAGGGATTAGTCTCCTATATCTATATAGGGTCGAACATTCCCGTAGCTATAGAGAGTAGGGGTTAGTCTACTCTACTATATCTATATAGGTCCGAGCATTCCTGTAGATATTGATGTAAAGGGGAAGCAACCATCTACTGCCTCCGACATAGGAACTCTTGATTTCTAGGGTTGGGCTGGGGTCTATATATCTTTGTCTTCGGAGGGTTCAACTCGCCTATATAGAGAGGGGGCAGGGATGCCCAGGGGCCTTATATTCTCTACATAGGGTCCGAGCATTCTTATAGCTATAGAGAGTAGGGGTTAGTCTACTCTACTATATCTATATAGGTCCGAGCATTCCTGTAGATATAGATGTAAAGGGGGAGCAACCATCTTCCGCCTCCGACATAGGAACTTTTGATTTCTAGGGCTGGGCTGGGTTCTATATGTCTTCGTCTTTGGAGGGTTTAACTAGAGAGGGGGCAGGGATACCCAGGGGCCTTATATTCTCTACATAGCGGCCTCAGGTTCCAGAGATGAGGCTATCGGTGCTAGACCGTGTTCTTAGCTAAGCTTAGGCTAGGGCATCAAAGCTCGGAAGAGAGATGGGATAAAATAAGATAAAAATATTAATGTCCAATGAATGACCACAAAAGTAGGTCAATGGGGACCGTTTGTTTGCATCTGATGAAGCGGCGAAGGAGGAGAGTTTGAATCCTCTCAGTATAAGCCCAATCTGGATAACAACTGAATCTAACAAGGTAGAAGTCTCGGAAAACCAACAACGACCCACAGCTTGGGCAATAATCACAGAGGAACAATAAGCGAGATACGGATACTTATCCTGCTCATCGGAGAGATCACCAAACCTCCTGATATGGTCAAGAAAGGTTGATATGTCAAAGAGTGAATCCAGACGGAAAGGTTGGGCTCTGAACTCTGCCAAAATAATATGTTGGGGGACCCTCTGTTTGCATCTAATGAAGCGGTGAAGGAGGATAGTGAATCCTCTCAGCAGAAGCCCAATCTGTGTCTAAAAGGGAGGGCCCCCAGACAGGCCCAAAGAGAACAGTGGGGCGAATGAGGGAGTTCATGAGAATCATCTCTTGGAGGAGATGTCTTGGAAGTGGTGCCGAAATCATTGTCTCTCGAGAATGGCAAAGAGATGATCCTATATAGGGCATAAAATCTCTATTCGGGGACTGACATACCCTTATGTATATATGGTATGACACTCGTCATCTATATCTAGATATGGTTGACCTTCCCTCATTCTCTATTTATGGCCCCACACTCCCGGGGGCATTCATACTCCAACTATAGAAATTGAAGCTGAGCTAAGGTGAGATAGGGACTATATATAGATAGGGTGTATTCTATACTTACTCTTTAATGGGGGGCCTACTATATATAGCTGCGATGAGGATATGGGATGAGTACAAGTTTGAATCAATATACTATATACGTAACACGACCTACCGACCCTCAGCTAGATAGTGATAGGCACCGCACCTTAAGGAACATGATGTTATGGGGGACGATGAGACTCACAGAAATCCTCCCGTGCTTATATAGAGATATGGGGTCACATTCATTCTACTTTCTAGCCTAGCATAGGGATCCCTATTCTCTATTTTATGGGGTTGCTGAACCTATAAATCTATGTGGCTATCCCATATGCATGTGCCCTATATTGATAGCTGAACAACTACCATTTTAGGGGGGACTTATGAATCTAAAGGCCAGGCCTCAGGAATGATCTATTCTATATTATATCAACCTATAGATCTATATGGATACCCCATATGCATGCGAAAGTGACTCATTATCTAGCATCAGTCATTAGTTAAATCATCCCAGCCCGAATTAGACTTCCATAGTATTTGATCCCCTCCCCCTCCCAGAGAGATCAAATCGGATTGGAACGCCGACCAAATATCAATATCTATGGTGGGGGCGGCATATCTATGATCTCTATAGGGAGGGAGGTGCCACCCGAGGGGGGTCTCGATTGAAGCATCTCCCGTCGACCCCATATATCTCCCTCGACCCCCCTTTATAGAACTATAAGATAGTTTGGGCTAGGGGGGCCTATCTATATAATGGGGGCGTTCTATATCCATATAGATCCATAGGGCATTTGTAGAGACAAATATTTGGGCGCCCCCTCATATAGATATGTATATTTGAGATATAAACAGATGATAGCCTATAGATCCTTTCGGCCCTATTTACCCATATATAAAGGGGGGGTGAACTATTCTATACGTGATATGACTGATGACTGATTGTATATTCACAACGAGTTCAGTCACCGATCGGCTACATAAGCGTAGATTAATAGCTGTCGGGCTTAGCCTATTCTATATACCAACCCCAAGTCGAGCTGACTATAGATGGTTCCAACCCAAGTTGACTAGAGAGAGTTCCAACTGGACCGAGGGGCACCATATCTTACTATTCTATATAGAAATTCTCGCTATCTCCCTCGACCCCCTATCTATAGAATAGTTTGAGCCATAAGAGCACATAGATGCTATCTCGACTGGATGGGGCACTTCTATGTATATATCTCCTTTGATCTGAAGTCCTGGGCTATAAGAGAAATGGTTGAGTGCTCTTTGGTTCAACCTCAATCGATAGGTCGAGCCTGTAGTTGGTGTAGTGCAGTTGAGTGCATGTAGCTGTCGGGCTTAGCCTATTCTATATACCAACCCCAAGTCGAGCTGACTATAGATGGTTCCAACCCAAGTTGACTAGAGAGAGTTCCAACTGGACCGAGGGGCACCATATCTTACTATTCTATATAGAAATTCTCGCTATCTCCCTCGACCCCCTATCTATAGAATAGTTTGAGCCATAAGAGCACATAGATGCTATCTCGACTGGATGGGGCACTTCTATGTATATATCTCCTTTGATCTGAAGTCCTGGGCTATAAGAGAAATGGTTGAGTGCTCTTTGGTTCAACCTCAAACGATAGGTCGAGCCTGTAGTTGGTGTAGTGCAGTTGAGTGCATGTGCAACCAAACCATAGTATTAATTGAGCTTTACTCGAGACCAAACTCCTTTGTGAGATGAACATGACTCCTTTACGAGATGCGGGAACTCTCAGACCTAATCACCCATATGGAGTTGACTGGGGCCTGGAAACCGGATACCTTCTCAGCCATGAATGATATGAGTGGATGAACCACCATGAATGAACCAAACTCCTCCTTGACCCTTCCTATAAATAGATGGGGAGATGCGGCAAGGGAAACTCCTTGCTTCTTTACCTTGGAATCTCCAAACTCCTTTATGAGATGCGCTCTTCTTTATCTATAGGGGCAGATGTAGTCGGTTGAGTGCATCAATGCCAGTCGATCTCCTTTAGATTCTTTGTTCCGATAGGGATCTACTTTGGCCACAAAGTGCCCTTTCTATACCTATATGGGGGCTCGACCAGCCCCCCACCATTCTAGAGTAGGCCCCCTAGGTGGGGCCCACTCTAGAAGGGGTAGTTAGGCCCCTAGGGGGCCCCCACCCCATTATAGAGAGGGGGGATAGGGGAGTGTTGTCATGCAAATGTGTAACAAGAAAATTCTCAATTTTCAAGCATGACAACTATACCCGACCTGAAAATTTTAGCCCAAAGGTCATTTCGAGTCCTCCTTCATATCGACCTAATCCCTGAGTCAGTCCTATACCATCTATCTGAGAGGTCCAATGCGTCACGTTTTTATGCCCATAGGTGATTTAGGGGTATCCAGTCATTTCAAATGCTTTCAATACTACAAGATCTATCAAGACAGGCCTTTTAGCAAGCTTTAGGAAAGGCTATTCCCTAGCCTTCTTGAAGTTGGTACACACCCGCCATAGCGAAATTAAGGGCATAAATTTATTAGGGAGGCACATAAGAGAGTCAGGAATATTGTCCAAACAGTTTTGGAAGATTCTGGGAGGTTTTGCAAGTTTTGGAGCAAGTTCAGCAAAAGTGGAGCAAGTTTTTAGATTCTTATTGTTGCCATCATGTGTCTCTGTGAGTCTGTCCTTGGTTGCCTCCGAATTGTTCTCGGGATGTCGGACTTTATCAAGAGTACCATTGGGTTTAAACAGGGTTGCCCCCTGTCCTCTACTCTTTTTGGTATCTACATTGATGAATTAGAATCTTTTCTTCGGGACCATATTCAGGAAGGGGATGGGTGCCTTCTATACCATGTTTTGATTTCAATTCTCCTGTTCACTGATTATATTGTTTTACTTGCCTCTTCTCCTGAGGGGCTTTAGAGTCAACTTGGTGCAATTACTCTATTTTGTGATTTTCGGCATTTGACTGTCAATCTTGGTAAGACCAAGGTCATTGTCTTAAACGGGTTGAAGACTTCTCACCTCCATTTCTTTTTCAGGGGACAGGAGGTTGAAATCACATATACATATACTTATTTGGGTGTTCAGTTCTCAGGACCTAGATTCAATCTGAGGCATGCCCTTTAGTTGCGTGTGAACAAAGGTTATGGGTCTCTTGCCACTCTTGAGCGACAATGTTTCTGACACCACTCTCAAAATATTTCCTGTAAGATGTCTCTTATGGTCTCTCTCATCTGACCCACTATTCTCTATGGGTTTATTATTTGGGGGCCCTCCCTTTTAGCTACGGATTGGGCGTCAACTGAAAGAGTGCAAACTCTTCTCCTTCGCCGTTTCATTAGATGCAAACAAATGGTTCCTCAAATGATTATTTTAGCCAAATTCAGCGCCATACCTTTCTTTCTGAAGACCGTTTTTGACATTTTAGCCTTCATCCATCGTGTCAGGAGGTTTGGGGATTTCTCCGATGAGCAGAGTAGGTACCCGTATCTCTTTTATTGTTCCTCCATGAGTATTGCTCAGGATAGAGGACGTTGCTAGTTCTCTAATACTCCGGCTTTGTTGGGTTCTGTTGGTATTCAGATGGATCATCTTCCCCTCTTTCATTATTCCTTGAATGCTCCTAGTCACTTTCTACCCACCAAGTAGGTGTTGAATAGGTCCATTAGAGAGGATATTTACAGGTGTTTTATTTAGACTACTTGGGTGAATCCCCATGGCGGCTTGCGTCCTAAGATGGCCTTTTATGTAGAGCATTTTCTTGAGATCAGCGACGGACTCATCAACCGCCCCCAGCACACCTTTCGCCATTGGATGCATTGCCCCCCGCATACCCTTGGGTATGTTTCGGGTGGGCTCCCACAGATTGCGTTGTGAGAAGAATCATCATATCGACCGAGATGAAAGATTTTGCAGGCTCTGTAACCTCCAGGAGGCTGAGATTGAGGACCATTTCATCTTTTGCTGCCCCATATATTATGAGATCAGGGGAAGATTTCATTGGCTCTTCAGAGGGGTTCATACCTTTCCGGATTTCTTCAGATATATTGACCAACGGTGCCTTGCCCTCTATATCTGCGAGTCTCTGGAACTCCGGGACCTGATTCTTCACCCACCTCTGAGAGTTATTTCCACGAGACAGATTACATCTTTGTTTCCGGTTCTACCTGCAGTGGGTGGTACCAAATGGTAGCGCCACTTTGATCCTATTACAGGGCATAGATCAGTTTGTTCCCTGCTAGACCTTCACAGCTCCCCTAGTGGCCACCAGCCGGCTCGACAGCATACACGTCTCAGAGTGCAATCCAGATCTACCTGCCTGCCTGGCCGTCATTCTAGTCTTAGATCTCTGCGGGGGAGGGGGCCCTCGCCCTCCTCTTTGGGGAGCCATTCCATCAATAGCTACTTATCAACCTTGAATGTTAGGAGGGATGTGTCTACCATTTCTGAGTAGACGACTCCTTGTCAGTCCCCTCCTTCATTCTCTTCTCTGCTTTCCTTCCCTTATCTATTTCATTGTCCTTGTATGTGGGGGTTTTTGTTTTTTTGTTTTTATTTTTTGGGGTTATTGCTTGTTCTTCTCTTATTCTTTCTTGTTTTCTCAGGAAATCATTTTGAGTCTTCCCCGCTTGCACTTTGTATATTGTTTGGACTGCAGTCCCATTGATCTACTTCTGTGGTCATTCATCGGATATTATCTTATCTTATATTATAGGATGATTTGATTATCGTATGATCGAGAATTGATGTATATATCTGATTCTTAAAATAACATATATATCCAAGACAAGATGAATTGATTCTCGAGATTAGATAATAAGATGAATTGATTCTTGAGATTAGATTAGAGAATCGAGAAATTATTATCTTCCCACCAATCAATAGGAATGTTCGCTCTCTATATATGGATATGGGTTGGTCTAACTATCCATGAGCTTTGTAGGGCATCCATCACATCGAATGGGTCCGTCCCATAGATAGAGAATCTAGTTCAGGGTTGGGGGTTGGTTGGGGAGGTTTAACGAATGAAACTGCCTATGAAGATCAAATGGAGGGTTCCGAGATCGTCATGTTGACCGGGATTTGGGATTCACGAATCATGTCGTTCAGTATTCACACGGATGACTCTCAGGAATGGATCTCCGCCCCTTGTCTCTAGTTAGGGTAGGGAGTCAATTGCAACTGTACGATCCTTTGTTTATTCCCCTCTATTTGATATCACTAGGTAACATGGCAAGCCGCCATCTCTCTAGTCTATTTGGGTGGGTTCACGAGGGCCAGGTATTATATAAATGATTAATGTAAACTCTATGAAGGCAAGGGCCTATAGAAGGAAGGGCCTATAGGTACAAAAAGAACAGAGGACTATAGATATGATAGGTAACTGTCTGATCCTTTGTTTATTCCCCGCTGTCCAGCACCACTAAGTAACATGGCGAGCAGCCATCTCTCTAGTCTATTGGGTGGGTTCAAGAGGGCCGGGTATTTTATAAATGATTAATCTAAACTCTACGAAGGTAAGGGCCTTCGGAAGGAAGGGCCTATAGATACAAAAAGACTAGAGGACTATAGATAGGATAGGCCATCCCATCTAGATTATCAAATAATTAGTTACAAATAGAGGGTATCTAATCCATCACGGGAACCCTATAGTTCACTACGAGGCGATGTGATACGATGGAGAGTAGTTTAGTTTATCAACATTCGTTGCTCTATATCTAGGTTGAAGTCTTGATCGTCAATGGGAATGCATATTTGATAGATAAGGTCACCGCAGTCCCGGTTCAATCCAATGGTAATGGTTCACTACCTGTACGGGATCTTTGATCTTTCGAATCAGTCGTTCGGGCCTATCAGGGATGAAGTAATCTGGTGTTTGGTTAAATTGGAGATGTTATATAGTGATATGGAGGGCATCAGATTAGCCCCCTCTAAAGGATGCGTCGACACCCTCTTAGAATCTACATGGTAATGGGCATGTATAGTGCTCAATTCATGTAAGTCTGATAGATAGGGTCATCGCAGTCCCGATTCAATCCAATGGTAATGGTTCGCTTCCTGCACGAGATCTTGGATCTTTCGAATCAGTCATTGGGGCCTATCAGAGATGACGAAATCCAGTGTTTGGTTGAATTGGAGATGCTATATAGTGAGAGGGTGGGCATCACATTAGCCCCCCTCTATATAGCTAATGTAACTCTATCCTAAACTATGGTCACGTATATATAGTTTTCTTCTAATAGATGGATATAAAGGATGCGTTGACCCCCTCTTAGAATCTTTATGGAGTAGGAACACTATGTTGACTAGATAACTGACCTAACCCCCAACCCATATCTATAGAGCCTATCTGTCTAGTCAACAACTATATAGGACTCTCTCGGGGGAATCTACAATCTACCATCCAGATAAGATATATGCCGAGGGGGAGGCACTCGTCATGATCTATATAGTTGGTTCTCACTGGTGTGGCCCCCTATAGAACTCTGGAGTTGTGGCCCCCTATAGTGTTCTATCTGGAGCCCTATAGATTTCTATCCCACTCGTGTCACTCGTGTGCCCCCTATAGAATCTATCCGACTCATGTCACTCGTGGTCGGTGAAGTAGGAGGTGTGGTTGCCCCCCCAGAGTTCGAACTCTATCTGGGGAGCCTCTGTTCCCATTCCCCTCCCCACATCCTCATTCCCATGTCTATTCCTCCCATCCTCCATCTCTAGATCCATCCCCCCGTCGCCCCATTCCCCCTTGGGTGTCCCCATTCCCCCATCCCCTATTCCCCTATATAGGGAAGGGATGCCCCATTGCCCAATTCCCTATCCTAATCATCTCATCACTCGGGGGTGGCCCGTCATCATGTTACATGTAGTTTCCATCATGCATGTAGATTAGATGTTATATATGGGGCTCAACCGCATGCATGGAGTAGAGATGGAGATGGATGGGCAGTCGGGTGGGCTCACAAGTAACTAACTTAATATGATAAAATCTAAATCTAATCTAATATAATCTTATCTAATCTAATCTATAATACAGTGGCAGTGGTTGAGGGAGCTGTAGCTGAACCCGTCGCCCCAGGAGGTAGTATGTGCCTCACTCAATATATATATGCCTTTACCCTAGGATAATAACCGAAGCAAAGTAGAGTAGGTGTTTGTTTGTTTTCTATCTGACCGGGTCTCAGAGTGCATGGGTGACAGATTGGGTATATAGATTGGGATTGTTTCTCCCAAGGCAGAAATAAAATCTAACTATAGGGTAGTGCCCATCCACGCCACTCCACTCCATATTAGTTTGTCTTAGCTCAGACTCCATTCTATAGTTAGTTAGATAGGGATGTCAACTTAGTCGGGAGTTGAGTTCACTCTATATTTACAATCATCACTCAGGGGTTGCCCGACGCTCATGCTGAGTAGAGTTGTTGTAACACACACCAAAAATGTTAACAAAAACTACAACAATCTATAGTACCATCATATAATAAAATAACAATAGTGAACATTTATCAATATCTGCTAGAACCAATTAAAATCATAATGTCCATCTAAAATCAGAATGTCCTAGAAATGTCCATCTCTAACCAATAGTACCCAAAATCATAATATAATAAGTAGAATGAAATAGTCTCCAGTCAGTGCATAATAAAACTACGATATAACAGTGTCGCAGAGAAGTGGGCATTATATCCTTTTGGAAGTCAATGGAACAAATGTGGAAACTGAGCTCTCAGCAAGGTGGCGTCCTCCCATGTAGCCGATGTCTCATTTTAACGATCCCATTGAACGAGCACCTAATCGATCTCACAGCCTCGAAGGCCTAGGGTCATGCGCTCTATATCTATAATGCGCACTGGTTCTACCATCACACGTCCCTGCTCGTGCACGTGGAATGCGGTCTAATCCAATACATGAGAAGGATTTGGAATGTATCTTCTAAGAACAGAAACGTGGAATACATCATGAACGCGAGACAAGCTCGGTGGCAAGGCTAGACAATATGAGAAGGGACCAATCTGCTCCAAAATCTCAAAGGGACCCACAAATCATGGAAATAGCTTTTAGAGCATTTTGCATAACGAATAGGGCTCGAGCCTTTTCCATAACGAATAGGGCTCTTATGAGGTTTGACACGTAGAAAGCACGTAGGAGCCCACCTCTCATAACTGCGGTCAACTCTCCTCAGATCGGCATACTTCTTTTATCTATCTTGTGTCTCATGTAATCTATGTGTAATCAAAACCACCTGTTGCTCCATATTCTGCAACATAGCTGGTCCAAGAGACCTTGTCCTCTAACCCGTCCCAACTCAAGTGTGTGTTGCACTCTCTGCCATATAATACCTGAAATGGTGCCATACCAATAGAACTTTGAAATCTGTTGTTGTAGGCAAACTCAACTAGTTACAAATACTCCTCCCACCTAGACTGATGGTCCATAATATACATCCGAAGCATTTCCTCTAAAATCTGATTCACCCGCTCTGTCTGTCCATCTGTCTCAGGACGATAAGCCGTACTGAAATTTATGTTTGTCCCTAGAGCAAACTACATGGTAGTCCAAAAATAAGAGATGTACTCTCTGCCATATAAAACCTGAAATGGTGCCATGCCAATTGAACTTTGAAAGCTGTTGTTGTAGGCAAACTCAACTAGGTACAAATACTCCTCCCACCTAAACTAATGGTCCTTAATATACATCTGAAGCATTTCCTCTAAAATCTGATTCACCCGCTCCGTCTGTTCATCTGTCTCAGGATGATAAGCCGTACTGAAATTTATGTTTGTCCCGAGAGTAAACTGCATGGTAGTCC
The DNA here is from genome assembly GCA_019776745.2 of Taxus chinensis. NCBI lineage: Eukaryota > Viridiplantae > Streptophyta > Pinopsida > Cupressales > Taxaceae > Taxus > Taxus chinensis. The sequence continues at coordinate 281,370,394 of CM034146.1, read as the reverse complement.
AAAAATAAGAGGTGTACTCTCTGCCATATAAAACTTGAAATGGTGCCATGCCAATAGAACTTTGAACGCTGCTATTGTAGGCAAACTCAACTAGGTACAAATACTCCTCCCACCTAGACTGATGGTCCATAATATACATCCGAAGCATTTCCTCTAAAATTTGATTCACCCGCTCCATGTGTCCATCTGGCTTAGGATGATAAGTCGTATTGAAATTTATGTTTGTCCTAAGAGCAAACTGCATGGTAGTCCAAAAATAAGAGGTGTACAAGGGATCGCGGTCACAAATGATCTTCCATGGAATCTCATGCAATCGAACAATCTCATCCAAGTAGACTCGTGTTATTGCACTAGCTGTGTAGGTGGGCTTTATCAGGGAAAATTGATCCAATTTTGTCAATTTATCTACTGTAACAATAATGGCGTGTGATATCTCAATATTAGTAACCCCACTATGAAATCCACGGAAATGGTGTCCCATTTCCATTCTGGTATGGCATGTGGGTAGAGAAGACCAACTAAATGCTGATGCTCGGCCTTCACCCTTTGGCACTCCAAACATCACGACACAAAGCGAGCCACACCTCTCTGAAGTCCCTTCCAATGATACAACTGTCTCAATGTGGCGTGCATCTTTTTCACCCCTGGATGGGTTGAATAGGGTGCACATTGTGCCTCAATAAGTCTGTGCCAACGTAAGTCTCCATCTCTAGGTACGTAGATCCTCCCTCTACGCTGCAGAAATCCATCTGACTCTAAGGTATATCCATCAAATTTCCCCTCAAGGGGCCTTTGTGATTCAATCTTTGCCCTAATTGAAAGATAGAAACTGTCATGTGGGAGCTGTTGTGAGATCCTGGTCTTCAATTCTATGCCAACGTCTATAGTCATAACCAAATGCCTCCGACGACTCAAGGTGTTTGCAACCACATGCTCTTTCCCTTTCACATGCTCAATCTCCATTTCATATTCACATAACAATTCCATCCAACGCTGTTGACGGGCATTGAGATTGATTGGGCTGTGTGAAAAGGTGTCACAAACTCAAATGGTCAGTCCTGAGAATGATCATCCTACCTAGAAGACAATGACGCCAATGCACTAAAGCATGCACTACTGCCGCAAGCTCGAGATCGTGAGTCGGATAGTTGAGTTCATATTCCTTGAGTTTATGAGACTCAAAAGTTACTACACGGCCGTTCTTCATCAAAACATCTAAACCTGCCAACAAAGCATCAGTGCAGACAAAGAAATCTCTTTGTGGATCTGGCCTTGTTAAAATAGGTGTTTTCGTAAGGCATTCTTTCAGTGTCTTGAAAGCCAACTTTTTCCCTTTTCGTTGTAGAGAAGTGATGGGATGGGCAACATGAGAGAAACCCTGAACAAATCCCCTGAAATATCTTGTAAGTCCCATGAAACTGTGAACCTTAGTCACACTGGTTGGCACTGGCCAATCCGTGATGACTCCAATCTTAGGAGGATCAATTGCGATACCCTTCCCTGAAATAATGTGGCCCAGATACTGAACCTCTGGATGAAAGAACACACACTTCTTCAGATTCCCCTAGAGATGTTGCTCTCGAAGACTCTGTAAAACCTGGCGAAGTTGCTCCTCGTGCTCCTCACGTGTGCGTGAGTATATCAATATGTCATCATGAAATATGAGCACGAAATGATCTAAAAATGTCCTGAATGGCACAACTGTGAACTCATAGCGGCCATATCTAGCACAAAAATTTGTCTTATGAATATTTGTATTTGTAATCCTAAGTTGATGGTATCTTGACTTTAGGTCTTATCTTGGAGAACATAATAAAACCCTTCATCTGATTAAATAAATCATCGATACATGGAAGGGGTTAATGATTCTTGATCGTTATGATCTAAAAATGGCCTGAATACCCATTCATCAAACTCATGGATACTGCAGGGGCATTTGTCAAACCAAATGGCACGACTGTGAACTCTTAGTGGCCATATCTCGTACGGAAAGCTATCTTATGAATATCTGTATCTGTAATCGTAAGTTGATGGTATCCCGACTTTAGGTCTATCTTCGAGAACATAATAGAACCCTTCATCTGATCAAATAAATCATCGATACACTGGAAGGGGGTAATGATTCTTGATCGTTATTTTGTTCAATTACCTATAGTCAATACATAAGCGCAAGGATTCGTCCTTCACAAAGATCACTAGTGCACTCGAAGAGATACACTAGGATGAATAAGGCCCTTCTGAAGAAGTCCCTGCAACTGCAACTTGAGTTCACATAGTTCCATGGTGGTCATCCTATATGGCACATGTGAGATGGGTTCTGTTCCAAGAACCAAATCAATGTGAAAGTCTACCTCACATGGAGGTGGTAACCCTTGCAAATCACTGGGAAAAATATCTAAAAATTCCCTCAGAATATGGTGATCATCTAGAGATGGACCACTCGAATCATCCTCCGATCGGCCACTAATTATGATAGCAAACATCTGACATCCCCGCTGTGCACACTGTTTCAACTGCATAGCGGAAAGGGTGTGAATAGAGATTGGTCTCTTCACTCCAACTATCACCATCTCCAAACCCAAATCATCAGCACAAGCGATTACCTTATTGTAGCAATCTACACTAGCTTTGTGTGTCGATAGCCAATCCATGCCAATGATAACTCCATATGATCTCAAGGGAATAACATGATCCAAGGTCGTGGTGAAGGATCCTAGGTCTACAACACATTCCTAAACTACGGAGTCCACTATGAGATTGGCCCCAGAAGCCATCTCAACATTCCAACGAAGGCCTTGCCTAACTGCCACTAACGTGCATCGCTCAACTAATGATGGTGCAATAAAGGAATTGGAAGAACCAAAATCAAACAATAAAGGGGTACAGATACTACCAATGCTACTTGTGGTCTTAATGACTGTACCCTGATACTCTACCTGGTGGTTCTCGACCGCTACATAAATCCAATGACTTCGTCCCATGTCGCCTACTGTAGGCTTTGAAACTGGTGCCTTACCTCGATTAGTAGGGTTTTGCGGACATTTGCTCTAATGATGCCCTCATTCTCCACAGCCGTAACTACCAGGTCCCCTCCAATGTGAAGAAACCCCACCAGGTCCCCTAACTATATGTGATGTAGATCCTGACGATCCTGCAACAGACTGTTTCTGTTGAGGTGGTCGCACTCTTGCTAACTGAACTCGGGGTGGAGGTTGTGTCCTAACAGGTCCTCCAAGCCCCATACTCCATCCTCTTTGAGCATCATGACGTTGTGGATGGTCCTCCAGCTGAAGGCCCCATAAGGTGATCGATTTTGCTGCTATGGTGGTGTGAAAGAGGACAATGTTGTACCCTGACCGCCACGAAAAGGAGGTACTGATTCCCTCGACCTATTGTCCTGTATCTACTGAATACGACTCCTGACTCTATCTTTGGCTTACCGAGTCTTCCCTCTGTTTTCCTCCGCAATGTAGGCCTTCTCAACGGCCTCTGTTAAAAATCGAGGACAATGCATGCATACTGCTCCTCTCAGATCCAAGTTCAGTCCTCTGATGAACCGGTGTACTCAAACCTATTCGTCCTGGATATAATCAACATACTGTAGTAAATCTAGAAAACGACTCTTATATTCGGTGATTGTCAAGGATGCTTGCCGAAGGTCATGAAACTTGTCGATCCTCTGCTGAATAAATCTCCTAGACAAATATCGACTCCTAAATCGTTCTTCGAAGAGTTCTCAGGATACCGTCTCTGAATCTATGTGTAGCTTCTACTCCTCTTTCCTCCACCAAATCCCGGCTTCGTCTATCAGAAGGTGGATTGCAACACGAGCCTTTGTGTTGTTGGTACATGGGCATAACTTGAAGCATCCACTCAAGCTCACTAACCAAGCCTTTGCTTGAAACCCTCCTGTATCCCCAAAAAAATGGGTTGGGTGAAGCTTCAGGATCTCCCTAATGTGATATACTGCTTAAGTCTGCTGACCCTGAGGCCTCTCTACATAGTCATCTCTTTGTGTGGGGATTCTGGATCTATCTCTCAGTCGTGTAACTCTGTCTCCTAGTATTGAGTCTTGTCTATCTGGCCCCACAAGCGAATTCTTTGCTTTGCGTTCCTCGCTATGCTGTGAGGGTCGATGAGCCTCTACTGACGGCTCCTTGACCTACCGGCAAGGTCGTCCTCCAAACGAACCTCCGCGTATAGCAACATTAACATTTTACAATTTCTGTAATATGTGGTAGTATGGCCGAGACTGTTTGCTCAGGAGGTGGTACCTCCAAATTTACGTTAGGAGCCCCTCGTCTGATTCGCGCCTCCTACACAGATCATGACCAGGATTAGTTCCTCATCATCTCGGTTTGTTTTAAGTTATCAATAATTTCTATGTTTTAGTAATATCAGACAATGTTGTGTTTTCTAGGTGTAAGTGATTTAAAACTCAACTTTTAATTAGCAAAATTGTATAAACCATAGATTTTGCTTTGTATTGCTTTTTTTGTACTTAAAATTGAGTATTATGTTCTTGTCTTTTTTTTAATAAAATAATTAAAACTGAAAGCACTGTGTAAAAAAAATAAAAAATAAAAAAAATACTGAGATGAATCACCAACAATTTGACACAAGAATTGATAACGAAGTTAAACACTTGTGGCTTACGTCTTCGGGTCTGGTTGCATGGGACCAATCTATTAAAATATCGAAAATAAATATAAAAAAGACTTCTACAAGAATTCTGATCTTCTCATCATGTTCCTCTTCCAAAAACAATAGGAGTCACTTTTTACATCACCTCAAAATTCCTTCTCTAGCTCAAATTATGAGCAAAACTATATTTCACATAGTCCTCGATATATGTTAAATACAAAAACGCCCCTTTTATAATGTTTCACATCCTTTGGCATGGTGGTCAAGGCAATATTTTTTTGGTAGAGGAGATCACGGTTCAACTCTCTCTAGGCACATTTCATGGCTATGTAAACGAAAGATGCATTTCATGGCTATGTAAAGGAATTTAATCGCACATTTAAAGGAGTATGGCATGGAGAAGGGTTCCAATACCGTTTCGAAACATGTTTGAAGTGGCTTAGAGCGACGTGATGATCTTGGAGTAGGTTGTGCGTCCTATTTTTATGCCAATATTTGGTGCCACGTGTCACAATACGACTGATCCACTTGGCGAGTGTGCACATGTCCCTACCTGTACACAGTTTTAAATTTTGTTAGTTGCCCAAAAATTTCAGTGGGCTATAACTTTTGCAAACGAACTCCGTTTCCTACAAATAAGATATCACTGGAATCGTCTAATTTTTCTCTACGCTATGGAGCTGACTGTAATTGAATATGAGAAGTTATTTGATCAGTGTTTCTTGGTGAGGATCCTCTGGTACAATAGATTACACTATGTTTACTTGTTGAGTTTCAACGTTGGCCCAGAGTTCAAGCATTGAACCTATAGCTCTGAAATTCCCACAAAAATTGTCACTTAACACTTGAGGCAACACGTATGAAACTCTGAGAAAAACTCACATTAGAAATTGTTTATAGCTTAAACTAAAAATTTAGGGACCAAAGCCAACCACTGTATAAGGCAGATTGTCTTAAAAGAAGGATAATAATGTTTTAAGTATATGTTTGTTCTTGGATTCCTTTTTTATACGCAATTTTATTCATTCACCATTTAACATGATCTTCAAATTACTTGATCAACATGAGATACGATATAATTTTTTTTTTTTTCCACAATTCATTTCACAGATCATTCTAGTATACAATTCAAATAGAAAACAAATACAATTTTCTTTCCTTTCTTCAAAATACAACTCCAGTTTCATAGTCCATTCAGAATACTTAGGTGAACCCTCCTGAGTGTTTGTGCCCTAAGATGTCCTTTTATGCAGAGCACTTTCTTGAGATCAGAGATGGACTCATCATCCGCCTCCAGTACACCTTCCGTCACTGGGTGCATGCCCTTCGCATACCTCTGGGCCAGTTTCGAGTTGGCTCTCATAGACTTCAGTGTGAGACTGATCACCACATAGTTCAAAATAACAAACTTTGTAGGCTCTGTAGCCCTCAGGAGGTGGATACCAAGACACATTTCATCTTCCATTGCCCCATATACTTTGAGATCAGAGGATGATTTCATTGTCTCTTAAGAAGGGATCAATATCTCCTAGTTTTTTTCAAATATATTGACCAACAATGTCTTGTCCTCTACATTCGTGAGTCTCTGTACCTCCGAGACCACTCTTAATCCCCCTCCGAGAGTTCTCCCTACGAGATGAATTACAACCTTCTTTCCGGTTTTACCAGCAGGCGGAGGAACTAAATGGCTGAGCCTTTCTGACCCAGATACAATGCATAGATCAGTTCATCCTCGGTTGGACTTTCACATTTCCCTCGGTCACCACCAATAGAATTAGAAACACGCTTGTACTACAGGAAAGCCCGACTCCATTCATCCCCCTGGTTGTCGTTTCAGTCTCAGATATCAACAAGGGAGGAGGTTTTTGCCCCCCTCTTCGGGTCGGCAGTCCATCAGGAGGTTCTTTTCGTTGGCCTCAAATCTTAGGAGGGATGTTGCTACCATTATTTGCTTCTCCCATCTGTGGGGGTTTTGACTTCGGGTTTCCTTTCTTTTTTTTCTTTTACCTTTTTTCTATTTTGGGAACTCGTTTTGAACTGTCCCTGCTCGCACTTTGTATATTGTTTTGGGCTGCAGTCCCATTGACATTAATATATTTATCTTATACATTCATGTTTTAACAAAAATAAGCTCTGTTTTCCAAAATCAAAGAAAATTATTACAAGGTTTATTTTTTACAATATAATTGTGGTACAAGTGAAATGATCCATGACTTCAGTAAATAACCTCTCCTAATCTTCAGTTCTCTTTAACATGATCATAACACAAAGAAAGAGGGAAATGCGACGCTCTCGGACCAACCTTAAATCCAATGAGAGGAAAAACCTTCCTCATTATTGGCTCTCGAGTCCTAACCAAAAAAGAATAGGGGGTGTTTCCAACTTGACAATCCACACAAAACATGTGACTTCCACACAAATAAATTTAACATTTAAACAATTAAAATATTCTACACATATTACAATCACCATCTCCAATTAATAAACCAATATATACAAATTTAAACCAAATACAAGAGTTTTAAACAAAGCCCAACAGAGACAAGATAATGGAGGTTTTTTCTTATGCCTCCTACATGGGAAGAGAGGTCCACACAAGGCCTCCAACTGCACTATCAATCAAACACACAAACGTTTATCACTCCTTTTTTTTTGCTTATATGAAATAACATGTTAATTCCCTTTTACTTCCACATAGGTGGAACTCTTTTCTACACTCCCTCCCCAAGCCTCAGTAGCTCCCTTTTTCCTCCACAAAAGACTTCCCATTGTTTTTTCTCACACCATCCTTTGACAATCTACTCTCTTCCCATAATTTACAAACAAAATATGCACTAAATTTTAAACAAACAAGACAAAGAAAAAATAAGACAAAATGAAGATCTTTACCTCTCAATGTTAGCTCCAAATTTGAATTTGTTAATCATTAATCTTTCCCAAACAAGTAAGCAATCAAAAAATCTCTTCCAAGTTCCAAGTCAAACTCCCAAGAAACAAAACACTCTACTTTTTAAAATTCCAACTAAAAAAAGTGTCCCTAAAACAAAAACAAAACAAAACACAAATATAAAAGAAAAAATTAAGAATATGAGGATGAGATGGGTCCACATATGATGTCACATCCCTCTTCTCAAATCCACCTCACCCACTCACGTTAAACCTATGAAAATTAAATTATTTAGAAAATCAAAATGGGTATAATACACAAAGTGCATATTGCTCAAGTTGCACATCGAAACAAAATAGAAGTTAATGGTTTAAGGTGAAGGGTGCATTTAATGTCTCTTTATATTAAAATAACATGATTAGAGTCATGGGAAATGACGGTGAATAGTCTAAAGGAGTGGGGGATAAGTCATTTTTTTCCCATGCCTTTTAAATTGACGCTATAGAAAAAATTCGAATTTCCCTTAGAGATAAGGGTGACTCATATAGACAATAAAGTATTAACGTAAAAACAAATGGGAACAGGACAAGACCATTTCTATTAACTTCCATTATTCCCAAAATCACATTAAAATTACATTAAGTACACAAGTTAACCCCACAGGATTGAAAATCTTTGTTTAATATAAAGTAAGATTCTCAATCATGTGGGGTAAAGTTGTGTACTTAATGTAATTTTGATGTGATTTGAGAAAATTGAAGTTAATAGAAATGGTCTTGTCCTTTTCCCCTTTATTTTTATATTAATATTTTATTGCCTATTGGAGTCAACCTTATATTTAAGGAAATTCAGATTTTTGGTTTGCGACCACTTTAGAAGTCATGAGAGACACAAATTACTCATCCCCACTCCTTTAGACAATTCCCCATTATTACCCATAACTTGCGCAACTTGAGCACTAACTTCTAACTTCTAGATCTTATTAGACCTTATTACCCATTATTAGACCTTGAGCCACTAACTTCTATTTTGTTTTGATGTGCAACTTGAACACTATGCACTTTGTTTATTATACTCATTGTGATTTTTTAAATAATTTAATTTTCATGGGTTTAATGTGTGAGTGGGTGAGGTGGATTTGAAAAGAGGGATATGACATCATATGTGGACTCATCTCATTGTCATCTTCTCTTTTTTTATCTTTTATATTTGTGTTTTTTTTTTTTGGGACATTTTTTTTAGTTGGAATTTTGAAAAGTAGGGGGTTTTCTTTCTTAGGAGCTCAATTTGGAACTTGAGAGAGATTTTTTGATCGCTTGCTTGTTTGGGAAGGATTAAGAATTGAGAAATTCAAGTTTGGAGCTGACATGGAGAGGTAGGATCTCTATTTTGTTTTGTTTTTTCTTTGTCTTGTTTGTTGTTTCAAATTTAGTGCATGTTTTGTTTGTAAATTGTGGGCAGAGGGTAGATTCCCATAGGATGGTGTGGGAGAAAGAGATGAAGAGTTTTTTGTAGAGAAAAAAGGTACTTAGTGAGGCTTGTGGAGGGAGTGTGGGAGAGAGCTCCACCTATGTGGAGGTAAAGGGAATTAACATGTAATTTAATATAAAGGGAATTAACATGTAATTTAATATAGGCAAAAAAAGAGAGTGATAAATTGTTTGTGTAGTTGAAGGCTTTGGGTGGATCTCTCTTTACACGCGGGAGGCATAATGAGAAGCCTCTATTATCTTGTCTCTGTTGTGTTTTGTTTAAAGCTCTTGTAGTTGGTTTAAATTTGTATATTATGGTTCGTTTATTGGAGATGATGATTGTAATATGTGTGAAATATTATAGTTGTTTAAATGTTAAATTTATTTATGTGTGGAAGTCACATGTTTTGTGTGGGTTGTCAAGTTGTAAACACCCCCTATTCTTTTTTAGTTGGGGTTTGGGGGCCAATAATGAAGAAGGTTGTTACTCTTATTGGATTTAAGGTTGGGTGAAGATTGTTGCCTTTCCCTTTTTGTTTGTGCTATGATCATGTTAAGGAAAACTCAAGATTTAGAGAGATTATTTACTGGAGCCATGAATCATTTGACTTGTACCACAATTGTAGTGTAAAAAAAAGCCTTATAATAATTTTACTTTCGTGTTGGAAAACATAACTTATTTTTGTTAAAGTATGAATGTATGGATTGAAATTGGAGTTGTATTGTGACGAAAAGAAATAAAATTGTATTTATTTTTTGTTTGAATTGTATACTAGAATGATCTGTGAAATGAATTGTGGAAAGAAAAATAATTCTTGTGTATGTCATGTTGATCAAGTAATTTGAGGATCCTGTCAAATGGTGAATGAATGGAATTGAGTATAAAAATGAATACACCAACAAACACATACTTAGAAACTTTATTAACTTTTTTTTAAGACAATCTACCTTATACAGTGGCCGACATTGGTCCCTTAATTTTTAGTTTAAGCTATAAATAATTTCTACGGTAAGTTTTCTATGAGTTTCATACGTGTTGATTCAGGGGTTATGTTACATTTTTAGTGGGTGTTACAATTGGTATCAGAGTTGTAGGTTCAACGTTTGGACTTTGGGCCAACGTGAAACTCAACAAGTAAACGTAGTGTAACTTATTATACTAGAGGATCCTCATAAAAAAGCACTGATCTAATAACTTCTCAGATTCAGTTACAGTAAGTTCTATAGCGTGGTAAAAAATTAGATGATTCCGACGATATCTTATTTGCAGGAAATAAAGTTCGTTTGCAAAAGTTATAGTCCGCTGAAATTTTCGGACAACTGACAAAATTTAGACTAACGTGCAGATTGGACATGTGCACATTCGTCAAGTGGATCGATGGGACTTTGACACGTGGTACAAATATTGGCATTAAAATAGGACGCACAACCCATTCAATGATCATCACGGGACTTTAATTTTTTGGCATCAAAATAGGATGCATAACCTATTCATTGGACATTAATATATTTATCTTATCTTATTTAAGCCACTTCATACATGCCTCCAAACGGTATTAGAACCCTTCTCCATGCCATACTCCTTTAAATGTGGGATTAAATTCCTTTACATAGCCATGAAATACGCCTAGAGAGACTTGAACCATGATCTCCTCTGCTAAAAAGATATGCTTTGATCGCCACGCCACAGGCGTGTGAAACATTAAGAAAGGGGCGTTTTTGTATTTAACATATATCGAGGACTATGTGATATATTATTTTGCTCATAACTTGAGCTAGAGAAGGAATTTTGAGGTGATGTAAAAAGTGACTCCTATTGTTTTTGGAAGAAGAACATGATGAGAAGATCAAAATTCTTGTAGAAGTCTTTTTGATATTTATTTTTAATATTTTAATAGATTGGTCCCATGCAACCAGACCCGAAGATGTAGGCCACAAGTGTCGAACTCCGTTATCAATTTGTTTCAAATTGTTGGTGATTCATCTGTATATAATTGTTGTGGCATTACAGTTTTGGCCCTATAGGGCAGATAGATGGGCGATCTAATCTAGCTATCGATATTATATAGGGTCATTAGCTGGAGGGTGGGTATTGTTAGTCTTATTCTCGAGTGGCTCCCTTATCACCCCTTATCACTATATATAGCTACAACTATAGCTGTTGGATGAGATTCGTTATCACATGTCATGGCTACCCGCTCTATAAAGGCAGCTCTGTTGGTCGCCATATAATCTAGTTTGTTGAATTCAGTTTAGCTTGGGAGAAAGAAAGGTACTAACTCGGGACAACACTGGATTGATTGATTACAAACAAATATCCTGGATCCCCCTACATCACTATAGGCGGATAGATCTATCGCCCCTCTATTATTTTCTTTCTATTTGGGGCACTGAATAAATCTAGAGTAGACAATTTAGAAACTGAATGTTGGGATACCAATGATTGTGATTGCTTGCCGAAATCTACGATGGATGCCAAGATAAAAAAGAACACTAGGGGGGTGACTAAGGTTTACTCATCATTCTCTTTCTAGAGTGGTATATAGATAGAGTGGGGACATCATTCTACCACAGATGCGGTGGGTCATTCTTTACTATACTATTCATAATAACTAAGGGGGCCCAGATCTATAGATGGAGTTGGGGGTGCCCTCATGTTAAGTATAGTTTCCATATCTCCTATAGTTAGATATGGACGTCTAACCCTATCTAGTTTTGTAATCTAATCCCGGGGCGAATCCGGAGTGGGAAATGGATGATCGTGTGGTTGTGGCCATCCATATAGTTCTATCTGGGGTCAGGAAAGAGAGTATATCTATATCTAGTTCTATGGGGCAGGTGGGCATGTTTCCACCTGTCTCGTGTTGTGGGATATAACAATATAACAAGTGGGGTAGGGGGCTAGGCGAGACGAAAGGATGTGTGCGCCCAACTGGTCCTCATGTTAAGAATAGTTTCCATATCTCCTATAGTTAGATATGGGTGTTTGCCCCTATCTAGTTTTCTAATGTAATCCCTGGGCGAATTCTAAGTGGGAGATGGATGATCGTGTGGTTGGGGCCCTCATAGTTCTATCTGGGGTCGGGAAAGAGAGTATATCTATATCTAATTTTATGAGGCATGTGAGCATGTTTCCACTTGTCTCGTGTGGTGGGATTTAACGATATAGCAAATTTGGCAAGGGGCTAGGCGAGACAGAAGGATGCGTGCACCCAACTAGGATCGGATTCGGATAAGCTCTAGTACGTAATTCTATAGACCCCCATCTCTACGATGGATGTCTATTCCATCTCTCGATTAGAGCACTATCTAATCTAACTATGGTCATGGTCATTTGGACGTTCTAGTTCTATCAAGAGAGTGAAGTGGATAGAGGGGGACCCTACCCCTACCCTATCCTTATCAGAACTAGAACTAGTATTAGATAGGGATAGGGATAGGGATAGGGATATGGATATGGATATATGGCTAGGCTTCCCAGAGAGCTATAAATAATTTCATCCCCATGCTTCCAGCCACCACATCGAAAGTATGAATAGGGTCATCCGTCACACATCATCTCTGATACCCTCTATCGGGCGTCCCATAGTGAAACAATATATGTTCCAACTAGACCAACGGGGGTTTGAATAGCTGGATAGGGCGCCATACTACTATATAGGCCTCTCCTTGTAGACACAATCACGCACATACTACTATTTACTATACCGCCATGTAAATAGATCTCTCTCCCTAACATTCTTTGTCTGACGGCAGGACACCCAAATCCTCAGTTTCTCACAAACAAAATCGGGTGGGGAACTGATCACTACCTACCCCCTTCAAATGTCCATCTGCAACAATTTTAGAAACTCCAATTTCTCCGAATCGAATCATGAATTTCACCATTTGCTCCTTACAACGGTTCGCCGTCTCTATTTATGCCACATGGATCGACACACTAATCCATGGTTCACCACGTTATAAAGTCTTATTTTATGCGTACTTCTGCAACAGAGCTTCTCTAGACTTCTCATAGGTATGTTCCTTGTTTCCTTTACACTATTTAAATTTCATAAATAGCATAAAGGGGGGGCAAATGTAGACACAAAATCACACACAAACTATTATTTACTGTGCTGCCAAGTAAGTTGTTTTATATATGGATATTGTGTATGAAAAGTATTCACTAGTGACACATTGTCTACTCCGTTTTCTCGCTTTGAGTGTCTCTATTGTTTTTATCACTCACCTCTCTCACTTCTCCACTTGTTTCTGGTCAGGTCACATGAATCCCTCTCTGTCAGTTTTCACACATTTGTCGTTAGTTATCTCTCGACACCAACGCCCAGGACTGGACACTAACGCCCAAGCTCTCCTGTCCATCCTAGGCGTGCATTCCCTATTTGTTCTTGTTCACATTTTTGACATTTGTGGTCGGCCTTTTCGGTTTTCTTACTCCTATCCCAAGGTCCTAGTCAGCATGTCGGGTCACAAATGTCGAAATTAATGCAAGAGATCCCTATATAAACACAAAATACATACCATTATAAAGGTGGACAATTTTTATCAAGGGCTATCTATCTATGTATCAAAAGGGACTGCATTTGGGCGCATTATTTCTACATACAAAATTCATAGAAAGGGGAAGTTTTAGAATTCAATCCCACACATCTGCATTCTATCTAGCTATGGCCCGCTATCTTGGCAACATTGGTGCAAGAACAACCCAGGAGCACTATTGCACACACAAGCACATAGAACTACATTGGGTTTGAGATGTAGTGCAACGCTCGGTCGTAAAATGACTTGTTTGACAGCCAAGGACAGTCCGACCCCTCATATTGCATCTTTCGTTTTTAGGTTTTGATGTAGTTTGAGGGTTTTACAGGAGATTATTTGTGTTACAGATTTACAGGTACCTCGGCAATTCAAGCACGGTATATAGGCGATCATTGACAAATAAGGGTGAAACCCTAACAACACTGAAAGTACCAGGTTCCAAGCTTTATCGCAGACTGCGGCACAAAGGAAAGGTCTCGGGGGCCCCATGCGCCCTTGCCCTTGCCAAGATGCCCCAGTGCTGGTATTCTCGACACTTTTGGACTTTTCTGAGAGTGTTTGCGACACCTTGAGTCTCTGTTTCATCAATTCTGTCAACTCATACACACTTTAGGATAAGCGAAATTAAGATAAGTGCCCTAACTCTCTCTTTTGTTTTCATAAGTTCATAAATTTTTGTTTATAGCACTTATATTTCATTATATATCCATTGTATTAATCTTTGCACTCAGATTTTAATAAAATATACATATTTTATTAAATCACTCCCTCACTATGGATGGGGACTAGTTGGACTCATACCAGTTGCCTATAGTTCACTATGGTGGCCGGAGAGATAGAACTATGGGCCCTCCCTCCCCTCCCTCTAGTTAGATTGATTGATTGGATAGACCAATATCTGTTCTCTATTCTCTTGGGGCTATAAATAGCACTACTGGGACCAACTGGATTGTGATAAGACTATGCCTATAAGATAAGGTAAGATAAGATAAATATATTAATGTCCATCAAATGACCACAAAAGTAGATCAATGGGACTGCAAGCCAAACAATATACAAAAGTCCAAACAATATACAAAAGTCTATCTGTATTAGTTCCGTTCATCACAACCCTATCTCTATGGGGTAGTGGATGTGTTACTGTGTTCTAGAGGGCCCACCCTTATAGTGTACTTAAATATGGATGGCCTACAACTTGTTTCATTCGCTATGGAGCTTTTAGCCCAAGCCAACGCTATGATTGAATTATTATGGAGTAGATCTCTATCACACCATGGGATCGTGATCAGGTCACTCATGCTGTGTTACGCCATATAGTTAGAGAGGCAACAATGATTCCATATATATTAGATGGGGATGGCGCCATCTCTCTATTTGATGGGGATGGGGCCCCTCTTCTCTATGGGGAAGTGACTATATAGGAGGCATCAATCATATCACATATACAATACTACTCGTATTGTAGTGGTGCTCAACTCAAGGAGGGGGGAACTTAACCTTTCTATATATGGTATGGCAGCTTGCAGGAAAGGAAACTAGATATATGGTGCAATGATTGATATGGTGGATCACATAATACCCCTCACTCGCTATAGTTCTATATGGCACTCAGGGGTGACTAATCCCAATCCCATAGTGTGATAAGGGACCATAGTGAACTAGGGGGAGCTCGGGATTAGATAGTCAATAGAGCGTCAGCTAACTAGAGTTCCCCATATTTAGATATGGGTGAACTAGGCCCCGCCCCCAGATAGAATAGAAATTCTTTTTAGGCCTCCCCAGATGCCACCCATAGAAAAGAGATTCTGGTGAAGAGAGTATTCTATCTGGGGGCGGGGCACTTGTGTGGCCCTATATCTCTATTCTATGTAGTCATTATGAAGGCCGTATCTATACGGAATGGGCCACGTACTCTCTTTATAAGCTTAGTCTCCCTCAATCTAGAGGAGATAGGAACTCCGCGTCAGCTAACTACAGTTCCCCATAGTTAGATATGGGTGAACTAGGCCCTTCCCTCAGATAGAATAGAGATTGTTTTTAGGCCCTCCCAAGATACCACCCTCCTCAAGCTCTATAACATGCTCAAACCCACTATCTGGTGGTCTACCTGGAGGAATGTCACCAAACACTGGGCCGTGCTTATTCAGTATGGACTGGATGTCAATATGAAAAGGTTGCTCACTGTCTGAAGAAGATTTGGATGAAATGAAACACTGGGCTGCCCATGCAACCTCTCCATGTCTGACTATAGACTCCATCCTGCATGCTGAAACAACTCTAGGCCCATTGTTAGAAAGAGCCCCAAGCCCAATCTTCTTCTTATCCACCATAAACTCCAACTCCATCCTCCGAAAATCCTGCACATATGTGCCAAGGCACTGTAACCACTGAATACCGAATACTGTATCATTCTCACCAAGTCCAATAACATAGAAGTCATCGGTCAATGTGTAGTCCCCCATCTGAATACTAAGCCGTGGAATCCTCTTAGTGCAACTAATAGCAAATCCATCTGCTACCCGTACTCTAAACCCCTCAAATTCCTCAACCTGTAATCCTCGCTTCGCAACCAACCCCTCATCAATGAAGTTGTGCGTAACTCCACTATCAACCAAACAAACAATTCGTTGTCCTTTAAGCACTCCTTTCAACCGAAAGGGATGGTAACTAGGAACTCCTGAGAGTGTAGCAATAGTGACATTGAATGAATCCAATGCCTGACTCTCGCCAAGCTCTACTTGGCGTTGCTCCCCCTATGCATCATGGCCACTGCCCTCAACCTCTGCATATGTATTTGGCGAGTGATCATCATCCCCATTTGAAATCATCTCAATGAGATGCACCTTGCCTTTAGTAAGGCAACGATGTCCAGGCTCCCAAGGTTTTTTGCAATGAAAGCAAAGCTTCTTCCTCAACTCATTACGAGTCTCTTGATCCACCTTAGGAGGTGGTGCACTCTTTTGCGGAACGATAGAGCGCTGAAATGGCCTGGAGCTCATGGGAAACTTCTTATTGGGTTGAGAAGAAGTGGGTTGATAGGAAGTAGGGGATGTGTCCAAGTCCAATGTTGTCTCGATGGCATCATGCAATGTCCTAGGCTTAAGAGCCTTGACCAATCCTCTCATCTTGTCATGAAGGCCCTCTATAAATAACATCACCACCCTCTTCTCAGGCATCTCTGGAACCATAATTGCTATACGCTGAAATTCGTTGATATATGAATCAACATGTCCACTCTGTCGGAGTTGTGCCAAGTCCCTGTAATAAAGCTCCACATCCGTGCGATCAAATCTCGCAATCAACCTCTCGCTGAAATCCCTGTATGACCGTAATAGCTCATGACCCTGTGTAACTAACCCATGGTTCCACCAATCATAAGCCACGCCCCTCAAGGTGTAATGTAGTGAACTGTATGGTCTCCTACTCCCTATGGGTTTGAGGGTAAGATAGGTGTCGAGCATGTGAATACAAGCCCTGACATTGATCTTTCCACTACCATCAAAAGTGGAGAGGGTTACCTTATTGGTAACCTGCTGCAAATCCCTGTTCTGCTGCGCTCTAGGCCTCCTGTCTTGTCCAACCCTCATGCTATCTCTCCTCTGAGCACAGTACTGTGGGAGGGGAAATACATCCCTCGCATGTTGCGGAAAATTCCTTCACTCATCACTGACTGCCATAATAGTATCTGGAAAAGCTACTTCTTCCGGTCAACCCTCAATCTCTGGTGGGTCATCTCTAGGTAGGAAGTTAGGCTGTATAGGCTTATCTGCAGTCCGCATAGATCTCCTTTCATATATATGAGTGTGTCTCTGCTCATCTGTATGAGTATGCCTCCGCTCACGGCATGGCGATACCCTAATACTCCGAAGCTCTGAAGGTGATTTGCTGTGATCCCTGTAACCACTAGTAACTGATACGGATCTATCCCTCCTACTGTGCTTGTCCCGCAGCCTACCTAGTGCCAACCTGTACAAGGTAGTCCCCATGCGCTCCATGGTTTGTAACAACTGCCTCTGAGTTGCTGCCATATCTGGATTTGCATGTTCCTCTCGAGGACTCTTTGGTCTATCACCCAAAAATTCCATTTTGTCACCTCCTACAATACCAGCTTCGAGTCGTGCCCATCTGCGGGTGTAGTATCTGTGTTGACCGTCCTCTCTGTGTTGGATTAAAAGCTGATTTCTATTTTAATACACTCTCTGCTGCCTTCCCACACAGGCTGGGAGGATACACTCTTCTGATACCAAGGAGCAATTGTCATTGCACCAAAAGACCGGCCTGTCAGTGTCCGATACAACTATGGCAGTTAAGGGTGGATTTATGTCCACCAGAGGACTGCTCGAGTCGGGGAGACGTGGTCAAGGAGTTACGGGGCACATCTCCCTACCTTGCGCAAGAGCTGGCAGATGTCACCGGGACATCACAGCGCACCACGTTCCGCACCGGGACATCACAGCCCACCACGTTCCGCGAGGCTCGACCTCGAGACCTTTGCTCTGATACCACTGAAAGATCCCAAACGTCTTTTGCCTAATTTTTTTTTTTTTAATATATATTGCTCTGGCTCAAATCTGAACTGATAACATCAAAAGAATCCATAGAACACGATACTCAAACTGCATAGATAAATTAAATAAAACAAACCCTACAAACTGGGTGAATACAGAAAAGGCGCCTAGGGTTTAACAGGCATATTTCTTCATGAACAATTCAGCCATGTATGTAATAATGATTTTTGATGCTAAATATTACGGCAATACAAGTATAAATCTGTAGATAGATTGATAATAAAGATTGTCCAAAACCCACTGTAAATGATTCAAACCAAATCGATTTGATATATAACTAATGCTGGAAATTACAATAATTATCTAGCATGAAAAATACCTCAGATACTGCATAAAACAACTGTAGAATAAGTCACCCCACTCTAGAAGAAGTCTGTATGCCCACTACTGCAATTTATTTCTCTTTCAAACTGCTGAAATGATAAAAACCTGTGAATACAATGAAGATCCCTTAATAGGAACTCCTCTCACTGCTCCTGGGGGTTTCGTCCACAAGAGGAATAATCCAAAGGATTTTCGTCCTTGGATTTTGTCTGCAAAAGCTCAAAGCTAATTGCCGGGAGAAAATAATAATAATCTGGAATACCTTTCCCCAAGTTACATTTTTTCCTTAAAGCCAAAAAACCCTCTAAAGATGCAAGTCGCACTTTTTCCCAAATCAACATAATTAATTATTTCCTTCTCCAAGCAAGTCACATTTTTGGCTTATTTGATCCTTCCCCAAGGCAAGTCGCATTTTTTGCCTAAGAAGGCACATTAAATAATTTGTTAATTTATTTAAATGCACTTTCCTAACTCAAAGTCACTTAAACAGTCCATTAATTAATTATATGTGCTTTAATGATATTTTACTTTATTTTGAGCACAATATAATAAAACTAATAAACTGAAGTCACCCTTGAAAACACCCTTTGGCTGTCGGGTAGACAAAACGGGCTAAAGGTCTTCGACCGAACTAATAGAGAAAGAGGGACATTACAGTTGTCCGGAGTATCGGGGAGCATGGTAAATGGTGCTCTTAGATGGGATTCGACCATGCCTACCTATCACAATTTTACATAAATATTGGCATATATTTCCCGTGGCCGCCCCGTATTTTTCTATCTTTTAATGGAAAGAAAGGAATCCCAAATGTCTATTTCATCATATTATTTATACAACCAGATGGTTGCTTCTATCTTTACTATGAAAAGGTGCAACTCCCATTTCCAATGTTTATTCTCAGATTCAAGTATATATGTATAAGAAGGTTGGACTGGAGTTTGAGCATTCTCATGAGACTCTTTTGGACGCACTGGGGTATTGCTCTTTGCATTGTTAGTTGGGTCCCTCGGGGCTCTCCTTGTCAAAGTTCATTTAATCAAGGTTGTGACTTTGGACGTCGTGGCATGTGTCCCATTCATGTAGTAGATGTCGATGTGGACTCATCGTGTATATGGCAGCCTCGATCTCATCGCCCATAGCTCTTGTGATGCGTAGTGGGTTTGTGTTGCTAGATGTTGGTGAATGGCGGGCTTAGCATCATAGGAAAATTTCCTTGGCTTTCCTGTAGCCATATCCCTATCTAATACAAGGGTCCAAATGACTAGTATGCTTGTATCAAAGAAAAAGATAGAGTTACATGTCCTGGAAGCGAATACATGATACGATGGATCCACCCATTGGCGATGGACTAAGGCTGGAAGTGATAAGCGGGATGGCTATTCTCGGTCCTCAATTGAGCTTCACTATATTGCTCTCGAAAGGATTAGTTAACATGTGCATATAGTTTTTGATGGTGCTTGCCAATCTGGGCTTTATACCTCATACCAATATTGGATAGAGTCCTAGAGAGGCTTTTTTTTTTAATTGAAAACTTGTTCTTGATAGCCATCGTGAGCCTTTTATGAACTTTGTTTTAAGTTAAAAACCAGCTAAAGTTCATCTCCGGCCGATTCGGGGGTGTGATTTAGATACTTGACAAGTGCAGGAAGGGATGATTCCGTTGCACTCCTTTTTTTTGTATGATTGGACTTGTATCATTTATAGTTCTGTACTATTAATAGAAAAGCGCTTTTCAATAAAAAAATTCTCCCAAGTTATTTGCTAAATCATTGCTCTTGAAAATTATAGTTATGCTCATGAAACTTCACTTGTTAGGGCCTTTATTTTATTCTAATAGATGTGAAAGCTACAGGCTCTGCAATTATTTGTTTAATGTAGAATACCTCTGAATAGCCATCATTGTTTTTTGTTTTTTACCCGTTTTGAACTTGAACGTGGCGAGCAAATTTCTAGGTGGATGCAGGCAATTGTGGCATTTCGACTAAAGCATGTTATGAATATCCTCCTATTGCCAACTACAAGAAAGATTCTTCTCAATGGTTTTTGTCTAACTCATCGCTGCCTTGGTTGTTATAAGACTCTTAAATTAAGGCCTGATATAGATAGAGATGCAGAGCCATAGGAATGAAAAATAAATTGGGGAGATGGGGCCATAAGCCATTTTGAAAATAGAGTTAGGGCTAGAATTGAAAGTCCATAAGTGTTGGAAATAATCTAATTGAATTGGATTACAGTTCAAGGTTACATTCATGTCTATCTATGATATCCTTTTCTTAGATCGAGGAAGGAATAAGGGTATAATTTTTTAGATATATCATAGGGGCTTCTTTCCTAATAGATTCAGTTGTTTCTCCCTCATGCAGTGGTGTCTCTGAAGTGTCAATTTAGATTGTTTTTTGTATTTTTTCAAATGAGGCATTAACTATATAGCTAAGACAATAGTTGAAGCTAGCCATGTACAGCCTCTGAAAATAGAATAGTTTATCACTTACCCCATATATAGTCGCTATGGCGATTCATATGATAGATATCATTGATAGCTGAATGTTAAGAATCTTATCTATATCTTTGAAATCGGGCCTGCAAAGGGCATAATTTTTTAGATCACAACCATAAGGACCCCTAAAAACACAGACAATGAAACTTGTTGGCTAGAATTTCTGCATAGCTAAAAACCTAGGCAGTCATGAGATAAATCTCCCTCACTTACCGGTGAGGCTCCCATGTAAGATTTTGTCAGTTATATATCCTAATATCTATTTGTGGGTATAACTTTAACTTAACCATCGTAGCTCATGAACCATAGCTATACAGTTCTACAGGAAGTAAGCAACTGTAAAAAAAAGGAAAATATTTGCATGAAGAGGAAAATAATAGGAAACAGGAAAGAAAGTAGAGGAGGATGTGCAACCCAAGCAATAGTTTACAAAGTTGATTGCATGCACATAGATTAAAACAAATAGATCATTAAGCATACCATAATTCAAAAGCAAAGGAAACCTTCAGATCTAGATCTAAAATAACGCACAGTTCATGAATAGATTTAGAAAGAAAGTGAGAAGCAAAATGCACCGTTGAAACAAAGTTCTCTGGAAATATGCTCCTTTCTATTCCTCTGCTTCAAATAGCTATCAGGTCAGGGGTTTCAGCACAAAGTCTAGAACACAAGAATGCTGCTTACAAATTTTGATCCTTTTAACTCGTAAGTTCTTCCTCTACTTATAACATGTACAGGGGAAATTGCAAATAGGAAGCTTTTAATGAACTGCGACATGTGAAAGTTGTAAAGGAAACAACTGACAATCTCTCTCTTGGAATTCCTCTTTGCATGACATACATGATTTGCAACTGAAAATAAAACCTTCTATTTTGCATATCTGCCACCTATTTCCAAGTAGTTGACTTCTTTAAGTAATGACTTTTAAACCAATTACTTAATTTTTATAATTTAATTGATCGCTCAATTACTTTATCGGAGAAAAGAAGAAGAAAGAGGAACAAAAATTAGAAGAAAGCTGCGACAGTTCCAGTTTTGTTCTTTTTCCATATTCTGCATGTAGTTGACTCTTTTGCCTTTGATTCTCATCAAACTGGTTTTGGAAGCAGCTGATTGTGATTTTGCTTACGGGTGTTGCTGCTGACATGTCTTCCCTCTTATCCTTGAAGCTTTTGTAGTTCTTCTCCAGTACATGCATCAGTGCAATGTTTGCCGTAAATAACTCATCCTGTCGAGACTTCTGCCTTGTTGGACTCAGTTGGTATCCAGATTGATCGTCTCCCTCCTTTCCAGTACTCTCTAAATGCTCCCAGTCATCTCTTGCCTACCAAGCAAGTGTTGAACAGGTTCATCCGGGAGGATATCTACAGGGGCTTCATTCAAACTACTTGGGTGAACCTCCCTGGGGGTTTGCGCCCTAAGATGTCTTTTTATGTAGAGCACTTTCATGAAATTTGAGATGGGCTCATCATCCGGCCCTCAATACACCTCTCGTCACTGGATGCATGCCCTCCGTATACCTTTGGGTCAGTTTCGAGTCGGCTCCCACAGACTCCGATGCGAGATTGATCACCACATTGATCGGGTGGATAGATTTTGTAGGCTCTTTAGCCTTCATGAGATGGAGATTGAGACTCATTTCATTTTCCGCTGCCCCATTTACTATGTGATCGGAGGATGCTTTCATTGTCTCTTTAGAGAGATTCAGACTCTTCTAGTCTTCTTCAGATATATTGACCGGCAGCGTCTTGCCCTCTACATCCGTGAGTCTTTGCTGTTATGAGAGCATATTCTTCATCCCCACGAGACGAATTACGGTTCTACCCACTGGTGGAGGAACTAAACGACAGAGCCTTTCTGGCCCAGATTCAATGCATAGATCAATTCGTTTTCGATTGGACCTTCACACCTCCCTCGATCACCGCCAGCAGCATCAGATGCACACACGTACCAGAGGGCAGTCCAGCTCCATTCGTCCCCCTGGTTGTCGCGTCAGTCTCAGATCAGCTGGGGAGGAGATTTTCACCCCCCTCTTCGGGTTGCTAGTCCATCTGGAGTTTCTTTTTGTCGACCTCTAATGTTAGGAGGGGTGTGGCTACCATTCCTGATTATACCTTTGGTCCTCATTTGCTCCCCCCTTTCTTTCTCTTCTTCGCTTCTGTCATTTTTCTCCACCACTGTCTCCTTTGCCCCCGCCTGTAACGCCCCGAAAACGACGACGACGACGACGACGATCCAAGAACTTGCTTCCACAAACATATAACCCGAAAATCGACTAATTTTTTTTTGAAAATTATTTTACTTCATTTCCATGATTCATGTCCTGCATTTATTAGAGAGAAGTTTGCTAAACGTCGTTAGTGTCATATCTTATGTTTCGTCATAATATAATTGTTCTATAATCTTATATGATGGCCCGTTTGCAAAAAAATTCTTTCAAGATAATGTATTTGTACATGCACTTGACAGGCATCCAATAGTTTTATATTTTACATTTGAGGTATAATATTTAGTCTTTATTTAGAATACATAAATACTATATGTACGTTTAAAATCTCAAAAGAGATATATTATGTACATCATAGTAAGTAAAAGTAATATACTTTAATATTAACTATTACGTCCTAAAAATTTGAATATTTAACACATTGCCTATCTATAATAATTTCGTTACTTATAACAATTAAAACATTCTTTGTCATATATATCTACTCCCACTTCTATTATTTTCTATTGCTGTCTTAACACTATTTGATTATATATACGTATAATATTAACTATGATACACATTATGATCAATTTTTTTTGTGATTAAGCCTAAATATTCTCTATATCTTTATCTCATACATCTTATCTTACACACATTTATACACTAAATAATACTTATTCACTTAACATTTAACCTATTGTAACCATTTATTGTAACTTATAGTGATACTCATTAAACATCTAGATGTCCTCAGTATTTATACTGCAGTCACTAATTATAACTTATATTCACATACAACTCACGTATATATTTTATTTATATGTTATACGCTACTATATTTATTTTCATTATACACAAGTATAAGTCATTGAGCAGCATATTAGATAATCATAATAAAATAAATTGATTATTGATATAACATATCAATGAGAGTGTGTAACAGTGCTTCGAAATTTGAAAAAAAGTAAAAGGGACAAGAGTTTTACGGTGGGAAAATCATTTGAATTTGGGTTTGAAAACAAGATTGGGGTGGGTGGCTTTAATGGCCACCTGCCATAACTTTATACCCCCTCTCCTTGCGTGCAAGCTACACCAAACTGGGCCGCTTGTTTCTTTCCCCATTTATTACACTTGTATTTACTATACAAGACTCAAACTCCTACACAGTCCGGCCTGCTATTTTGATACTGTCCTAGCCACGTGAAATCAATATGGTGGTTAGGCGAAGCTACAGGCGGGCGAAAAAGGGCGTGTTACCTCCACTTTCATTGCGTGCTATGAGGAGTGTTCGATGCCAGGGATCCATGGCCGCAGCCTGCACAGGGAGACTACCAGGTCGCAGTAGTCAGAACAAAGCAGCTCCTTTTCTTTGAGCGCTTAAACAAGCAGACTTGTCCAAGGGTCAAAGCATAACTGTGTCCCACTTTTTGTAGTTTTTGTACTTTCAGCAATGCTATGTCTGACAACCAAACATGGGATCCAAACACTATAAAATGAACAAACATGCATTCACAAGAGGCTATAAATCACCTAAGGTGACAATAGCATCCAGAATTTACCTGATTTTTTAAATTTTATAGTATTTTTTAGATTTTTATTACTAGTCAGATTTTAAAATATTTACAGGCCACAAAGTGGGACACACTTGTATGCTTGATGGAACTATGTTGTTAGTCTCCTCAGTGATGACCTCCATCTACAAATTCGGATTCGCCCCAAGATATTTTATCAGAATCGATTAGAGGGAACAGTGAGAGTGTTCCCGAGGAGGCCAGATGAAATTTATTACCAAGATTCTTCTATTGAGGCCCTTCCTATCTGCCTTACCCTGCAACTCGTGAAGAGAAAATCTCATAGAGGCGGATCTGTTCCATATCCGAATTGTTCGTGGAATACGAGTTTGCTTTGCAAAAAAAAAAAGAACTCACCGACCTGACAGTTCATTGTTTTCCGCGTGCTCAGATCTTAGTAAGGCATATGGAAATGTATGAAGATACATAGGTTTATTTACTATATATGGTTTATTGTCACTTACTTGGCTATAGTTGTATAAGTTAATTAATGAAGGAAATATCAATTAGTATATTGGTATTAGTGACAATCCTACTAGTAGTAAATTCCATTTAGTTTTCATATTACTTAAACATGGATTATATTTAAAATATTAGTTTTCCTTCTTATGCATTAATGAAATATTGGGTAATGAACTTAGTTAAGCTTTAAAGTCTTCGCATTAAAATCTTCCTTCTACACAATTTAATAGGGGGAATTGCATGGAACTTTCAAATGGGTTTGATTTCATTTCCTTCTAATAATTTGCAAATGGATTTTATAATGGATTTCTTAAATGAAGATAAACATAGTGGAGCTAGGACATAAAATTACTTTATTAGCACAATGGAAAGCTTATCTAATGAAACTTAAGTTCTATCCATCCACACTGCAAGAAGAGAATATACACTAACATTCTCACTTTTTCAATACATCTCCTTGTAAACAACAAAATGGGATTTAAAGTATATGTTCTTTTTTTTAAGGTAAGTTTCCCAACATTCCCTCAAGAGGGTTTTCAACCATCTTTCCATTAAGTTTTAAAGCAAGAACTACTAGACATTTCAACAAGATTAACATCCTCATAAGAGGTTTCAAGCCAAGTAAGAAGGAGAATAAATAGATTGTTTTCCTTTCAACTTTCAAATGCCATCCACATTACAACCTTACTAGTGAAGATTCTAATACAACTTTCCTTCAACATCTTGTTACAACATTTTCTACTTCATGAGGAAACAAATTTACAATAATGGAAGCTAAAGAAAACAAAGCAATATTACATTTTTCCTCCACTCAAGGTGGGTAAACATACATGGTGGTTATCTCATTATCAACAACAAGGTTCCAATGCTCCAAATATCAACAAGGTGGCTCCTCCAATAGTTTTCTTGATTCACAACAAAATAAGGGGAGTGGCAACGCTCTCCTCCCAACCAAGATACCCAATGGAGAAGAGAATCCATCCTCTCCATTGGCCCCCGAGCCCCAACCACAATACAATGAGGAGAAAATCCAACTCATGGCAACTACTAGCTTCCACATAACTTAACATAACATTTCACACTCATTCCATAATATTTCAAAACAAGATTTACAACACAACAAGAGGGAAAACAATTACAATAACAAAGTCACAAGGCTTATCAAGAAAGCCATAAGAGTAAGACCTTTGGGGAGGCCACTTATGCCTCCCAATGGGAAAGGGTGCCACCTAAAAGCCTCCAATGTAAAACACAATACCCCTACCAACTCTTATGCCTCCCTCAAGTACCCCTTATCCCTCCATTGACTCTTATGCCTCCCTAAACTCTTATGGCTCCCTCAAAGTAAAAAAAAAAGAAGAAAATGCAAGAATTTCTCTTACAAGGTGGGCACCCAACCCAAACTCCATCCTCAAGAACATGATCTCTTATGCCTCCCTCAAATAAAATCTCCATAGTCTCCTCCCACTCCCCACTTAGGCATTCTACCCATTCCCAACAAGCATTTCAAACAACAAAATTCAACACAACATATGTATACTCATTCATATAACAAAAAGAAGAAAACATAATACAAACAAAGGCGAAGCTCCTACCTTTCCATGGTAGAGCTTGCTCCAAGTATGAAGTCTCAAATCCCTCCAAAGATCAAGCAAGCCTCCACAAGCTCCCACAAAATTCCCACAAGTATCAACAAGCTCCAAAAATCCACAAACTCTTTCCAAATCCTCTCCTCTCCAAAATACAAAAGACTCAAAAATGAAACTTCCAACCCCCAAAACAAACAAGAGGCTCAAATAAACAAAGAGAAGAGAGGGAGGGATGATGTGGCTCCAATTAGGATGCCACCCTCCTTTTCCCTCCACTCCACATCACTTGGTCAACCTCAAATTTCAAAGCACCATTAATAAGTGGTTGAAAGAAAGGCCAGAACCTTACACACTCCATCTAAGCCCACTCTTCCAAAGGACAAAATGAAATTTTGAAGGAAGGTGCAATTAATATTTTACCCTTTTTATCCCCTCAAAACACCTAAAAGACCCTAAATTTGGTCTTCCAACCCATAGGTAGGGTTGGCATGGGGTTTTAAGAGGTGTGGGACAAGTTTGACTTGTCCCACAAGCTTTGAAATTTGGCCTCCAAGGCCAAATTCGAGTTTCCCATGTGGGGTAGAGTGTGCCACACTCAAAACTCAAACACACATCAATCCACACAAAATCCCAAGTAAATCAAATCCTAATAAATGAACTCTCTTTGGGTTACATCCTTTAATTAGTTTAGGACAATTTCAAATTAGCTTAATTAACCCACTACAACCCATGGCTAACAAAGCGGTAAACTCCAATCCAAGGAATATGAATAAAAAAAAACACAAGTAAAATTTCACTTACTAAGAGCAACACATACTAACATAATAAAAAGAGAAAAATTAAAACAAAACAACACATGATCCCTAAGTCACAATTTTCCCTTTACCAGATAATTCTAACACACACACAATTACTTGTTGCCATGGTGACCTTAGCTGGATTCTTCTCAAATTCTGATGTGGTTGGTCTCCACTCCCCCAGTATTGTTGTGAATATAATATGCCTACAGAGCAGAAAATACCTCCTTCGGCCTGTTGGCCACATTAAAACATTCATGCCAAATAAACAATATAATCTAGAATAAATGACACATGAGTTACTATCATCTATGCAAGTATGATATCACTAACACTTCCTAACACATTTCTATTCCACATATCATTTATATCAAAACGATCATCACATTAGTCCAATTATCAAGTTCTACTCAATATGATTAAACATATCACATGTCATAATTAAAGATAAATAACCCTGTCAAAAGTATACAAATTATCGTCATCAAATGTCCACCAGTAAACCATATGCATAATATAAAGATCAAATCACTAACAGTCCAATGTCTATGATATCTACTAGCATGCTAAATCAAGAAGCCATAATAATCCATAGGTGAAATAATCAGTCTCAAAAACAACAAAACAAACTAGTGTCGAAGGGAAGTGGTGCACTTACAGCAATCACTGATCCACATGCTGCCAATTGATTTTTTAGAGACTAATTAAACTGATGTGACTGAAATTTGGACTATCATTTATGTAAACTCCTGCATCTTTAACTCTTAGAAATATTCTGTCTAAGATATAAAGTGTGTGCTTACATCCTTTGATTCATAGCACACTCTGATCCCTTCATTGAAAACTCGAAGCTTGGCCTTTGCTGCCAAATTTTACCTCAGATTACATGTAATAAGTCACACTTATTCCACACCTCTTAAAATTATACAAGCCATGAGCCCAACCTATCCTTTGGACTCCCAAATTTACTGATCGTATAGGTGCATCCTGGGTGGGTCTAGTCTCAAGTCTCTTCAACTATATTGAGTAGCATCCTTGTTTAGCAGCAACATCTTCATTTTTTCCTTTGGGGGAGTGGGCTTAGATGGAGTGTGTAAGGTTCTTGTCATTGCCATCCAACCACTTATTCTACCATCTGGTGCTTTGGATCTCCTGAGGTTGACCAAGTGATGTCCATCTGGAGAGTCTTATGACTTGGCATACCTACTCTGCAGCAACATAATCACCAATACCTACTCCTTTACTCATGAAAAATATGAGCACTCTTAAGTTGCTTGAACAAAGAAATGCAACTGCAGTTTTGATCTATTTCTTATTCTTATTGAATTTCTCTGCTAAAGTGAGAGAATATAATGATTTATAGAATAATAATAAACAGAGTTTTATTCAAACTCAAACTCAAACTAGCTTGTGGATCTCTACTGCTTCATCCTTGGAAAGGCTGGAAAACATTGCCAGCACATGGAATAAGCATCTACCATGTGAGAGGTCAGCTAAACGTGATCACTAATTTAGTGCTTAATTATTGTAATTTTATTATGTTTATATGTAAGCAAATTGTGTATTGTAATATTTTGACATTCAATCAAAATTGTCTCTTTGAAATACATTCTCCAAAATGGGTAAAAAAATAGAAATAAATAAACGAAAAGTATAAAACTACCCCTATTTGTTCTTGTAGATATGTCACTTTATTTTAAAGATAAATTTTTCATTTTATTAGGGATTTTTGGCACATTAAGTTCCCCATCTACTATGAGGAATGCTTTCCTTTCTTCTTGTTTTTATTATGAGGGAGCCATAAGATATTCTAATTAAAATAAGGCATATATATTCTATGGAGGTATAAGGGGTACTTGAGGGAGGCATAAGAGTTGGTAGGAAAAATTGTGTTTTGCATTTGAGGCTTTTAGGTGCATACCCATTCCCATTGGGATTCTTTCTATAATTGGCCTCCAAAATAGAAGCATACACTTTTATGGGTTTCTTGAACAAGTCACTTGTTATATTGATGTTTTGATTGTTATTCTTGATCCCTTGATTTGTTATGTGTGATTGTATGGTTCAAATGAAATTAATGTTTTCCTGAATTATTAACCTATTGTGGAAGCCAAAACTTCAGTAGCTTTCCATGAACTATTTTAGGACCTTCTCCCAATGTGTAATGTGGAAAGGCCCAATTAAAAACATATTGAGGAGTTTGAGGGTAATTCTCCTCTCCATTGGGTATCTCTAGTTGGGCTGGAGAGTGTTACCTCTGGCCCTATCTTGTTGAAAATATTAAGTGTACTAGATCCAAATCTATTAATTGCTTTCCATTGTTGATCAAAGGAGCATGTTGTTAGTCTCGTTGAATACCATGTGAGATTTTATCTCAGTGTTTTACCATAATTAGAGTGAAACTAAATTGAACATAATGTATTTTCTTTATGATTGTATCATACAGGAATTGTTTTGTTGTCCCACATGTCTAGTTACAGGAACAATTGTCTTGCCTTTATAGAATTATGAGGATTTGTAATCCTATTGTTGGATTATTGTTACTGCAATACCATGGCTGGAAAGGAAACAAATTATTCCCCTTCTTATGTTACCTTCCTTATTTAGAATGTCATTGTAAAGTTAGTTTGCAAATAGAAAAGAGAGTATTTTCTCCTTGTTGAAACCTTGAATGTATTGTGAGAAAAATAGTGTTTGTATTGAAAGATTCCATCTTTGTTGCAATTGGAATTGTTATAAGTAAGTGAATAAATCTTAATTTATTACACCCTTAGATTAGCTATATAAACAAAACCGAAAGTGATAGTTTGTAGATTAGGTAAATACTCAAAAAAAAAATCTATACTATAACTACCTAGATGCATGCTAATTTATATCCAAACAATTTGATAAATGAAATATATAGCCTTCCACTCTAAACTGCAATCTTCCACATTAATTGGAAACTTAATTAATAAACAAATACATCTTGTTATTTTACTATAATTACGCATTAATCGCATATATGCTTCTATTATAATTTTACACAATCATATTATTAATAATTTAATGTTTACTTAAGTACACATATCAGTATATATTTAAATATACATGCATCATATTCATATGTGTATTATTACATAAGAAGTGATTAATTTTAAATAAGTTAAAAGAATAATATTTAAAAATAAAATAAGAAAAGAAACTATGTTATTTCTTAACCTAAGCGGTGAATGTATTTGTTTAGAAATTAAAGTAAAAAAAGTGAATGTATTTGTTTAGAAATTAAAGTAAAATAAATAAATAAATAATGAGAATGTGTTTTGGGTAAGCCCATGTGGGAAGCCAATATATTCTTTTGAAATCCTTTTGAATCGGCTAAGGTAAAAATAAAGGGAAACTAAAATTAATGATAAACAATAAAAATATAATTAAAAAGTGTAAAGGTTAGATGGATCAGCCTAGTGGCCACGACCACTCCATATCAGGTATGTTTTAATAAAAAGAAAATATGGGTTTGGGTTGGGGTTCCCCAACATCATTTCCCCATTGACTTAAACCCCCACGCAGCATTTAGATTGGCCCCTATAATTTTTATTTTCTTGCGGCCCATTTCAAACCGTATGCGGCCACTTCAACCACAGTCGCCTTACTAATTGCGAACTGTGTATGTCATTTTCCGCAGATTATTATTTTAATATATATATATATATATATATATATATATATATATATATATATATATATATATATATATATATATATATATATATAATTAATGCGTTTTATCTGCGCTATTTGCATTCACAATTTTTAAAATAATAAAAAATAAAAATAAAGTGAAATATATATATATATATATATATATATATATATATATATATATAAAAGAGTACTTTTATTTTTTTTATTTGTAAATTAGATACTTAGTGTTTGGGGTTTTGCCCAAATGGGTATACACCCAAAATATACTCTTTGAATCCACAAGCAAAATACTTTTAAAAATAAACAAATTCAGAAGAGAAAATAATACCCAAGAATGGGTTGGGTAAGTTCTTGTATTAAACCCAAAAGCTTATCAAATGAGAGCTTCTAATCCTCTATTATGGCGTCCATGCCTTCTTTTTCTTCTCCTCCTTCCTTAACCTGCAAAGCAAAATAAGAGAAATGAGAGAGTAGAGTTAGAAAAAAAAACAATATATGACAATCCATAAGGATTCTTAGGGTTACTTTTGTCAAACCTAAATCTAAGGGCTGGAAAAGAATAAAGCCAATGGACTAGGATGAACCCTACATCACTTAAGTGATGGGGTATTTAGGTGGGAATGTTACTAAATAAAAGATGGGTGTGAATTGTTAAATAGGAGCCTAAGGGGTTAGAATAAGTTGAGCACTTGCCCCATTAGAATAATGAACTCATTATAAATTACATGTATTTAACAAAGCAAGGTTATTATCCTAGTATGATTTAACATAAGTTTATTTTGTACCTTAAATAAGATTAATAGAGTTACGTTTTGTTTTTAAACGCTAATCAAGATTATTTAAATAAAATTTTAGAAAACTTGGTGAAGGAATTAAAACGTAATACTAAAGTTGAAAATTGAGGAAGTCTTAATTAATCGATAATTGATTCCCGCAACAAATTAATAGTTTAAAATTTTTAGTACTTTGCATTTTATTAAAATATGAACTAAGGCCTTGGAACCTTTTAAAAAAAAAAATTCCATAATTTCTCATGTCTCGCTATCGGGTTTTTTCAAGGATTTAAGTGGGAGGAATGTGGTCGTTACACCGCCTGTGGGGGTTTTGTCTTCGGGTTTCCTTTCTGTTGTCTTTTCTCTTCTTTTCCGTTTTTGGGAACTTGTTTTGAGTTGTCCCCGCTCGCACTTTGTATTGTTTTTGGGCTGTAGTCCCATTGACCTACTTTTGTGGTCATTTGTTGGACATTAATATATTTATCTTTATCTTTATCTTATCATCATTTTTATCTTTAATTACATATGAGCAATTAAAATTTTTGGAAAGCACTCCAGGTGAATGCAAATTCAATGAAGGCTTTAACTGGTAGATTGGGAGCACATGCACAAGATCCTGGAAGGAATTCTCCATGCATCGACTTCTTCATGGGCTGTGTCAGAAACTAGAGGATGGTTTTTTTTCTAGAAACTTTTGCAATTATGAGATATGGATCTGTCAATTGAATTGGTGATAGGTTTCAGGGCCTCTGTTTGTATCATTGACTTCAACAAATCTAGAATCTATGCATGGCTCTTCTGATCTTTTTGTTTCATCATGTTTTGCTATAGTTGGAGCAATCTTTGTCTGAGCAAGTCTTTTTCTTTTTATTCGGTTGGAATTCTTTACAATTGGTGCAGATTTGGGGATTTCTTCAGATTCAGAGGATATATTCAATGTATTTGACATTGATTTAAGCTCCCTTTCTCTTACATAAGCACCTGTAATGAATACTTGCAATTAATTCAGACAAAGACATCACTCGGAACATGAACACTTGAGGCTTTAATCATAAAAATTTGCATATAAAGTCCGCTGCTCTAAAATTTGAGGCTTTAATATTTTCAACTTCATCTGGGCACCCGTACCAATATGCAGATAATTACACAGGCATAAAACACGCTCCTCCAATCCTAGGCGCCAAACTTAGATGCTTTCCGACAGTGAAAATCACTTTTTTGAGCAAAAAT
Source organism: Taxus chinensis (assembly GCA_019776745.2). NCBI lineage: Eukaryota > Viridiplantae > Streptophyta > Pinopsida > Cupressales > Taxaceae > Taxus > Taxus chinensis. Next base: position 281,337,145 of record CM034146.1, on the reverse strand, counting down.
CCTCCTCCTTTGGCGCCAAATTTGTCCGGGCTGCAATCCTTTGATAAAAGAATTAACTATTCCATCACTATGGCAGTCTCTGCTTATATAACCTTTAGCATTCTATTTTGAATAATTGTCCCTCCTATTCCTGACAATTAATTAATAAATAAACATGCGTTTTGTTCCAACTTGGGCGCCTAAACTTGCATGCTCATGACAACCGTTAAATACATTAATTTTATTTATTTTTAGCCTCCTTCTTAGCAGTTCTTCTTTTTCTCCATGGCACCAAAGTTAGGAATAAAAACTATTAATAAATGTTTTAAAAAACATTATTTCTTCAACACATGGGCCGCACTTTTTAGCATACTTCAAGGCTGCATTAAATAAATAAATTTAATTTATTTTTAGCCTTCTTCCTTAAGTCTTCTTTGACCTTTGATCATGCATTGACTTTCCATCATCCCTGGGTGCCAAAATTAGGAAGGAAAACTATTAATAAATGCCATTAAAGTTATTATTTAATTCCTCAAGGGGTCACAGTTTTTGAATAAGGCTGATTTCTATATTTAAAAGTCATCTTTGATGCGATTATTTACCCTACATGGCAGCTCCAAAAATCCCTTCATCCACTTATGTTGTTTGACTTCCATAATGGGAATTTTTACCGTGCAAGGCAAGTAAGAAATTCCCATCAATGCCTTAAATGATTTTTCTTTATTTTATAATGGGAATTTTAACCCTGCAAGGCAGGTAAGAAATTCACATATGCCTGCTAACTCTAATTTTCCCATCGTAACTTAAGTGACTTTTCCTTCATGGGAAAAAGTACCCTGCAAGGCAGGTACAAAAATCCCACCTATCTGTTGTGACCAAAAATCCCACTGCAACTTAAATCCATCCATTCCCCAAAATGTGACTTTCCCAGAAGAGGCTTTTTTTGTGCATGACTTCGTCTTTTTAAAGAGAAGATGACTTCCTGAGGATGATTTCTTCTGACATGGCGGCTCATAGATGATCTTCAGATACTCCAGGTAATAAAATAAACTATACTGGCAAAGGAATTGACCTAGGGGAATATCACAGAGAAAAACACGCAAAAAATAATAAAAATGAAAAACGTTGCCAGAAGTCATAGAAAAATCCCAGGATCCATTCTTGGTGAAAACCCTACTAGTATATGTGACTATTGACATGCACAAATTCAACAGGGCTAAACCGGAGCACAATTTACTTCAAATGGGGCTCTAAATAATTAAATAAAATTTTCCCGCAGACAAAACTTGACGAAGGGATAAAACGATTTTCAGCATCTGGGTATTTGTCGAAATTGGTTCATATGATTCACTAGGAATATCTTGATGCAATACAAGCATCTTCTGGCAATAAAAACACAAAATGACCTGTTATTTTAAAAGTACGAAATTTTTTACACATGGGGTAGTCTCAGATTTCAGGGTGAAATCTGGGGACACCAGGACTTCTCATGCCAGTTAGTGAGTTTGATTTTGGGCACGCAACCTTGCATCCGGCTGTTAACCTTGGCCCTATCAACTTCTCAACTATGGTGGGTTGGGTTTCTCAATTTGGTAGATGCCTAATCTAATACCAAGTTCTCATCCTTGCCCCCCTCTATAGAGAACTCAGTTTTGCCTCAGGAGTCAATCGACAGTCAACCTTGCAGTCAAGATGGAGCCAAGTAGTAAATTTGATAATGCGCTCTAAGTCTCGTTTGGATAGAGAACTCGAGGTGGAGCTGGTCAGTGAGCCCGAGTACAGGGTCTAAGAATCTCCTGACCATAGTCAAGCTCAGATCGGGCTTGAAGACTTGCCCCGACTTTCCGACAGAACAGTTAAGCTTAGATCGGGCTCGAAGACTTGCCCCTTGAACTCGAGATTGGTCTTCTGAACCAGGAAGTCAAGTGGTGCTTAACCTTGTAGTTTAGATGCCCAATCTCAGTACGTGTTCTCAACCTTGCTAGTCGGTCTGACAAGGTAGTAAAGCCTGATACCGGGTTCTTAGCCTTGACCCCTGGTTGGAGCTTCCCGAACTAGCAGGAGAGCTTGCCCATATCCCCCTATCACACTATAGATGACAAATCAAGGTCGCTATATGCCTCCCATTCTTCACTCTCTGCCCCATACGATGATAAGGAAACAATCGCCCCTATGATAGATGAAGGGTTTAAACAAGCTTGCATTGATGATGAAGGTGATTGGAGATGCACTTCTTAAACAAGGGAGGGCCCCTATCCCCTATCACACTATATATGGCAGATGGTCATGTTCAGATTCACGCTTCAAACTAGGGATTGCATTGCATGTCATCTTTGGGTTTCTCAAGTGATGCCCCCATAGTGTGACAGACCTCCTACCATCTCTATCTCTATACCCTGGGGTGGGAAAGTAGGGTTTTAAATGCAAGTTTCTTGAATTCTTCCCTAGATTCCCCATACCCTAATTTATGCTCATTTCCAAGTCTATACGCTACATTTTTCCTATGAAAAATGAGGGTTTTGAGAGATGGGCTTGCATGGTAGATTTAGTTTGTTGGATGGAGTGGGAATCAACAGATGCACAAACCAGAAACGTTGCCTCCCCATCACATTATGGATGGCAGATTCAGTTTATCATATGGAGGGACCCCTTGGCAGACCTATAGTGATAGGGGTGAAGGGAAAGATTGCATGTCATCTTTAGGTTTCTTCATGTATGCCTAGATTCTGCCTCTCATGAGAGGTATTAAAACAAGGGGGGCCTGACAGGGTATAGTTTCTTGATATGGGGCCTTGCCCCTTTCCCCCTATCACACTATGGATGGCATATTTTGTTTCTCGATATGGGGGCCCCTTGGATGGCAGATTTGCTTCGCTCGATGGATGCCCTATCTTCTCCTACCATCTCTCGTGTCTTTATAGGATTGGGCTTCTCAACCAGTCAGTGGGCCTTAGATGGGCATCCCAACCGATCCTAATAGATAACTTGGATGGGGCCGACAATTGATTGTAAATGAGCCTCTGCCCCCCCTCTATAAAAAACTTGGATTGGGCTTCTCATACTAGTCAGTTAATCGTGCAGCCAACTTTGCCCCCCGATAGAGAACTCGGATTCAGGCTTCCCAACTAGACAGTCAAGCATGGATGGGCATCTCAACCTTGCCCCCCTATAGAGAACTCAAATTGGGCGATTGTTAGTCAATCTAAGATGGGCATTTCAACCTTGCTCCCTTCTATAAAGAACTCAAATGGGGCTTTTGAGATGGGGAGGAAAGCAACATCATCAAATGATTGGAGAACCTACCCAACTCAATTCCCCTTTGCCCCTCGATATAGATCTCATAATCACCTATTTTTCTCACGGACATACTGGAGAACCAACCCAACTCAATCCCTCTCGATCTAGATCAACCAGTCAGTGGGCCTTAGATGGGCATCCCAACTGATCCCAATAGAGAACTTGGATTGGGCCGACAATCAATCTTAAATGGGCCTTTGCCCCCCCTTTTATAAAAGACTTCGATTGTGCTTCTCATATTAGTCTGTTAATCGCGCACCCAACTTTGCCCCCCGATAGAGAACTCGGATTCAGGCTTCCCAACTGGGCAGTCAAGTTTGGATCGGCATCTCAACCTTGCCCCCCTTATAGAAAACTCAAATGGGGTGATGGTCAGTCAATCTAAGATGGGCATTTCAACCTTGCCACCTTCTATACAGAACTCAAATGGGGCTTTTGAGATGGGGAGGAAAGCAACATCATCAAATGATTGGAGAACCTACCCAACTCAATGCCCCCCTTATAGAAAACTCAAATGGGGCGATGGTCAGTCAATCTAAGATGGGCATTTCAACCTTGCCCCCTTCTATAGAGAACTCAGATGGGGCTTTTGAGATGGGGAGGAAAGCAACATCATCAAATGATTGGAGAACCTACCCAACTCAATTCCCCTCGATATAGATCTCATAATCCCCTATTTTTCTCACGGACATACTGGAGAACCAACCCAACTCAATCCCTCTCGATCTAAATCAATTCATTGATCACAAATCTTGTGGATATGACTACCATATAGAGAGACGAGAGATATAGAGTTCAGGGGGGGTGACCTAATCAATCTATCGAGTTGACCATCAAGTCATTGATGGAAAATTCCCAGCTCAGGGACATAACTGCCCTCTCTATAGAGTTGGGCTGACCCATAGATCTCTATCCCCCTCCATCGCCTATAGAGTTGGGTGGTTGATGGCAAAAAATTATATCGTAGAATGAAGTATAGTTCTAGACCATATCACTCACCCCTTATTCTACTCCTTTGTAGATTATAGTAGATGATAGAATAGGCTATACTCGCACCAATAGGGAGATAGGGGGATTGAGTCCCTATAAAGAGATGCGGCCTCTCCTCAAGCCAATAGTCGTTGTCTGCTATCCTCTCAGATTCTAGGTTAGGCTACTAAAGATAGGGTGGGCTAGACTCTATTCCATCTAAATACGTAACATGAGTAGACCACACTACATGAGTTGACTCTATTCTCTATGTCATGCCTCTCGACTGATAGGAATCAATGGCAGGCCCTCCCAAGTGCACTCATCTTGCCGGGAGGGCATCAATCATATCACGTCTAGTTTAGATGGGTGATGGTAGCCATATATCCATAGAGCAACCAATGAATCGATGGGCCCCCCTGAACATTGAGCCTAACCTCTAGCCAAATCCGGTACTTCACTTAAGATATCGTCATTCGGTTTTCTAGCTGCAACCCGATCCCCATGTAGTTAGATATGGCCGTTCTAGATAGGGCCTACTCTATTCCAACTAGTTGGGGTCTTGACCCTATCTATGAATCTTGGGCAACGATATAGCTAATGGATCTAACTAGGGTGTTTGAAGTCCCTAATCCTATATTGGGTGGGTTGTAACCCACCTAATCCCAATCAGAATATGTCCCGGTCTGGGGTCGCTAGTTGGAAACCTAAATCCATCCCTATCTGGTCATAGACTGATAATTATAGAATATACGGGAACTATAAGCATATCCACATTCATATCTAAAACTAGGGAGCTCGACCATTCATATTAGATAGTGTCGGGAGAGCTGTCATCGAGGGGGCCTCGACCTGATGACAGATCTCTATGGGGTTGAATTATATAGTTAGTTGAGACCCTCCAAAGTTCTCTATAGGGGATCGAGTACGCGACTATATCTCGAACTATAAAGATGGGGCCGCCCATAGTTCTAGAGTGGAGAGCATGACTCATGGTTCTAATCTAACTAGGGTCGGTCGAGGTCATGCTCAGAAATGCCCTCTCTACCCTATGACCTATATAGGCCTATTGGTCCATAGTAAACTAGATCTATTTACGTGCCTACCTGACTCAAACATATAGATAGGGCGTTATTAGAGAGTGAAGAGTAGGCCCAAAGAGTGAATAATGGGGCCCCTAGTGTTTTATGGGATAAATAGTTAGAGATAGAAAGGGGCAAATCTAATTAGTATTGAGGGGGATGTTATAGCTCATCGGGAGAGGAGAGAACTAAACTACAAACGGGCCAGAGAGATAAGATAGAGAAGGAATGGGGAGGGGGGCTCCCCCGAAGGCCAAAAGTAATGAATCAATCCCTCGAGGCCCCCATCTACCTTATCTTGCTCCTCCTGTCCTATAGATAATAGGCGGTGTCCGGTCCCCCCCTGTCGGCCCCCACTCTTCACTCTAAGTAGGGCCAAGGTCTTGTTTCTATTCTCTCTAGTCCATCTCTATCTATTATATCTATTAACTCTAGGTTTCCCGAGGTCCTATCGGTTAACTCCGGTAGACTGTAGGGTTTCCTAAGAGCCCTACGATCTGCCTTGTTGTTTGTTCATAGGGCATAGATCCAATCTCTCTGTTCGAAGGGGGAACCTAGAGAAACACACCCTTGTCTCCCAGCACCCCCCTCTAGAGAACTATGGGAGGGGCTTGACTATCATTCTTTGGTTCAGTTTCAAGGTTTCACCATTCATTCCTAGCTCTGCACGACCCCTTTCCTTCTTTCCAATTGATATAGAGTCCTATTGTTCGTCTCCCTTGGTTTCTGGGAGCCCTATCCTTCTAAAGTGGGCTGCCTCAGATGCCCACACCCGACAGAAGAGCAACCGGGGCTACACCAATAAAGATCTATAAGGGACGGAACCAGATGGGAGAGATAGGGCGGAGCCCGACGGACTGGCAGAACGAAGCCTTGTAGATTGTAGGGCAAGAATTAAAAAAATACGTAGGGGTGTTCAAAATTCTAGATAGGGGGATAGGTTTCGTCTGTGGTGTCTATCCTTGTGTCCATGGAGCCCCTACAAATTTATTTATTTCAAAGGGGCGGCGGGGGAGTGTCTGACTTTGTTTATGGGGAATGCAACATATGGGCCAACACGAACTCGTAGGAGTGCGGGCACGAACCAAGTTCCAATCGGGGTGCCGATAAAGTGGATGGGGGGTCGGGCCCTGAAAACTCTCTTGGGAGGGGGCAGGTCGATCAATTGTATCAAATTTAGACTCTATTCTCTACGTGATATAACTGATGCCCCTAGATTTGAATGAGACTCTTCATGAGACTATGCCCCTCGTGTATTTTATTTGTTCTTGAATCGTATTGCATGGTGTTTGAACTCTACCATCAAAATGCTCTACGTGGGTCGTGGGTCTGAACGTGGTTTGTGGCTTTTTGTGGGTCTCTCCTGTGGTTTGTGGCCTTAATCGCTTTTGTATTTCTCCCTTGAGTGTTGATTCGTGATTGGATTTGATTGAAAACAAACCCTCGACTGTTGGTTCCAACAATTTTTCCAACAGGCACAAAACTCTATTAGGGGGCACGGTTCTCTCAGGCATGATTTTTCGTGGCTCTCCTCTTTGTCACGCAACACAGGATTTCGATTTTGTGGCCAGTTGGTTTGTGGCCTGACTATGTGGTTTGTGGCTTTTTGTGGCTCTCTGCGACTCTTGTGTGCCCTCTTCTTGTGATTCATGGCCTAAATCGAACCGTCGAATCGTGCCTCCACAGTTTCTGTGACGCTTTTTTCTGTTATTCTTCACACTTGATTAACTACTGTGCAAAGTTGGAACTGTAGCCTTGTGTAGTGTAGCCCGAATTCTATTTCTAGGTCCCGGTGGCTTTTATTGTTGGTTTTGCTCAGATTATTTGTGTTTTCTGATTCTCCACACATCCTCACCCCTCTTCAGGTTATTTTTCCCTCAATTTCGGCAAACATGGCTCCCGAATCTCATACTTATAGAGGCACGATTGGGAACCCCCTGGGCAATACTCCTAGCAACATAGCTGACATCTTAATGGAACTTCTCAACTGTATCCAAAGAGTTGAAACTGCCAATCAATCACTTCAAAATGAGGTTTGTGCACTTATTGACAGGGTTGCAAATGTTGAATCCGAGAATGCTATCTTGAAAGAGAAACTAGCCAACAACACCGATAATACCAATCCTCATAATGATACCTTACACGCAGAAATTGTTGACCTTCGGTCCCAACACGAGAAGATAAAAAATAACGGGGCTTCCTTAAAACTGGAAACAGAATCATGGACCAAGGTTGTTTGTGGGAAAGTCAATCTCCCTCTACCTTTAGCTGCAGTTGAGGCCGTTGTGCATGCCAAATTAATTGAGGAACGCACTAGGCGTGACACGGAGTTAAATCTCAAAGTGAGGGGTCTCCCTCCCACCATTGCTACACAGGACCCACTAGCGGTTGGTAACTCCTTTCTCACAGACACTTTGGGATCTTCGACATTACATTAAAGAAAGCTTGGGTCGGCTATGACTCCACCCTTTTCATCTGTTTCAAGTTGGCTAAGAGGTGTCTTTTCTTTCGTCCAGACAAGGTCTTCCTTGATGTGGATCTCACCAAGACAGGGGTTGGTGAGTTCAAATGCTCTAAGGTGCGCGTCATGGCAGCAAGGAAGGCAGTTAATGGGAAGTCATCAGAAACTTTTAGACTGTTATTAGGGATTCGCCTCCCCATCGATGGGAGCCCCGATAGGGTGTTTCCAAATGACAGGTTATGCAGGGGAGTTGTCGGGGTCTAGCTATCAGATGTTGGAATGGTGATGGCTCACTTTTGTCTTCCCTTGGCCTTATGACAGATGCCTTTGGGACTATCGATATGCTTTTCATCACAGAGACACACGAGAGCCCAGTTCAACCTCTCCCTGGTTTTACAGGATTCCTTTGGTTTTCTGCTTGCAGATAGGAGACTCGGGGTTTGGGAGGTGTCAGGCGTTCTGGTGGGGTCGCTTGTCTTTGTAGGGACTCCCTTCAGAATAGGGTCTCATAGGTTGGTACCGATTTCTCATCCAGCTATATGTGGATTCGTATCAGTGCGGTCGCTCGAGGTTCTAGATATTTCTATATTGTTGTTTGTTACTTTCGTCTTACCTCCTCTTCGTACACCATTCACAATGGCCCCGATGGACTCCCTTCAAAATAGGGTCTCATAGGTTGGTACCGATGTGTCTTCCAGATATATGTGGATTCGTATCAGTGCGGTTGCTCGAGGTTCTAGAGATTTCTATATTGTTGTTCGTTACTTTGCTCTTGCCTCCTCTTTGTACGCCATTCACAATGGCCCCGATGGTGACCATTTCTTTGACTTATACAACAGTATTAGGCAGTACTATGTCACAGCGGAGGTTATTATCTTGGGTGATTTTATCGCCCACACGCAACACTTATAGGTCCCTCTTCATGACCGGACTGAGGATACATTTTGCAAACAAGGTATTGATTAAGAGGCAGTGGGCTTGCAAAGGAGTTCCAATGATACCGATGGTCCTTGCATAGCCTATAGGTGGTTCCTCCTCTAGCTCGGGGAGTCATAGGGGATGGTGATCCTTAATGGGATTAATCGCTTTCTGGATTCATGCTTCTTCACTTGTTGCCCCCATGGTGGTGGCACCAGTGTAGTTGACTATGTCCTTGCCAACCTGGATGTCTCTCTTCTTCTCCGTTCCTTCTTCGTTTCTCCCATTCTCCTTGCCGACCACGTTGTCCTATCCTTTTATCTCCACACCAACTCTCCTCCTCCCACCACCATCCCTCCTCTTCGCTACACCCCTTGCACTTCCATCTAGTTTGATAAAGGGGATTCTGACACTTTCTCGGCACACATCCTCGACTTTCTCCCATTTGTGATTCACTTCTCCAATCTTGTGAGTGTGGAAGCGAAGTACACATGCCTATTCTCTGCTGTATGGAAAGTTCCTCTGCTATCCCAGCTCCACCACTCTTCCCTCGGCCCATTGGACTCCTAAGTATTGTCCTATGAACCAATGGTATGATTAAGAGTGCAAATCCCTCCACCGTTACCTCCGTCATGCCTTTACCCATGCTCTTCCCTCCTTCCCCACTCTTAAGACTTCTTACAGGTGCCTTCTTCGCTGTAAGAAGCGATCCTTCATTTCCCACCGCAGATATACCCTTTCCAACTCCCTTCGGTCTAATCCTCGGTCTTTCTGGCGCATTGTATTCCCCCTCCACCCCCTTCTTTCATGGTGCTCGTTCCTACCTCCATGTTCTCCCACACCTCTGACCTTTAAGATATCCCAGGGCAGCAGTCTATCCAGATTGGCAATCCTCCTCCTGGGAATCCTTTCACATACATGAATATTAAGGAGGCAATCAGGTACTGGAAGAGTAGCAAGGCGGCTGATGAAGAGGGCTTCTTGGTAGAATTCTTCAAGCAGGGTTTTGAGGCATTTGGTGTTTATTTGTCAGATCTTTTCAACCAGGTGGTTCGTGGAGGTTTCCCACCTATTTGGTCTCATCATGTCATCTAGCCGATCTACAAAGCGGGAACGACTTCCGATTCGAAATACTACATGACTATTATGGTGGGACATTCTTTCTTCAAACTCTATGCCGAGGTCCTCTATGTCTGATGATTTGGAGCAGAGGCAACTCGGAGCTATGGGTCAGGCTAGTTTTCGTCCTGGGTATCACGCTATTCACCACATATCCACCCTTCGGGCTATTATTGAGGAGGCCCACCACCGCTCTTCGAAGGTCTACTGCTACTTTGTGGACGTTTGAAAAACCTTTGACTTAGTACCTCGCATGGCTCTCTTTCAGAGGCTTTAGGGACATCAGTATTTTTGAGATTCTTATTCTTGCTATCATGCATCTTTACTTGTCTGTTCTTGGTTGCCTCCGGACTGTTCTCGGGATGTCAGATTTCATTAGTACCATTGGGGTTAAAAAGGGCTGCCCCCTGTCTCCTACTCTCTTTGGCATTTACATTGATGAATTAGAATCTTTTCTTCAGGATCATATTCAAGAAGAGGATGGATGCCTTCTACACCATGTTTTCATTTCTATTCTCCTTATAGATAGGGTGTAGGGGGTGTTTGCCATAGAAATATAGAGGAGAGACCTTATACAAGAGATTTCTATGGCAATCACCTATTTGAACTTAGAGTGAGACTATCTAAACTCTTTCTATATCTCTATCTGAACTCTCTCTCTATCTCTCTTTATATCTCTATCTGAATGGGACTATCTAAACTTTGTATATGTCTCTCTATTTGAATGAGAATATCTCTATCGGAATGAGACTGTCTCTATCTCTCTCTAAATCTCCACCTGAATGAGACTATATATTAGCCAACTAGCTAGTCGTTTGGTAGCCCAACCATGATTACTCGTCGGCTCAGGTTTGGTTTGAGTTCTAGGTCGGACAAAACGACCCCTACCTCTATTTGAACTCTATATCTTTATTTGAATGAGACTCTCTCAATCTCTCTCTATATCTCTATATGAATTCTCTCCATTGTATTTTATACGTGATACAACCAGTCATCGGTCCCCCCTCTTCGATATGACTAGTTGACATGATTGTAGAGTCGACCTAATCAGACAGACATCTAGAGGGGAGGGCCCCACCCTCATTCCATTTCTCTTTCTTTTTGGTTTATATGACAGTCAAACCGACCTAATCAAACAGACATATAGAGGGCCCTCAATTAATTTGGAGCAAAATCGAGTTCATATGACTGCCATATATAGAGCCGCCATCAACGACCCAATCAGACAGAAAGACAAACATATAGATGGGATGGGAGGGTAGGGGACTCTCAATTCATTTATCTTTATTTCTTGTGGACATGATTGCCAAACCAACCCAAATCCTTCCCCCTCGATCTAGATCTTGAAATTGATCATGGACATGACTAGAGAACTGAGCCCCCCTCTCTATGTTTACACAATGTTTGTAATGTTCATAATGTTTGTAGGCAATGTTTATACACATTGCTTTCTAGATCAATATAGAGTATGGGTTGGGGTATAGAGCTTTAGATATAAGGGTCGAAAGAAAGGTTTGAAGGCCTCGGGTTGATTAAAGGCGTCCCTTTATTCTATCCCAACTTCGGTGGATGGACCATAGATCGAGATCAATTAGGGGTATAGGGGTGGATGGGGGAGAACTAGGTGGCGGAGCGGGTAAATCATAGATCGAGATCAATTTGGGGTGTAGGGGTGGATGGGGGAGAGATAGGGTAAACCGATAGATAGGGGATCTGCCCCGATCAGATGTATATGTGGTTGCGAGCCCGCTAACCCTGACCCATATCTCTCTATCCTAGGGGTAGATCGGATTGTCGTAGGTCTATCTGGAGTATAGATAAAACCCAACCCATAGTTCTAGAATAGGGGCTCTCTATTCTCCCCCATCCCATAGATCTAGAATAGATAGAAAGAATGGAGACGAATAGCTTGATCACAACTTTCTCTCAGCTCTCTCCCCTTCTCTCTATACTCTATATTAGGGTGGGGGACGCAGGCATCCATCTTATGCATTCACAATATGATAGGCCCACATAGTTCTCTAGTGAAGAACTCTAGATGTCCCCTATCCCTCATCTATCCATTATATACGTGATACGACCCCGCTCTCTCTCTATATTAGTGAGAAGGAAAGGAGCCAGTCATCTGCCCCCGCTCCCATATATATAGATATGGCGAGGCATCATTCATATGATGTATGGAATAAAATAGATGGATGCCACAGTTCAGATAGGGGGACGCCTACAATGTATAGACTAGATTCTATTCCCTTTCCTTTCTCTCGATAGCAAGATAGATAAGACATAGAGAGAGATCTCCCATATAGAGAGAAATGTATAGGCAATCCTAGAATAGATGGGGCCGGGGGGCCAACTAGACTAAAGCTCTTCTTTGGGGCTCATTAAGACAAGCTATTGTCCATTGGTTGCTGGTTAGAGAAGGAATATAGATTCTAGGGCCCCCTCTAGCCCGGGGGGATTCTGCCCCTTAAATAGATATAGATAGAGATATATAGAGAGATATAGAGAGATATATAGAGATATAGATAAGATAAATATATTAATGTCCAACGAATGATCACAAAAGGAGATCAATGGGATTGCGGTCCAAACTATATACAAAGTGCAAGCGGGGAAGACTCAAAACAAGTTACCAAGAACAGAAGAAAGAATAAGAGAAGAACAAGCAAAAACCCCTAAAAAAACAAAATCCCCACAGACAGGGGCAATGAAACAGATGGGGGAAGGAAAGAGAATGAATGAGGGGACTGATAAGGAGTTGTCCTCTCATAAATGGTAGTCACATCCCTCCTAACATTCAAAGCTTACAAGAAGTAGCTACTTATGGAATGATTCCTCGAAGAGGGGGGTGGGGGCCCCCTCCCGCACTAAGATCTAAGACTAGAACGACGGCCAGGGAGGCGAGTAGATTTGGATTGCCCTCTGAGATGTGTATGTTGTTGAGCCGGCTGGTGGCCACTAGGGGAACTGTGAAGGTCTTGTTGGGAACGAACTGATCTATGCCCTGTAACAAGATCAAATTGGCTCTGTCGTTTGGTACCACCCAATGCATGTAGAACTGGAAAGAAAGATGTAATCCGTCTCGTGGGAATGACTCTTGTAGGTGGGTGAAGAATCTGGTCCCGAAGATCCAGAGACTCATGAATATAGAGGGCAAGGCACCGCTGGTCAATATATTTGAAGAAAACCAGGAGGGTCTACACCACTCAGAAGAGGCAATGAAATCGTTCGTTAATCTCATAGTATATGGGGCAGCGGAAGATGAAATGGTCCCCAGTCTCCACCTCTTGGAGGCTACAAAGCTTGCAAAGTCTATCATCGTGTTCGATATGGTGATCGGTCTCACAACGCAATCTGTGGGAGCCCACCCGAAACTAATCTAGGGGTATGCGGAGGGCATACATCCAATGGCGAAAGGTGTATATTGGGGGAGGATGATGAGTCTGTCGCTGATCGCAAGAAAATGCTTTGCATATAAGGCCATCTTAGGACGCAAGCCGCCATGGGGGTTCACCCGAGTAGTCTGAATAAAGCAAGTTGGTATCAGAGTTGGTTTTGTGATTGCTTCAGTTGCAAATAGATACCAGCTTATGATTTCTAATCCCATCACTATAGGTTATTTGTCTTGGTCTTCTTACTTTGCAGTTTTGCAGTATTTTGGAAGATTGTTTGGTTACAGATAGCTATGGGGAAACCATTGAAGAGGGAAATATTTGAAGAGCTCGAGAGCATTAACAAGCAAATCCAAGAGGAAGATGCATTCTTGAGATGCAACCTCTATTCCCTTGAAGAGCAAGTTGATCGATTAAAAAAGGAGCTAGAATCAAAAAATGGGCTCTTGATCAGTTTGCAGTGTGGTGATCGGAAGAAGGAAATACCTTCTACTTCAGATGCAAAGACCATGATAGAGTGCACTGTAAGTTACTCACCACAGGAATCTTGTTCTTCCTTCCATTCAGTTTCAGATTCAGGTAATGATGTCATTGGTTCATTTGAAGGACATACTAGAGGCTTTGGATCGAAATTGTTGTATAAGATGGGTTTTGATGGAAGAGGTTTTGGCAAAGAGAGCCGAGGCATTGCTAACACAATACAAGTTGAGGATCGTCCTCGTTTTGCAGGATTGGGTTTTACTAGTGCGGGAATGGAAATTTGAGAATGTTCCAAGCACGCTAACGGAAGACGAGCTTCCAAAAGCTAAGAGAATCCCCCATTAGTCCTGCAGAGAGATTCAGTGCAGGAAACGAGTGATTTTTGTCAGAGAATGGATATGGTAAGAAGAGTCAGCGAAGAGGTATTGAGACTCCACCTCCACCATATTCTTACCATAATCATAAGCACTGTGAACATTGTAAAACTTTTGATCCACTTTTTCAGCTTACAATGTATGGCTATGATATTGAGAAAATGATGGATGTCTATCCTTGTACGTTTTGTGGGATGCATAACCATTGTGTTGTCAGATGCTGGAAAAGAAGGACATTGATGCAGAAGTTGGTGTCGTTTGTTAAGAACACGACACATAGAAAAGGCTAATCTCATCGTTCAGAATTGAGAAATGGCAGTTGTGTTTTCTCGTCTCGAAGGACGAGAAAATTTTGCACTTATTGTCGTATGAGTGGACACAAGGTTGATAACTGCTGGAAACTTCACCCAAGAAGCCATTCGATGTATGGTAAGAAAAAATTGGGATTTAAAGTAAAAGAAGATTTTAAACCATCAGTTAAAAATGAATCAACCTTGGATCTATCGGTAGAAAAACCACAGATGAGTCTGAACTGTTTTGATACGGAAAATGTAAACTCATGTGAATTGGATAGATTTACATTTGCATAGCTCATAATTGTATAAAATGCAATTTTTGGTTGGATTCCAGATATGTGGATAAACTGAGGGACATGTTCCTCATACTCAGTATTTTCTCGCATTTACATTTGGATTATTCCATTGTTATTTCCTTAATTCAGCTTTGAGTTTTAGGTACAGTTTGGGTACAACTCATGTTTCAGATTGGGAGATTTCTAACAATAATATGCAGATTCAGTGGGCATGTGTTACAAACTCATGTGTAAGTATGCCTGGTGATCATTTGCAACAATGAGTAGTTCACCGTTTTGGGTAAGCACAGTTACAATTTGATTTATCCTTTTATAGTTCAACATGTATGGATAGAATTGGCAGATTCACGTGGATTCAGTTTAATGACTAGTTATTTTTTTGTGTTGATAGTCTAATTTATTCTGAATACTAAATATTTGCAGTTGATACAATTTCAGATGGACAATGGGAACTAGCCTAATTGTGGGCAATTTAGATGTCTGGTATACTGATCTATGCTATGAAATTATACATTTAAGTAATTGGTCATATCACAAAGTGGCAATTGAAGACTAGCTTTCTGTAATAGAATGAGTGTTATTTTCTGGTCAATTATTTGTGATGGCATTACAGGAGATTTGACAGTTCACAGTTTGCAAAGTTGACAGGGTTGCAGAGGTTCCGTTGGACACAAGCTTTCTATTGATGAATGGGTGTCATTATTTTATCGGTTGATGTGACTAGGTAATCAACTATTTGCATTTACATAACCAATAATGTTATTTTTGGTTTTTTGTATGTGATTTTACAATACAAAATAGGTTAGCATGTTTTATGGGCGGAAAACAACTATTTGTGGACAAAAAGCCTCTTCACTAGGGATGTGTGATCCGGAGGATATTTTTGGACATTTGGGAGTTCCCTAAATCTCCCTAAACCATGACCAAATGGTAGAGCATTTTTATATCTTTCCGTCGACAGGTGGAACGCGGAGAACGGACATCGTATGCTCAAGATATTGTCAATCAAAGTTTGGTTGCAGTTCGGACTCGACACGTGAAAAAAATGTATGATTGAAAATCTGCTAGGAGTCATCACCATTGTGTATAGTTCAACGATATCTTTCTGATGCTTTTTGATTGGACCAAATACGAGTCCTTATGTGAAAGTTATGACCGCTCAAAGTTCGGTCCATTGGCGGTCAACGAGCAGAGGTGGATGAACACATGGTGACACGTTGCGTAACTGTGAATGGACATGTGACAAAGCTTATTTGAGCATGTGGCAATAAAATAATGAGACACGTGACCCAAGTGACAATTAACATGGTGGACCATTAAAAAAAAGGGTGAAACCATATTTATAATTTTAAAAAAAAAACAAAACCACCCACTTGTAAATGGAGGTCATGGGAGATAGTGGACAACCCACAAACCAATAAAAAGAATAAAGCCACATGTAGGTGGCACAAAAAGACAAAGCAAAAGCATTATTAAAAAATGTGAGTGACTCATTTAATAGCCTTAGTGCTATTTAAAAATTAATTGCATATGTATATATGCATTATTTTATTTGGGATGTTATCCACAAAGATTTAGTGGATGGAAAATGAGGTTTCAGTGGGATTTGAAACCCCACCACTTTTTGAAAGCCAACCTGTCCCACCAACATGCCATAGAGTCCAATGAGTTATAAAAAGGAGCTCGTGGTATTTGAGAGGTGAAGTCTGCAGGTCTATGCTAAGAGGAAGGAGCAGTTTGGGTTGAACCTCAAGTAAAAATGAAAGTTGCTCAGAATTCCGTCAGGGTTCTAAATATGTAATTTATTTGTATGCAATGTTTACTATTCTATGTTTGTAAGTGCTTTTCTGGCACATTTGCAGGAGGATCACGTTACTAAGACATTGTAGGGGTCGTGGATTGACTTGGGAACGTGTTTTGTGATATTGCAGAGTTCCATGAGGTCTTATTTCAGCCCATTTGCAGGTTTTGAGATTTATTGTTATTATTGAAGGGATATTGTACTTCATTGGACGTTAATAGATTGATTCACGTTTTGTGAATTTGGAGACGTAGGCTCACAAGCCGAACTCCGTTATCAATTTTGGTGTCATATCTTGCATTTTGATTTGTGATTTTAATTCCCACATTGTTAATCAATAATTTAATCAAAATTTACCTCTTGTAATTAAAAACGACATCTTGTTAAAAAATTAAATTATCTGAAATATTTTAAACGGGATAGCTAACGGGTAAAAACCGTTTTTGGATCAATAATGTATCAGAAGCTCACCAACTTCTTCAAGTAGATATCAGTTCACTTTTATGCCTATAGTGCAAGTAGATACCAGTTCACTTTTATGCCTATTGTGTTACCTGATACCAACTGATCCGAAAATGGGTTTTATCAAAATGTCGTATTTAATTATATGAGGTAAATTCTTATTAAACTATTGATTTATAATGTGAGAATTAAAATAAGAAATCAGAATGCAAGATACGACACCAAAATTGATAACGAAGTTCGGCTTGTGAGCCTTTGTTTCTAGATTCATAAAACTTGAACTGAATTATTAACGTCCAATGAAGTACAATACCCCTTAAATAGTGACAATAGATCTAAGAACCTGAAAATGGTTGAAATTAGACCTTATGGAACTCTGCAATATGACAGAACACGTTCCCAAGTCATTCTATGACCCCTGCAGTGTCTTCGTTATGCGATCCTTCTACAAATGTGCAAGAAAAACACCTACAAACAGAGAATATCAAACTTTGCATAAAAATAAATTACATATTTGGAAGCCTAACGGAATTTTGAGCAACTTTCATTTTTACTCCATAGAGAAATTTCGTCCCCAGTTCCTTCCAACTTGAGGTTGAATGCAAACTGCTCTTTCTTCCTCGAAATCGTTTGAGTCTTCCCCACTTGCATTTTGTATATTGTTTGGACAGCAGTCCCATTGACCTACTTCTGTGGTCATTCGTTGGACATTAATATATTTTTCTTTATCTTTATCTTATCTATGGCATGTCGGTGGGACACGTTGGCTTTCAAGAAGTGATGGGGGTTCAAATCCCACGGAATCCTCATTTTCCATCCACTAAATCTGTGGATAACATTGCAAATAAAATAATGCATTAAATGAGCAAGACACATTTTTTATTAATGCTTTTACTCTGTCTTTTTGTGCCACCTCCATGTGGCCTTTATCTTTTGTTTGGTTTGTGGGCTGTCCATTATCTACCACCTAGACCTTCATTTAGAAGTGGGTGGTTTTGTTTTTTTTTAAAATTATAAATGTGGCTTCACCTTTTTTTTTTGAATGGTCTACCATGTTAATTGTGGCTTGGGTCACGTATCTCATTATTTTTCTGCCACATGCTCAAACAAGGTCTGCCACATGTCCAAATACAATTATCCCACGTGTCAACACATGATTTGTCCACCTCTGCTCATTGACCACCAATGCACCGAACTTTGACCGGTCATAACTTTTGCGTACGGATTCGGATTTTATCTGTTGAAAATGCGTCGGAAAGGTATCGTCGAGCTCTACACAATGGTGATGACTCCTAATAGATTTAAAATCATACATTTTTGCCATGTGTCGTTATCTTATTGCCCAGTTGACTCTGTTGAGTCTGAACTGCGACCAAACTTTGATTGACCATATCTTGAGCATATGATGTCTGTTCTCCGTGTTTCACATGTCAACGAAAAGATCTCAAAATTCTCTACCATTTAGCCATGGTTTAGCGAGATTTACAGAACTCCCAAATGCCCGAAAATATTTTCCGGTTCACAGCTCCCTAGTGAGGAGGATTTTTGTTCACAAAAAGTTGTTTTCCACCCACAAAACATGTTAACTCATCTTGCATTGCACAATCACATACAACAAGCCAAGAGTAACATTATTAGTTATGTAAATGCAAATAGTTGATTAGCTAGTCACATCAACTGATCAGATAATAACACCTATTAACTAATTGAAATTTAGTGTTCAACTGATACTCTGCAACCCTGTCAACTATGCAAACAATTGTGAACTGTCAAATCCCTTGTAATGCCATCACAAATAATTTACCAGATAATTACACTCATTATATTACAAAAAACTAGTGTTCAACTGTGATTTTGTGATAGGGCCGATTACTTAAATGTATAATTTCATAACATAAATTAGTATACCAGACATTTAAACTGCCCACGATTAGGCTAGTGCCCACTGTCTATCTGAAACTATATTAACTACAAATATTCAGTATTCAGAATAAATTAGACTATCAACGCTAAAAAATAGCTATAGTCATCAAACTAAATCCATGTGAATCTGCCAATTCTATCCGTACATATTGAACTGTAAAAGGATAGATGAAAGTGTAACTGTGCTTACCCAAAACGGTGAACTGGTCACCAGGCATACCACATACCCATTGAATTTGAACATTATTGTTAGAAATCTCCCAGATTGAAACATGAGTTGTACCCAAACTGCACCTAAAACTCGAAGCTGAATCAAGGAGATAACAATGGCGTAATCCAAATGTAAATGCATGAAAAATACTGAGTAGGATGAACTTCTTCCTCAGTCTATCCACATATTTGGACTCCAACCAAATATTTCCGTATGAGTAGCCAACCATCTCTCTCTATAGCCTATATATATATAGATAAGATGAGATAAGATAATATTATTAAAATCTAACAAATGACCACAAAATTAGGTCAATGGGATTGCAAAGTACAAAACAAAGAAACCCAGCAAAAGGACCCAAATGGGTGGCCCGAAATACAACGAGAGAAGGATAGGAAGAGAAGGAAACAATAGAGGCCGAGAAAACAAAGACCTAAAGAGAGAGATGACGGTGTGGGGGGAAGGTGGAGCGGAAGAGGGAGCGACATCCCCGAAACCATCACCTAACATTCAAGGCCAAATGGGAGTAACTCGCAGTGCGCCGATGACCAGAAGCTGAAACTGTAGAATGCCTGGGGAGGCGGTGTTCGGGAGGAAGGCAGTGTCTCTTAGTAAGCCTGGTGGGTCGTTGTCTATGCGGGCAGGGTCTGGGATAGGCTTGAGATAGGGAGCCTCGGGTAGAAGAAATGGAGTCTTGAGACCTGACAGAGCTGGACTTGGGGTCTAAACATGTGACCAATTGCCGCTTGGTCACCCTCACTGGGGAGAGCACTTGGAAGAAAGAAGTGATCAGTCTAGTAGCCATCCGTCTGGGGGGAGGATGGAGGAGCCTGTCTCAAAGCCCGAGGGTCTCCTAAAGGTAGAGAGCAAGACATCTCTGATCATAATATCTGAAGAAAGTTGTGAACGAAGGAAGCTCACAAAACAGGCAATGGAATCGCCCACGAATCTCATAGTAAACATGACACCTGAAAAATGAAGTGTTCTTCAGTTTCCTCCTCCTGGAGAGAGCAAAGCAGGCAAGTCCGCTCTGAGCGGTCTAAGTGATGATCAGTCTCAGCACTGATGTGAGCCCACTCTAAACTGACCCAAGGAGATACGGAGGACCTATAACCAATGCCGAGAAATGTACACGGGACGGAAAATGACCCCATCACAGATCTAAAGAAACTGTGCCGCATAGAGAGACATCTTGGGACGTAACCCCTCGGGGGGGTTGGTCTAGGTGTGTTGGATGAACTATCTGTAGATATTATCTCTGATAATTCTATGAAGGTCTTGCTAGTTGGGTAGGAGATGGGCAGGGGCATCATGAGAATAGCTGAAGGGAGGGAGACGGTCCAACTGGATACCAATGGACTCGAAGAGGCGTGAAACGCAGGCATACATGCAGCGAGATCTTGTACTGTGATATGAGGATGCAATAACTTCTGAGGAGCAGTAGGCAAGATAAGTGTACCTGTCCCTGTCAACCGAAGAACTAGAATACCCCTGAATACAGTGCAACAACAACACAAGGCTGAAGATGGTCTCCAAACGAAAAGGGCGAGCCCTAAACTCAACAAGAATAATGTTGTGAGGAACAAATTCTTTGCACCTGATAATAGATATAGATATAGATATAGAGAGATATATATAGAGATATGGTCTCCAAACGAAAAGGGCAAGCCCTAAACCCAACAAGAATAATGTTGTGAGGAACAAATTCTTTGCACCTGATAATAGATATAGGAATAGATATAGATATATATATATATAGAGAGAGAGAGAGAGAGAGAGAGAGAGAGAGAGATATAAGGGGGGCAACATTATGAAGAATCTTTATAGCTTGTTATCTTGAGAAGATATATCATATATCTATATATTGGGGCCAATCCTATCCCATAGATCTGACCACTCGGGTGGGCCAATTACCAAGATAGGGGAGGTGGGAGGTCCTATATGATATATGGGAAATAATGTAGACTTTATAGGGTAGGTGGAGCGCTCCCCTCGCTGCATCCTATAGTCTAGTCATAGATGGGGAGGTCCACTGTCCTATTTCCTTCGTTTCTAGTGGGGCCTCCCAATGTTGAAATCATCGTTTGGATCGGTTCGGTTTGTATTGTATGATTGATGCCTCTGTAGGTTCAAAGATTACATTACCGTTGTTAATGGATGTCGTTGTTTATTGTTTGCATTTGCAGGTGTTGAGGAATGCTAGAATACAACTTAGCTGATTTGAATTTGCTTGCAGAATTGTTTATTTCGTTTGTGTTCGAGGGGACTCGGCCCGTCTGATCAACACATCCAAGGCTTGCCTTTTGTTTGCAGGACTTTGAACCCAGTTCTAATTTAGTGGCTCAGACGGTGAAAAAGCTCAGCGTAGTGAACACCAATCTGAAAAAAATGGCTTGGTCTGTGCAAAACAAGACTCGACACTGTGTTGGAGAAGGAAAATCTCGCCTTGGTGCTTGAATGGCTTGCCAGACTTTGGGAGCTTCAAACCATGCACAATTCGATGGGGGTCTATAGCTCGGCTTGGTTTGTGCACTCGCAATTTGCTTGGTCAACAAGAACTCGGTGAATCCTGGGGCAGTTCGGCCGTGAAAACAATGTGACCGGCTCGCCTATGAATGGGCTCTTGCAATGTTTGCATGAACAACTCAGCCTTTAGCTCGGATGCAGAACTCTGAAACAACTCGATGCTTGGCTCCACATAAACACCCAGGCCTCCAATCGTGACAAACAAGATAATATTATTTGTAACTAAGTAGTCCTATAGATTTAGAGGCAAAACCCCTGTTGGGAAATTTATTTTTAATTTTCTATTGCCGTAGCAAATTTTCCCTGGTGTAGGGTGCATTACTACAAAAAAAGTTGCGTTCCAAACACGTGGTATATGGGCCCCCATAGAAAGAGAATCATCGGGCGTCGAGGGGATCTAGATATCAATCAAGTGCCCACCCATATATAGATAGGCCCACCACCATATAGAACTATAGGTGTCCACAACTATACCCCAACCCAAATGGAGAGATGGCCCCATCTATCTATATAGAGGGTTGGGGCCTCTCTAGCTAGGCCAATGCATATATATAATATCTGGGCCAACTAATTCCAGTAACCTTATATCTGAGATTTTAAATTCATATCGTAGGTTAAAAGAAAGAAAAAACTTTTGGATACGCTGTGTGGATAAAATTAGCATCAACGTTTCGGATCCTATACCAAAACCATCATCAGGGTCAGCATTTGCTTGAGAGCAAGAAAGAGAAGCGAACTATAATAAATAATTAAATACACCGAAAGACATATCTTTTCGGAATAGATGGGATATTAATTAAAATAAAAATGATAAAATAAACTAGTAAAGAGAATATAAAATTAAATTAAAATAGAATCCAAAGGAGGAAAAACAAAAAGGGGAAAGGGAAATAATGAGAGGAATAATCGAAGCACGAGGAATAGGGAAACAACCACATTAGAGGAGTAAGACAATTAACACGGCCAACAAAGAAATAAAGGACTGAGAAAATATAATTATGGGGGCCTACTCTATATAGATAGTAGAGAAGTCGGGATGCCCCCCCATATAGATATAGGGTGCCTAGAGAATAAATAGAAATCATATCTAAGGAGGGGGCCTATCTAGACTCTCTATTCCATGGGGATTCAACCCTATGGAATTCTATGGAATGGATTTAGCGGTGTGGCCCTAAGGAATATATATATAAGTGAGTTTCAACCCATTCTCATAATTCAACGGGATGCCCACAAATCTCATTCTCTCGACATTCTGGATCCAACCCCCCATATTGAAAGAGGGCTACGCTAAGTACGATTGATTCCTTCTATTGCCATATATAGATATAGGGCCAACCAAACCCAAACAACTATATATGTAACAGTTATAGATATAGGACCAACCAACCATTCTCAAACGACTGTCTGGTTGGGGTGGGCCAACCTTTCGACTAGCCTGTTGGGTCGTGGTCCTTATCTTATCCTCGCTTCATATCCAACCCTATGTAGACTATAGTTCACAGTTATGCATGCTCGGGAGATCTATATACATCTAGATGGTGGGGGGTGGGGACCACTACAAAAGATATTGATAGCTATATGGAATGGACTACCCGACCACTCCCTAATCTAATCTATATGGCAACCAACATTCATTTATGCCCGGGAGGATCTAGTTCAGATCTATGGAAGCCTCCGCTGACGGGGCCAAAATTAAATACGCATTTATGCTCGAGAGGATCTAATCCATATAGAAAATAAAAGGGGGACTATCTAGAGTCTAGTCATGCTCCCGACTCCCAAACTATAGATAGGGGAGTCTAGATAGAGGCACTCCCCCGTCCCGTCTTATTCAGGGGAGGGTTTGGTTCCTATCTAATTAATCTTGAAGCGTAGCGTAGTGAACGCCATATATAGCCTTTGGCGAGAGCCTTCCTCCACATCATAGAGTCTTCTCTGGCCATCCCTCCCCTCTCTATATAGGCATAGGTGGCTGCGGGAATAAAAGAAGGGTTATTTATCGACTGATAGGGATAGGGGAGACCCCCTCTATCTATATATATGTCGGAGGAGAGAAACAAGAGATGTGTGTATAGATATGGGGGTGTCAATAGGCATCTAGGAGTCCACGACTCTTGTGGTTTCAATGGGTAGTGCTCCCCCCTATAGAAGTGATTCCCGTCCTATTCTAGTGATTAATTTGTTATGATCACACCATATCCATAATTTGAATTATAGGGGTGGGCAATGTCTAGTGTCTAGTAGTGTATGTGGTTTCTATTCTAGACTAAGGAATAGTACCGGAATTCAGATGGATGCACGGGGGGATTGATGATTGAGTAACTACCTCACCCTTAGCCTTAATTTGATAGTTCAGGGTAGGGAATTCTCGATCCATCGCCTATCGACCTATTAGTTCATAAGGGAGGGGGCGACGACTAGACCATAGATAGTTCAGTTTTGCCCCTCCCCGACCCACCGAGAGAATTATAGATATGGGTCATGGCTCTATATCTATATAGGCAAGGGGCCCGAACTATCCCCTCTATCCCCTATCTAACTAGATGGATATGGCCCTATCTAACTATGTGGGGGACTCTCTATATAGTCTACAACTTTGATCTGTAATAGGTTCCCATATAAATAGATGGGCGGTCTGCCCTATCTATATGTAGAAGGCTCACCACTCAATAGGTTGGTATCATAACAGAGGCTTGCCCTATCTATATATAAGCTCATCGGCTCATGGACATATAGCCGCCCTCGACCCCATCTATATATACCCAACTGGTACATATTTAATCTCCGAGCTCTCCTGTTGGACTATAGATAGTCGCACCAACTAAACTCAAGTGTATGGTCGCTTGCCCTTTGATTCATCAGGAGAGTGCCCCAACTCACCTATAGAGTTGGATATGGACGCCGTATCTAGAACTCTCTATTTGGGTGGGGGGTGGGGGGTCAATCGAGTGTCGACAAAACTCTCAATAGTAATGGCCCTTTCAATCAAATCGGCCCTATCTCATCTCTTCTTCATATGGATGGCTCGGTAGGACAAGACAAAGATAAATGAGATAAGCGAGATAGACCCTCGCACCAATAGCCATTTGAATTCATGGGGGGTTTGTTCTATTTCTATATGGCAGTTGGGAGTCCCACATATAAAAAAAAATCTATAAGGCGGGGGCGGAGTATCTGGTCTCAGTCAATAGATGGATGCCATATATAGATAGGGGGACCTCTACCGCCCATATATATAGAGAGAGAGATCTGGGGGGCTATTATCTTTGGGCACTCGACTCCCTGCTACTGGCCATCTCTATATATAGAGATCTGGGGGGCAAGTATCTCTGGGCACTTGTCTCCCTACAACTGGCCATGTCTATACATCATGGGGGCCCTCTATCCCTCTATACAGTCGAGGGACCTACTCGACCCCTGTCTCTATATTGATGGGCCCCCCTATCCATATACAATGCACCTCGATAGATATATCCCAGATCTAATTTGATCTTGATCCTTCTAGATGGGGATGGGGTTAGCCATCCGGGCTATTATTGGTAACAAAACCTAAACCCCAAACTAACTACATACAGGGTCATCACTCATGCTCAGCTCATCTGTGGAACCTATAGATCTATGCTTTGGAGCCCTATAACTAGAACTGCCCTATCGGGCTGGATCCTAGGTCCTAGGTCTCTCTAGGTTAGAGATCGGATGGGGCCATGTCTCTTTACTAGTGCGGATCTACAGAGTTGAGCGACAACTGCATATACAGACAGGGGGACCCAGGGGGATGAGATATATAGGAGTGGCACGATATCCATATATAGATAGATACTCTTTCACATACTCAACGATACTCCCATGAAACGAAACTTCGATAGTCAACGATATCGATACTCCCTCAACGATACTCCCATACTCAACGTGACTCTTTCCCTTACGAGATAAAGGGGTTCAGATAGGGGACGAGTGGGTACTCACTAGACCCCCATAGATATCTCTATGGGGCGATTAAATATTGATAGATAGGACAGCCATATAGAATAGATAGTTCAGGGAGGGGGCATCTGGGACCCCCTATCTCGTATGATGGATGATGGATTGGGGTGTAGATAGAATATATGCGCCCTAATCTCTCTATCTTCCTTCATGCACTGATGGCGCCTATCTGGAGGGTGAGGGGTGAGTGTAGTGGAGCAAACCACTCGATTGAGAGGTCAATCGAAGAGTGAGTGTAGCGAACCACTCTCTCTAAGAATGAAAGCGAGGACCTTTACGTACTCACTCGCCCCGCCCCTATATCTGAACTCTGGAGGGTGAGGTTTTTTAGACCTCACCCATTTTGGGTGAGGTTCATTAGGTCTCACCTGAAGAATGAGGGTGAGGAGTGAGTGTAGCGAAGTACTTTCCTGAAGAATGAGGGAGAGGACATTTAGGGACTCGCCCGCCCCTCTATCTGAACGAGACTATCTGAACTCTAAATGAGACTATTTGAACTCTGAATGAGACTATTTGAACTCTTGAATGAGACTATATATCTTGTAGCAAACCGCTCGATGGATTTCTCAATTGAGGGCCGATAAGATATATATAGGGAGGGTAGCCCTATATTCCATGGACACAATGAATCATTGTGAATCAATGTTATTATATTATGATCAGATCGTTTGGTTGTAACAAATAGGATATATCGGCACCACCAATAAATGGATGGATGGATTGTGGCCAATGAACAACGACACGATCACGGCCATTTGGCCTCCCCCTATATCTATCTATCTATATGTCTATCAATGCTATCGTTTTGGCATTTAGTCTATCAATGATTGAACAAGTCTATCAATGATTAATGCCCAAATATCTATAGGGGCATACGTAATATGTATGACAGAAGTGACCCAACGTGCATGATGCCCGACGTCGAATTGATGATGTGTGTGATGCATAATGAATATACCATACCGATCTCTTCTCTATATGGAGCATAATGGATAATGGAATGGGTGTGATGTGATGGATAATGCCTGCCCCCAGATCTATATATACGACCGCCCCTCCCCTCTACTATAGTTTAATTCGCCATTTGAATGGGTTTCACCTATATATGTATGGGTATGGGTTGACTATATAGCTGTGGGCCCGTTGTGTGATGCCTCTCATTGACTATAATATGACTACTATAATCATGTAGCCTAGTGTGGGTGGGTGGCCAAAGAAGAATACTAGTGGATTGTTGAATTGAAATTGAATATGCCTCGGTTCACAGTTCATTGCTATGCTTACACACCAGGCTACCCTTCTTAGAAAGCTTTGTGGGACCACCTTCCACCCTTCTTCAAATCGCCCGTAGGGGTTTACCGCCCTCCCATAAACTAAACTTTTCCCTCTCACCTTGCCCCTCTAGATATATGGCGTTAGTTCGCTGTCGCTAACTCGGCAAGGAGAGAAACCTCGTTTAGATACAAGTCAGTGAGTTAGCAACAACGAACTAACCAGCTCTTGACCGACTGCGCCATATTCCCCATTCTATCTTCGAAGATGAAATATGGCTTAGGCTTAGATTGGTGGCGGGTAGATCTGATCTATAGTGAAGTGAGCAAAGGGGGGTTGAATGCTTCTATAGAGGGAAGTTGAATGAATGTCAGATTCAAAGCTCCGCAGTTCATTAAGATCATATTGGCATACTCCCTTGGAAGAGAGAGAGAGAGAGCAGACTGCATTGGAGACGAGAGTGGGGTACAAAAAGGTCATGCTTCTTATAGAGTCGTACATGGACGTGACCGCTCATATAGCTCCCTGCCGACATCCCCATTATCAAGTGTGAATGGGTCAAGAAGCTATAGTATGCACCCCTTGCCTAGTTCAGAATAGATATTTGATGACGGGCTCAATCCATATCTAGATAGGGGTATTCGGGGATGGACTCGACCAACTATCCATAGTATCTATCCATCTATAGTATATGCACTTCAATCAATTGCCCGATGGCCGACGCAATGTTACTTATATATTATTTGGGTGTGGCATCCATCTCTCGATCCTTTATGTATGTGATACAAACGATGACTTCATTTTGTATATATACGATACGATTGATGACGATGATTGGTATAGCGTATAGTAGAGGATTAATAGAACTTGACTCCCCCCTCTATATAGATGTCGAGGGGGTAGAGCTCTGAGTGTCAGCAAACCACTCAACCCCTATATATGCCCCCCTCTCTAGATGTATATGAATATGGGGGGGTTATATAGATATGGATCTATATCTATATCATCGGTCGGATTCTGGGCCTAGTGGCTTAAGCCTACCCAAAGCCTATCCCATCCCATAGAGAGATAGGGGGCTGGGCCCCATATAGATCTCTCCTCCCTAGAGATCTATAGGACCTGACCTGTCGGGGCAACCCCCACTCTATATGTAGAATTACCCCAATAGAACGAAAGCCCCAGATAGCTGCCATATATAGATAGAGGGGCCAGCGGCCAGCGGGCCATATATCTATATAGAGATCTCCCCTGTATATTTTTTTGGGGGCCTATATCCATATAAAGATAAGGGCCCCTATCTCTACATGGGCCTGGGGGTTGGGGTCGAGGTTCTACCCCCTCGTCCTAGCCCAGATTTAGAATAGAGAGAGGCCCACCTTTATATATTATCTTTTGTTTTTGAGATACATACAGATAAGGCCCTTCAAATTCTAAGGGATCCATCTGGCCACAAATCTCTATTCTATATGGTTGTCATTATCCCCATATCTTCTCTGGGGATGAGGTTGGTATCACATCTATATCTATATCTATATCTCTGTCTCTCTATATCTATATCTATATCTCTCTCTATATCTATATGGGAGGGAAGTATTTATGATCGATCCATAAAATAGAGAGGTGATCATCCCTCAGGGGATCAAATCAAATCTATATGGTGAGTGGGCGAGGGCACATCAGCCCCATATATCCATATGTTGAATCAACGTTATCGATCAATCCATAGAATAAAGAGGGGATCACCCCGCATGATATTAGATCAGATCTGTAGGCGATATTCGGGTGGGTAAGCATATTTGGATTTGGCCACATTTGTATGTAAGATCAAACCATTACGTGGGAAGGAATTTAATCACTCAAATAAGATTGATTAGATGATCCCTGAGCTTAGCTAGCGTTTTCCTCTTCCTAGGGGCATAAATAAGTGAAACCAGATCCATCCGCCAAATCTAGTTGGTTGGTTCAAGCTGCGAGGAATTGAGAAATGACCTCGACTAGGTTGGCGCTGCCCCTATAGATAAAACAACCACCCAGATCATACCCCCATAGGCACCCATACCCCTACCATATATTATATATATAGATCCGGGTCCTTGACTAGGCATAGGCATCCATAACCCCCCATATATCATATATATAGATCTGGGTCCCCTCCCCTATATATGTAACTACATAGGCACCTAGAGAAATGAGTAGGGCTAGAGGGATGTATCCATCTATGGGGCAACCGCCCAACGGTCTACTTTATATAGTTGGGGGAGGCGAAGAGCGCAAGGAACATTATATATATATATATAGTCATGTTGGGGTGTATTCTATATTACATATGTGGCTCGACCAAATGCTCGATGTATAGAGATATGGCCACAGAGGACTGACTATCTCTAGTTCAAAGTTCCCCCACCTCTAGGGAACAGAGGCACTCTCGCCCCCCCTCTCTATATAGATGGGATATTGATATCGTGAGCTGATAGGAAGAGGGCTAGACCATGAATGAGACTATGGGGGCCAACATTTGGGCTCGATCATCATGCCACAACCTACCCAACCTATAGATTGGTATTAGTGCTACCTGCCAATGGTATTAGACGCCCACCCGCTAGTATTTGACGTGGCGAGAGCGATCAATAGATCAATAGATCCATTGACCAACTGACTTCGGATCATTCATTATTCAGATTAACAACCACGGGATGGCCAGATCAACTACCACCGATGGCCACATCAACAACCATTGGATGGTCGATGACCTAACCAAATAGATTAGATATATAGGGAAGATATATAGATTTGGCGTCATCAACCCAACTAGGTATAGGATGGAAGGCAGTGGTGGTTGGTTAACAACAACTTGGACTGGGATTGGTATTGGAGTGATTCATGACAATGTTTACAAACATTGCAATCATGTCGGGTGAGGGGTGAACGTATACCCTATCCAGATATGGAACCGATTGACCCCCTTTGAAATTCCCTGTGATCAGGGACATGATAGGTACCACATAGAGCCGCCATTGAGGGATCAATCATGTTAGAATAGGAATAGATAGTGCGATCATATCATGTTACGAATAGAATAGAATAGATAGACCTCGATGGATGCCCATGTAGATATACAACCGAGATATAAAGATGAGATATAGAGCTGAGATATAGAGAAAGGGGAGGCCCATATCTCATATATGGAATAGATGGATAGACACCTATATAGATATGGGGCGGCTGTGAAGTCTATTATGGGGGCTCTGATCTCTAGTCTGCCAGGATCAAACAGTAGGCCCCCGGGTAGATAGGGACAATCGGACTAGAATCTATTTCCTCTGGAGCCGTATTTTGTCTTATCTTGGACGAGGATTAGAAATATCTGATAATCCTCTATCAAATCATAAATATCTGATAATTCTCAATCAGAGGGACAAGACAATTCAAGACAAATGAAATATATTTCTATTTAATTTTTGTCAAGATCAAACCTCTATAGTTGGCATTGAACCTACCAGCTGATACAAATATCCATACTCCAACTCCCCAACTAGAGATTCTAGGCCCCCTCTACACCCCACCCCATAGATTGATACGATTTGGCGAATATACATGTATATTTCGCTGGCCGTTCTCCCGCTTATCCCATTGGGGGGTCTCCCATATAGTTAGATAGGGAGTTCTCTATATAGGGCTGCCTCCCAATTTAGATATTGGGATATAGGGCCGACCCATCGAATTTTCCCATCTCAGAATTGAGCGTATAAATAGATATAGCCCCTCCCTTCTAATAATGGGATCATATGATTGCCATATCCATAGGGCCAACCCCTATCACATTAGATGTTCGGCAAAGACGCTTCAGTCTTGCGTTAGACTAGTGATGTTCGTTAGTTAATTAGTAGAAGTCCCCCCTCATCCCTAGTCTATAGAGATATATCCTCCCCAGATAGAATAAAGGGCCATATTTCCTATATAAGATCTCGAGCCGAGATATAATATAAAGTGGGAGGGGGCCATCTCTCTAAATATATTAACTATCATATCTATACTATTGAGGAGTGAGAGGGACTCGACCAATAGGGCTATATAGATATGGGGTGGCGGCTATATGGAATATAGTGTCGGGTCGGGCCCCCTCTATATATGGGAAAGGTAATGGGCCGACAAAGGACCTTTAAATCAACAAGTTGCTCCGTAGATGTTAATTTGAAATCTGCAGTGCTCGGACACTTTGCTGTTGTCCAATGTATGAGCTTTGGTTGAGACAAAAGCCGAGAATGATTGCTAACAATACATAGATCCAATCATGTAGGCATAAGATATATCATGGTGTGCACCAATTGTCTATAGGGTCCTTGGTCGGTGATGAATCACCGTTAGTTGATAACTTCAACTCAATGTCCACATTTTTGAAACCTGAGTCTTAGAGATGTTGATCAATGTGAAAATACAAGGCTCATGTAACCTACCTACGTTTTGTATGTGTCCAAAGTACCATCAACCCTACTTTTGACAATATCCACCCATATGTATGCAATGGATAATTCCATCAACTCCTTGGTATGGTTTTTTCAACAAAGCTTTGTATTCTACTTGCATGGTAGTCTCTTGTGCTTCTAAATATCGCTTCATTATAGGTACCGAAAAAATGTTAGATGCGAAAGCAAGATGAAGATGCTTTATTGGTTCCTCGAGCCAGTGCCTTTATATGAATGGGTTTTCTTGCGATTTCATCATGAGTGGATATTCCTACCATCTCACAGTGTGCCCCCTTTGCATCCTGGATAATGGACTTGCCTTCCACAATTTTTTGAGTGGTTTTTCTGGCCAACTCACCATGTGCCTTGATGCAGATCTTGTTATCAGGGCCATTCATCTGCATGCACACAAGGAATTTCACCTTTTCGCACATCTTGTATAGTTGATATTCCCTCGACAAGTAGTACATGTAAGTTGATTAAAGCAAGGTCAACAACCCAATACACACCAAGTTTCCCAAAGTCTAAGGCAACTACCCTATCTTGTGTAACATTAGACACAATACTCTTATACCTCGAGAAATTTCCAACAGTATTGAGATTTTTTGTTACTTGACGAATAGACAAGTTCTATGTATGCCAAGACATACCTTACATTCCTTATTAAGAATTCTTCAACATTATTCAACATAATACATATATCTCCTACCCCATTTGACACATAAAATGTTTGCATGTGCTAGAATTAATTAACCAACTGGTAGCACCATCATTCAAGCATGATACTGTGAGAGCATATTCTTCCTCAGAATTGTGTTCTTCAACTGCTATCGACATTTTCTTGACATCTCACCGTTTTTTTGTGGGAAGAAAGATGATGTTGTTGTTTCCAACAATCCTTTTTTCATATGCTAAACCTTATTACAGTAATGACATTTTTGGAAGATGATTCACAAAGAATTCATTTCCACTTCCCTTTCAATAGAGCAACCAATGCACTTTGTTTGCTTATAACTACTTGCCTAAGTTTTCTTGTGTTCCTTTTGAAACAAATAGGAACTATCCTGATAAAATTTGGAGTCTAGCCCTCTGCTCTTAAATGTAAGGCGCCCACAAATTTCATATATGTTTTTATAGCTAGAATTTGTGCAAAGTGTAAAACCAAGGCAGTCATGAGATAAATCTCCCTCATTTAACGGTGGGGCTCCCGTGTAAGATGTTTATCTATTTTGTAGGGGTGAATCCTAATAACTACTTTAAGGAGTTTTACTTTAATTACTTCAGCTCATGAACCACAACTGAGTAATTTGGCAACAAGTAAGCAGCTGTGATGGAATTTTTGTAGAAGGGGGAAATAATAGAATTAAGGAAAGAAGAAAGGAAGATGTGCCAAATCGACTAAGTTGACAGAGTTGGTCGCATCCACACAAATTAAATAAACAGATAATTCATAACATTTAGCAGAACAGTAAAAAAATGACTCCTAACTTAGATATGAGATAACACAAAGTTTATTTAGAACCTTAAATAGAAGTGATCAACAAAGCACCGTAGACACAAAGTTCTCCAGAAATCCACCTTTTATTCAATCCCAAGCCTTCACAGCAATCACACCAAGCGTTCCAACACAGTCTGAAACTCAAGAATGCTCTAATTTCAAAAGCTCTTGCTAAAACAAGTTGTGATCCCTTAACCTGTAGGCTCTTCCTCCATTTATAGCGTATAGAGGGCAATTACAAATAGGAAGCTTTCAATGAATTGCCACATGTGGAAGCTATGAAAAAAAATTGAAGCAGCTGACAGTAATTTCCCCTAGACTTTCTCTTGGCATGACATGTGCATGCCTTTACAACTGAAAATAAAATCTTCTATTTTGCATATTTGCCACCTATTTGCAAGTAATTGACTTCTTCTAGTAACTTGAAGTAACGACTTTTAAACCAATCACTTAAGTTTTACAATTTAATTGTTTACTAAATTACTTTTTCGGAGAAAATAAGAGAAAGAAGAAGAGAAGAAATTATTCTAGTTAAAACACTCTCAATTTTGTTCTTCTTCCATACTTTGCATGCTGATCCAACCTTTATTGCACTTCTGCCTCATGAATGACATGAATGATACCTCTGCCTTGAATTTGAGAAGCTCTTTCTCCCACATGTGGTTGACTCTTCGCCTTTGATTCTCACCAAACTGGATCTGGGTGCAGCTGACCCGTGATTTTTTTACGGGTGTTGTTTCTGACCTATTATCCCTCTTATCCTTGAAGCTTTTGCAGTTCTTCCCAAGTATGTGCACCAGTGAAATGTTTGCTTTAAACAATTCTGACAGAACTCATCACCCTTTTATTTTTAATTGCATATGAGCAATTCTGAATTTTGGAAAGCACTCTGGGTGAAGGCAAATATAAGTAAACCTAATGTGGGCTTCAACTGGAAGATGGGGAAGCACACTCATAGGTTGTGAGAGGGAAATGGCATGCAATGTATGAATAACTTCCACATGGGCATTATTTGCACTTGGAATTTGCATTGAAACTCAAGGAAGAAGCCAGTTTGCAATGAGAAGACTCCACCATGAAAAAACACGACTTGGCTTAATAATTTCCCTTTAGCATTTGCGTGAATTTTGCATATTGATGATTGTGTGGAGTTCCAAGGTGGAGGATGCTGTTTAAAATAGAAGACAACAGGAAGGCGTTTAACAATAATCACTTAAGTGAAATTGCCCCTTTAGGAAAGTCGTGGATTTTGGCAGTGGAAGATTATGTGAGTTTGAAAGGTAGAGGATTCTTTTAAAATAGAAGACAATAGGCTGACGTTTCACGAAAATCACTTAAATGAAATGGTGTGTGGAGATTAAAAGAGAAAGATACTTTATTTTGGAAGACAAAGACCTCATAATCCACGATTTCCCCTTAATGAATTCTCCTTCCAAATTGTGCGTTGAAAATAGAAGACTCTCTGCCTGAAATCCACGATTTGCATTAGTGACTTCTGCTTTAAAAAGTGCGTGAAAATAAAGAAGACAAGCTGCCCAAAATTCATGACAAACATAAGTAATTGCCCCTCTTTATGAATTTCGTGGAATTCTGTAGCTGAGGATTATTTGCAAAAGAAGACCGGATATTGGTTGTGATGCCAGGAAACGCCAAGAAGGGCAACATTTCTCCCCTGAAACGTTTCAGAAATGGAAACGAGGGGGGAAACGTAGGGGAAACTGAAAATAAAGAAGACAAGCTGCTCCAAATTCACGACAAACATAAGTAATTGCCCCTCTTTATGAATTTCGTCGAATTTTGTAGCTGAGGAGTATTTGCAAAAGAAGACTGGATATTGGCTGTGATGCCAGGAAATGCTTGGAAGGGAAATGTTTCTCCCCTGAAACGTTTTAGAATCGGAAACGAGGGGGAAACAGAGGGGAAACGTGGCAGACGTTTCCGGAATCGTCTGCCACGTTTCCAACGTATTTTCAAATTTTAAGATCCAAAAACTTTAAAAAAAAAAAAAAAATGCATTTAATGAACCTAAACCTAATCTACCTACCTAGACTTGCTAAAGACACTTCCTAAAAGCTATACAATGACATCTCGGGTCCATTCTAAATCACACTCTCATTTTCTCTTGTTAAATTCAGTTTTTCACTAAACTAACATTTAGCATTGTGAAAAGCAAATAGACAACAAGGAGCAGCCTGGCGGAAGAGTTTAGAAGGTGCTACTAAGAGCTAAGAGCATCAAGGACGAATTTCAAAGCAGATTTGGAAGCTTCAAGGAGGAAAAACCAGGTATTTTTCAAGTTTTTAAAAGAAAATGTTAATGTGATCAATGATCACGAATGATGTGTGCATAATGCACACATCATTCATCATGATATCAATATGTAGATTTAATGTAGTAATTTTTAAACTTTATGGTTAAAAAAAATGTAACTTTTCCTTTGCGGTTTTAAAATAAAAATCATATATTATTATTTTTTAATTATAAATATCATTCAAACTATGTATATGCTCTTACCTCGCACCTATACGGTGAACTTAGTGATCAAAAGCAGCATAGGATGCATAGGGTTTTTTTTCCTTGTTGCTATTTTAAGAGTTTTTTTGTATTTTTTAAATTAAAAAATCCAAACTCTGTGTATGCTCTCACCTAGCGCCTATATGATGAACTCAGTGATCAAAAACAAAATAGGATACATAGGGTTTAATAATTTAATTTTTTTCCTATTTTTTAAAACTAAACAATCCGAAATGTATGTATGCTCTCACCTCGCACCTAAACAATGAACTTGGTGATCAAAAGAAGAATGGGATATGTAGGGTGTAGTAACTGTAGTTATATTCATAGTTACACCTCTCTTGGTTAACACCCTGTGTTCGGTTACCCTGTGTTTG
This sequence comes from Taxus chinensis, assembly GCA_019776745.2. Lineage (NCBI taxonomy): Eukaryota > Viridiplantae > Streptophyta > Pinopsida > Cupressales > Taxaceae > Taxus > Taxus chinensis. The sequence continues at coordinate 281,301,451 of CM034146.1, read as the reverse complement.
TCCCTCCTTGTCTAATTACCTTGAAAGAGGTCATAAGTAGGGCTTTCACAGAGGATACACATCGTCAATATAATCAGGTTACTTAGAACATCTCTCTAGTAGCCGCTTATACCCAAGCTGGCTTTCTATGCAGGGCATTTCTCATGGACTGTTGTGGCATCATCCTAAAACCTATCTCCGGCATCATTGGTGGCATGGGTTGAGGATTTCCTTTTGGCTAAATAAAGTTGTGCTCCTACCAATTATGAGTTGAGACACCATACTCTACAAGGTAACACGAGTGCCATCTTTTCCTCATCGAGGTATTAGACACTAAGGAACACTTATTTTCAAGCATTCTATCGGCTATGAGATTTGGAGGAGACACCATTGTTTGTATAGAGACTCATGTGGTTCATTATTCTTCTTTTTCGGCTTCATTATGCAAATATGAAAAATTTAGCAGATATATATTGTTGAAATGTATCTAATTTCTATTCTCTTGCATGAAAACAAATGATCAAAATGATATAAATGTCTGCATATTGAACCCAAGGTTTATCTTCAAGAGCAACATAGTATTGAAACCCCTTTCATAATTAGTTCTTAGTGATTTACTTAAAGTCGTCAAGAATAATTTAATAAGCAGTCAAAAGTTTCCTTGATAAAGGTATCCAAAGTCTTATAGATTAATCTATGATAAAAAGTGTAATCCTGCTGATTGTACTCAAATCCAGCCTTATGAGGCTAATACTTTTTAGAAATTGCACCCTTTTCCTGTTATTTAGAAAGACTTATTGTCTCACAAATCCCCATCTTTTATTATTTTTCTTTTTCTTTTTGAAACTGAAACAATCCTTGCTCTTTGCACAAGGAAAGTTTTTCTTGCTGTTGAAGGCTAAGATACCCTTTATAAGACTAATATCTTGAGGTACAAATTTGTCATTTGTTAAAAAATATGAAATAAGATAAGATAATAATATTAATGTCCAATGCATGACCACAAAAGTAGGTCAATGGGACTGTAGGATACAAAGCAAACAAACCCGCTAAGAGGACCCAAACGGGTCGCTCGAGATACAAAGAGAGAAAAAGAAGAACCCGAGATACAAAGAGAGAAAAAGAAGAACCCGAGATACAAAGAGAGAAAAAGAAGAAGAGAAGGAAGTAGTAGAGGCCGAGAGACCAAAAAAGAAGAGGAATAGGATGTAGGTGTAGGTGGGAGCAGAAGGAGCAATGCCCCAACAACATCACCTAGCACTCAAGGCCGGATGGAAGTGACTCGTAATGCGCTGATAACCAGTTGCTAAGACTATAGAATGCTTGGGAAGCCGGTGTCCGGGAGGAAGGCGGCGCGGTGCTTCTCTGTAAGCCTGGTGGATCGTTGTCTATGAGAAGGGGCCTTGAGACATGCCTGGGGTAGAGGGCCTCAGGTGGAAGAAATGGAGTCCCGAGATTTGACAGATTTGAACTGAGGGTCCCGATATTTTATTAACTTGTTTTAATTTATTTTAATAGGTTGCTGAAACAAGATTTGCCTCTCACACACTCGTCTTGAGACGACTTGTGAAGGTAAGACAAGCCTTTTGGTGATTGATGATGTTTGGTCCGTGTGGAGACGAGCAAACACAGAACGAGCCATCAAAATAAAAACATTGATACTTGATGATGATTGGTGGGAAAAGGTTGCATACTTGCTCAGTTTTACTGATCCTATTTTATCTATGATTAGATATGTAGATACAAATGATGCTTGCATAGGGGAGATCTATGATGGCATTGACTCTATACTTGAAAAAATTAGAGACATCATACAAAAAAAAGAACAAGATCCTGAAGTAAAAATCTACATTGAAGTTAAGACTGTGATCATGAGAAGGTGGAATAAAATGACCACCCCATTGCATCTTCTAGCCTATGCCTTGAATCCCAAATATTATCGCAGTGAACTACTTGGGATACCTGGTAGGCAAACACCATACGATGAACATGAAGTTGCAATTGGAACTAAGGCATCATTTGGGAGGCTTTTTCCAGATCCAGCTGTAGCTACTGCGGTCCGCTATGAAATGGCATGCTTTGTCTCTTCATCTAATAGTAGCATGAGTGAAGTGACAAGTACAACTAAAGCCATTCATGTGGTGGTATGTACATGGCAATGATTGTAGACATCTACGAACTATTGCCATTAAAGTCATCTCACAGGTATAAAATATTAAAATGAAATCAAAAGTTTGTTTATTAATTAAAAATTAAAAATGTATGTGCTTACTTCTTAGTAAATTATTTCTATTACTAATTGAAAATTTCTAACTTCTTTTTTGTAATAGGTGGCCAGCAATTCTTCATCAGAGCGGAATTGGAGTACATATAGCTTCATCCACTCAGTCAAACGGAACAAGATAGGATCCAAGAAGGCTGAGGATTTAGTGTGTGTACACTCCAATTTGCGCATCCTCTCACACACGACTGAAGGCTATATTAAAGGTCCCAACAAACTTTGGGATATTGATCCTAAGAGTAGTGACTTTGATGCTTCTGCAGCTACTCTTAGCCAAATTTCACTGCTTGGTATTGATGAAGAAGAATCAGGATCCACTGAACAAGGGATGGAAATTGGAGCTAGTGGGAGTGGAACTCCCAGTTGTGTTCATGAAGATGATTATGAGGAAAATCTGGATGATATATTCTAGAATCTAGAATCTAGATTATTATCATGTATATGTGTTGAATGATGAGTCATGACTCTTTAGAAGTTCAAATTTCAATGAATACAAAATATTTCGAGTGCTTTATCAATTATCTCTTATGGTCTACAATTATAAAATGAGTATTATGCATATATTTATATATATTTTATTTTATTTTATAATATATTGTACGGATGTTTCCAGTAACGTTTTGTGTCCAATATTTTTTGAAAATTGTTGTTTCTGCGCTTCGTATCTGTTTCCTGGAAACCTAGGATATTGGAAAACCACAATTTGCATTTTTAGTGGCTTTTCATGGCTTCTAAGGAAAATTGCGCTGATTTTCACAGTGAAGTCTGCTTATGGCGAGAAGACGAAGGAATGGAAAACCACGATTTGGCAAAATAGTCCTTCTGGCAATTGCGTGGATATCCAAATGGAAGGGCAGCGAGAAATTAGAAAATGCCGGCAGCTTGCACTTTTACGTTTTGGTCTAAGAAGCATTTTATTTTTCCTATTTTGGATTTTTGGCGAAGAAAACACAAGCAAAGAATAAAAGTTCCCATTTTTGGAAAGGGTCCGGGAAGATGTAGAAGCAAAAATTTGCTAGTGCCATAACTTTCACTCTGTGGCTCCGTTTTAGGTGTTGTTTTTTTCTAAAAGTGCATAGTTTCTCGAGCTCTATGTAGTGGTGGCAGTATTTTTCTTATTTTCATACAATCCATTATTGCACCTTTTTGGACCAAGCAACCTCTTGTAATTTCCTGAAGGAATCTTGAGCAAATCAGCACAAGTAAAAAAAACCAAATTTTAAAGGGGTATCCCAAGATTTCCAAGTGAAATTTTTGGTGACACCAAGAGTTTCAAAGTTCATAGTGTGTAGCAAGAAGCTTCTGGAGAAGACTTGTAATGAACTTTGAAATTCGTCCTGATTATGGATCATGTAGTGTGATGCAACATCTTTTTCTATTAATATTTTAATTTTTTTGTAAGTTGTACAAATCTTGGATATGGTACATATGCCATTGAAAAAAAAAGCTCCCAAACCTTTGAGAATGAGGAAATGACATGAAGAAATGATTAATATTAAAGTAATAAAAGATATAGAATTTAAATTAATTAAAGACAAATTATCCAGAGATAAGCAAAGTGGATGAGAAATCACAAAGAACACATTTATTTACTAAACTACCACAAATAATGTCCATGGCCAACTTTAATATACATGCCAGAAAACAAAACGAAATACACTTAGCTCTCATTCTTCAAAATTGCTACAATCCGCAGTAAAAGCAAAACTCTCTACTCCATTAGCTTCAATAGGAGGCGTAAGAGGAGGATTTTCATTTTCCTTGAGATCAAGAGCAGCAATGAAATGTACAACTAGGGATATTTTGGATCTGCATCCCTATCTTTTGTTTGCCCAATTGAGTACTCTTCCTTCAAAACACCATACGAAGATAAGAACGTGCAGAGACTAGATTGACTGCCTTTTTAAACCCATGTGTTACCCAAATCCAGCGTGTTTCTGAAGAGCTTGTCACTTATGAAAGAGGATGAATGGTAGGTGATTACAATTCAACACTTGCTCCATGTGCAGTCCATCTTTGAATTTGATCCAAAAACCTCTTGTTATCCAAGGCTGTAATTTATGCAGAGTCCCCTTGTGAAGAGACAAATTGACCTCACTGCAGCCTGTTCGAAACTGGTAATATTTTCATGATGGACTGACTTTTCTACCAATGCCACTTCCCTACCCTTGTTTGGGGCCTTTTCTTCCCATTTCTTTGTGTAATAAGCTTTTTATCATAAAACCGAAGATTCAGAACATGTTGTTAAGTTTGCAAGGGGGTGTTGAACTGGTTCGGCCTATTAACAATAATTGTCCTTACAAAAGATAAAACCGGATCAACAAGGTTCAAGGTTAGTATGCAATATGATATTTCCTTTGTAATGATATGAAAAGTTCTCTAAACCATTGTTGGAAGGGTATTGAGGCCTAAAAGACGACTTGATGCATATGATATATTTTTGTATATCGTGTGATATCCGATGTATTTGTAAAGTCTATATAAGAAATAGTAGATATGTAGAGCTCCTGTAGCCATAAAAGAGAATATGACTGGGTTGGAAGGTTGATAGTCACCTTGGAATGTAGAAAACTATATAAGCGCATTGTGCAGAGGATTGATTGCTAATCCTGACTTATGATCTCAATATAGTTGATCGTTATTTGGCTCTTACAATAAAATATACTTCCAGTTCATGTGACCTCTATCTCTCTGTCTCTGTAGTTTGTATGTTCTCCAATCTTTACTTTGCTGCTATGTAACTACTTCGCAATTTAGATGCTGCTATCCCTAGTTTTGCTACACACTATTTTAAGTGTTTTATATGAATTGAATCAATAATTCCCCTAGACTACAATTCTAACAAGTCCTGATGAGTTTGTTGTCGGGACCTAAAAATGCTAAGATGGCTACCAGGACAGTGGCATGTTGATAGATCGCTACAGGAGAAGATGAACCGTTTTGCGAAAGAGGAAGAGGTTGTGACAGGAATTTGTGCGAAAAGGATCTAAATAAAACACATATACGGAGATATCCATGAGATCTTTTGGCGTGAGCTTCCTGAGCAACTAGTCACATGGTTATCTAGACTGAAGCATTACTGTTTTAGACTTGGAGCCAAGGAGTATGTGTGGATTGAAGACAAGATAGGGTAATTGCGCAATTTGGATATTGAATGGATCCGCTCTGTAGATTATTGGTTGGGCACTGTTATTGACGGGTTTGAACCAAAATTGTTGTACAAATATTTTGCTCTTTTGATTCTGTTGAAGAATGGTGTATTAGTGGATTGTGAGGAAAATTTATCAAGCAACTACGCTTATTGGTGAAAATGTTGGTAGTGGAAAAGGCAATGGTGTCGATTCTGTGCAACACGGAGTAGTTTGGTAGGTGACAAATGGGAAAGGCCTAGAAACAAGGGCCAATGAAAGGTCCAAAAAAGATTATAAAGAAGATGAAATTTAGAAAGACTGCAAAGAGAAGCAAGGCAACTCAATAGAAGGGGAAGCACTAGTGTTGTGGTCGGGAAGTTCAAGACAACTGCGAGGAGTAAAGTAGGTAGAACGGACGAGGAAAGATGAAAGGAATTTGTAGAAAAGGTAGAAGAAGAAAAGGGCAAGGAAAATAGAAGTGAACAGGAGGGTGCGTAAGGAGCCGTGGACCTTCATAATGGAATTGGGAAAAGGATAAACAACAGACAAAGAAGAGGAAGAGGAAATGAGGGATAGGGAATTGGAAGTAGTTAGGAGTTGGTTTATGGTGCAGTTGGAACTTAATTTAGTGAAGCCATCTTGGAGACCTTGGCCTTGCATAGGAGGAGAAGAAATTTACATACAGGAAATTGTGCGAGTTCCATATAGGCCTAGAGAAGACTATAGTACCCCTCTTCTAGGATATATGCCCTTGGTTCCAGACATGGAATTAATTGCATGGGTTTATTCGAATGGATCGGAATAAATTGGAATTTTGTGAGAAATTACGGTATAAGGAGGAGGGTTGAGAGAATTTAGGGAGGAGTTGAGTAAACCATACATTGTGCAAGTAGAATTGACTTTGGCACTCACAAGCATAGACATAGATGAGCTTGTGAGAGGACCAAACATCAATCTTGGTAAACAGTCATTGCACATTTGTTTTCCTTGTGATACGTGAGAGGAGAAATGAAGGTTGTAGTAGTCATGACTCAGTGATCCTGAAGTACACAAAAGCTTTTCGGAATCTATGGAATCTAATACTAGTTCCTTGGAATTTGAGATTTTGAAGTGCACATCCAATTGCGCAAGTGCAAGTACGTGTCCAAACACTAATCAATCACCTGTGCAAACTAATTTGAATCCTGCGACCAGTTCAACTCAATTATGAGGAAGGCAACCAATTGTGGGAGGAAACATGGCGTATGTCACTAGCCTATATGGAAATTTGCAGATGTATGATGGGTCCACTACCTTGGAGCATTACTTGTTAACCTGTTATATTAGACGAGGTGCAAAAAGGATCACTTATGACAATACGAAGAAGTGTGAACTGATACAAATAATTCATTGTAGAGATTTGGAAATCTTAAATGCTGCACACTTGAGCACAATTTCCTTAGCAGAAGTCCGGGTTGCACTAATTTCAGAATTTAAAAGGGGCAAGTGTGTGAGTCAGACTATTCAAGATTTGAAGGAGATCAAGCAGAATGTAATGTCCCCTTCTCAAAATTAATGTAGAATGAAGACCCTTGGCCTATTCCTTGATTTCCCATAGGCTAAAGGTGTGAAGAAAAGGGGAATAAGTTAATAATATGACTAATCCAAAAAGTAATAGTATAAAGACAACTTACGTTATTATTCCAAAATAAAGGGGACTCTTTATTTTAAGTGACTTAATGTCAAAATAGAAAATAAGGAAGTCACTTTAAAAATTAAAAGTGCAAATATCCCACATGGAGCGCCCCACTTCGAAAAGAGAGACAAAAGATGATAAAAGGCAATGAGGGGAGGGTTCATGGGTATCTTTTCTACACACCACTGCAAATTGCGAGTCGGTTCTTGAGGACGAAAACCTTCTTCAACAATAAGATTTGGGGATGAAAATCCTCAACATCGACTTGGGTGATTTCATTCAGAGGCGACATTTGAGCACATATTAAGATCATCAGAGCTAGGTCATTATTCTCCAAGGTCGACGCAGGGGTTTGAGGGAACATTTGGTAAAATTGGGGGCTTTTTATAGTGATGCCATACCGTTGTGTTAGCATATGGATTTGCACGCATGCAAACGACATGCAACAGTGTGGGAACGAAGTCCCTCCTCAATGAAGGTGAGGTTGCCTGTATTGAAAACCAAAACTGTATTTACATCTGTACATTCAAAATTGTATGTGGGGGGTGTTTTGGAACATCAATGGAAGAAAAGTGAATGAAGGAAATAGAATAGAAAGAAGGAAAGGAGTGGAATGGAATGAACTGAAAGAACATGCAAGAGTTAGGTAAAAACAGAGCCTAATATTGCATGAAGAGGAAAGTTGAATAAGCAACACAAATAAAACGGAGTTTGAGTTAGCCAAACAAGAACATGCAAAAGGGAACACACATGAGCAAGTAGATAGTCAGAGCTTGATCACTGTGAACTAGAACAACTGATTACTAATGTTGACAATAAGATCAAAGATAATATTTGCATGCAAGATTCAAACACCTAACATCTAATGAACATAAGAACACCAAATGTCACAAGAGACAATGAATGAGACACAAAGTTCTTATTCTATTAACTCCAAAATGTTTTTCACAAAGAACACAAAGTTTCTTCTTGAAACAAAGCTTGCACAAAGGTATTTTCTTCTCCTCTCTCAAAGTCACCCTTACAAATGAGCCCCTGACTTCCTTTTATAACCCAAAAGTTGGTTACAAAGTAGTTAGGGTTTTACATGATCATTAAATAAGGCACTTAAGTAACTTTGACTTTTTCAACCAACTTTATTAAAAACAACTAAAAGTAGAAAACTCATAAGTTTCCTCAATCGTGAATTTAACAATAACATCATTTCAAATACCACTTTCAAAACATTCGCCAAAAACCAGTGTCTTATCCATTGGGGGTAAGGTCCGCCTATCTCAATCGTATGAGAAATGGACTGCCTCACCCACGAGAAAATATAGGAAATCATCCTACTATGTGTTTGACAAAACAAGGATCCTTATTCTTTGCCATTTCAAAAGATTTGAGCTTTTACAGTGCCTAGTGCATCTTCTCTTCTTCTGGAAAACAATTCGGGAGAAGACCAACCTCACAGGGTACTTGCATTTGAAGAATTTCACTTGGTATGGTATACAGGTTTGCAACTTTAGATTGGATTTCTTGGCAAAGATGTTTGATTTTGAAACATTGATCCATAGAAGAAGTGGAAAAACATCAACAGGAGTATACATTTTATGTTTCAATTTTGTAAACTGCTCCACTAGGTGTTTTACTGAATTTCTTTGGTTGTGTTCGTTGATGAAGGTGCACGGAATCTCTTCGATTAAGACCTGAATGGAAGAGAGCGCGGTATAGGCTTCATTGCACAAACTGTCAAACTGAATTACCAAGTCTTCTAGGATCATTTTTCTAGACTTGGCATGATTTAACCATAGAAGTCGTGTCATGCGATGATCAAATTCAAGTATCCCCTTTGAGGCTAAGAACGTAGATTCCATGTGGGTAAGATCCTGAAGACTTGGAAAAATCTGATCCAGTGTGATTAATTTTGTAATGAGGCACTCCTTGAATGGAAAAACTGGATCGAGGTAGGCATAAATGTTCTCAGATATTTTTATCAGTTCAGCAATTGTTTTCAACCCACCGCTTTCTATCTCAGAAACCCATGACATTAGAGTGTGTCCCAGAGTGATCACATCCTTCGATTGTTTGAGAATTTCTTGATCCGGGATAGCCATCATTCCAGGAACAGGAAAAGAAGATTCAATTGGGCTGATTAAATGTTGAACATATGAAATCAACTGATTCTTTTCTTCGAGTTGGGAAATTTGAGATTTGTATCTCTCTAGCCTTTTAAGCACATTATTCATTGAATCCTTTGCCATAACATCACTTTCAAAAGTGGTCTTACTAAGGGCTATCTTGGATACTTGATAATCAACGACTGTTGTGTCGCCATGATCCTTCTCAGTAGTAGGAACTGCAATTTCTGCAAACTTATCTCCGCTATCATCAATCAGTACTCTGGAGAAGACCTTAGGCTTTTTGGGCACGACTTTATTGGAGAGGGTAGAAAGAGAATCCAAATCAATGTTGGCCACTTTGACCAATCTCTCTCTTTTTTATTTCAGAGTCGACCAGGTCGGTGTTTCATTCATTAATTCGACACAAAAATGTTGAGAACTGGAAGAAAAATCGTCTTTGCCTTTCTCATGACTAAAACCAATAGGCAGTCATTTTGTGGCCTCAATCCTTGGTAAGTAGCATTTGCAACACATTCTTGATTATCCTCATGTTCTTGTGGAACATCCTTATACCTTGGTTGTTCGGAAGAATTAGATATCTGCACCACTGGGACTTGCTTGGACTTTAGTGTATGACATTGATGATTTGGATCTTTAGTAGGTCTATTAGAAGTCTCAGTGATGTGAATAGATGAGTTAGGGGTAGAAATACCAGAAACACGTTCTTTTCCTTCCCGAAGATGCACACTCTTTACTAATCCTTGAGACACTGCTTCTTTATTAGAGATAGGTTTGGGTAACCACTGGCTTTGCCTCTGAGATGCGTGTGATGATGTTGGTGGGGACTAGTGTGAAAAAGTTTGCACCACCTTTTTCTGTGTCACTCCTCCTTTCGCTAGCAACCTTTGTATTTCTAACATATGTGCCTGAAATGGGAGAGGATTGGCTATCTGATTCTCATACCACTTCATAGTCCTTTTAAGCACATGTTGGTTTATAACATCTAGAGAAGTTTCATCTCATCTACTCCAATCAATACCAGAGAGCGAAGTGAAAACTATCTGATCATAGGCAGAATCCATAAGATCAATTCCATTATCGGCATGGGTTAAGGGAGGATCCCTCAATCTGTAATTTTCTATCTGAGCCAATGTGAGACGAGAAAATTTTCATCGTCTTACCTCCCTGTCATCCACACATTCTGCCGAATAGTCTTCTATGTTTGCCTAGTGCTTATATCTTGCACTAGGGCCTTTTCCATGGATCCTTTTATATCGAATTGAGTCCTGCTTGTGAAAGGATTTATAGTTATGAGAGAAAATTCTTTTTCCATAAGTTCTGCACTGTGGGAATTTGGACATTTGTATTCCCCAATCTGAATTGGGAAATGAATGCCTCCTTTGCATTTGTCCACCAATAGGCAATGGATTTTGAAAAGCTGACGTGAAAGTTCCATCAACTCTATTTTATCGCTGACATATTTAGGAAGTCTGTAAGGAGCTCCCACAAATCCATCAACTCGTATATAGGAGTAAGAGGGAAACTGGATAAACCAATTTCCCCATTGTTTTATCAACGCCTTGGCATCTTTTGAAAATCTTTCCTCCGGGTTTCTCTTTAGTGACCGGATTATATAGAATAAGAAAGCATCGTTTACCCTCCGGAAATGGTGAGAACCGTTCTTGAACTCCAGCTGTGGGTAAAAGTGAAAAACACTATTCTTGCCAAGATCCATTGTACCACTAGTTGTTAGCCCTGAAAATATCCTCCTCCTTGCTACAACATAAATCAAACATGAGGTTGTTAGACAGAAATGACCTGTAATCGTTACCTCAAGCAATTGCTTATGGAGAGTATTGCTAACAATACTTGCCCAATCAATGAACATCTTTGCATGACCTGTAATCGTTACCTTAAGCAATTGCTTATGGAGAGTATTGCTAACAATACTTGCCCAATCAATGAACATCTTTGCATCAAGAATGATACAAATGAACTTGTACATCCAAGGATGCGAATTTTTGGTAGAAGGAAGACAAAAAACCTTGCTGAGGAGAGTAATCATATCCCCTATTTCTTCATGAAACTCTACCTGAAACAATTCTTTGGGAATTCTTGATGTGTGAGTCTTTGGTTTGACCAACCAATTTTTATTAACCATCTTCGACCATCTCAAAGGATTTTCAGCCCAGAACTGTTGTGCCGATTCTTGTGTGATGTTAGCATTCTCTTCATGGAGTGGCACTCTTAACAAATCTTTCATATGATCTGGAGAATTGAGCAGAAAAGGTTCATTTCTGTCATTAAAATTTCCCTGACGCTCAAGGTCATAATGTTTAGCACAAGCTAAGACAAATTCGGGGCATTGTATGGAAACGGGAAATGCTGCCGCTTGAGGTAAGCTGCAACAATAAAGCCTTTTTGAGAAAATAGTCCTCCCTTCCCGTCTTACCCTGTCACAGAATTGAACCATATCTACATAATGCATATCGGCATCCAAAATATTATCATATGCTGAATTTAAAGACGATGTTGGAACTAATCCTTGGTATGCATATTTTAGTGCCGACTTATTAGAACGTTCACCCATCATGATTTTTTTTTTAAAACTCGGAAAGTGAAAAGAAAAACCAAGACACTGGAAAGGTGCCGGGTCTAAGTCTCCAGACCACCATTGTCGCAAGAACAATACGTCTCTTTCTATTATTTATAATTTAAAATAAAATAAAATAAAAAGATATTTAGTGAATGCCGAAGTCAAAATGACCATACAATAATATTGAGGCGAAGCTCAAATCATTATCGAAAAATAATAAAATTTTAGATCATTTTAACACTTCCGGCAATGCGTGCATAGTATCCTTGCTATTCTTTTCTAAAAAAAAAAGAATAATAAATAAAATAAAACAGAATTTTAATGCATTCATGGGTTCATGTTTTGAATTTTTTTTTGCTTATCCTTAGCATGCGTGGGTAGCCTATTTTGGATTTTTGTTTACTTATGCATGCATGGGTAAAACAGATCAAATTCCTCCTCCAAAACTTGTGTGGAATTTTAACATATCAAATTTCTCCTTCCCAAGAATGCGTGGAAACTATTCTGGATTGCTGCGTGAAATCTGACTTCAAGCTTGTGGCTGCGTGGGCAAGACAGAGTTATTTCTCCTTCCTCTTAGCATACGCAAACTTCTCAATATTTGTTTTGTCTCTTTTGCATGCTGCGTGGGCGAAATCCTCAACTACTGGGTGGATTTTTGTATGCGTGGAAACTTCTGGTGACTTTCAAACTAGTTCTTCCTTCGCCCCCAAGCATGCGTGGAAATTGTTTGAGCTGCTACGTGGATCTCCCTCTATTTCTCTTTCTTCTCCCAGGCGTGGATTCTTTCCTCTTGACCTGCGTTTTCTCCCTCCTCCTTGGTTGCATGGAGAATGATTTTTATTTATTTTGTTGTGTGGAATATCTCTTCTACCCAATGCGTGGGCTGTTGGCTACATCTCCCTCTCTCTGGTTGTGCGTGGAAATGCTTGATTTCAACCTTCTTAGATAAATCTGCAATAAACAACTTCCAGAAACAAATTCATCATGTGATCAACCTGGCTATGGTATGCGTGAAAGATCTTTACTGGCTTATTTTCTTCTGCACAAATCAACAACAAACAAAAACAAACCTCCAGCTATGGGAAATTTCACATTCTTTGTTGGATAAGGGATTCATTTGGGTTTCCAGATCAATCCTTGCATCTGCATGAAATTGCCTTTTCCTGTGCAAGTGTGGATCTCAGAAACTTCCTGCTATTGCTTCGCTCTAATGGAGAAAACTACCTAAAACTCTCAAGGTTACCTGGCTCTAGCTAATGCCTGTGCCAGGTTTCCGTGTGAAAGCCCGGTAGTGTCCGTAGAATAAGCTTTTCTTTCTCCAGGCTTTGGATATCTGCAATATCTCCTTGTTTCTCCTTCCCAATCTCCTCTGCTTCAGCAACCTCTTGTAACCGTCTTCTCATCAATTTCTGGATGATAGAGGAAAAATTAAAATTATCTACGGGAATTGGAAGTGGAAGAAAAATTGCCCCCGGCACTTGCTCACGATAGTTATGACAATTAATAAAATGAAGAAAAGTTCTCCCAAGTTTGTCGAACAACTTCTATGAGTATTAAATTAATATTTATTAATTAAAAACCCTAAAATTTAATAAATATTAATTTTATTAAATAACAGGGTAAATATTAATTAAACAATTAAAAGACGGTTTGTGGCGTAGCGGGAGAAGGGCTCATTCAAAATGGATGAAACGAAAGCCAAAATGACCGTGAGAATAATACGATTGCGATGAAGGAGAACAATCACGCAAGATAAAACTTGAATTTTTTTTATTTTTTAAAAAAAATTTATGTTTACTAATTTTGCGAAGTCAAAATTAGCTGATAACAAGCAGCTGATGAAGAGGGCTTCCAGGTTGAATTCTTCAAGTAGGGTTTTGAGGCATTTAGTGTTTATTTGACTGATCTCTTAAATCAGGTGGTCCGCCAAGGTTTCCTGCCTACATAGTCTCATCATGTCATTCACCCGACCTACAAAGTGGGAACGACTTCCGATCTGAATAACTACAGGACTATTATGGTGGGCCACTCTTTCTCCAAACTCTATGCCACGGTCCTTCACAGGATGTTGTCTGATGATTTGGAGGATGAGGTCAGGTTAATTTTCGACCTGGGTATCACACTGTTGACCACATCTTCACCCTTAGGACTATTATTGAGGAGGGCCGACACCGCTCTTCGAAGGTCTACTGTTGCTTTATGGACTTTCAGAAGCCTTTGACTCATTACCTTGCATGGCTCTCTTTCAGAGGCTTAGGGACATTGGTATTTCTTAGATTCTTATTGTTGCCATCATGCGTCTCTATGAGTCTGTCCTTGGTCACCTCCAAACTATTCTCGGGATGTCGGACTTTATCAAAAGTACCACTGGGTTTAAACAGGGTTGCCCCCTGTCCCCTACTCTTTTCAGTATCTACATTGATGAACTAGAATCTTTTCTTCGGGAACATATTCAGGAACGAGATGGGTGCCTTCTTCACCATGTTTTGATTTCTATTCTCCTGTTTGCTGATGATATTGTTTTACTTGCCTCTTCTCTTGAGGGGCTTTAGAGACAACTTGGTGCACTTGCTTTATTTTGTGATCTCCGGCATTTGACTGTCAATCTTGGTAAGACCAAGGTCATTGTCTTCAACGGGTTGAAGACTTCTCACCTCCATTTCTTTTTCAGGGGACAAGAGGTTGAAATCACATATGCATATACTTATTTGGGTGTCCAGTTCTTAGGACCTAGATTCAGTATGAGGCATGCCCTTCAGCCGTGTGTGAAGAAAGGTTATGGGTCTCTTGCCACTCTTGAGCCACAATGCTTCCGACACCACTTTCAAGACATTTCCTCTAAGATGTCTCTAATGGTCTCTCTCATCCGAGCCACTGTTCTCTATGGGTTTGTTGTTTGGGTGCCCTCCCGTTTAGCTACGGATTGGGCGTCAGCTGAGAGAGTGTAGACTATCCTCCTTCGTCGCTTCATCAGATGTAAGCAAACGGTTCCTCAGTTGATTATTTTATCCAAATTTCACACTAGACCTTTCCGTCTGGAGACCCTTTTTGACATTTCGGCCTTCATGCACCAGGTCGGGAGGTTTGGGGATTTCTTCGATGAGTGGAATAGGTACTCGTATCTCGCTTATTGTTCCTTTATGATTATTGCTCAGGATATAGGCCGTTGTTGGTTCTCCGATACTTAGAATTTATTGGATTTTGTTGGTATTCAGATTGATCATCTTCCCCGCTTTCATTATTCCCTGAATGCTCCCAGTCACCTTCTGCCCACCAAGCAGGTGTTGAATAGGTCCATTAGAGAGGATATTTACAAGTGCTTTATTCAGACTACTTGGGTGAACCCGCATGACGGCTTGCGTTATAAGATAGCCTTTTATGTAGAGCATTTTCTTGAGATCGGTGACGGACTCATCATCCGCCCCCAGTACACCTTTCTCCATTGGATGCATGCCCTCCGCATACCCCTGGGTCAATTTCGGGTGGGCTCCAACAAATTGTATTGTGAGACGGATCATCATATTGACCACGATGACAAACTTTGCAGGCTCTGTAGCCTCGAGGAGGTTGAGACTGAGGACCATTTCATCTTCCGCTGCCCCATATACTATAAGATCAGGGGACAATTTCATTGCGTCTTCAGAGGGGTTTAGACCCTCCTTATTTTCTTCAAATATATTGACCAGAGGTGCCTTGCCCTCTATATTCGTGAGTCTCTAGAGCTCCAGGTCCCGATTCTTCAGCCACCTCCGAGAGTCATTTCCACGAGATGGATTACATCTTTCTTTCCGGTTCTACCTGCAGTGGGTCGTACCAAATAGCAAAGCCACTCATATCCTGTTACAGGGCATAGATCAGTTCGTTCCCATCTAGACCTTCACAGCTCCCCTAGTGGCCACCACCCGGCTCGGCAGCATACACGTCTCAGAGGGCAATCCATATCTACTTGCCTCCCTGGCCGTCATTCTAGTCTTAGATCTCTGCGGGGGATGGGGCCCTTGCCCCGCTCTTCGAGGAGCCATTCCATCAGTAGCTAGGAGGGATGTGACTACCATTTCTGAGTAGACAGCTCCTTGTCAGTCCCCTCCTTCATTCTCTTTTGTGCTTTCCTTCCCCCATCTGTTTCATTGTCCCTGTCTGTGGGGATTTTTTTTTTTGGGGGGTTTTTTCTTGTTCTTCTCTTATTCTTTCTTCTGTTCTCGGGGAGTCATTTTGAGTCTTCCCCACTTGTACTTTGTATATTATTTGGACTGCAGTCTCATTGATCTACTTTTGTGGTCATTTGTTGGACATTAATAAATTTATCATATCTTATCTTATCTTATCTTATACAAGGTTATTTCATTTCACGATCATAGTATATAGTAGCATTACCGTTCAGAGACAAATCAACAAAAGGAGCTTTTGGAGCTCCTTTCTAACCAAACCTGTGGGTCCGTCTCAACCAAGGCAACACTTATATTTGGTACAAGCCATTGTTCTCACCTTATAAAAATATTAACAGGTCTGTCATGTGTCTAATGCTATTGAAGTAGGAACCAGACACATGACCCAACACCTCTGTGCACATACATTTTATTGTCATGCGTCTAAATGTGTTTTAAAACAATCTTGAAAGTTTCATGAATTATTTTAAGCTTCATGCCTAGTTTTACGCAAGCTTTACATCCCAGATAGATCTGTATCAGCTAGCTACGTTTATTTTATATCCTTATTTTGCAGCTTTTTGTTCGAGTAATGGGTTTGCTGAGCTTTACTTGTAGCTGCAAACTGGCTAGATCAATATATATTTGAACAAGCAATATTGGATGAGGAAGATAAAGGGGACAAAGATGAATATGTTGATGAACTTGACATGGATAACAAATTATATGACAGCGGAAATGATAGCTATTGGATTCAAGATCAATATGAAGATCTTCAGCTTCCCAAGCTAATTCTAGTACTCTCTCTCTCTTGGTTTATTAGTATTTGATTATGAGGGCCTTGCTATATTGTGTTTAGATCTATAGAGTTTATATACTATACTAGTTAATATATCCGATGCTCTCTCTTTCTCTCTCCCATTTTTTTAGTATTTGAAGATGTGGGCCTTGCTATATTGTGTTTATGTATGTAGAGTTGATAGATGTATATTAATCAAGATATCAGACACTGACAAACTACAGCTGACAAGGATGTTGACTTAATTGTTGCTCGTGCACGGCAATGATAGCTATTGGATTTAGGTTCAATATGAAGATCTTCAGCTTCTCAAGCTAATTGTGGCTCTCTCTCTCTCTTAGTTTATTAGTATTTGATTATGAGGGCCTTGCTATATTGTGTTTAGGTCTATAGAGTTGATATACTATACTAATCAAGATATCTGATGCTCTCTCTTTCTCTCTTTCATTGTTTTAGTATTTGAAGATGTGGGCCTTGCTATATTGTGTTTATGACTGTAGAGTTGATAGATCTATATTAATCAAGATATCAGACACTGGCAAACTACAAATGAAAAGGATGTTGACACAAATGTTGCTCCTGCAGAGTGAAAGGTGAAAAGATGAATGTTTATATCGACATGCCATTTGGCAATGTTTCATGTTACATTTAAAACAAATTATAATCATTATGAAGCTATCTAAAGCTCCTTGCATTGTCATCTTTTCTTTTCTGACTTGGGGAATTTGAGTCCTTTGTCTTTCTAAGTTTATCATCATACAAGTTTGACTCTAGATCGTAGGATCAGAGGGATTTAAGACCGTGAACAGTGTATACAGTTGTACAAATTGCATGGGAAAATTAGATGGAATGAGGAATTTATCTTAAAATAAATTGTGATGCAATAGGAAAAATGAGCGTATGAGTAAAAAATATATATCATTTGAGGAAATATTTTGTGGTTCATCTAGCATTTCTGGATGTTTTAGTGGTATAAATCATTGAACTATGCCATGCATTCTATGAGATAAGATAAAATAAGATAAATATAGTAATGTCCAACGAATGACCACAAAAGTGGTCAATGGGACTGCAGCCCAAACAATATACAAAGTGCAAGCGGGGACAATTCAAAATGAGATCCCAAAAACAGAAAAGAAGAGAAAAGACGGCAGAAAGGAGACCCGAAGACAAAACCCCCACAGGTGGGGGCAAAGGAGCAAGCGGGGGAGAAAAACGAGAGAAGCAAAGAAGGGAATGAGAGTTACTAACTCTTTTTGATGTATCTTTTAGAGATTGATACTGTGGTTGTGTGTTTCTCGTACCATTTATTATTCTACATTTTATTTTTTTAAGGTTTACTTTACTTCGTCTTTCATGTCTTTTTAGGTGGGACATGCATTATACACTCTTTTTACTACTATAATTTTTGGTCATACTTTTGAAGTGGTGTCCCCAAATTTCACTCTAAAATCCCCATGTTGAAAATTTTCGTACTTTTAAAATAGCGGGTCGTTTTGTGTTTTTATTGCCAGAAGATGCCTGTATTGCGTTAAGATATTCCCAGTGAATCACGTGAGGCAATTTCGACAAATATCTAGATGCCGAAACTCGTTTTATCCTTTCGTCAAGTTTTGTCTGCGGAAAGATTATATTTAATTATTTAAAGCCCCGTTTGAAGTAAATTGTGCTTCGGTTTAGCCCTGTTGAAGTTTTGCATGTCAATGTTCACATATACCAGTAGGGTTTTCACCAGGAATGGATCTTGGGATTTGTCTGTGACTATCGACAACGTTTTTATTATTTTTTGCGTGTTTTTTTCTATGAAATTTTCCTAGGTCAATTCCTTCGGCAGTACAGTTTGTTTTCTTGCCTGGAGTACCTAGAGATCATCTGCAGCCGCCATGCCAAAAGGAATCAGCCTTAGGAAGTCTTCTCTTTAAAAAGACAAAGTCGTGCACAAAAAAGTCTCTCCCAGGCAAGTCGCATTTTTGGGAATGGATGGATTTAAGCTGCTGCGAGATTTTTGGTCGTAGCAGGCAGGTGGGAATTTTGTGCTTGCCTTGTAGGGTACTTTTTCCATGAAGGCAAAGTCACTTAAGTCACGATGGGAAAATTAGAGGCAGCAAGCAGGCGGGAATTTGTTACCTGCCTTGCAGGGTGAAAATTCCCATTATAAAATAAAGAAAAATCACTTAGGGCATTGATGGGAATTTGTTACCTGCCTTGCAGGGTGAAAATTCCCATTATAAAATAAAGAAAAATCACTTAGGGCATTGATGGGAATTTCTTACCTGCCTTGCAGGGTAAAAAATCCCATTATGGAAGTCAAACAACTTAAGTGGATGAAGGGATTTTTTGAGCTGCAGTGCAGGCTGGATAATCGCATCAAAATTGACTTTTTAAATATAGAAATCAGCATGCTAAAAAGTGCGACCCATTTGGAGGAAAAATAATACTTTTTGAAGTATTTATTAATGGATTTAATTCCTAATTTTGGCGCATGATATTAAGTGAAAGTAGAGGACTAAAAATAAATTAAATTTATTTATTTAATGGCAGCCATGAGCATGCAAATTTGGCCACCCAAGTTGGAGGAATAAACATGTTTGTTTATTAATTAATTGCCAAGAATAACACGGACAATTATTAGAAATAGAATGTTAAGGGTTATATAAGTATGGGCTGCCATAAGTGAAGGTGTAATTAATTCTTTTTGCAAAGGATTGCAGCCCAGACAATTTTGGCGCCCAAGGAGGGAGAATTGTTGAGAAGCTTCAAGGTTTGACGCCTAGGATTGGAGGAGCTTGTTTTAGGCTTGGTTAATTATCTGCATATTGGTACAGGTGCCCGAGTGCAGTTGAAAATATTTGTGCTTGTTTTGCATGCAAGCAAAGCCTCAAATTTTAGGGCAGCGGGCTTTATATGCAGATTTTTATGATAAAAATTATGTGTTCAGGCTCTGGAATCCGTCTTTGTCTGAATTAATTGCAGGTATTCATTACAGGTGATCATAAAAGTGAAAGAGAGTGCAAATCAATGTCAGATACATTGAATATGTCCTCCAAATATGAAGAAATTGCCAGATCTGCACCAATTGCAAAGGTTTCTGGCATAATTAAAAGAAAAAGAGTTGCTCAGACAAAGATTGCTCTAGCCATGGCAAAGCGGGATGAAAGGGTAGGCTCTGCGGAATCATGCATAACTTCCAGATTTGCTGAAGTCAATGATACAGATACAGGCCATGCACCTGTCATTGATTTAATTGTCAGATCTGCACAAATCAATCCAATTACAAAGGCTTCCGGCAAAATTCATCCTCTTGTTTCTGACGCAGCCCGTGTAGAAGTCAGTGCATGGAGAATTCCTTCTAGGATCCATTGTGTGTGCTCCCAACCTTCCAGTTGAAGCCTTCATTGAATTTACCTGTACTTTCCTTCACCCGGAGTGTTTTCCAAAAATTTTAATTGCTCATATGCAATTAAAAAAAAAGGTGATGAGTTTTGCCTGAATTATTTACGGCAAACATTGCATTGATGCATGTACTAGAGAATAACTGCAAAAGCTTCAAGGATAAGGGGGAAGACAAGTCAAAGGCAATACCCGCAAGCAAATTACATTCTAGATCCAGCTACTTCCAGATCCACTTTGGTGAGAATTAAAGGCAAAAGAATCAATTGCATGCAGAATATGAAAAAGAACAAGACTGCAACTTTCCTCTTTCTTCTTCTTTCTCTTATTTCCTCCGACAAAGTAATTGAGTGATCAATTAAATTATAAAAATTAAGTCATCGGTTTAAAAGCCATTATTTGAAGAAGTCAACTACTTGGAAATAGGTTCTATCTATGTGCATGCAATCAAATCTGTAATCTATTGATTGAGTTGCACATCTTCCCTCTTTCATTCCTGTGTTTTTATTATTTTCCCCTTTAGATATTTTCTTTCTTTAACAATTGCTTACTTGCTTCAAAACTATACAACTATGGTTCATGAGCTGCATGGTTAAATTAATACCCACAAATAGATACTAGCATATTTAACTGATAAATCTTACACGAGAGCCTCACTGGTAAATGAGGGAGATTTATCTCATGACTGCCTAGGTTTTTTAGCTATGCAGAAAATCTATCCAACATAAAGTCACATCGACTGATTTTGGTTAAAATAATTTTCACTTTCCACATTTCATTTTTACGATGTCTTCAAAGTATTGGACATTTGGCTAATATCAGTTTCCTTTTAGTAGTGGGTATTCAGCTGGGCCAAAATTGCAAGGTATATTTTAGTATCCTTGTTTAGAGCTTCAAGGTATTCGACATATAGTTTCTGTTTCTTCTCTCTCCCCATGTAGCTGGTTCAACTCTCTAGTAAAGACCATTAGTCTAGCATTAGGAGCAGATTGTACTGTTTTACACCAGTCGTGAGTGGGTAGGTGGTTGGAGGACTCCTGTGAGATCAAAACCACAACCTTGAGTAGAGTAAATCTAGTTGATTGCGAGCACAACCTGATCTATAGATGTTGGTGAGAAGTACCCACTTCTTTTAGTTATGTTTGTAAGCTTTTCACACTATTCAATTGATCATACATTATAAGGTCAGTGGTTGAGTTATTCAAAGCAGTGGTGCTCATGCTCTTTGGTTGCATATAGAAAATGACCTCTCTATCATACCCTCAAGGTGCATTTTCCATCTCTTAATCTCAATCTAGTCTATTTAATTCATGTTATGTTGTGGAGTTTGTTTTCATATGTGGAAGTGTTGAAAACTGTACACTATCCACAGTTTTCTCGCCGGTAAAGTAGTTTTATGAGTGGTCCAGGTAAAGATCATTGGCAGGAAGTAAAGTGGTTCCTTCGGTACGTAAGAGGAGTTGGATTGTTTCGTGCTATAGTGGATCGGACACCACTTTGAGTGGTTATGTAGATTCAGACACGGCTGGAGATAAAAAGGAACCACAGTGAGCTGGAACCACGGAGGCTGAGTGTGTTGCTACCACATAGTCAACCAAAGAGATTATTGGGTTACAACAATTGCTTGAGGAGTTGGGGCATAAACAAGAGGAAGGGAAGTTGTCTAGTGATAGTCAGACTATTATACACCTAGCTAAGAACTCTACTTTTCACTCTAGGACGAAGCATATACAGTTAAGGTACCATTTCGTTAGGACAAATTTGGAGGAAGAGAAGTTGAAGCTAGAAAAGATTCATACTAGTCAGAATCTTGTAGACATAATGACCGGTCACAAGGGAGAAATTGAAGCTATGTTCATCTTTGGTTGGTCTTCAGAGACAACAATGAAGGGTTGAGAAGCTTGCTCAGAGGAAAACTTGTCTCCAAGTGGGAGATTGTTATCTTGTGTAATGTCCCCTTTTTCAAATAAAAATTAAATTAAGAAAAAAATCGATTTGCACATGTAAGGGAAAATCGATTTCCTTGGGATTATAAATATTTGTTTTTAGAGGTAAATCAAGTTACCAAGCAAGTTGCATTTTTTAGGATCATTTAATAATTAATATTTGGGATAAATTGATTATTTCTAAGCATGGGTCGATTCATATGGGCATCTTTCAAATAAAAATTAAATTAAATTAAATTAAGAAAAAAATTAAAATTAAATTAAGAAAAAAATTGATTTCCTTGGGATTATAAATATTTGTTTTTAGAGGTAAATCAAGTTACCAAGCAAGTTGCATTTTTTAGGATCATTTAATAATTAATATTTGGGATAAATTGATTATTTCTAAGCATGGGTCGATTCATATGGGCATCTTTCAATATGGACATGATTTTGACCATTTTTTATGCTCATTTATGTGGCTACTAATTACCTCTGCTAAATTGACTTGTGTAGAGGGTTTCAACAATTATTACAAGAGATTTTCTAATATTTTATAAGCTGCTATTATAAACTGTTAATTGCAGATCTGAAAACTACATTTATTGGGTTAAAAAGTGAAGGGAACATGTTGGATTAAATTTATATCTTGTGCCCTAACCCTAGCGACTTGTTATCCAGATTTGGGGGTTGTTTTTAGTGGGTTACAGTTGACTAAAAATTCTGATTGTGGGTTCATTTGAAAGATTATAATTTTATCTTCTAACTGCATTTGGTTTCATACAAGAGTTATATCGCTATGGCATCATTCGCAATCAATATTGATGGCATGGAGGGAAAGGTTTTTTATTCATCTCGTGGTATTAGACAGGGATACCCTCTCTCAGTCTTTCATGATCATGAGAAAAGGTTTGAACATTCTTGACCAAGATAAACACCAGAACTTCATTAAAGGACTTCTAACAATTCCCTAGGCCTTGGGCATTCCCAATTCTTGTTTATCAAAATAGGGATAAGCATGCTCCATGTTTATCAAAAAGCCTCATTAAAAGCAGTCAACGTTCACAAATTTTCAATATCCTATTTCCATGTTACTGACATAAGAAAGTGCCCCATTCTAACGACTCCCTACGCCGCAGCCATTCCCATTTGATGTTTATCAAAAAAGAGATAAACATGTTCCATGTTTATCAAAAAGCCTCATTAAAAGCAGTTAATGTTCACAAATTTTCAATAAACTATTTCCATGCTATTGACATAAGAAAGTGCACCATTCTTGGTATTTAAAGTTACAAGGAGGTTCAGCTGCCAACTGCATATTTGGGATTTCCACTACATCAACGGTCTCTATCTTCCACAATATGGGATTCACTAATGGATCACATTGAAGGAAAATTGCACCATTCGACCAATAAATGCCTTTCACTTTTAGGGACTCTCTAGTTGATTATGTCAGTTAACTTTAGGTGATGCTTGTATATCTTATGCCCATCTTGCACTATCTAAGAAGGTGGAAGTTACTATCACACGGAACATAGATTAATGTGAAGAGAGGCTACTGACCATTTTAAGTTCCCATTGTTGGGATTTCCACTACATCAATGGTTTCTATCTTCCACAATAATAGATCACATACAAGGAAAGTTGCAACTTTGAACCAGTAAATTCCTTTCACTTTTAGGGAATCTCTTGTTGATTTTGTTGGTTAGTTTAGGCTATGCTTGTATATATTATGCCCATCTTGCAGTAGCGGAGAAGGTGGAAGTTAGTATCACACGCTACAGAGATTGATGTGGAGAGAGAATAGTGACCATTTGATGCAAGAGCATCATCTCCTTCTTGTAAATATGACATGATGTCATCATGTTTTGGCTTGTGTATAATAATAACTAAGATGTTCTCTTAGTGTCTGGTCTCACACTGTAAGTGAAGAGAAGATACCATGAAGTTGAGGTCCAATAGCAAGGTTTTTATCAAAAGGAAGAGCAATAAGATTGGGAAGATGATTGACACCTCTGAGTGGTAGGGTTAAGCAAGAAAAGAATATTTCATACGTGCATGAAAGTTGCTAAAAGGGTTTATTGACTTTGAAACGGAATTCTTAAGCACAAAATACTATGGTATTGTGATCAAATTCTAAGTGGGAAGCCCTCCTAAACCTCACTGGTAAAGTAGATTTTTTGAGGAAGATTCCAACTAAATTATGAATTTCTAGCCTTGGAAGTCGATTTCAATCATTTTATGAGCAAAAGTACCTTACCGAGCTCTTAGGGAGACACCTAGGGTTTATAAGGCAAAAGGTTAATTTTCTCGAGAATAAACTAAGAGGGTTTTCCCTCACATTCTCTAAGAGGGTTTTCGTACTCCAGAGGCAATATACTAAGGGTTTTCGTCCTTAGAATACTTTAATACAAAAGCACTTGGCTTAAGATCAAATTCAGAAATGATAAGTGATTACAATGGTACTCTACCCAAGCCGCCCCTCTCCTTTTTATAGGAAATATATTACAAAATGACCTTTCATCATCCAATGAGAAAAGAGTGCCAAAATACCCTAAAAGTATGCCCAAACCTAGGCGCACTTCCTCCTTGAATAAATAAACATTAAATAATGTTTTATTATTTTCCCTAAGGTCTATTTGGCCTCCCATGCCCAGTCGCACTTTTCTTGGGAAGAGTGATAACTTTTATCCTTTCTAAACTTACTTTCCTTCCTTTGTCCAAGTGGCATTTTCTTGCCTAGGGATGACAAACATAGCATGGGTCTCTTTCTACTTTCCCTAGAAAGGATACAACATAATATTAGATCCAATGCACCTATTTAGAGATTACAAATTTATTATTAGTCAAATAAATTAATACAAGTGCTTTATTAATATTTTTTTGCATTTTGTAATAACTTATTATAACTTAAGTCACCCTTATATTTTTCCTTTGGCCGTTGGGTTGACAAAATGGGTCAAAAGTCTTCGATTGGGAAAAGGAACATTACAGTCCTCCCTTCCCAAAATTGCTTGCCCTCAAACAATTTTGATCTTGTTTTGTCCAAGTGTCATGCACAAGAGACAAAACATGTTGAAATGTTCTACCAACCTGGCCCCTGTACCTATCAAGTGAGCTATCACTTGCCACCATATTCCATCAACAAGTTGCTCATATATTTGGACCAATGGTTCAATAAACTCCAAAATGAAGACTTCATCTTCTACCATATCATGCATCTCATGATGAAAATAGGTTGGACTAGGCAACAATAAATAAGATGCATTATTATGTTTATCATACCTTGGAGTATTGCAAACATCCACGTCAATCTTGGACTTCACAATGGCTTGACTTTGTTGCACCAATTCCCCTTCATTCTTGTCTGGAATGGGATGAATATTGTTGTGAACCAGCTGCTGCGATAATTGAGACGACATATCTTCTTCCACACCATCTTTAATATGTGCAATCAATCCTCCTTTGAAAGGTATTTCCATGCTCCCTGTTGCCCTCTCTTGAGGAATGACATTCCTCATACCCTGGTGCCCACTAAGCGAAGACATCTTTTCCTTGAACTCTTGTAGGTGTTGTCTTGCTTGAGCGGCTACCAACTTAGAAGCTCTAGCTCTGCTATTCCATTCCTCACACCTCTCAAGATTTTCCGTTACATCATCCTTGCTTGCATATACAAATTTAATCTCCTGAGATGGAATAATTTCTCTAGCAAGCAAAGTTCTACTAACACAATTATTTTGTTCAATGGAAATCATACCTATTGAAGCTTCTTCTTCTCCCTTTGGTTTCAGATCTGATTTATCTTCATGTGTTAAATCAACATGTCTATCAAATTCATCACATAAATTTTTGTATACCTCATTAGAATTTGAAGACACCAAAGTGCTCTCATGAAGAGTTGTATCATCCATCTGTGAAGATTCTCTGTTCCTTCCACGTATCAACCATTCGGAAGCTATAGTGTGATATTCCTCTTTTTCTTGCTCAGTCTTGTAGCCAATCTTCGGGTGCATGTCCATGTAGTCCATGAAAGGAAAATTCTCCTTAACATCTTGAGGAAGAATGTTATGCTCCTCAAATATGCTAATCACTTCTGCTTCCTTGTCTTGAGGTGTTAAAACTTTGTGAATAGAAAATGATGATGATGATCTAGGCCTCCGATCTTGTCTGACCCTCAAACTGTCTCTTCTACCTCTTGACCTATCCACATCCATTCTCTACATAATCTGTTGCATGGGCCGTATCATCTGCTGATGGGTAGTAATCATAGTCCTAAGAAGATCGCTATCCATATTCCATGGACTTCCATGATTCAACTCTATCACCAACTCTCGTGGTTACATCAAATCAACAAACCCTCCAGGTGGGAGGAACATTGCTCTGATACCACTGAAAGATCCCCAAATGGATCTCTTTATACCCCAAAGAATTTTAAATCAAACAAAACAACAAATACAGATTTTCGTATGATATGGCAATTTCCCTAATGCAGATATGAAAAATGCGACTAGGGTCTAATAGAGAAATGAATAAAAATAACACCCAATGGTAATATTTCTGATTTCTAATGATCACCTAGGTATTTAGAGACTGAATTATACAGGAAACTGACTTTTTTTATTACAGCTGATACAACCCAGAAAATCAGATTTGAAGTCTGATAAAAATCTAATGTTTATGAATATAAAATAGGCTGGAATTTAATACAGAAATCTGCAGATGTTAAATGATTGAAACAACAGTATAAACCTTCCCAAAAATTACAGAAAACACTTCATTTGATCCATAAAAATTAATGCAACATACAACAATAAGTTTCAGACCTGAAATGTCTTCAAAACACCTCCAAATGGCCAAAAGATGGGTCGCTTCATTGGATCAAAATGGCACAACCCAATTACAATCTTTATTCTTCACACCCCGGCACAAGATCTATCAACTAATGACTGAAAATACTGAAAATACTCATGCTAGCACAATAGAATTTTCTGTGTGGAGATCCCTCACATTCTCTAAGAGGGTTTTCGTCCTCCAGAGGCAATATACTAAGGGTTTTCATCCTTAGAATACTTTAATACAAAAGCACTTGGCTTAAGATCAGATTCAGAAATGATAAGTGATTACAATGGTACTCTACCAAGCCGCCCCTCTCCTTTTTATAAGAAAGATATTACAAAATGACCTTTTCATCATCCAATGAGAAAAGAGTGCCAAAATACCCTAAAAGTATACCCAAACCTAGGCGCATTTCCTTCTTGAATAAATAAAAATTAAATAATGTTTTATTATTTTCCCTAAGGTCTATTTGGCCTCCCATGTCCAGTCGCACTTTTCTTGGGAAGAGTGATAACTTTTATCCTTTCTAAACTTACTTTCCTTCCTTTGTCCAAGTCGCATTTTCTTGCCTAGGGATGAAAAACATAACATGGGTCTCTTTCTACTTTCCCTAGAAAGGATACAACATAAGATTAGACCCAATGCACCTATTTAGAAATTACAAATTTATTATTAAGTCAAATAAATTAATACAAGTGCTTTATTAATATTTTTTTGCACTTTGTAATAACTTATTGTAACTTAAGTCACCCTTATATTTTTCCTTTGGCTGTTGGGTTAACAAAATGGGCCAAAGGTCTTCGATTGGGAAAAGGGACATTACAGACTGCACATGTATAATGATGCGTGAGAGAGGGACGTTGGAGAGGCGTTGAGACTAAGGGGAACAATGTCTGACGGAGGTGATGAGAACCCTGCAGAAGGCGAGGGACCGTAGGATCATATCTTACCAGTATTGAGGAAGGGCAATAGGACCCCTTTGGCATCAGATGATAGTGATTCTGAGGAAATACTGAGAACCGTTGGCACACATCTGAACCATCCCAACCACTTACCCCTTGCACATGATGCTTGGAATCCATAAGTTGTTGTAGAAGATCATCATAGTGAAGGTGAGGAGGAAGGTACTCAAGTATCACCACGTTGGGTTGGAGATACAGGTAAACATGTATTGGTATCAACTTAGGAGGCGCAATAAATTAAGGCAGCGCAACAGGTGCCCGTGTTTGCTCTGACCTTGTTTGGAGGTAAAAGGAGTGGCATACTACCTATTGGAAGCAATCATGTTGGTGGCGTTATACGAAAAATAGTTAGAGTGCAGTTCAACACTACTACGGGGATGCAAGGTAGTACTTCTACAGGTAACTAGGTCACGATGGGAGGATCAGGAGGATCATGACCTCCACGTCTTAGAGGAAATCCTAGTGGAGGATCAGACTCAGGATCTGACCCCACTCCAGAACGAGGACCGTAATAATCACAACCTCATCAACCATAAAAGTAGACCCCTCAGATCTTCTTTGAGATGTCTCTTCACTTACCATAGTATAGAGGTGTGGAAGATGCAACAAAACATGTGCACGAGTGGTGATTTTTAATGGAGAGCCAAGGGAATAATGGTTCCTGATCGAAAGGAAAGTTAGTTTGCAGCCACACTTCAAGGCCGCACACACAACTAGTATAGGAAATATGACCCATATCATACAACCGTGAATTATGGTGCATTATGTGATGTCTTTTTGACTAAGTTTCATATACCAGAATTTGATCAAAAAAGAATTAGCTCGCGCAGAAGGATATTAAGCAGGGATTATTTGAACATGTTAGGGAATATAACGCGCAGTTTAAGACTTTTTGTCCAATTCGTCTTATGACCTCCATCAGAGCCAACATGCATAGTGGTTTTCGGGAGGCCTTAGAAGCAACCCTGCTCCCTGAAGTAGTTGAGAGTGTAAACACTTGTTCGCTAGATTTGTTGCACAACTGAAAATCTAAGCAATCATGAGATAAATCTACCTCATTTACCGTTGTGGCTCACGTGTATGATTTTTATCAATTATGGATATGAGTAACTATTTGTGGGTTTTACTTTATTCGCAAAGCTCATGAGCCTTAACTAGGAAATTTTACAGCAAGTAAGCAGCTGTAAAGAAATATTTGCAAAAGGGGGAAATAATTGAATCCGAGAAGAAAGCAAAGAAGATGTGCAATCCAACAAATAGTTCGCAGAGTTTGTCTCATGCACATAGATGAAACAAATAGATCTCACAATACAAAATTTAAAGAAAAGGAAAGTTTCAAATCTAGATCTGAGACAACACAAAGTTTGTGCAAAGATCTACACAGAAGTAAGAAACAAATGCACCATTGACACAAAGTTCTCTGGAAATATACCTCACTTCAATTCCTTTGCTTTCATAAAGATATCAAGGGTTTTAGCTCAAAGTCTGGAACACTAGAATGCTGATTACAAATTCTGATCCTTTAACCCGTAGGTTCTTCTTCTATTTATAGTGCATAGAAGGAAATTACAAATAAGAAAACCATAACTAAACTGACACATGTGAAAGCTATATAGAAACAACTGAAAATCTTTCCCCTGAAATTTCTCTCTACATGACATGCATCTGAAGACTAGATCAAAGCTTTGCATATCTGCCACTTATTTTCAATGAAGGACCCTTTCAAATAACTAAAAATAATGGATATTAACCAATCACTTTAGTTTTACAATTTTGTCCGAGAAAATAAGAAAAAGAGAGAGAAGGGAAGAAGAAGGAAAATGTGTTGGTCGTCATATTCTACACTTTTTCTTTTTTCTGAAACTGAATATATTGGGCAAACATGTGACTCAATAACTTCTCATTTGCTTTAGCAACTGCTTCCTTCTCAGTCTTGAACTGCTACAATCCTTTGTACAAAGCATCAATGTTAGCTTTCACCCTCTCCAAACCAGGCCCATACCCTTGAATATCTACATGAAGCTTTATGAGTCTGCTAATTGAATCTAATGTGAAAGGCATGACAGCTTCATCAATCTTCTTCTGCGTAACCAAAATAAATTCTTCACGGGAAATAGGAAATTCATCTCGAATGTTCCCTGGCACTTCTCCCATCTTATTTTCCAGCAACTGCACCATTTTCTACATAATCTTGAGGATCTCCATGTGGAAGGAAACTGTGATCTCTAACCGCTTCCCCTTTCTATCAATCCATCAGGTACAATTTGCTCTGCAATTAGCACATCCTTTGGCAGTGAATGTATCTTAGCTAAGCTATCCATATGAGTTTAGACAACTATGTTATCATCTTCTATCCTTGTCTTTAGTTCCTTTGGCTAAAATAGTGCCCTGTGCATATTCTCCAATCCAGTAGGTATTCCCTCGAACTGCTCTGAAGCTTGGTGAATAATTTGCTCTTTCCATTGAGCAATAACTTTGACCTGGTTCCCTACATCTTCAATTTCTTCCACTAAACGATTGCATACCTGTTCCTGCACTAACACGGGTTGAGAAGAAGGTTTAGCAACTTTAGTGATGATATCACATAACTGGGAGATCTACATCCGAAGCTTATCTTTCTCTGCTTTCTCTTTGTCGAGATTAAGGAATAAAGTGTCTAGAAGTGTCCATGTATCTTACTTTAATCCTTTCGTGGTTATTTTCTCGTATGATACCTTAGTCACCGATATGTCTGCAACAATTATCTCTCCCTTTTGTTTCCCTTCAGCTGGAAATGATAATTCAACGAACTTCTACCTTGATTTTTCAATAATCAACCTTGAAGTCATTTTGGCAACTTTAGACCTTTTACCTTTACCTTCCAAGCTCGAAAGTAGTTGCAAGTCTTCCTCTTCCAAGTTGATTTCTTCTCTAGCTTCTGAAACTGATTGCAGAGCCAACCAAGATGAGAAATTGCTCTTTGGGGAATGGGAAGTCACCGAATGTACCACCATCTCATGCTTTGACTCTGCTACATCCAAATTCACCACAGTGTTATGGCTGCCCTCTTCTGAATTGTCCAAAGACAACGCTTTCTTGAAGTTTGCCATTTGCGCTTTCAATTTCTCCACAGGGGGAGGTGAAGATATTGGTGGTTGAGGAACAAATACGAACGATTTTGGATTTAACAGTGGAATAATAAGCTTTGTTTGAGGTCTTAAAGCTGCGGAAGTGCTGTGAGTTGATACTGGAGAAGCTTCATCTAAAATTGGCACGGGTATAATGGATGTAGGCTTGCCTTTTTCTAGTACCTGAGACTTCTTGTACACTTTGAGCTTCTATGGCCTTTTGCTACTCTCACCTTCATGTTTTCTTTTGTTGGAATCCCCTGCAAAAAATTTCCCTATGATCTGGTTCATCAAAGTTTTGTCCATGTAATATCCCTTTGTCAGCAACCAATTCGAAGTGTAAACCAAAATTGCGGAATACCTTTTCTTCAATTGTTTGACAACCACCTACACTTTCCTTAAGAACAACTCTATCTCCTCCCATTTGATGGTATGTGTCAAGTACCACATGCCCATCATCTGTGAGATTTGCAGGTATCTGTGCTAAACCAGAATCGGAAACCTGTTGTGCTGATAACTTGATGAAATATCCTTTTTTGACTTCGTATTCACTCTTGCACTTCATCTAAAAGTCTTCAAGTGAAGGAACATGTGAGTTTTCTTGGGAGACCATCCTATTTGCTATCCCATATGGGTCAAATTTCATCTATGCTGGAAATAACTCATGTTCATATCTAGCAAACATTTCCGCTTCGATTCCTCTAGCTTTGTGGATGCTCTGACAACTATAATGACCCATTGTGACTAGAAAGCTACATGTAGACTTGTGTCATTTTGACTGCAAGTCATGCAACTCTACGAGATGCCTGCACAACTCCATGATGACCCATTGATCACTCAGGTATCTTAGCAACTTAACTGGTTCCCCTGAGAAACCACTCATCCTGAGATATGTGAAGTCCACAAACTGGATGAAAATACAACCATGATGTGAGACAGATTATCAGGCCTCTTTGCTCACTCTATTGGTCTTTAGATCACTATTTAAATTACAAATGTATCTGTAGAAGAACCCATCGTTAACCACCTTATGATTTTTATAGCATTCAGGAACTGTCAACTATGGTAAACACTCATAAATAGGATCTTTTGACAATATGCCCCGTCTATCCAGTTTGGAAAATATCCCCTAAGAAGTTGTTGCATATACAAGGCATGAAGTCATTTTAAAGTTAAATGTCTGCCTCACAATTTGGAGTTGCTTGCTGATGTTATCACTAATGATCTCTACCCTATTAATCATCAAATCAACTCTGTTGATCTCGATGGTTCTCACAAAGGTATACATCCATGAGCGGAAATTATTGGCATTGGCCTCACCGTTTATCCTGCAGAGTAATTTGGTGATATCATTAACTTCCTGCACAATATTGGATCGTAGAAGAGTCCTTGGAAATTTTGATGGTGATCCGGGATTCTTCATGTATTTGATGTTAATTATACCCACGCAATCCGTTTTGTGGTTTTCACATCTATTGTTGGCATCCTGCATGTTAATTGCAATCACCACTGGCTGTGCCGAAAGCTTAAGGCAATAATTAATAAATTGTGCATCCAACCTTATTATTTTCTTCCTTCCAGCATCGCGGATTGTCCTAGAAAGGGGATGAAAAGACCTTACACACTGCAAAACAAACTCAGACAATTTAGCTGTGATTGGAAACCCTAAATCTTGAATAATCTCGTTGATTTTTATTGGCCGCATGAGAGATGATCTACCAATGGCCTTGGAGTTGTCAATCAAATCATTGATAGGTTCAGAACCCATGTCTATATCATTGATTTTGGTGATCCTGGAAGTTATGCACTACTCTGTCGACCCTTCTCTTTCATTATACTTCATCATGCCTAGAATAATCTGTCTGAAGAGTTCTTTTTCTTTTATTTTTACCACAATCCCTTGTAATTAGATCAATTTGTGCAGATCCTGCAATTCCCTCTGACCCAGAAGATATATTCAATGTATATGGCATTGATTTTGACTTATGTTCACAAATATGAGCACTCGTGATGAATACTGCAATTGTTTTTGATAAATATGGAGTCCATGACATGAATACTTAATTTTTATCATCAAAATCTACTTATAAAGCTTGCTGCCTTAAAATTTGAGACTTTGCTTATATGCCAAGAAAGTAAATAATATTATTTAATTCACCTGGGCTCTTATACCAACATGCAGATGCTTGGAAAAATAATAATAAAGTTTCACCAACCCTAGACGCCAAATCTAGAAGCTTCTCGACAATGGAAAATACCCTTTAATGCAAAACACTCCTTTCTACGCCAAAATCCTTCAGGGCAACAACCTATATCAAAAATAATTAATTACCTCTTCCTTATGACAACTCCTACTTATATAGCCAATTGCATGCTATTTTCAATAATTGCTTTATCATATTCTTGCCAATTATTTAATAATAAACCATGCCCTTTCTCTTAATTTGGGTGCGCAAGTTTGCATGCTCCTACTTGCTTTTTTTATTAAATTTTTTTATTTATTTATAGCATGCATCCTTGAATTCTCTTTAGCTCACCCAATTGCTTTGACTTTCCTCCTATTTATGGTGCCAAACTTAGCTAGAAATAATAATAATAAATATCATTAAATGCATGTAATCAAGGCAAGATGGGTCACACTTTTTGACTAGAGGGCGTGCTAAAAATAAGAAGTCAAAGTAATGGGAATTTTTACCTTGCTAGGAAGCTCCAAAAATCTCATCCTTCACTTAAGTGACTTAACTTCATCATGGGAATTTTTACCCTGTCAAGCAGGCATAAAATTCCCACCTACCTGCCACTACCAAAATTCCCACTAACAACTTAAGTGACTTCTTCCAAAAAGTGTGACTTGCATGCAATAGAGATTTTTTCTCTAAAATGCGACTTGCATGGGTGAATAATCTTCCTTGATGAGAATTATTACCTTGTCAGGCAGCTCTAAAATTCCCATTGGTACTTTAAGTGATTTATCTTTCATCATGGGAATTTTCACCCTGCCGACATGCATAAAATTCCCACCTACATGCCACTACCAAAATTCCCACTGATAGCTTAGATCTTTCCTTCTAAAAAGTGCGACTTGCATGAGGGATGCCTATTTTGCTTAAATTATTCTTTTTTGTCAGAAGTCAACACTTCATGATCAATTTCTTCCAGTGTCTGAGGCCATGAATGACTTCCACAACTTCCAAGCAATTAAATAGGTTATGCAAGACAAAGAATGGATCAAGGGGAATTTAACAGACAAATTGTGGAGAAAACCGAAAACAAATGCAAAAAGAAATAAATAAAAACAAAAAATGTTGCTAGAAGTTGCAGAGAATTATTCTGAATTCATTCCTAGTGAAAACCCTATTAAGATGTGGGAATACTGGCATGAACAACTTCAATAGGGTTCAACTGCAACATAATTCACATTAAATGGGACTTTATTTATAGAATAAATAAATAAATAAAATTCTCGCGGACATAATTTGTCAGAGGGATAAAACGAGTTTTAGCATCTCGACATTTATCAAAATTAGATCATATGATTCACTGGGAATATCTTAATGTAATGAAGACAACTTCAGGCAATAAAAACACAAAATGAACCATTACTTTTAAAAGAATTTTTTTTTTTAAAGGGGTAGTCCCAGATTTCAGGGTGAAATTTGGGGACACTAGTTGGCTCTATTTGTGAAAATATTTACTTTTGTTAGAATGACATGAGTGAAGATGAGATCCTAGCTTCTCTAGTTTTATATCTTGTTTATTGGGTTTGGGGTCAAGTAAACAAATACAACACAACATAGAAAAACAAACCAAAGTTTATTTATATACATACAGGTTTTACCCTGCTTTTACAATTCAAGAAAAGCTTCAAGTGTTTCCAGTTGAATGGCAATGACAGTTAAATTCCATCTTGATGAGCGAGTATGAAGCTATCCATTTCAGCAATCCTTTTGATCACAAAAGGCCCTTTCCATAGTGAGTCAAATTTGTCGTGCATGCCTTTTGTTTCACGTCTTTTATCCCATAAAAGGACCCAGTCACCAATCTCAAACTTTCTTTCTCTGGCCCTTTTATCAAAAATCACTTTGACCTTCCTCTAGTGTTCTGATAACCTATCTGCTACTTGAATTTGTACTTCACGTAATTCAATCAGTTACATGATTCTTTTATCAACAACATCCGTGAACATAGCATCTTTCAGAGCTTTAGAAAGTTGTAAAACATGCAATTTCAATGTAAGAGGAATTTCTACGTCTCTTCCATATAACAACTGAAAAGGGGACATGCCTATAAATTTATTTGGTGTAATTCTGTCTGCCCACAATGCATCAAACAACTTCTTATGCCAAGTTCTTTGATTCTCTGTCACTAATTTCCGCATGATAGTCACAAATTTTTTTTTACTTGGATTCAGCTTGACCATTCCCTTATGGATAGTAATTGGAGGAATGTACTAAATGGAAGCCATGTGTGTAGCAAAACTCAAC
Source organism: Taxus chinensis (assembly GCA_019776745.2). Classification (NCBI taxonomy): domain Eukaryota; kingdom Viridiplantae; phylum Streptophyta; class Pinopsida; order Cupressales; family Taxaceae; genus Taxus; species Taxus chinensis. Next base: position 281,266,036 of record CM034146.1, on the reverse strand, counting down.
CAACTCCTCAGAAGACAAATTGGGAGCGTTGTTTGCTACTATTGTAATGGGCACACCAAACCTTAGGACATTATTTTCCTTTATAAAATTACACACTTCCATGGAAGTGGCATTTTTAACAGGAATGGCTTCTACCCACTTACTGAAATAATCAGTAGTTGTCAGGATGTAATGATGGCCGGTATTGGAAGCTGGATTGAGCATACCAATAAAATTCATGCCCCACTACTGGAAAGGCTCTACAATTACAATTGGTTTTAAATATAATGTGGGTAATTTTATACATCCAACAAAGTGTTGACACGCTTGACATTTATATACCCATTCTGCAATATCTTGAAAAAATGTGGGCCAGTAATACCTTGCTCAGAGGATCTTGTGAGAAGTGACTCGGGCTAAGAAATGACCACCACAAGCCATATTATGAAATTGCTTTAAAATCTGATCCTGCTGAGCTTTATCCACACATTAGAGAAAAACACCATCAATTCCTCTCTTATATAGCCCATTATTCCAAAGAACAAAGTCTTTGGACTTCATTTTAATGGTACATTTTTCCTTGTGGGAAAGATGATCTAGGCATTCTCTATAAGTTATGAAATAGGCAATGTTATTGTACCATTCATCCACTAGATCCATAAAAAGAGCCATAGGTAAACTTTCACCTTCTTTTGATTCACCTTCAGTTGTCCTCATCTCGGTCATTAATTCACATAAACCTCTTCCTCGAACCAACTTTGTAGGATTTATATCCAAGTCATATTCCTGCACCTTTGTCACCCATGTGTCTCTTAATAGCCTTAGCTCTTGTTGTGTGAGAATAGACTTTACTACAGTGTTTGGAGCTAGGACCACAGTATGTGAAGCAAGGATATAATACCTGAATGCCTTAAATGCTTTAACGAATGAATCTGCATGTTTTTCCACATGAGTATATTTCAACTCGTGAGCTTTTAAAGGCATGCTCATGAAAACAATCGGAACTTCTGCATCCTCTTGATTTTCTACATCAAGATTGCTGACATTGTGTGTTCAGAGTAATAACAGTAAAGAATAAATTCTTTACTAAAGTCCGGTGATACCGAGACTGGTGCTTCAGACAAGGCTATTTTAATTTTCTCGAATGCTTCCTTTCCTTCAAAGCTTCACTTGAAATCCTGTGTTTACTTCATCATATTTGAAATATGATGGGTTAATTCTACAAATTTAGGGATGAATCTCCTGAGAAAATTAACCTTACCAAAAAAAGAGTGAACCCCCTTTTTGGATGTTGGAAATGACAAAGTTTGAATAGATTTTACTCGCTCGGGATCTATCTTGGTTCCTTCTTTTGAAAAGATATGCCCTAGCAATTTTCCTTCTGTTCCTACAAAGATAGAGTTCTTGGGATTCAAAGAAATCCCATGCTTGCGACATTGGATGAAGACTTCTTCGAGATCTGAGATGTGATTACCCCTTTCTTTATAAAAGATTGTTAGATCATCAAGGTAAACCACTATTATTTTGTCTTTGAGATGAGCAAATGCCAAATCCATAGCTCTTTGAAATGTGGCTCTAACATTGATTAAATCGAAAGGCATCTTCTGAAAAGAAAAAGTTCCCCAAGGTGTAATGAATGTCGTTTTGTATTGATCTTCTTCAGCGACCTTGACTTGGTTATAACCTGAGAAACCATCAAGCGTGGACAACATTTTAGATCTAGTAACAACATGTAGAGTGTGATCCATGATGGGAATGGGATAATTATCCTTCAATGAGGCTTGATTGAGATTGCGAAAATCAACGCACAATATAATCTCACCACTTTTCTTTCTTACAGGAACTATATTGGCCAACCACTCAAAATGATGTATATGATAAATTATCTTTGCATCCAATAGTTTCTAAATCTCTGCAAAGATAGTTCCTGAAATGGTTGGGTTATGCCGCCACATTTCTAGTTGAAGGGTTTTTGCTCTTGCTTTAATTGGATATAATGCTACACTTTAACAGGTTGATAGGTCTTTAGATCTTGGTAAGACCAAGCAAAGATATCTATATATTTGTCAATAATCTTTGAAAAATATTCTCTTTCTGCCTCTGAACAACATTTACCCAGATTTACCAAATTGGGATCGTTATCAACTCCCAAATTCAATGATTGTGTATTAGAAGAAGAATGTTCTCCGCATTCTTTATCATTTTTAGCACTTGATCATGGTTATTAAACATTTCCTCAAGAGACACTAAACCTATATGAATTTTATGTCCTTTAAGCTGAATGATCTCTTGACTACCTGCAATCTTTAAATCTGCTTCACCCACGGTGGTCTGTCTTGGAGGTGAAGTGATTCCTTCGTAGTATATCTCTTTAAAGTTGTCTTGTTGCTGGAGAAAGGAAACAATCTACGTATCATCATTAAAAACTTTCCACTACTGAGAATTATCAGGAACCTTCGGATGAAAGACCATTTCTACTTTATAATTACCTTGTTTGAAGAGTGCAGGTGGCTGATCTGGATTTAGTAGGGCTGTAGTAACTGCCAGTGAATCAACTCTAGAATTTTGATCTCTAGGGATATAAAAGACTGAAAAAGCTACAAAATCCAAAGTAGTTGAATAGACTCGGTCTCTATAATGTCGTAGTTTATCTTTTTTAACTTGATAGAGACCACTTATCTTCTTGAAAATTAAATCAGCATCTCCTCTTGCATGTAGCAACTTAATTCCCATTGTTTTGGCTTTCTCCATCCCTAACAACATATTTGCGAGAAAATTTGTTGGGTGCAAAAACTTGTGGATTTCGTGCCAACGCTCTGGGAATCTAAGTCCCTCTTCTTAACCGGCGCAAATGTCGTATATGCATGCACATGAAATGGTGGATTTCTGTGGTGGCTTTTCGATCGGGGATCTAACAGGGACAATCCACTTACCTTACGGTAAAGCTTGTAGATACCTGCGAGAGAGGACTTTGTCTATAGAGAGGGAAAGGGGAGTGAAAACATATGTAGGAGAACTAATGTTGTAGGTAGAAAATCAGATTCTTGCACACACACTAGTTAGAAACTTCAACACATGCATTTATGAGAAGAAACAACTTTGTAAGCATCATTAAGACCAACTGAAATTTGATGAACACAAAGTATCAACAAATCCCTTTGTCAAAGAAAGCTAGAAACTCCTTGTATTCATTTCTCAAACAAAAGTTGTACATATTGGAGGAATGGAAGAAATTGAGAAAGGGGGGGAAGTAAGAATTCGGCTATCTCCTTTGTTCTCTCAAGGTAGTGTTAGGAAATAAGAGATAAAATATGCGGAATAATCCCTTATAGAATCGCAACAGTAGAAACTAATATGCAGAAAATTTGACGGATCTCAAATAAAAGTGCAGAATAAATAACACAACACAGAGAGACAAGATTTAACGTGGTTCACCCAATTTGGGCTACGTCCACCAAGAATCACTTGCTCAGATTTTATTACAAGCCTCCACTCTCTCAATACAATACCCAAATCCGTTTGGAGCTATGCTCAACAAACTCTACAGAATTAACACCCGAATTCAAAACACATATGCAATACATTTGCTTGTTTTTTTATCATATGCATAAGACCATATAAATAGACAACTGCTTAAGCAGTTTAATACAAAACCATGGGTATCAAAACCATGGGCAAAAAACTGTGGGTATCAAAACAATGGGCAAAAGACTGAAAAAAAAAAACCATGGGCCCAAAAACAACCCATAACGGTTACCCATTACCCATGGGTTAATAAACCACCCATAAAACTTTGTTTCGGGGGCTTCGCCCCCGAACCCCTTTCCATCAGGGGGGCTTCACCCCCCCAAACCCCCCTGACCCACTCACCGGCGAGCGGGACCGCCTTAAAAATACCCGAGTGTAACACATAGAAGGTGTACCACATTCTAACATGCAAATAGGCTCCACAAACATAACAGGTAGAATGCACTCTTGAGCTTACAAAATTAATGACCAACCATTTAAAATGGGAACGACTTTACAATTTTCATTATGTTTCTAAAGTCACTTTTAAGTGACTTAAAGGCATATCAAAAAGTGCAAAGCCCAAAGAAGAATTATAACATTTGAAAGTGAGAGAAAGTTGGGGGAAGAGGAGAGAGAAAGAGAGAGAGAATAAGAAGAGGAGATGTCATTCCTGATGAAGTTTATTCGTTGATCCTCATCAATGGAAAAATTCAAATGCAATGAAACTCTGAATTTTTGAACTCCTTGTACACTGTGAAACTCCTTCCAATTAGCTCACAAATGCTCACCAAGTTGAATGAACTAAGATGGATCTCGAATGTCTTGTGAAAAATGAGAAGAATGATCTTGAACAATGATGTCCCCTAAATGATTATCCTTGTACGTCCCATTGTGCCAAAACTACTCATTGAGTGTAACTTACTATTTTTAGTAAGTGTGAATTGTGAGCTGAGATGACCTTTTTGATGACATTACATGCGATGCTCCCTCTGTGTTTGCCACCTTCTTCATATCCTCTTCAAATGGTGGATTACCTGGCATAACATACCCCTATGCAGGAAGACATTCTATTTTTATTAAGTGTGTTGCGGATGTCAGGATGCGACAAAATAAGTCTTGAAACTTTTAGGTTTTATTTCGGGGTTCCACGCTTTGCATTTGAGTAACTCCTTGATTTGAATAAGCGGGAAAATGATATTTTCATGGAGTGAGTAGAATAACGACAAAAAACAAATCCCTCCATATCCCTAAAAAATAGGGCTTCATGGCGTAAAAACTAGTTCACACGAAACTAGATTTTTCAACGATAATCCCTTGCAATTTTCATGCGATTTTTCGCATTTGAACCTTGAGAGTTGAAGAGGTAGCTCGTTGCTTTTTTCATAGATGTTCTTCATATGACAAAGCATAACTCTGATGAAAACTCAGTCCTCCATATCTCTAAAAAAATAGGGGCTTCATGGCGTAAAAAATAGTTCACGTGAAACTAGATTTTTCAACGATCATTCCCTCTAATTTTTGTGTGATTTCGCCCACTGGAACCCTGAGAAGTGGAGAGGTAGCTCGCTGATTTTTTCCACTACTATGTCATAATGGCCATTAATGGAGCTTGAAATTTGCAGGTCTAGTTTTTGTCTCTGTTTGTGCTGAAATAAATTCCATTGCGATAGGTTTTTGCTTCTGGTGCTTCCCGCAAAATTTTACTTCCATCCGAGGACCGGTTCGATAGGAAATTGAACTTTGTTCTTCGTGGAGTTGGAAGTGAAATTTCTTCGATGTGGGAATTCCTTGCTAAAATTTGGATGTTTGAATATGATTTTTTAATGTCATTTAATACATAAGAACTGAGCAACAGACGGTTTTTCAATCCGTGCACTGGTTTGTAAGATATCTTCAAATCTTCGTTTTATGGCAATGGGGATTTCCATTGTTCTTCTTCTCGGTTCTCCATTTATTTTTATTATCTTAATGAATTATTCTTTTAAGAATTGTGTGCCATCATGGAGTGAAGGATAATGTGTTGTGATGGAGCTAGTTCAAACTTTGGCAATGGTGGAGTGAGGTGTTGTCTGCAACTTTTCTTTTAGTAGTGAGAAGCAGCAAGAAGCAACAAGAAGCAACCAATAATTAGAAAAAAATTCAAATTTTTGAGTTGGATTTGGGTGGAATTTTTTTCCCTGATGTCCCTGACCTCAGGGACATAAATTTCCACGATGAGCAAGACGGAAACATGTGGCGGCGATCCGACGACATGGAATGAGTGTTCCAAAATTAGCTTTAAAGCATTGAGGGGCTGGAAGCGGGTCACATGGGTGACCAAAAGTATCCCCATAGGGGATGGGAACATTTTTCCATGTTTGATGTCCCTAACCTTAGGGATGTGAGGGACATCAAATTACACAGTGGTCCTGGATCTGACACGTGGCACTTGATCCGACGACAGGGAATGGATGTTCCAAAAATGCACCTGGGGGTTGAACTGTTAAGTCTGGAGGCCACATGAGGGTCCTAGAGGTCACATGGGGGATGGGAGAATTTTTCCAAGGTTGGTGTACCTGACCTTAGGGACGTCAGGGACATGAAATCCCGCCAGGCTCCTAGTGCTGACACGTGTTCTCCTGAAAATTGACTAACTCCTGAACTGCCTTTGAGAGGGCAACTTGGAACGATGATAACTTGAGCTCCCGGTGGAATTTCTTGGTGAAATTTTATATGATCCTGACTGGAAATAACATTTGAAATCCAATGGTGGGGGTCTCATGCCTTGATTCATCCATTTTATCCCTTAAAAATTGTAATTGTGATTTGGTACTCCACTTATACCTGAGAAAACTACCTAAAAACCCTATGCGCAATGTGTTGTGAAAAATATTATTTCACCATCATGTAGGTCTTTTAATCCTCTTTCCATAAACATTTTCATTTTACTCCTAACTCCATCAAGAGATCCCAAAATCACCTTCCGAAGCTCATTGACTGTTTTGGCCTGTGCACTGACTAGGCCTGTGAACCCTAATTTTGGCAAAACTGCCCCAATTTCTTCGAGACCTTCCAAAATCTTCTTAAACCATCTCCATGATGTCCTAAGACCTTTGGATCACCTCCACATCCACTTAGGATCTTCTGCTCTGCTCCGTGAGGTTTCTCCAGCTCTAGTAAGGCAAGTGATAGCCCTTCCCACAACTTCCTGTATCTTTGCAAATAAAATCTTAAAATCACCTAGGGGGAATAAATGGACTTTCCTAAAAAACCTAGGGGATGAGATAACATTAATTGAGAGGTTACTTGGATTGAATTGGTAGAATTGGGATTCCTGGGAGTGATAGGACTAGAAAAATTTGGTATAGGGGTATCGTTGTCGTGCTTGGAAATTGTCAATTTCCCTTTTACACATTTACACAACAACACAACAATGCTTCATATTATTTTATGTTAGTATTTTCAAACATTAATTTAAATGAATGTGTACATACCTTTCCTTTAAGAGAAATAAGCACAACACCTACACCAGATCCAAGCGAATAATAATTGTCATCAATCTCTAGAGTCCAAACTTTGATGTCCAACTGATGTGGCTTTTGAGTTATGGGTTGGAATTCTTCTTTATCCAACTTTAGGTGGTAGACTCCATGATTTGATTCTTGAAACAGGATCTGCTATCTGGGGTCTTCAGATTTTGAAACTATATACTTGGATTTCTTCTCAGGTTCTAAATTTTGATTAACTCACTTTATTGGGATGTGTGCACAAGACCAATCCATCTTGACCTCTCTACCTAATTCTTTATAGAAGTTCCTACTTAATAACATGCCATAAGATACTGGCATGTCTACTACAAGGATTGTCATCTTTAATATTTTATCTAGAAAGGAAGCAAGTACTGCTTGTGCATCTTTAATTTGCCCGATGAGAGGTACTTGTCTTTCCATTGAGTAGCACCTACCAATGGTTTTTGTCAATGTAAGACCCAGAGCATCAACAACTTTGGCTGACATCACATTATCAGAAGCTCCAGAATCTAGAATGTAATTTCTCAATTTGTAACCATTGATAAGTAATGAAACATAGAATGGTTCAATCCTTTCAGAAGTGGAAGGAGAATAATTTGCAACATTATTCAAAGGAGGAGTATTTTTGGGGTTAGATAGAATGCCCCGTGAAGCATTGTTTGGTGAATTATTAGGACCATTACGCTTTACATATTTCACCAATCTACTCAATTGATCGGGAAAATCCTTCAAGTACTCATGTTCTGACATCTTAATTTTTGTCTTCTTTATATGATCAATAATATCAAAAGGTTGAATTACTTCACCTGATTGTCCAATTGTCCTTTGCTATTGATTAGAGGAACTTACCTACTTGTCTCTTGGAGCTAATGAAGAAGGAAGTGGGCTACCTCTTTTTAGAATGGTAACATCTGGTACAGGATCTTCTCTCTCTCCTTTGATCACTCGAGGAAGATTTTGCATTTTGATGTGTTTGAGACCTTATGAACACTGCAAATGTATGACCATCACCATCGTCAAAAGATTCGTGATATCCTTTATCAGATTCATAGTCTAGGTAGCCAATGTTGGAGTTGTCAGTGTGATCAACAAAGTTTTCTTTTTTGAGTGACTCATCAATAACATGACCTTCTTCATTTGTTTCCAATTTGTTCCTATGAGGAGCTTCAATTTCCAACCTCTGTGGTGTAGCAGTAAGTCTGTTTTGATTCTGATTTTGACCATTAAAAGTCCGAGTAGGAACTATTCTTGAAGGAGTTTCATTTCCTCCTTGAACTATTTGGTTTTTGATTTGTAGCATATCATTGGCTAATCTCTGCAGCAAAGGATCACAAGTATTTGTTGAAGAAGTTCCATCAGCTCTATGGGTTGATTGCTTGATCTTTCTAGCCATAATCAAGTCATCTTCAACCTTGACTGCAACTTTTTGTGCTTCCAGAAGGTTCATAGGTCTTGCCCTACGCAACTGATATCCAACTTCAGGCAACAAAGTGTTTATAAAAAATGTCTTTTGATTTTCATCACTAAGATCAACAAAAGTGGGGATTTTATATAAATTTTTTTGGAACCTAGCAATAAAGTCCCTCATGTTCTCGTTTGGTTCCTTCTTCAACTGCGCTAGCTATGTGATCAGTGCACTAGCGTCTTCTATAGGTTTGAACCTTTTTATAAATTGTTCTCACATGGACGCCCAGTTCGTTATAGTCCCAGGAGCTAATCGATACAACCATTCTCCGGCCAAGTCGTGTAGAGTCTTAGTGAAAAGTTTGACCAAAACATCTTCATGCTCCATTGCAAGCACTCCACAAGATATAAAAAATGTCGGCAAGTGATCATTTGGAATTTTTTTCCGGCTCCAAAGAATTTTTGGAAATTATTTCTTAACCCTTTAAGCAATTCATGCATAGGTGGAGTCAGGTTCAATGGCCCAAAATCTGCACCCAATTGGACATATGTTATAGGAGCAAGCAGCTGATGTTGATTATGGTTCTGCATGATGAATGGAGCACGTCTTCTCTGGGAGTAGAATTGATAGATAATTCAAGCTACCATATTATGTTGAAGATGATCCAGATTTGGAGGAGTTTGCACTCTCCTTCCTCACGAAAGGATGGATCTGTGGCTTCTAACTTGAGGATGATGATTAAAATTGAATTACTCCTGCAATCTATAAAAATGATCAAACCTTCCTTGTTCCTTGACAGATCAGGTGAATGGGCATTCAGTCAAGTTGAGAGCTCAATGGAAACTAACAAGATAAGCTTTGGATTGCAAAAGATTGTTTTCCCCAATAGAGTCGCCAAAAACTATTGGCTAGATTTTCTACACAGCCGAAAACTTAGGCAGTCATGAGATAAATCTCCCTCATTTACCAATGAGGCTTTCACATATGATTTTTTATCAATTATGGATTTGAGTAATTGTTTGTGGGTTTTACTTTAATTACAAAGCTCATGAGCCATAGCTACGTAATTCTACAACAAGTAAGCAGTTGTAAAGAAATATTTGCAAAAAGGGGAAATAATTGAATCCAGGAATAAAGAAAAGAAGATGTGCAATCCAACCAATAGTTCACAAAGTTGGCCTCGTGCACATAGATGAAACAAAAAAATATCACAATACAAAATTTAAAAAAAAGGAAAGTTTCAAATCTAGATCTGAGACAACACAAAGTTTATGCAAAGATCTACACAAAAGTAAGAAACAAATACACTGTTGACATAAAGTTCTTTAGAAATCTACCTCCTTTCAATTCCTTATCTTTCAGAAAGATATCAAGGGTTTCAGTTTAAATTCTGGAACACTAGAATGCTGATTAAAAATTCTGATCCTTTAACCCGTAAGTTCTTCTTCTATTTATAGTGCATAGAAGGAAATTACAAATATGAAAGCAATAAATGAACTGACACATGTGGAAGCTATAAAGAAAATAATTGGAAATCTTTCCCTTGAAATTTCCCTCTACATGACATGCATCTGAAGACTAGATCAAAACTTTGCATGTCTGCCACCTATTCTCAATTAAGGACCCTTTCAAATAACTAAAATTAGTGGCTTTTAACCAATCACTTTAGTATAAGAATAAGAGAGGGAAGGGAAGAAGAAGGAAAATGTGTCGATGTCGTCATATTCTACACTTTTTCTTTGTTCTAAAATTGAATATACTTGTCAAACATGTGACTCAGTAACTTCCCATCTGCTTTAGCAACCACTTCCTTCTCAGTCTTGAACCACATCAATCCTCTGGAAAAATCAACAATGTTAGCTTTCACCCTCTCCAAACTAGGCCCATACCCTTCAATATCTACATGAAGATTTATGATTCTTCCAATTGAATCTAACGTGAAAGGCATGATGACTTCATCAATCTTCTTCTGCACAACCAGAATATGTTCTTCACGGGAAGAAGACAATTCATCTCGAATGTTCTCCGGCACTACTCCCATCTCATTTTCCAGCAACTTCACCCTTTTCAACATAATCTTGACGGTCTCCATGCAGAAGGAAACTGCGATCTCTAACTACTTCCCCCTTTCAATCAATCCATCAGGTACAATTTGCTTTGTAATTAGGACATCTTATGGTAGTGAATGTATCTTAGCTAAGGCATCCAGACGACTTTCAACAACTATGTTCTCATCATCTATCCTTGTCATTAGTTCCTCCAGCTAAGATAATGCCGTGTGCATATTCTCTAATCAAACTGGTATTCCCTCGAACTACTCTGAAGCTTGGTGAATAATTTTCTCTTTCCATTGAGCAATAGCTTTGACCTGGTTCCCTGCATCTTCATTTTCTTCAACCAAATGGTTGCATACCTGTTCCTGCACTAACACCGGCTGAGAAGAAGGTTTAAAAACCTTAGTGATGATCTCGCATAACTGGGAGATCTGCATCTAAAGCTTATCTTTCTCTACTTTCTCTTTGTCGAGCTTAAGGAATAAAGCGTCTAACTATGTCTGTGTATCTTACTTTAATCCTTTCGTGGTTATTTTCTCCAATGGTACCTTAGTCACCGATATGTTTGCAATAGTTATCTCTCCCTTTTGTTTCCCTTCAGCTGGAACTGATAATTCAATGAACTTCTGCCCCGATTCTTCAAGAATCAACCTTGAAGTCATTTTGGTAACTTTAGACCTTTTACCTTTACCTTCCAAGCCCCAAAGCAGCTGCAAGTCTTCCTCTTCTAAGTTAATTTCTTCGTGAGCCTATGGAACTGACTGTAGAGCCAACCAAGATGAGAAATTTCTCTTTGGGGAATGGGAAGTCACCAAATGTACCACCATCTCATGCTCTGACTCCTCTACATCCGAATTCACCACGGTGTTATGGCTGCCCTCTTCTGAATTTTCCAAAGAGAACGCTTTCTCAAACTCTACCATTTGCGCTTTCAATTTATTCACAGGGGGAGGTGAAGATCTTGGTGATTGAGGAACAAATATGAATGATGTTGGATTCAACGGTGTAATAATAACCTCTGTTTGAGGTCCTGGAGCTGCGGAAGTGCTATGAGTTGATACTGGAGAAGCTTCATCTAAAATTGGCACTGATATAATGGATGTAGGCTTTCCTTTTTTCGGTACCTGAGACTTCTTGTACACTTTGAGCTTCTCTTGCCTTCTGCTAATCTCACCTTCTTGCTTTCTTTTTTTGGAATCCCTTGCAATGAAATTCCCTATGATATGGTTCATTAAAGTCTCGTCCATACAATATCCCTTTGTCAGCAACCAATTCAAAGTTTTAACCAAAACTGCGGAAGACCTTTCTTCAATCGGATGACAACCGCTTACACTTTCTTGAATAACATCTCTATCTCCTCCCATTTGATGGTATGTGTCAAGTACCACATGCTCATCGTTTGTGAGATTTGCAGGTATCCGTGCTAAATCATAGTCAAAAACTTGTTGCGCTAATAACCTGCTGAAATCTCCTTTTCTGACTACGTATTCACTCTTGCACTTCATCCAAAAGTGTTCAAGTGAAGGAACATGTGAGTATTCTTGGGAGATTGTCATCTTTGCTATCCCATATGGATCAAAGTTCATCAATGCTGGAAATAACTCATGTTCATATCTAACAAAAATTTCCACTTCAATTCCTCTAGCTTTTTGGATGCTCTAGCAACTATAATGACTCACTGTGACTAGAAAGCTACATATAGACTTGTGCCATTTTGAATGCAAGTCATGAAACTCTATGAGGTGCCTGCACAAATCCATGATGACCCACTTATCACTCGGGTATCTTGGCAACTTAATTGGTTCCCCTAAGAAACCACTCACCTGAGATATGTGAAGTCCGTAAACTGGATGAAAATACAACCATGCTAGGAGACAACTTGTCAGGCCTCTTTACTCACTCTACTGGTCTTCAAATCATTATTTAACTTGCAAATGAATCTGTAACATTCAGGAACTGTCAACTGCAGGAAACACTCATAAATAATATCTTTTTACATTATGCTCCGTCTATCCAGTTTGGAAAATGTCCCCTAAGAAGTTGTTGCATATACAAGGTATGAAGTCATTTTTAAGTTAAATGTCTGCCTCAAACTTCGGAGTTACTCGCTGATGTTATCAGTAATTATCTATGCTCAATTAATCATCGAATTAACTCTGTTGATCTTGATGGTTCTCGCGAAGACATACATCCATCAGTGGAAATTATTGGCATTGGGCTCATCGTTTATCCTGCAAAGTAATTTGGTTATATCATCAACTTCTTGCACAAGATTGGATCGTAGAAGAGTCCTCGGAAAATTGGATGGTGATCTGGGCTTCTTCTTGTATTTGTTGTTCATTATACCCATATAATTCGTTTTGTGTTTTTCCCATCTATTGCTAGCATCCTGCATGCTAATTGCAATCACCACTGACCATGCCAGAAGCTTAAGGGAATAATTAATAAATTGTGCATCCAACCTTATTATTTTCTTCCCTGCAACATTGTGAATTTTTCTAGAAAGAGGATGAAAAGACCTTGCACACTACAAAACAAACTCATGCAATTTAGCTGTGACTGGAAACACTGAAGCTTGAATAATCCCACTACTTTTTATTCGCTGCATGAGAGATGATCTACCAATCGCCTAGGAGTTGTCAATCAAATCGTAGATAAGTTCAGGGCCCATGTTTGTATCATTGATTTCGGTGATCCTGGAAGTTATGCACGACTCTGCTGACCTTTCTCTTTCATCATGTCTGGAATAATCTTTGTCTGGAGAGTTCTTTTTCTTTTCTTTTTTCCACAATCCCTTGTAATTGGATCAATTTGTGCAGATCCTGTAATTGCCTCTAGTCCAAAAGATATATTCAATGTATATGGCATTGATTTTGAACTTTATTCACAAATTTGAGCACTTGTGATGAATAGCTGCAATTGTTTCAGACAAATATGGAGTCTATGACATGAATACTTAATTTTTATCACCAAAATCTACTTATAATGCCTGCTGCCCTAAAATTTGAGACTTTGCTTGCATGCCAAGAAAGTAAATAATATTATTTAACTCACCTGGGCACTTATACAAACATGCAGATGCTTGGAACAATAAGAATAAAGCTTCTCCAACCATAGGCGCCAAATATGGAAGCTTCCCGGCAATGGAAAATACCCTTTAACGCAAAACACTCCTCCTTTTTGGGCCAAAATCCTTCAGGACAACAACCTATATCAAAAAGAATTAATTACCTCTTCCTTATGGCAACCCCTGCTTATATAACCAATTGCATGTTATTTTCAATAATTGCTTTCTCATATTTTTGTCAATTATTTAATAATAAAATATGCTCTTTCTCTTAATTTAGGCATGCAAATTTGCATGCTCCTACTTGCTTTATTTATTTATTTTTAGCATGCATCCTTGAATTCTCTTTAGCTCATCCAATTGCTTTGACTTTCCTCCTATTTATGGTGCCAAACTTAGCTAGAATTAATAATAATAATATCATTAAATGCATGTAATCAAGCCAAGATGGGTTGCACTTTTTGACTAGAGGGTGTGCTAAAAATAAGAAGTCAAAGTAATGGAAATTTTTCGCCTGTCAGGCAGCTCCAAAAATCTCATCCTTCACTTAAGTGACTTAACTTCATCATGGGAATTTTTACCCTGTCAGGCAAGCATAAAATTCCCACCTACCTGCCACTACCAAAATTCCCACTAACAACTTAAGTGACTTCTTCCAAAAAGTGTGACTTGCATGCAATAGAGATTTTTTCTCTAAAATGCGACTTGCATGGGTGAATAATCTTCCTTGATGAGAATGATTACCCTATCAGGCAGCTCTAAAATTCCCATTGGTACTTTAAGTGATTTATCTTTCATCATGGGAATTTTCACCCTGCTGACATGCATAAAATTCCCACCTACATGCCACTACCAAAATTCCCACTGACAGCTTAGATCTTTCCTTCCAAAAAGTGCGACTTGCATGAGGGATGCCTATTTTGCTTAAATTCTTCTTTTTTGTCAGAAGTCAACACTTCATGATCAATTTCTTCTAGTGTCTAAGGCCATGAATGACTTCGAGAACTTCCAGGAAATTAAATAGGTTATACAGGACATAACGGATCAAGGGGAATTTAACAGACACATTGTGGAGAAAAATGAAAACAAACGTAAAAAGACAGAAATAAAAACAAAAAATGTTTCCAGAAGTTGTAGATAATTATTCTGAGTTCATTCTTGGTGAAAATGCTATTAAGATGTGGGAATACTAGCATGAAAAACTTCAACAGGGTTCAACTGTAGCATAATTCACATTAAACAAGACTTCATTTATTTAATAAATAATTAAATAAAATTTTCGCAGACAAAACTTGGTGGTGGGATAAAATGAGTTTTAGCATCTGGGTATTTATCAAAATTGGCTCATATGATTCACAGGGAATATCTCAATGTAATGAAGACAACTTTAGGAAATAAAAATACAAAACGACCCGCTGATTTAAAAGGAACGAAAATTTTAAAAGGGGTAGTCCCATATTTCAGGGTGACATCTAAAGACACCAATACTGGAGTGAGTCCATTCCGTGAAGCACATATTACAACAATCGCTACCCAGTTGGAGAAATTATCTACCAATTCATCCCATGAGACGTACAATAGATTATGATGTACCAATTGTGAGGTGAAATGTCATATGACAACTTGGACAACAATCCCTACTTAATATCCTTCTGTGCGAGCTAATGCTTTGCTGCTCAAATTATGATATATGAAACTCAACAAAAAAGGCAGTGCACAACGCATCATAATTCGTCGTTATCTGATGTGGGTCATATTTCCTATACCAAATTTGTGTGTGGCCTTGAAATGTGGTTGCAAATTAGTTTGCCTTTCAATCAGGAGCTATTATTTCCTTGGCTCTCCATAACAACTCACACTTATGCACATGTTCTGTTGAATCTTTCACACCTCTATACTCTAGTAAGTGAAGAGACATCTCGAAGAAGATCTGATCGTTCCATTCATGTGGATGTTGAAGTTTTTTGTGATTTCTTCCATCTTTGTCCTAGAGTGGGGCCAGATCCTAAGCCTCATCTTGAACTAGGATTTCCTTCGCGCATTGGGGGTTCTAATTCTCCTAATGTGTGTTGTGGACCTATAGAAGTACTATCTTGTGTGCCCAGAATAGTGTTGAACAATACTCCAACTGTTTGTCATATAACTCCACTAACAATATTACTTCCAACGGGTACTGCACCACTACTTTTCCATGACGAGGTGCCTACCAAAATGCTTCAAAACAAGGTTTGAGAAAACATGGGTGCTTGTTACGTTACCTTAATCTATTGCGCCTCCTAAGCTAATACCATTACATGCCTACATGTATCTCCAACCCAATGTGGTGATACTTGTTAAGAAATACATTTGTTAGCGTGTACACTATTATAATAATATGGGTTGTTAGTGTGGTTAGTAGTTACGAGTTGTTTGAAAAACTCATACTAATCTAGTAGATTAGCTGTTGTAGGAGAAATTATAGCTCTCCTATTTATTCAGAGAGAACTCGTGTATATTAGTATGATTGTTTATAAAATGAGAACACCCGAAGATTATTGTGAAATTAATTTATGATTCTAAGGCTCTACTAAGATTTGATATCAGAGCAACTTAGTCCTCCCCTGGAATGGATTTATGAGAATATCATAGGGGCATTTGTGCTTATCCATTTCCCTGCTAATGGTAATAATCATTTGTGTGGATGAATTTAAGAAATAATAATTTTAGTTTTATGGCTCCTTTGATCTACTTGTTTGTCTGTAATGAAAATGTTTGTGGGAAAACATCACAATAGAAAGTGACGTGTGTAAATTTCCTTCCCATTTAGCTTGTGCTTGATGTATTTGCGGCCTGCGTGGATTAATAATATTAATACAACTTTTGTATGATAAAATATTCCTCATCTATTCGTGTGGTTACAGATCCATCTAACTAGGATTATCAACGCAAGAATTTCATGCTTTGTCTTTATTCCATATATTGAACAGGACGTCGACAATGTCATTGGATGATTTCTGATTCTTGTATTGATATGCCTATGGTTCTGTTATCTTTGCCACAATTACCTCACTGAAGGATTTGTGTAACATTTTTTTGAAATATCTAATCTTGATCTAGATAAGTTCCAACTTTATTCACCTTTATGTAAAAGATATCTCCTCCAAAATATCAAAAGATATTGTATAGAATATCTATAAAATATCAAGAAATATTATATAGAATATCTCAAAATATCAAAAAGATCAATAATATCTAATATAAGATATTATGAGATATTTTCTAAGCTAGAATGTTGGAAAACTTCTATAAATAAGAGGTTTCACTTTGTAATTCAATAAGCAAGAAAAGCAAGAGAAGGCACCGAAGTGCTCTGGAGTATTTTTAATACAAAGTGTGTTTTTATATTTCTCTTGTGAGTTTGTGTGTGATCATATTATTGTTTCTATTTGCATTATCTTAGCACACACCCTCTAGGTTAAGAGTTAGATATAATTCCTTCAAATTGGTATCAGAGCTAGGTTGAACTTATGTCATAAGTTTTTTATTTCACTCTATTAGTCTAGTTCAAAATGGCGGGTATGAGCAGCAGTCTCACTCAATCCCAAATCCCCATATTCAATGGGAAGAACTACGATTATTGGAGCATAAAAAAGAGGACCTTATTTTGTTCACTAGATGTGTGGGAGCTAGTTTAGAATGGGTTTTCAGAACCTGTGGATCTTCAAGCACTGGCACAAATAGATTAGGATTTGCTTAAGGAGAACAAACAGAATGATGCAAAAGCCTTGTTTCATTCAAATTCAACAAGCAATGGACGAGTCCATCTTTTTGCGTGTTGCAGCAACAACTAAATCAAAGCAAACATGGGAAAGTCTTCGAACAACTTATCAAGGTACTAGTAAAGTAAAAATTGCAAAATTACAAAAACTTAGGAAAGATTTTGAAAATATTTGTATGGACTTAGATTCAATAGATTTATTTTTTATCCATGTGATGGGTGTAGTAAATCAAATTAGGTCTCATGGTGAGACTTTAAAGGATCAAAGGATTGTAGAGAAAATACTCGGAAGGCTTCCTAGTAAGTTTGATGTAATTGTTGATGCAATAGAAGAATCAAAGAATTTAACACAAGTGTCTGTAGACGAATTAATGGGATCTTTAATATCCCATGAGTAAAGATTGAATAGATCAGGTAGCTCATCTCTTGAGCAAGCCTTCAAATCGCAAGTTTCAATTGGCGGTAATAGAGCAAGAGGAAGATCGAGCTTCAACATAGGAAGAGGAAGAAATTTTCATAGAGGATATGGAAGATTTGCATCCGTATGCCTTACAAACAGATACATCCAAGTGACGCCCAGACATATACATAAAGATGTGCAATTCAACCCTACTTGAGCTCGTAACCCAAGTCTCTTTGAGATCGTAGCATGTGGCTTCAACAAGCTCGGGTTCTCTATAGTCCACAAATGTACGGTAATCCAAGCTCCAACCACGTAAAAATTCTATCAGATCTTCATTCATTTCATCATTTTATGTGGTGGTTATTCATAAGGATTGCACATTTAATCATGCAAGCATACATATTTGGTCCCATAGTTCTGCTACGTTTGTCCTCGAGCACATCACGTCTCCTCAAACTTATCTGGTATGCACCCTTTTTTTTTACAGTTGTCACGTACTTTTGTATGTGTGTAGATGTTGTCAATTAAAATTAGGATATTTGTCTTATGTTGAAATTTTAGAACGTGTCATAGTATTTGTCAATAGTTGTGTTATAATTAAATGTCTAGTTATTCATATGCAAGTGTTGTGTTATTCAAATCGTTGTTCTATAATATAAAATGTCAAAGTCAAATGTTGTCCTCTCAAATTCGATTCAAAAATTGAAGTTGAGTATAAGTTTTGAGTCATATAGGTGATTTTAGGTGTTATTTTGTAAATTGTCATCACGAGTCAGAGTCAAAGTATTGTCAATATAAACAAAATTGCCTCACGGACGTATTTTTGCTGGAACGTGATGTCCAATATGTAAACTTGAAATTCATGTTCATATTTTGTTGAGCTAGCAATGTCACACTGGAGGCAAGAGGAAAATGGAGGTTGGAGGTCGATCAACGACCTCTCGTTAGTCGCCAACAACGAGGCTACTTCAGCTATGGTGACATCTATGTAGTGTGAGTATGTGATTATCCGTTTTGTAGTGTGTTTCTTTGCAATGTTCCTATTGCATTATGTGTTTTGTGTATACTAGAAAATGGTTGTATAGGATGACATATAACTACAGTGATCCTCTGACTGCGGTGATCCTTTGACTTCTGTACTTCATTGGAAGATGATCGGTCAGTGAATACATTCATTGGCAATGGTGATCATATGCAACAAGATCCAGATAGTAGGATGTAACACAATATAATTTTCCTTTTCTATCTTCCTATTTGGAATTTCACATTATGGGGGGGAATAATAACCAATGTTCCATTCCTATTCAGCGCCGAAATGGCTAAATTCAAGGGAAGCTTCTAGTGGCAGTGGCAGTTTTCTATATTGTTCGAGATTGAGTGGCAATGATCAACAACATTGGCTACAACTAAGAACATTGTGATTCTTAGAGGTGGAAATGTGAAAGCTTTCCAATATGTGTTCTATTGTTCCAATTTGGTGAATTGTGATTCCTATGTTATTCCCTACAACGTGATATTGACGAGGGCTAAAAATAGTACTTGGCACATCATGATGTGGTTTTCGGTAAACCACTTGAAAACCACCAGTATCAGTTTGTGGTCAGCCAGTGTAAAACCATCTGTCGGGTTTGTGATTGTCATATTAAAATCAACTAATCATGAAATCAGGTGAAAGTACAAAGATAGGTTTTCCCCATGTTCATACTAAAGGGGGAATGTTAGGAAATACATTTGGTAGCATGTACATTATAATAATAATATGGGTTTTTAGTGTGGTTAGTAGTTACGAGTTGTTTGAACAACTCATACTAATCTAGTAGATTAGTTGTTGCGGGAGAAATTATAGCTCTCCTATTTATTCGGAGATAACTTGTGTATATTAGTATGATTGTTTATTGAATGAGAAAATTTGAATATTATTGTGAAACTAATTTCTAAATCTAAGGATCTGCCAATAATACTTGAGTACCTTCCTTCTCACCTTCACTATGACAATATTCTACAAGAACTTCCAGAATCCAAGCACCATTCGCAAGGGCTACTTGGCTAGGATGGGTCAGATGCATGCCAATGATTCTCAGTCTCTCATTAGACTCACTTTCATCTGACGTCGAAGGGATTCTCGTCACCTTCGCAAAACACTATTCCCCTCAGTCTTAGCGCCTCTTCAACTTCCCTCTCTTACACAACTATCCATGCACATCCTTTCTTCTCTTTCACTTTCTTCTACTTATACTAACGCCATCCTTCCCAAACCTACTTCCTTTCCCTATGCACGGTGGAGTTTTAGCCTTTAGTCGATAAGTTCTCCATCCCAAGCTCAATCATCAAGATCTTCATTTCTAAAGGTAGTGCGTGTAAGTATGATCCTATAGGTTCACGTAGAAACCATAACTCTGCTTCTTCTAGGCACAAGTATGTCAAAATCACGTACTCCAAGGTATAATTGCACAACACACCTTCCCACCAGTGATCTATATCTATTGTCCATGGTTCATCCAAATCAACAAGCACTTGATAGTTGTCTTGGCTCCACACTTTCTTTCTTCCTAGCCGGAATCCCTTGTTCTATGCATAGGATGCTAACCACTGGTACAATTCTATTGGAAAGAAGATGAAGAACGTCTCATACAAACAATCATAGAGGTTATCTTCCACCAATTTGTGCTCATTAATATATTGTCCAATGTTGTATCTTTGAGAAAACATGTCCTTACCGTCATATAACCAAATCTCAATATTCTCCAAAAATAGTTGGAACTCCATATGTGTGCCACATCTTGACGAGCAAAAAGAAAAGAGGTCCTAATAACATAACGAAAATGTAGTTCTTGTTATTAACCAATAATAGGTTGAGCGCACTAACATGTCATCCAGACAAGTCTAAATGCTCACCCAAAGCGTGTGCAACCACCAGGTCCCTCTTTAGTTACTCAAAAAGATGTGGTTAGAACATACATGTTCATCATATCCATTACAACACAATATGAACGAATATACAACATCATGGATTGACAACACATATAATAAGGAAATTGTATGCCTGAAAATAAACACATGATTGTAGATGCACGCGACTTCTCGAGGTCACGTCGAGATAGAATAAATGTGTTAGATTGAGGGGATGTTGATGGGCAGCTAAAGGATAGTCAGAGGCTAAGAATAGGTAGCATAAATTCCTTATAGTTGATCTGGCAAAAAGGGAAATAGAGTTTATGAACAGTTAGCATAAATTCCCCATGGTTTTATTGCTTTGATCTTGATTTGTCTTCTAAACTGCGTTTAAAGACTGTTCTAAATAATGAAAAGGAAATTATTTTTAATAAAAGACAAATGTGTTTTGATCATTCAATCAATGAGATTCATTTCTGATTAATAAAATGAAATGAAACATCTACTTTATTTATCTAAGAAAGAAGTGAGTTGAAAGGACCTAACTAAATAAACACTGACATTTGTATTTTCTAAATAAAATAAAATATACTTCTATAGACACAGGAAATAAACTAAATTAAATGTTAGTACTTCTAATAAGATAATCTAAAACAGGGAATAATCGGATGTAACTATTCCTCAATTGCAGGGTTGTGCAACTAAATCTAATCTAAAAAAATGTACTCTACAATTATTATTCTGGAGATGATTTCTTCTAACTACTTCTACCTCAGATTCATGGGAAGAAAGCAAGCTTCTCAAAAGCAATTTCTTCTTTACCTGGAAACTTCCCCGAAAAAATAAAATAAATATACGGATAACTAAGAGTGAAGAAATAAATGAAGAAACATAGACACATAATCTTCCTCCAATTCCTTTCTTTTACAGATCCACAGGGATATGCATGGAAGAATATATAAATGTAAGTTTGTATACTGGAAATGAAGAAATAATAAATTCTACCACATAAAAAGAAATGAATTTATTTTAATTTAAATGACAATATTCAACAGAAAGATTCAAAGAAACATAAATGCATCCCTAACCTAGTTATTGTTGTGTTCTGATAGCCTCCCAAGTGTGATGACGAATTTATTGTCTCCTCATTTTCCTTTCGCTTTCCATAGATGAATTACATATGATCCAAGGTGTGTAATGTTTGTTCGTAGTATAATGAACAAAAGAACGGGTTGTAGCTGACTGGTAGAGAGAAAATAAGAAAATTATGGAGTTGGTTGGTTACAAGAAAACTGGTCACAAATGCAGTACTGGGAAGAAAAAAGCAATGTGTTGTGTTTTTTGTGTTATTCCTAGAAATATTTTTTTAGAGTAAAAATGTCAAAACAAATCTCAAATCTCCAAACCATCATACAGGTAAAATTATGGTTTTTATAGAATTATGGGGAAGAAGATGTATGAACACATGGCAATCAAGAAGTGCCAAATCATCAAGAAAAGGGGGAATTAACTTTCTAAATATAGAAAACTCATAATAAGAATCCATCAAGCCAAAAATCAAGTGAAACGGTCAAGAAATGGTGAAAAAAATCACTCATGAATTTGAAACAAATGTTCAAAACACATAGTTTGAACTCACAGATAAAAAATGATATGACCATTAGTCTGTGAAGATTGGTGGTTACAAAACCACCACAATAATTACGATAACTAAATCCATAAATAAGTGCGAAGGGGGAAAAAATTGGCCCGTGAAGACACACAAAGTTGAAAAAGTTATAAACAAGGATAAATAAGTCAAAACAAGCATGTTGAAGGTGAAGGGAGAGGATCTGGATCTCATCGTTATTCTGGAAAAGAATTATTTCATTATTAGATACTTACTGCATAGTTCAATGTGGCACTGTGAAATTTTGGGTGCGTACATATTACCCCCTCAGAGAATCGTTTTATCCATGAACTAGGTGTAAAATGTGAATTCTAAGTATGGTGCTCCCAAATGGGAGAGTTAGGAATTTTACCTTATTCGTTCATGTGTTGAAATCATGCCAATCCAACCTTCCCCACCTACTTGAAAAGAGAATCAAGTGAAGATATAAAACAAATTCAGAAAAATATTTTAAAATGAAATGACAAGATTACTTACCATATCCATGGGATGAGAAATATACCTGCTCCAGTGTGTCGACCCTATATACACTTACTCAAAGAAACATTAGAAAACCAAATTTGAGCTTATATATATGTGTGTGTGTGTGTGTGTGTGTGTGTGTGTGTCACTTTTTTTACTATTTTTAGAAATTATTTTTTACACACCCACTTAGCTAAATTTGGAGCTCTGGATTTTTCAGTGACCATTTAACTCACAAGTACAATTAAATCGAAGAGCATTCAGTCATGATGGTAGCATAACCAACGGGAGCAACATAGGGCCATAAACATGTAAGTTACAAGCATTTGTTTGTTTTTATACTAAAATTTAGCACCTATTTGAAACTATCTATAGGAGGGTCAGTTCTTAGTAATTTTATAGTCAAAATGACCATAGGGGAGCGCCTTTAACTTTTTGCAGCTTGTTTGAATGATTTTGGTCAGGTTTTGCATTTTTGTGAGTTTTTACTTTTAAGGGTACGACCCTATTTTGTTTGACACAACCGTCGTCGGTTACAAAATGGTGGTGGTACAAAATTATCACTCCAAGAGCAAACCACCTGCTAGCACGAGTGGCGGTTGTGCAACACCACCCTGCTAGAATGGTGGTTTTGTAACTGTCACGACATTTGAGATTTAGAAGCTAAGTATGAGGATTTTGTCATTTTTTCTTGTATTTATATTGTTTTTGTGAGCGTATTATACACTTATCAGATTCTAATATGCTCAATTTTTATTTTTTTGGATACAGTGGAGTTATATTAGATGGAGTAGAGCCTAAGAGTAGGACTGGTTGCCCCGAGATTCTATAGTTATTGACACCAGCACAGAGAGAGGGGTTATTGGAGAGGGAAGACATTTAGAGGTTAGCCCATACACGTGGTCAGTTGCCCCAGTGAGTCACCTTCTCTATGAATTCTTATCTTATTGGGACACGGATCAGAACACTTTCTAATTCCTTGGTGTTAGAGGAGAGTGGACTATTACACTGGAGGATGTTTATAGGATCCTCAAAGTTCCTGTCACCAAATCAGGAAGTTGGCGCTAAAGAGTGCCAATTCATCAGTTGATGCCTCTATATGGGTGACTTATCTTGGTGATGCACATGCACTTGACATGGGTGCTAAGCAGGAGTTCAGACTGGTTACCATTGAGACTACTCATATCCCCACTCTGTGTAAGACCATCATTGGTATTTTGGCCCAGCGTTTGATTAGGGACAAGGGCGGAGATATGTTTTTATTTTTCTAGGCGCCGATATGTTGAGAGTGTAGAGCTCTATGTGAGAGAATAATCATGGGGGATTGACAATATTGGTGCTACTTACCATGACTTGTATTGGATTTTTATATGCGGGGTTAGATCTCTCAGCTACCCCACATTAGTGATGTCATGAATTTATGAGTGTGTTATCCCCTATCAAAGGAGTGTTGGGATAAAATATCCCCCAAGAGATCAAGGCTACCAAATGGGTTGATATGGCTCCACTTAGGGATGCACCATAGTTAACATCTACATTGACCACAACAAATATGATGACACAACCATATCAAGGTGTGGTAGTAATATGGGGTGAGGAGGGTATTACCTTGACTAATTGTGCTACAATAGTTCAATTAGTTAATTGTAGCAGTAGAGTTAGGACTCATCTAGTGCTTCGGGTGCCCTAATAGTTTGGGTTAACCTATTCATATGCTCTTCTAGCAGTTTACTACTATTTATAAGGGATATGAGAGGCGAGAGTCATCCAGAAGGTTCGAATCTAGTGGACAGTTGTAGTGCTTGGGGTTATGATTGGTACTCCACAAGTTGTGCTAGACCTAGTTGCAAGTTCCGTAGTTAGACTAAGGATGATTCTATAGATTGGTGAGGGCCCGACTAGGAGTGAGGAGGAGGAGGCCAAGATAGACCTGGGCTCAGAGGAGGAGCCAGACCCTGAGTGATAGAGTAGAAGAGAGGCATCAATGGCTGCTAGAGATGAGGCAGAGGTAGAGAAGGAGTATGTTTACCCTGAGGAGATGAAGGAGGGGTCTATGAATCCAGAAGAGATGGAGGAGGAGGAGGAAGCTATAGCATCTCCTGTGGTAACACTAGATGTAGACTTGAGTTTGGTTGCCAAGACCTGAGTGATTATTTACACACTTCGCTTTCCTTATACTCCCTAGATTAGATGTTAGTAGGATCTCTTTCTTTTTTTTTATTTTAAATTTTCTAACTCACATTGTTTATTTGCCCTTTGCAGCCATAGTTGATGGATGGCTAGGATCTTATTCGGTGCATGGACCTAGAACTATTCATGATGGCTACTAGGAAGACACAAGAGGAGTTACTAGTAGACCTAAGACCCCTTACACACACTGACTACCACAATGATGTATTCTTGCACCATCCTGACATGCAGCAGTGGAGATTACTGAGTTGAAGACCGAGATTTCCATACTTCAAGATAGAGAGAGATGACGAGGACCCTCACGTAGTGAGGCTACTACCACTGGTCACTCTCACGTACAATCTCATAGATCAACGCATAAAGGCTCCCATGCTATATCTAGTCAATCTCAATATTGGAGTCGTAGCAGGAGTCCTTTCCTTACTCCTTCATAGGGATCTAAGACATAGGGATAGGCCAGAGGTATTTATTTCTTTGAGACCATTTTTTCATATATATTGATTTTTTTGTATTTTTCTCATAGTTGAGATTTTGACCACACTTTTCCTTCTGTGTGATGAAATTGTATCGAGACACTTTAACATATATATATATTATCTTTTGTTTGGTTAAGAATTCCTCTACAAGGGTTAATTTCATTGTGGTTCATCTCATTTGTGTACTCTTAGATGGTTTGAAATTAATGATTTTTTTTTATGCTTTTGAATGTGTTGGGCCCTAAATTGACCGAGTCCCAAGGTAGAAGAGGTGCATGCGCATAAGGAAATCATATAGGAATGAACTGAGGAAAATTCATGTGGGAGAAGAGGTTGGCACGCGAAAGTAGAAGGGGGTTTTGGGACTTAGCCACATTTTGAAGGTAGAGTCACAGTAAAAACACGTGAAGGCCCGAGTAGGCATGATGAATGGATAAGGTGCTATCTTAGATCCTTGGAGGTCAAGAAAAAAATATTTCATGTAGGGAATATTCCCAGGAGGATCATTATAGTTAGTGGAGGACTCTATAAGCTGGCATAAGTTCTTGATCGATCATGGAGCACCACACTTCCACTTGGCATGTGATCTTCTCATGGGTGAAGCTGTGGGGGTGAACCTAGATTCTATTTAAAGGAGTGCTTGGGTCTGAAATGGAGAAAGAGCATAAGGGTAACGAAGTGCTGTAAGAATTCTATTACTAAGCATAGATGTATGCATTTGGGTCTGAACAAGGGTTGTAATGAGAAAGCATAGCTATGATCTCTATTCAAAGTAGTTTTGTAGGGTTGAAATATTATTGCATGATGCTTATGGTCTGAGATGACCCTATTTTATGTAATATGGCTACTATAAATGAATTTAATCAATATATGGAGCTTTTTTTGGGTATATTTGTGTCTATGGAATAAAGCCTAGTGTATTTGCATGTTATTCATGGTTTAGATTTGTTTCCATTATGTTAATGTGATGTTTATTCTTATCTCATGGAGAATTTATGATTAGAACTAGATCTACTACCTCTGCATTAGATAAAATTCATGTGTTCTTATTCAATAAACCTTTCCTCCATAATGGTGAAACATTCTCGTGAAGATCACATATAGGAGGGGCTCAGTGCCCGCATGTGCCTCGGGTGAGCGCTTAAAACATGGGTGATAGGCTGGCGTGCTTGGGGTTAAAATAAATATTAGAGGATAGAGGTTAATTGAATAATGCATGTTATGGATGATGATGCAATGTGATAAACAAAATGATATATATGACTATGTGGTAACAAACTGTAATTAGGAAACTTTATTTTTCAAGTAATGTTTAATATTTCTATTTAATTGGAAAAATGTGTTGAATACGGTATGATGATAAGATAACCTCACTCCATTATTAACTCCACACAACTAGTAGGATGCAAGGGCTCATCACTGAGATCCAAGAAGGATGCGAGATATGTGATTTGAAGAGTGTGAACAAGAATGATGACTAAGAGACAAGAAATTTGACAAATATTTATTCAGAAACTTACAACCCAACCCTAATCAAGATTAACTAACTAGTTCAAAATGAATTATACTTGCAAGCTTTGACTAGACTTAGATCCATGGATATACTACTGATTGATAAGATCTGGTTAAAGAAATATTGTCTCTCCTAACATACGCATCTAATTCATTGTTCTTGGGAAGTTTTAGACTTTTAAGCACTTTTATTTCTTTGTTTTATTTAGGATTTTTAATTTTTGATATGACCCCCTATGTCTTGCCCCATGCTACTAGTAAGAAGCATGGGCTCATCACCAAGGAAAAAACATAGGTGAGTAAGGGCACTTCCCTCCTTTCCCAACCTCATGCTACTAGTAAGAAGCATGGGCTCATCACCAAAGGTTGGGAGGGACGAAAAGTGTAGTTATTTGCAATAAGAATATTTGTATTTATTGTTTATATATTTTTTATTTTATGTTTTTTGCTTTAGATTGTACTTTTTATGAGGGAACATTTTCCCCTAATGTCAACCCCACGCAACTAGTAGGATGTGAGGGATCATCGCTGAAGGTTGAGATAGGAGAACAAAGGTTTAGAGTGAAATGTTTAGAATGTTTCTGTCATTGAGAGAGATTTTTTAGGGGAAGATATATCATCAAGAAGCTTCTAGAGAAAGGTATGAGAAAGAAACACCCGAATTGGAAGAAACCATGAAGAAGATTAAGCATGCAAGTCTATGTAACACCAATGTAAAAATTTGTCTCATGAATGGAAATGATAATAAGGATTATATAATTTGAACATGTGAAAAGAATGTAGAAGAGGTATGATTGAGATATTTTCCAACGTTTGAAAGTTTAAGAATTACTTGAAAGGTAAGTTTCCATTTTACAATTTCAACAAAATGATAATGTAGGTAACAAGACAATGTGAATGCAAGAAAGGACAAGTGTGGAGATGTAATGACTATATACAAAATTGTCTCAGGTGACGTGAGTTGATGGTTTCATAAAACTACTCACCTTCCAAGGTACACAATTGATAAGTAGGATTCTTGAAATTTTCATTTTCTTGATAAGGGCCTAATCATTTAGGTTTAAACTTTTAACCTTTTCCCACTATCTTATCCATCTGAACATCTATCTTAACATAAGACTATTTTCTGCTTGAATAAGGCATTCGTAAAACTATTTGTCATGCCTTTGAAATATCATGTCCATATGAACATGATGGTGTTGTTCAACTTTTGTTCTACATTTGGAGACCTAATCATGTTTGGCACTTGTAGCACTATGGGGTCATGTCTCATGGACACAACATGCTTCGTTTTTGACACATTTAAATCTAGACCAAGGTTGGGAATGGAAGAAACCATAGAGAATGGATTTGGTGAAAAGTATTTTGACTCTCTCAATATCATCTTCTTCTTATGATACTTCTATCATATGTATATCTATGAGACCATCAGCAGGAGGAGAGGCTAGACCGAGGAAATTGCCAACTCCTTGCAGTTCAAAGGGGAGAATGATTGGTGAATCACTTTCTAAGAGTTTTAAAATCTCTGTTGTGGTTTTTTTGGATACATTTTCGATAGACACAACCTTACTCTTATCCATTTTTGCAACTTCAAATGTCTTTGGATCATCGACCTCAACTTTCAAAACACCCTGGGTGGTCTCGACCAATTATTTTGAGGGAAGCGGTTTATTTAATTGGTTCATAGGGAGTTCATATTCAGAATGAATCTGTGTTTCTTCTTAAGGTTCTCCAAATGTATATCGAAGGGTTTAGGATCCCCTTGAGCGATGAAGACTTTACCCAGATGGAGGAATCTAACCTCTTGGAACAAAGTGGAAGGAATGGCCTTCATCTAGTGAATCCATGGTCTTCCCAAGAGCATATTGTAATTTTATTCCTTATCAATGATGTAAAACTTAGTTATAATAGTTTTCGGCCCGAGGGAGATAAGAAGGACTATAGTTCCAATGGAGGTAGCCTTAAGACTATCATAGCCTTGCAATGTGTTCCTAATGGAGGAGAAATTGGTCTCCCCATATCCCAACTTATGTAAGAAATAAAAGGGGACTACATTCACATCATCCCCATCATTGATCATAGATCTCTTGATGAAATTTCTATAGACCTAGATTTGCAAATATAAATCAGAATCTCCTCTTCAGGCTATTTTAGTGTCAGAGGGCATCTTTCTTATATCAAACACAAACCTGATATCCCTATCATTCTATCCTAGAGGGTGTATGTCGAAGTCAATATGATTATTTTGAGCTTCAGGTGGAGACGTAACATGGATTAGGTGACCAATTCCCAATGCATCTAGCAAAGCAGAATGATACAGTAAGGGAATTCTTCAACAAATCTAGAAACGAAATGTGAGAAAAGGTCTTGTTTAAGTCTAAAATCAAATCATAAGCTCCTACAGGATTTGGGACTATAGGAGTGTCATCCTAAAAGATATAATGAGTGGGAAGAGGTTGTGAAGTGTACTCCCTTATCTGAGTTGTTGCATTAATTTCTGGCTCAATTTCTAACTCGACTAGTCCCAAGATCTTTGTCTTGTTCTTTGGGTCTAGGTTAGGAGAAACTCAAGAATTTTCAGAAGTTGAGGCTTCATGATGGTTGTTCCCAATAGGAATACCATTGTTTATGTTTTGAGGACCTACTTTTTCATCTTCATGATGTTTAGGGAATAGGTCCTAATAGATTCCTAGGTTTGCATTCTGAGGTGCAACGGATCGTGTATAACTAGGTTGCGAAGTTCTTTTAGGATTCTCTAGAAACATGTCCACAAAGAACTACCTTTTATTTTCAGGGAGTCTTTGAATGAACTTGTTGCAATTCCTGCAATTCTAAGCATCATGACCAAAAACATGGTGAAAACCATAATATAGATTGGTATCGTAGTCTCTTGGTCTTTGATTCAGATTTTTTTGTTGGCTATAACCCCAGTTGTAGTTTTGAAACCGGTTTTTATAGCTGTAATTCATTTCCCCTTGGCCAAGATTTTGGTATTGATTTGGGCCTTGGGTTTGAGCCTATTGAAGAGGGGGATTGTTGACATCAACCATGTTGACAAAGGAAATAAAATTAGGACCTCTTTGATTTCCCATGTTGTTGTTATTGTTGTTAGTGTTACCATTATTTGTAAAACCAGTATTATTTGCTTGGTTAGTAACACCATCCGTAGTAACACCATGATTGTGATTCAAGACCTTGGGTCCTTGGTTGTTGGCTCCATTGTTTTGATGGTTTGCATTGTTTTGGTTAGGGGATACCAATTTCCCATTGAGACCGTAAGTCTTATGCCCACTATCGATAGCGGCTTGGTCAATTTGAAGTGCACCTTCCAACACTTCTTCATAATTGTGAAAAGGGAACTTTTGTACTTCCTTCTTGGTCTCTTGATAAGCGAGTGAAGGAAGAGGTCACAAAGTTCCATTTGGTCCATGTTAGGTGCACTTACGGAGGAGTAAAGAACTTGATGCCATCTCTAGATGAAATGGGCGGAAGATTCATTTTGTTCCTATCTAATATGCAGAAACTTCCTAATTCCTATTTGCAGTAGCTTGATCATGTCAAAAGCTCTAATGAATTCAGAAACAAGTTGTTTAAAGGAATGTATGTAAGCTTCATAAATATGATAGTACCAGTCCAAGGAGATTCCTTTAAGAGTCTTCGGAAATATGTTAACTACTACAACATCCTAAGAAATAAATTCCCTAATAGTAGTAACATAGGCCTTGATGTGAGCATTTTGGTCTCCTTCTCCTTTAAATTTAGGCAAGTCAAGAAACAGGTGCGGAAGCATGACACCCCATATGGTGAAGTCAAGGGGTTCCTTTAAGTATTCAGCATAAGTACCCATCGCATAAGATTCTACCATTGAAGATCCTAATGAGGGGGAGGGGACGAGTAAAACTTGGAGTGTAATTGGGATGTAAAGCAGCTCCTTAATACTATGTGTAAGGAGAAAAGGAAAATTGTATGGTCCGTTTGTGAGGGACTTTGACAATAACACTAGGATATGGGCTAGTGAGCATAAAACAAGGGAATGTTGCATTGCTCAAAGGAACAATATTTGAGAATGCACTTCCGGCCAGCCCTTATGTGGGATATGAGTGAGGACCTATCCCTAGCGTGTCAGATCCCATGAGAAGATCACCCAGGTTCGATTAGACTAGATGACCTTTTTGCACAAGATGTTTCAATGGTTGTGCGTTGGCAGGGGTGTATTCTTTGTTGTCAATGGGATCACTATGTGTTCTATCATATTTCATAAATTGTTTGTGAAGTTTGAGCACTCTCTAACTCTCTAATCCTTTCTACTAAAGTAGAGATGACATCATTTGGCGAGGATTAAGCCCCTTGTGTAGGTGCATGTTGTGTGGGGTTTGTTTAAGAGGAAACGTGATACCCTATTATAAATTGCTCGGTGTTGGTATTCTTACTTTCCATGGAAGGAGTTTCAAGGTTTGTAGTTGATACATTATTGTTGAACATCTCAAAGGTACAAATATTCCTCCTTTCCAAAGACTCATCTATTGTGAAAAGTGGATTAATTATTCACGTAAAAATATCACCCTCTGTCAACTACATGATAATGTAAGGTCTTGACAAGACTCTAGTATGAGGACCAGTTTCACCTGTAAAGGTCATGTTGTTTGAATTGGATTGACCATACTGCATGTATAAGGGTTGGTCAACCTCCTCTATTCTCAAATGACTAGTAGGATTTGAGATGTAACTAGGGGAGGTTTGCACATTGTTTGTGTAGTTGTCGGCCCATCCTGAAGGGGAAGGGGATTATTATGGTTGAACATTGGAATAGTACCTATCAAAGCCAAATGGCCCACCAAACTCTCTACCAGACATATTTGGGGAGGTATAAAATACCTACCGAATAGCGGGAGAGGGTGAAATATGGACTAATGGAAATGAAACTAAAAGGAAATGAGAAGGAACTAGTCCTTCACTTGGATTCACCAATTTTGTACACCTAAAAATCAGCATGTCATTTCAGATGCACATTACTTCTCGAGGTCACGCTGAGACATCAAAAATGTGTTGGATTGATGGGATTTTGATGGGCAGTTAAAGAACATTTAGAGGTTAAGAACGAGTAGCATAAATTCCTAATAGCTGAATTAGCAAAAAGGGAAATAGAGGCAATGAACGGGTAGCGTAAATTCATTATGATTTTATTGCTTTGATCTCGATTTGTATTGTAAACTATGTTGAAATCCCATTTTAAATAAACAATGGAAATGGAGCTCTTAAATAAAAGAAAAGTTTTCAATCTTTTAATCTAACTAGATTATTCCCAATTACTTAATAAAACGAAATCAAGCATCTACTCTGTTTATCTGAGAAAGAAGTGAATTGAAAGGACCTAACTAAATAAACACTGACATTTGCATTTCCTAAATTAAAATAAAATAAAATATACTTCTACAAACACATGAAATAAACTAAAATAAATGCTACTACTTCTAATAAAATAAACGTAAAACAGGGAATAGTCAAATGTAGTTATTTCTCTATTCCAGTATTGTGGAATATTAATCTAATTTAAATAGAGGATGTATTCTAGATTTACAATTTTGGATATATTATTTCCTCTTAACTTCTTCTGCCTAAGATTCACAGTGATGAAAGAAATATTATCAGAAGAAATTTATTCTTTTACCCAGAAACATCCCCATCAAAAATATTAAAATGAAGTGCGAGTGTTTTGAACAATGAATAAATGATAAAAGTGAAAAGGCATAAAACCTTCCTCCAACCTCTTTCTATTGCAGGTCCACAGGGATAGGTGGGGAAGAGGATATCAACTGGAAGATTTTTCACATGCAAACAATTCTAGTAAAGAAAGAAGTAATAAATTCTACTAATTAAAACAAATGCATATTTATTTAATCTAAATAACAATGTACAAATGAAATCTTTAAAGAAATGTAAATAAATCCCCAACCATGGTTACTGTTGTATTGTGACAGCTTCCTAAGTATGATGATTAGGAATAATTATCGTTATCTCCTCGGCTTCCTTTCCTTTTCTAGAGATGAAATCCCAGATGATCCAAGGTGTGTAATGATGGCTAGTAGTAGGGTGAACAAAAGAGAAAACTTGTAGCTTGATTTATTTGTAAGAATTTTAAATAAAATGATGGAACTAGTTGGTTGCAAGTAAACAAATCAAAAATGAAATACTAGGAAGGAACAGAGAAATGTATTGTGTTTTCTGTGTAATTCTCAACAAAAAATTTGGAAACATAACAGTTTAATACAAATATTAAATCATCCAAGTAAAAGTTTGGCTTTTATATACAAATGTGAGGAAGAAAAATTATGGAACACATGGCAATCAAGAAGTACCAAATCATCTAAAAAAGAGGAAGTTAACATTCTAAAGATAGTAAACTGAGAAGAAGACTCCAGTATGAATCCATCAAGCCAAACATCAGGCTAAACGAGAAAGAAAATCACTCACGAATTTGAAACACATGTTCAAAACATGAAGTTGAAACTCATGGATAAAAATGACATGATTGTTGGTCTACATAGACCGGTGGTTGCACAACTACCACGGCAGTTGCGTAACTAAATCCACACACATTTCCCATCATAAACATATTGTATTAAATAACAAACATGTTGTTTACATACATAGTCAATACATCCATGTGTTGAACTTATGTGCACATACAGAATAGCTCATATGCACTTCCATTATATGATACACTCGCATACACCATACTCAAAACTCTTCCTACATGCCTATCAAACATCATATAACAACACTACATCACCGACCCCTAATTACAAGAAAGCTATACTTATTTATACATGGTGGGGACCAGCCCTTTACCGCTTACATGCATTTTCTGAAATATAGGTGTGCTATTAATAGGTTGCATGCTCTTACTACTCTGCTTTAACTTTAGTTCAAGCTATAAATAGCTTGGATTTACTTATGATTTATTCCTATAAATAGGTTACCTTCATGTGTTGTCCTTACCTCTCCTTATATGTGCTTTTCTATTTCTAGACGTAGTTTGCATGTCACGCCATCTTGCTTTTTTTTTCTATTTTTAGTTTTTTCTGAAAAATGACTAAGTCCTCAAATCTGTGTGCATATGTAAGAGCCTTCATGTGTTGACCTTCTTTCCTAGCTACACACACCTTCATTCATTGACCTATCCACTTGTGCGCGCATTTTCACACATCCTTTTGTTCCTTAGTCACTATCATGTTATCTCTTGCACACACTCCTATGCGTGATCTCAGAATATCGTGCATGGCTAGTACTTAGCCATTTATTTTGACCAATAAATCATAGTTTAGAGTATGATTTATCCTATGTGTAAATGGAAGGACATAATATAGTGGCTAATTCTATGCAATAGATATTACATTTGATGTGATATGGGCACATCGACAATCACCTTCTGCATGATTGTGATTACAGAATGAAAATGACATCAAACCCTACATGACACCTTTAGGCGGAAGATGATATGTATCCTTTTAAACTATTGTGACATTCTTTATGGAAACAAGTCACTATTGTAGACACAAAATCACACACTTATGGTAATTATCTAGTCCTAATTGCATACTACTATTCATATGATTCCTAAGTAAGAAAAGTACTAATTAACCCATGTCTTTGGCCACCTTGCTTTGCTTTCTGCTACTTCTCTTGGTCTTACACCCTTACTTGCTCAGTCTTCCCTTTTATTCTTCAGCATTTGTCATCCTGGACACCAGCGCCCAGCTAGGACGCCAGCGCCAGGCGCCCTCGTCATCTTGGTAGTTTACTCACACTTTTTGGGTCATTTCTATCTATTTGAGCATCTTATCTTTTTGGTAGTCAGCATTTTTGGGGTTAATTATGAAATTGAAGCAAGGGAATGATATATATAAAGTTATGTGATCATAATAAGGTACCAATGACTAAGCACTATTTATCACCACATAAGGTTGCATCCATCAAGGCATTTAAGAGCTTCATTGCATCCATCTAGCTCCATCACAAGGAACACAAGAGCTAATTTTCTACATCACACTTCATATAAGGAAATTTCATTCTAATCCATGCACACATTTATTACATTCTACATCTAGCTACTTTCTAGCTATCCAATGGCGACACACACAAGAGAAACCTGGGGCATAATTCCACACACACATACACAAAACTAAATTGGGTCTGAGATGTAGTGCAACACCCAGTCATAAGTTCACTATTTTGACAGCTGAGGATATCCAGACCCCTCATTCTGCATCTTTTTTAGGATTTGATGTTTATTTGAGGGTTTTGTAGGTTCATATTTTATTGCATGTTTCCAAAGACTTCGGTGATCATTGTGCGACCTCATAGTGACAAAAGAAAACTAACTACAAACAACTTGTGACACCTCAAAGGAGGTTTTCTGAGCATTTCTGTAGACCCGGGCGCCTAGAAACAGTTCTAGGGTGCCCTTGTCCCTCTCCAGATACCCCAGTCCATCCTATCTCCTCGGATATGTATTTTTCTATGCTCCAGTGCGACGATCAGTGCTTTACTTTTCCCATTTTTCCAACTTTGTGCAGTCTCCAGAACTCTGTGAATCAACTAAGACTTCTTACCCTTTCTTTGCAATTAAGGTTTCATTATTTATTGCTTAGTTGTTTGGGTATTTATTTATGTACTTGATTATTCATTTATTTACTGTTGCAATAACATTCATATTAGGCTCATATATTTACATTTTATCTTAATGATTTTGATGAACCCAAACTTGATCTTCACACTCCTAGGATCCTCATTCTTTTATTGTTCATATTTCTAGAGTCTTATCATCATGGGTATCCACATTAATGAATTTTTTCTTATCAATACTGAATTAAGAGAAAGAGTCAAAAAAATCCTAGCTACCACTCACTTTCCTGCTAATATGCATCTAGATTCATTATATCAAACATTTGTAGATTCCTTCTCTCAATATATTGCTTTCCTGTCTAATCCACATGCTGATCTAACTATTTTTGACAATAACCTAACATTGTACATCATGATTCACATTTTTAATGTTGGTGTCAAGTGAACTTCAATTGACAATGGATATGAACTCAATATTTTCCCTATGTCATTCCACAAAAATATTGGTCTTTCGGCGGCTAATGTTAGGCCATCATATCTTTCTCTTCATGCATATGATGGCTCTGTTCATCCATGTTTAGGTCACATTACTCTACCTATTACGGTTGGACCAAAAAATCTTAACATGGTCTTCTTTGTCATCGACTTACCCATTTCAGACAACTATTTACTTTGTAGGCCATGGATTCTTGTCATGAAAGCAGTTCCCTCTACCGTACATCACTATGTTAAATTCCTTCATGAGGGTATCAAATACATTGTTTTTCGTGACAATTACCCATACAAATATTGACCATGATTCAAATAGTACACTTCCTAATCCAAGAACTGATACTACTAATGAACTACAACCGATGGATACTCCAAATAATTTACTACCGCTTAAAGGTTCTATTTACATGACAGATACTGTCTCATCTACGCCATTGCCTCCACTTGCTACTACTACTACTACTATTATCTTTTATCGGGGGCTTGTTTATTCTTTTGATATCGATCCATCCCCTGTAATTTCACATGGGCCATCTCCATTAGCACGCCCACCATTTACATGTACGTTATTCATGGATGACTCTTATTGGGAACATATTCCATTCGATCCTAATTTATCTGAATTTATATGCACACATAATGGGTTGACTCGGCTAGGCTTTACGGTTGATGACATCTTTCCTCCGCCTTATGATCATCATCTATACCATGGGTTTGTTCGCATTACCGCTGCTTATGGAATTCAAGTCTTCTATCTCACGATATTTCTTGCTCATGCTCCCTATACTTCTCCAATCACGTTAGGACAATATTCAATTGATTACATTGGGGGCACATTAGATCCATATCATATTGATATATCATTTCCCATGCCATTTGGTCATGTCTTCATTTGTAATGACTCATTCCTTGGTTATTCACAAAACCTCACTCATTGGTACGCACATGGTTGTCCACTACCCCCATTCATTGATGAGGAGTATGTTATGGTAATGTACAAATTACGCTTAGATGGTGCTACATGACCAACCTGACACTATTTCTTATCAAGTTTCCAAACCAACACCTATTGATTTCAACTATGACAATGATGATATTTTCAATGACATTACTTCATTATTATCATCCTTCACACACTTTGGGGGCATGGTGTTTATTCCCCCTAGCATTGACATGTGTCTTATATGCGCCTCATCTCACACACACTCATATCTCCATTTCCCTATGATGCACTCTTGTGCTATGGTTCACACTTGACTGTTGAGGGAATCTTATACACATGAACCTCACACATCGCACTATATGCATTACTCCCTTTACACATAACACACATGTGACATCAAATACACATATTTCACATTTTACTCATCCTCTACACGCTTCACACACTACCCGACAATGCACTCTTGTCCCATGGTTCATACTCGACTGTCGAGGGTCCAAATCAAGATTGAAACTTTCCTCATCACTCTTACATCATTCTACACTTCTATTTTCACAATCACTTAATCAATATTTTTACCATACCATGTGACATTTTTAACCATCACCTATTCACACATTTTGTGATATATGCTTTGTGCTACATCATCACGTTTTCTATCATTCCATCCACAAATTTCATGATATACAACTTGTGTTACATCATCATGTTTGTTAGCATCTTTCTCACCCATTTAGTGATATACGCTTTAGGCTAAATCATCACACATTCTAGAACATCATCGCTATGTCGCTTTCAATATCATCTAACAATCCAATAATCCACACTTTTTGGGCATCGTATTCAAGCTTCTATGCATAACAACACATTACTCGAACCATTTCCCAATGATGCACTCTCGTTTATGGTTCATTATTGATTGTTGAGGGGGCATAGATAAATGAACCTCATTGCATACATATACATCCATTCGGGGGGCACGCTACTCCTATCATTCACCCTGCATTCCATTCCGCCTCATTCATAACATACTACATATCTTGGTTGCATTTACTTGTTACATGTTCACTTTATTAAACAAGCTAGATATATATCTTGTATGTCATTATCTTTATCATACACACATGCAAGTTCACTTGCCTTTTTAGTAGTGATTGTAGATTTTACAGATCCATTACACGCGACATGGATGCTTGGCACAGTACCTATTGTCAGTCTCATAGCGGCTCTTAGGAGCATCCACTTTCGTACACTATATGTGTTATTATTTCATTTTATTCCATAACACATTACTTTCTCAGATTATACACGCTTTGACATACTTTTTATCTTTCTAACATGTTAACAGGTGCTTCATGTGCAACATTTGTTTTGCAGGACTATTTTCTTCCATGGTTGTCTAATACACTGTTTTCCTTTGTTTTTCATTTTTTATGGGATTTTCCCTATGTATTGTTTGTTCTCTGATTGCTTGCGGCCATTATGGCCTTGTTTTTCTTGCGACATCGTGAGTTGTGTACCATTTTTGCAACCTAATTTTCATGGTCCAAATTGTCTTCTTGCATGTTTACTTGTGTCTTAGCATACACATTGTCTTCTTACCTTACATTTTGTCTTATACACGTATGTTTATCTTTGTTTGTACTAACAATTGTTTTCCTAGCCACTTTGTTTGCGTGTTCCTTGGTTTCTACCAAGAACATTCCTTTCCCCTTGCAGGTCACAGTTCATCATAGCAGTCGGCTCTCCTTTGGGCTACATACTCCTTTAGCAACGTCACATGCACCTGTTATCACCAATCTGGCACTATGATAATTCTTCACCGGGAACTCCTCGTGCTATGATTATTTACTAATGCACAACTTTTAGTTTGGTGGATGTAATCAGGAAACAAAGCAACAAACGTAACACAAGAATACCATCGACTATGATAAGACGGAATGATGACAAATCTGAAATATCAAAGTAAATTATAATATTAACATGAAATTGTTACAATCTCACCCATGAGGTACTTCAAGTGTTATTGACTTCACTTGCCTTCCACCAATACTATGAAAGAAACTTTACAATTACACCTCTTATGGCTTCTTCAACACACCTTTAAGAAACTGATGACTTCCTTTGACACACTTGAACTACAATATTTCTCACTACTTCTTTCTATGCTAAATGAGGGGGGTGGCCTCTTTATTTATAGAACTTCCAGGCTTATCCATCCTATCTCTAAGATAGGATAAGAAATCCACTCTGACGAATCATATTCCATACCTTAACTCTTATCTGTACATGTAAGCTTATATTTTAAGATAAGATAAACCTTATCATTTGCACATGGGTTCCACATTTTTAGACTTTTTACAAATAAAATACACAAAATATTTATGACCTCACTCCTTGTCCTTATTACCAATATAATATTTCTAATTCCTAATCATGTAGACCCTACTTCTCTACTTATCCCAAATTTGACATTTTAACATTACCGGACCACTTACGGAAAATATTTACTTTTTACAACATTTCTATTGTACTTTGACTGTTACCGTAGTCTACATTATTGGCGGCACCGTACTGACGGCACCGTTATCTTCTATCAAACGCTACTACTAATTACACTTAACAACATCATATTCCTAATACATACATTAATGAAATAGAAATTACGGAGGAAAATTTTAGTGTCGACATCTTCCCCCTTCCTAGCTTCTACTCTGTCCTCGGAGTAGACTATTCTGGTGCTTGGAAAATCTTCAACTTGTCATGGTTGACCCATTTCGTAATGGGAGTGCCATCCAATTCCTCCAGTTGGTACGTACAATTTTCATGCACATCTGCTATTTTGTAGGGCCCCATCCATTTTGGAAGAAATTTTTTCTGTTTTCTTTTTTTGTATCTGGAATCATATACTAGAACTAAGTCATTCACATGAAATGGAGACCAACGGATCTTTTGATCAAAGTATTCCTTTTGCTTCATTTTCTTCTTATGGCTTGTATCCTTTGTTATTTCCCTCATTTCCTCTAGCAAATGAAGATGTACCAACCTTTCTTTTACTGAATAACTTTCATCCATCCTTTCATTTTTCATAACTCTCACAGTGGGAATATCAAACTCAATAGGAAGAACTTGATCAATGTCATAGGCCAACTGAAATGGGGAGTATCATGTTGTTGACTTTGATGTTGCCCTATATGCCCACAATGTTGCATGAATCCTTTTATCCCACTTATGTACCTGCAAGGCTACATCTTTTGCTAGAATTTGACACAACACAAAATTTGTTCGTTCCACCTATCCATTTGTGTTTGGCTTGTATGTTGTTGCCTTCCTGTGCTTAATAGAAAATTTATTGACTAGGGCTTTTACTACCTCATTAATGAAGTGGCTTCCTTGATCTGTTACAATTTCTAATGGACAACCAAATCTGGTGACAATGCGTTCATATATGAACCTTGCCACCTCATCCATGGAAGCTGTTTTCAATGGCCTAGCTTCAACCCACTTGGTTAAATAATCTGTGGCAACTACAATATACTTATTTTGGCGTGAGGTAGTTGGAAGTGGACCTACAATGTCTATTCCCCACTTTTCAAAGGGACCAAGTGGAAGAATAGGACATAATGGAGCTGATGAAGTCTTACGATTACCATGTGTTTGACAAATATCACATGTCTTACAATAATTATAACAATCTTTAAAAAGAGTGGGCCAGTGATAACCTGCATCCAAGATCCTTATTGTTGTAAGTTGTCCAGAGAAGTGCCCTCCACATGTACCATTGTGGAATTCTTCTAGCAGTTCCTTCCCTTGATTACATCCAACTGCCCTCTTGTACTGTCCATCAGGTCCTATTCGAAATAATACTCCATGCAGAATAGAATATGGATGACTGACTTAAGTAATCTTTCTCTTAGTCTTTTCATTGGCACCATCAGGAAACTTGAATTCATTCAGATAATTCTAAATATCTATGTATTCACTAGGGATTGTGTCAAGGGATAACAATGCTGCATCGGGGAAATCATCATCATCACAAGATGATCCTAAACCATCATAGGCTCGAGAGAGTGCATCTGCATTGACATGCTTCTTTCCTGGCCTATCTATAATATCAAATTCAAATTCTTGTAGCAAAATTATCTATCTTGCTATCCTCCCTGATGGGTTAGGCTTATTGACAATATATTTTAGAGCCTGGTGATCTGTTACAACTATAAATTTCTACCCTAGCAAGTAATTTCTAAACTTCTTTACAGCAAAAATGATAGCTAGAGCCTCTTTTTCAGTTACAGTATAATTTACCTCAGCATTTCTTATTTGTCTGCTCCCAAAGTAAATTAAATGTTCATTCTCATTTTCATCCTTTTGGCTCAAAGTACTTCCTAGTGATGCATTTGAGGCATCAGTATACACAATGAATGGCTTGCTCCAATCTGGATTCTTTAAAATAGGTGAAGACACTAGGGCTTCCTTCAGTTGTCCAAAAGCTTCATGTGCCTTATTTCCTGGTTCATAAGTAACATCCTTCTTCAAGAATTTGGTTAGTGGTTGTGTAATCTTTGAGAAATACTTGATGAACCTTCTATAGTAACCCATATGGCCTAAAAATGATCTCAACTTACTTATATTCATAGGAATGGTAAATCTTTGATTTTTGAAACTTTATCAGGATCAGTACCAATACCATCTCTGGATACAACATGCCCTAACAAAACACCTTTAGAACATCCAAAGACACACTTTGTAGGGTTTAGTGAGACTTGTGCTTCATCTAACCTTTGAAATGATATCTCCATTTGTGCAGGTGGTCCAACTTGCTCCCATAGATGCAAAAATATCCAGAAATACTCTGATGAAGGTCCCAATGTAGGGTTCGAACACCCTATTCATCAAACGCTGGAATGTTGCCGGAACATTACACAACCTAAAAGGCATAACTCTATAAGAAAACGTTCCCCAAGGAGTGGTGAACGTGGTCTTTAGCTGATCTTTCTCTGCTATGATCGAACTTGGTTGTAGCCACTATATCCATCAGCAAAACTATAGCACTCCTGGCCAGCTACTTCGTCCAAGATCTGATCTGACAATGGAAGAGGGTAATGATCCTTCTTTGTTGCCTTATTGAGCTTCCTGTAATCAACACAAATGCGTAGCTTCCCATTCTTTTTTATTGAGATCACAATGGGAGAAACCTATTCTGAATTCTCCACAGCAAATATGAATCCTGCATCAAGCAACTTATCTATTTTTTCTTTTACAGTCTTGGAAAAATTAGGATTCATTTTATATGGCATTTACTCTATAGGCTTAGTACCATCTATCAGCTCAATAGAATGTTCTACCCAACTTACTTGACGGAGTTCCTTGTAATCAAAAGTGAATATGTGTATGTACCTTCGAAAGAGATAGAGGTAGGATTCCTTCTCACTCTCCATCACACCATCACCAATCTTTATTTGTTGGAGACGATCATCAACTTCTTCTTCAGATAATTTTATGGGGTCATGAGTCGGTGTGACTAGAAGAATATCCATGACTGAAACATCAACCTCACTTTCTTCATCTTCAGTGTCCACTTCACTGGTACTAGAGTAATCATAGGATGTCCAATCATCAGTTTCATCACTTGAATCCACAGGTTCTACCTTATGATGTCGAGGGATCACGTTTATCTTCACCCTCTCTCTACCACGTCCAAGTGTCATGAAGCCTTCATTCCAGTAGTTTCTTGCATGAACTCTTGTTGATGGCGAATCACAGCACCCCTGAATGTCTACAACTCGATGGGTTGAGACTCTCAGTGCAATTGCATAACATGGAGCTTTTCCCAAGTGTGGGACCTTGCGAAATCGAAAAAGCTCTCCAGATGAAGGCCGATTCCTATTCCTCTGTTCAGATGCACATGTAAAATTTACAGAGGGTTTCCTCAAAAACCTAATCTAATTTTTCAAGGAGACAGGGTAAGAAGATGCGTAAAATAAAACCTAAACTAACAGAGGTGATGCACCGAGGAATGAAGAATAATTGTCTTGCCAATAAACACAAGCCATTAAAATGCAATGCAAGATCATGCACAGATAACCAGATTCGCAGTGAAAGATCAGGAGGATGCAAATGAACATAGAGAGGGTTGAGAATCATCCACAGACATGCGTTATTTGCTCCAAAAATTGATACAATACACTACAAAATGCCAAGAGGCAAAATTACATTACAGTTTTAAATTGGAGGTTTGAACTCCACAAATTCACCTGCCAAAGAGAAGAAGGGAGGGGCAAAACAAGAATGTCCAACCTTTAGAAAGAAGCCCCTCCTTACAATTTATAGGAAGAATGAGAGAGGGAAGAGAAAGGAAATCTAAATCTACCTCAACCACCTCCAGGTTGCATTTAAGTTGTCTCATTATGGTGGTAGGTGAGAACCCTAGCAAACTTAAAAAGTAGCGAATTGTATTTTGTATTTTTAAGAACTTGTTCCCACCCAATTAAAGATATCTAGTCGTAGTTGGACAGAGGACCTCGTAAGCTTTCCGAAAAGTCCAACCTTGCGTAAATTTGAGCTCCCTGTGAAAAGTTATGGCCATCTGAATATCTGCGCTAGGGTCTGCTTCCTGTCAGCGCTCAAAATGTTGCGCCTCCTGAAGGTGCGCCATAGGCGCATCCATGTTTGTGTCGACACTCTCTTACCTGCGCCTTGGGCGTGAATTTTTCCTTGTCGACACTCTGTGTCGTGCGCCACCTACCTGTGCCAAGGGCGCGACTTTTTCCATGTCGACACTCTGTGTTGTGCGCCACTTACCTGCGCCAAGGGCGCGACTTTTGCCATGTCGACACTCCTTGTTGAGCGCCTCTTATGTGCGCCAAGGGCGTGACTTTTTCCATGTCGACACTCTCTTACCTGCGCCAAGGGCGCATCCATTTCCATGTCAACATCCCTTTATGTGCGCCCTTTACCTGTGCCTTGGCGCATCCTTTTGCATGTCGAGATTCCTTGTTAAGCGCCTCTTTCCTGCGCCTTGCGCATCCTTTTGCATGTCGACATTCCTTG
This sequence comes from Taxus chinensis, assembly GCA_019776745.2. Lineage (NCBI taxonomy): Eukaryota > Viridiplantae > Streptophyta > Pinopsida > Cupressales > Taxaceae > Taxus > Taxus chinensis. Next base: position 281,222,041 of record CM034146.1, on the reverse strand, counting down.
TTGAGCACCTCTTATGTGCGCCAATGGCGCGACTTTTTCCATGTCGACACTCTCTTACGCCAAGGGCGCATCCATTTCCATGTCAACATCCCTTTACGTGCGCCCTTTACCTGCGCCTTGGCGCATCCTTTTGCATGTCGACATTCCTTGTTGAGTGCCTCTTTCCTGCGCCTTGGCGCATCCTTTTACATGTCGACATTCCTTGTTGAGTGCCTCTTGCCTACGCCTTAGTGCATCCTTTTTCATGTTGACATCCATTTTCGTGCACCCTTTCAAAAGTTAAACATCGGGCTTTGAGCTTCTTTGGTTTCCATATTCTTCTGCTTGTCTATATCTACCCGAGGGGAAGATATTTACAACAATTTGGCGACTCAACGGGATCACCTGCCTGCTAGGTAGAATATCAGTGGCCTTTTAACAATCCATTGGGCATGGAGTCATAAGTAATAACTTGAAACCAACCTGATATCTGATCCCGATCCTGATACCGCAACTCATTCTCCAAGAGCACTCTGAACTGTAGAAAACAACCTGAGAGCAGTAAAACCTGTGCCAGAGCACTTAGGGAAAAAAAAACGTAACTACAACAAGACAATGTGCATACGCACTTAGAGGAATTGAAATCTAGGCTAATATTTACAAGGGTAAACCTTTTCCTTTTAGTAGCAATGTTTAAGATAGATTCCGTTAACTGGAATCAAGAGTTCTTCTCCATCCAATGTAGACAATTGGAAGGCATTACTACTTTTACATCCCGTGACCATGTAGGGGCCACTCCAAATGGCATCAAACTTGGAATGCCTTCCTGGTTTTTCCCGATCTGCATCCCATTTTAGGACTAGGTCCCCTTCCTGGAAGGTCCTTGCTCTTGCCTTCTTATCAAACCATCTTTTTACTAAGGCCTGATCCTTCTCAATCGTCTGAACCGTATGTTCTCTGATTTCCTCCAATTCCATCAACTCTGCATACCTGGCCTCCATTGGTTCGAACTCAAACAACTCCAACTGCTTCATGAGCTCTAATGCTGGCAATTCTAATGATATAGGCAATACTGCCTCTTTCCCATAGACCAACTTGTAGGGATAATTACCTGTAGATCTCTTTGGCGTTATCCTGTCAGCCCATAATGCTGATTTTAGCTTGGTATGCCATGTCCTTTGGTTTTCATCCAGAGTCCTTCTGATGATTCTTAGAAAATTCTTGTTCGTGGACTCTGCCTGTCCATTACCGTGCGGGTAATAATTTGAAGAGGTGCTCAAATAGATTCCATTCTTGATAGCCCATTCTGTAATCTTGGAACCTATGAATGCCAATGCATTGTCTGATATGATAGTGGCTGGCACACCGAACCTGGTCACTATTCCTTCATAAAAGTCTAGTATGTTAGACTCATTTGCTTCTTTAAGCGCTACTGCTTCGGTCCACTTGGTGAAATAGTCCGTTGCTGTGAGAATCCACTTGTGACCTTGGCATGAGTTTGGGTTGATGACCCCGACGAAGTCCAATCCCCATTGCATAAATGGTTGGTCAACCAAAATTGGGTGCAATGGAAGTGCTGCTAGTCTTTCCTTTCCCGTGAAGAGTGCACATTTCTTGCACTTTCTTATCCATGTATAGCAGTCATTGAACACTATGGGCCAATAATACCCTGCCTTCATTATCTTGAGAGCTGTTACTCGTGGGGCAAAATGTCCTCCAGAATCTCCATCATGAAAATCTCGTAACACCCTCTCAATTTGACCTGTCCCAATGCACCTCAATAGAACTCCATTGATGTCTTTTTTAAACAAAACACCATCAACAAGCACATATGGAATGGCTTGTAATCTAAAGTATCTCCTCTTTTCTTTGCTCATTTCTGGAGGGCATAGGCCTGTCTGTAGGAAGTGTATCATATTCTAAGTCCAACAAGGAGCGGGCACATCATCATTTTCTTGTTCTTGACCATCCTGTAGTACCAAGGCAGTCTCTTTTTCATCAGCTGCTTCAACTTGTTGAACTCAAAGCTAGTTGCTCACATAGTCCCTTTCCACGTACTAGTTTAGTGACCTTGATCTCGATGTCATATTCCATGACACGAGTTATCCATCCTGCACGTTTCTCATTCAGATCCTTGTTTAGAAGGAAGTCCTTGACTCCCGCATGAGAGACCAATAATTGGATCTTATTGTTTGAGACTAGGTGCTTGAATTTCTTTAAGCTCCTGATTACTGCAAGGACATGCTTTTCAATGAAAGAGTACCTAGTTTCGTATTCCTCCAAGCCTTGACTGAAGAAAGCAACTGGTTGTTCTAATCCTTCTTTGTTTTGTTGTACCAGGATTGCAAAAATTGTGTCTCCACCACCGAAGGCATATAGCACGAAGTCCTTGGAGAAGTCTGGATTGACGAGAGTTGGAGCTTGAGATATAGCCTCTTTTATTGCCTCAAAACTTGCCTTGCCTTCAGATGTCCACTTAAATGCCATGCTCTTCTTTAACATCAGCGTTATTGGCTTTACAAGAGCTGCAAAGTTTGGAACAAACCTGCGGACAAAATTGATCCTTCCCAAGAAGCTTTGAAGAGCCTTCTTATGACTTGGCAATGGCAATGCTCGAATTGCTTCAACTCTTTTTGGGTCAATCGTCAGTCCCTCCTTTGAAACAATATGGCCTAGAAGTTTTCCTTCGTGAGCCAAGAATATGCATTTTTTGGGATTCAATGATACCCCAAATCTTCTACACCTCTGAAATACCTGCCTCAGATGAAAGAGGTGATCCACTGCATCTTTGGAGAATATAGTGATGTCATCAAGATATATCAGAACTATTTTGTTAATCAACTCCTTGAATGCCATATCCATTGCCCTTTGGAAAGTGGCTCCAGCATTTGACAACCCAAATGGCATTTTCTTGTAGGCATAGGTGCCCCATTTGGTGGTGAAATCCGTCTTGAACTGGTCATCTTCTTTCACCATTATCTGATTATACCCTGAGTAGCCATCTAGAAGAGAGAATCTCTCCGAACCGGATATTACTTGCAATATTTGTCCCATTGAAGGAAGTGGGTAATGGTCTTTGAGAGATGCCCTATTTAGGTCTCGGAAGTCCACACACAACCTGATTTCTCCGCTCTTCTTTTTGACCGGAACCAAGTTTGCAACCCAGCTTGAGTGCTTGATCGGAAATATAATGCTTGCCTCTATTAGCTTGCTTAACTCTTTCTTCATTAGAGGCTCAATGTGGGGGTTGACTGGTCTCTGCTTCTGCCTGATGGGCTTAGCATCTGGATCCAATTCTATGGTATGTTGTGCCAACTTCGGATTGAAACCTCTTAAGTCTTCATAGCTCCAAGCAAAGACATCTGGAAATTCTTGGCAAAGTTGTATGAAATCTGATTTCTCCTGCTCAGTGGCCATTTTGCCAATTTGAAGTGTTTTGCCTTCCCCAACCAGAATTGGCTTTGAATCTTCTCTCTTGACCTGTATGTTAGCCTTTTCCTTACAAAACTGGTCGTTAGGGTTGAAGATAGACTCCAACGTTACTAAACCCTTGGGAAGCTTGTTTGTCTGCAGCTGCACTACTTGATCCCCATACTGCTACTCTAGCCTGTCCTGATTTCTAGCTGAGAATTCAGCCTCTTCTTGTAAGAAATTGACGATTTGTTGATCGTTCTCAAACACCTGCCAGCTTGTGTTATTATCTGGAACTGCTGGCCTCACAATCACATGGATATGTGGCTGTGTTTTTTCTCTTTTGACGTTGTCAACCACATCAAACGTTGCTCCAACTGCTGCGAGCCTATCCGTTGCTTCATTTTTATTCCTGGGTATGGACACGATGTTGAAAGCTTCGAAATCCTCAACAAGGTCCCATACCCTATTCTTGTAGTTCTTCAGCAGGTCATTCTTTGTAGCATGTTGTCCCCTGACTTGATTGACGATTAGCTCGCTATCTCCAAACACCTGCAAGTTCTTTATGCCCTTTTTCCTAGCCCAATGAAGTCCATGAAACGGAAAGCTGAATAATATTTGATGCCTTGATGTGAAACAAGCATAGCTCCTCCTCCTGCACCTTACCTACTCCTTGATCCATCGAAAAATAATTTCCATACCTCATTGTCATCCTTATGGTCTGGTTTGGTGATGCTAGGAATAGGCTGGTTTTCTTCATGTATGCAATAGACTCCTAGCTCAGATTCTTCCACTTCTTGGTAGGGATCAAAAACATGTACCTTACTTGCCCATTCGTCAAGAGTTAAATCTAGGATGCTTCCAACTTTGGTGTCAGCTTCATCTGTGCTTTGATAATCTTCTTGATCAAATGCTGAACAGTTGGCATTGATTTGGCTTGGAGTATGAGGCTCAATATGAAAGTTTGCAATTGGTTCAGATCTTATTGTGACCTTAGTACCATATCTTGTTCTGAACAACATGTGTGACTAGTCAGCAGATAAGTTGCCTCCAATTTTGGCTATGAAATCCCTTGATAAGCATAGGGCAAAGAGTGGTAGCAAATCTATCACTGACACATCTTGCAAAACGGTAACATTGGGGCATGTATGCAAGGTAAGATTCAAACTTTTAATCACTCCTACCATTGCTACTACTGTCCCATCCAATTGCACTACCCCCTTGATATGACTTCGTATTGGAGACCCAATTGATCAGCTATGTGCTTGGGCATGACAGAACTACTCGCCCCAGAATCAATCATGCAATTGTGTACTAGTTTATTGCCAATGATTAATGAAACATAGAATGGAGGGGATTTCAAAACTTTACCTTGTTGTCCTCCATGATTCCCTTCAGGCTAAGCAACATTTGTGAGGAAATTCTCTTGCATATGGACCTGCTGGTTTGAAGTTGACCAATTCTTCATGGTAGCTTGTAGAAGATCTCTTTGGCCTGGGATGGATAAAGATTCTCACATTGATATATTCACATTTGTCTTCTTCATTTGATCAATGATGCTAAATGGGGATGAAAGATCTCTTTGTTGTCCTTTAGTCTGCATATTTCTTTCTTGTGCATGGGCAACAACAAATGGCATTTGCGTTGGCTTGGAAGGTGGTTTGGGTTGTCCTTGCATGTTTGGAGCTGTATTTTTCTTACCAACACCTTGTGGAGTGATGGAAGGTTGTAGATCACTAGGAGCCAATGACTGCCCTTCACCAATATTCCTAATCTTTGATCTTGTCTTAACTGCTACACTCTAAGAAATTGTTTGATTTATGCCACAAAAATCCTCAGCTTGCCAATTCGCAAGTGCGGTATCATTTGGAGCTGTGTTTTGCTGAGATGTCCCTTGTTGCTGATTTGTTTCTTGACTTACTTCACCCTCTACGCCAGTAGTTGTCACCATCAAGGCTTGGTTCAAAGCACCATTGAAGCACATAGATTGGTTGTGAGGTTCATTGCATGGGAAACACCAATCATACTCTTGAGCTATGTTGTTTTGGACTGGCACTAATGCTTTAGAAGCAGATGCAACATTGGGGTTATAGGGTTGAAATGGTCTATTGGCAGGAGGCCTTACTTGGCTTTGATTTTGATTTACAGCCTGAGCTGGTGGTCTATTTTGTTGGTATGGGGGCCTAGCCTGGTACTGCACTTGAGGCTGATACGGTCTAGCACTTTGAGCTTGTTGTCTTTTGATAGTCACCAGCTCATTTCCAAGGTTCTGCAATTGTTTCATAACCTCTTGGAGTTCATTTGAAGCACTAGAGGATGAAGTAGAAGTTTCGTTTGAACTTTGATTTCTAGGAGTAGGAATAGGAGCCAAAGTGGGTGCTTAACTAGTGCTTGGATTTTTCGAAGTTTGGCTATAAGGGCATGGGAGGCCTAGGAGCCAGCTTACCAACTTGAATAAGACAATTTTCAGGCCTAATGGCAATGCTATAAGCAGCAGGTAAGGTTGTGCCTCCCATAGATTGAATTAACATAGAAATATCAGAATTCAAAGCTTTAAGATAGTATAGAAAAGCACCTTCAGCTGTTGGCCTAACGGCCACTGGAATTCTATCCCAAGACCTTTGAAATCTAAAGTTGAAGTCGGTCAACTGCTCATTGGGAGCTCTCTTGATAGTTGTCAATTGTTCGAGTAGAGACAAATTGTCTCCCTTTTCTCCAAACTGCTCATGAAGAACTATGCATAACTGATTCCAATTTTGGATAGTACCAGCTCCAAGGCTCCTAAACCATTGCAATGCCCTCCCTTTGAATGAAGATGCCAACAATTTGACAGCAACATCCATTTCATTTATCTCATGGATTGCACAAACGTTGGCGATGTCTTTGACATGATCACCAGGAGTGGTATGATTTTCTCCAGTAAAAAATGGAATGTTCTTCAATGCTGTAATTGGAACTGGATTCTGTGCATTGAGGGCAAGTGGGCTACTGCCAGTGAAGTTGACAAAAGGGTTTTGTTGCGCCATTCTGATTGGCCTGAGAACCCTTGTTGATTGGATGAAAGGTCTACCAGGTGGAGGGGTTGATAAAGTCCTGTTAGGTGGAGATGGTGATCTTTGTGGTCTTCTTCCTCTCCTTCCTCTACCTGGTGATAGATGCAAGTGGACAAATAGCCCCTCTTCTTGAGTATCAGACCTGGTTCGAATTCTTCTCATGTACCTGAGAAACTTGTGCTACTATACCACTGAATTCTATCCCTTTGGAGTCGCCAGATGTGTTATATAATGAGTCTCAAAAGGCTGGATTCTGCCAAGTTACACACCAAACTTGACAATATTTAAACTCCAAATTTTAAAAGACCTGTATATTTGAGATTTTAGGGTTTGGAATTTGATTTGGAATGACAGTCCCGAAAACCCAAAAATGCCAGATTTCTGAAATCTCGAAATCTGAAAATCAAAAAACCATGAAAATTTTGAAATTCAAAATCTAAAAAATCTAATAATACCCTTTTGAATATTATCCCCCGATCTATCAACTGGTGAAATTTTGACTTGTTTCGAGCAATTTAGGTCCTTGAAAATCGATTTCAAAGTTTAGCCTTGAAGGTTAAAAATCTGAAATTGTAAAACCTGTAATTTTTTAAGTCTGAATTTCTTGAAATTTCCTTCAAATCTTGTGGAATGACCTCTTGGTCCCACCGGGCGTGCCAAAACTGTTGATGGCGAATCACATCGCCCTTGAATGTCTACAACTCGATGGGTTGAGACTCTCAGTGCGATTGCATAACATGGAGCTTTTCCCAAGTGTGGGACCTTGCGAAATCGGAAAAGCTCTCCGGATGAAGGCCGGTTCCTATTCCTCTGTTCAGATGCACACGTAAAATTTGTAGAGGGTAAAACCTAATCTAATTTTTCAAGGAGACAGGGTAAGAAGATGCGTAAAATAAAACCTAAACTAACAGAGGTGATGCACCGAGGAATGAAGAACAACTGTCTTGCCAATAAACACAAGCCATTAAAATGCAATGCAAGATCATGCACAGATAACCAAATTCGCAGTGAAAGATCAGGAGGATGAAAATGAACACAGAGAGGGTTGAGAATCATCTACAGACATGCGTTATTTGCTCCAAAAATTGATACAATACACTACAAAATGCCAAGAGGCAAAGTTGCATTACAGTTTTAAATTGGAGGTTTGAACTCCACAAATTCACCTGCCAAAGAGAAGAAGGGAGGGGCAAAACAAGAATTTCCAACCTTTAGAAAGAAGCCCCTCCTTACAATTTATAGGAAGAATGAGAGAGGGAAGAGAGAGGAAATCTAAATCTACCCCAACCACCTCCAGGTTGCATTTAAGTTGTCTCATTATGGTGGTAGGTGAGAACCCTAGCAAACTTAAAAAGTGGCGAACTGTATTTTGTATTTTTAAGAACTTGTTCCCACCCAATTAAAGATATCTAGTTGTAGTTGGATAGAGGACCTCGTAAGCTTTCCGAAAAGTCCAACCTTGTGTAAATCCGAGCTCCCTGTGAAAAGTTATGGCCATCTGAATATCTGCGCCAGGGTCTGCTTCCTGTCAGCGCTCAAAATGTTACACCTCCTGAAGGTGCGCCATAGGCGCATCCATGTTTGTGTCGACACTCTCTTACCTGCGCCTTGGGCGTGAATTTTTCCTTGTCGACACTCTGTGTCGTGTGCCACCTACCTGCGCCAAGGGCGCGACTTTTGTCATGTCGACACTCTATGTCGTGCGCCACTTATCTGCGCCAAGGGCGCGACTTTTGCCATGTCGACACTCCTTATTGAGCGCCTCTTATGTGCACCAAGGGCGCGACTTTTTCCATGTCGACACTCTCTTACCTGCGCCAAGGGCGCATCCATTTCCATGTCAACATCCCTTTACGTGTGCCCTTTACCTGCGCCTTGGCGCATCCTTTTGCATGTTGACATTCCTTGTTGAGCGCCTCTTTCCTACGTCTTGGCACATCCTTTTGCATGTCGACATTCCTTGTTGAGCGCCTCTTATGTGCGCCAATGGCGCCACTTTTTCCATGTCGACACTCTCTTACCTGCGCCAAGGGCGCATCCATTTCCATGTCAACATCCCTTTACGTGCGCCCTTTACCTGCGCCTTGGCGCATCCTTTTGCATGTCGACATTCCTTGTTGAGCACCTCTTTCCTGCGCCTTGGCACATCCTTTTGCATGTCGACATTCCTTGTTGAGCCCTCATTGATTTGAACATCACCCTATAAACGAACATAAAATTAGAAACATAGTCATTCATTTCATGCATTATTTTTCTAGAATTGGTGACTAAGAAGATAGTAACAAAGATACATCAATGGAATATAACAAGGATAAGATAACTTAGTTATTTTATCTTTGTAATTTCGTTTGGAATTAGGATATAATACTCATGTATGAATTTAACAAACATCTCGATGAATATTATAGCAATGGAACCAAAAAGAGAAACTAAGAAACATCAAGATGATCATAATTGATTGTTATTACACCACACAATGGCATTCCCTTAGGCCAACATATCTCACTTATTTGCAAGAGAGTTTTCATGTACATTGATACTCATTTAAGTATGTATGAACTAATGAGAAAAAAACATTTCAATTTAGAGAGGAAGGCCGTCATCATATTTTGTGTCATTTGAATGAAACTCTTTGTCACTCATATATGTATCCACTTCAGTGTCATCCTCATCACCATTTATTCCATTACCCTCCCCAACATAAATTTCAAGATCTCCATTCGGATCTGAAGTCACTTCTTCAAATCCTCTAATCTCATCTTCACCATCATCAACTTCCAATGTCCGTTGTTATGTATTGGCATATTGTCGATTGTGTATTGCATCAGAATCCATTAAATGATGTTTTGATCGAGACTTTGTTTGAATGACATAATACCATCCATGATTCATGACATCACCAATTAAAAAAATATTGTTTGAATTGAGAAGGGAACACATACGGTTCATGTATCGGTGACAAAAAATGGAAAGTATTAGAAAGTATAAATCCATACTCATGTTGGTGTGTTGTAGATGGTTTGGCCCATTTCTATGTTAATAGTATAGGGTTGTTTTCCTCATAATCAACTTGAATGATCTCATTTATGATACCAACATAAAGTTTCTTATGAGAACCACGTTGAAATTCAACACTGACAATAGAATCGCAGTTTATCTCCCCTTGGTCTTTGTCTTCCACTTTAAAATGATTGTCATTTGTCCACATTACACTAAATTTGGAAGCCATAATTGATAGAGGATTTGAAAGCTCATATTCCCTCATAGGTATATCTTGACCATGTTCTTTTGCTTGATTCATTGCATCAATAATCCATTCATCAAATAATGGAAATGGAGATTCTCTAATAGGTACATCTTGTCTACGCTATTGAGAAAGAGGCATTCCCATTTATTTATCTCGACTATATTGCCTATAAACATAATCATTTTATAAGATTTCCAAAGTTTTAATAGAAAAGAGTGAAAATAATTGTATTAAAAAAAGGAAATAATAAAAACATCACTAATAGAGATATTCACATGCACCACTTCTTCATTGTAGACATGTTTTGAAGAACATAAGAATGTATCACATTTATTTCATTATATGATAATTGTCATGCCCATAATTTACACACCCAAAAAACAATAGTAAAATTAATGGAATATTTTTTTTTCTTTCATTACTTGATACATGACACCACATGGGCTCAAATAGAGTAGCTCAACACCACAAATGACCCTTACAAAAGCATGGACCCACATAAAAACCAGATAACACCAAAACACACTATTATGAAACTTACTAAAAAATAATGTACACGTTACAATTACTCGACCCCACATGAGAATCCTAATGATAGCCATATTATACAACACATCATTCATGGTTACATTTTTATTATAATTCAGTTCCATTGTTTAACCTTGTAGATTGAAGATCATTTAACATATAAGAAAATATTCTTGTTCCCAAGGCTACATATTCATCATTTCATTTTACATCGTTGTATAAACCACATTATGTATATGAAACGTGTGCTCATACCTCAAGTTTGTATATTTCCCATTTTAATAAAATGTTTTGGGTCACAATGATGTCGACCTTCATTTTCATTTGTTGTAAGATCGTCTTAGTAATTTTAGTTAGTTGACATCATTCAAGATGTGTATGATTTTTGTAACAATCACTCCATAGTTTCATCTCGTTTACTCTTGTGCTAATTATATTTACGTTGTTAGTTATACCTCATATTTACATCATTTTAAAAACAATTATGATTCATAACACTTTCTTTTCACTTGGGGGTTCAGGACTACTAAGAGTTTGATCTCACATAACACAATTCATTTCACTATTCCTAGGAACTCAAGTATTAAATACATATTTCAAGTGATACATTCAATACAATTTTAAGCATTCAGATTCCTCTTAAGGTAATAATTTCAATCATGGGGTACACATACATCAAAGTCTCTTTCACTAATAACCTCATGAGAGGTCACACGATTAATCATTTCATTGGCACTCACGAAATATACACCTTACTAAATTCAAAACCGGAGTAACCAAACACCCTTATTTCAAAATACTTTTTTAAAATCCAAATGTATTTCTTTCTATTTGACAAGGAATAACTTTATTTTCAATGCCTTAAAGGGAATGTTCACAACATTTAGAGCATAGTTGAAATAACACATTTATTCCACTTACATTATACGTACTTACACACATACCGCATAGTACTACAAGGATCCCATGGAAAAACATGAGCGGTTAGTGATCGAGTATAAATCTTGTAGATAAGTTGTAGCATTCCTAGAGAGATTGATCACTAGTCAAGCACTCCTCTTCTCGGCCACTCTAAGATTACATATGAGTGTTGGCTTCTTGACCAGATTCACTCAATAACAAGACTTTCCTCTTTTGTAGCATTCATAAGTCGTCACTTCTCTTAAGTTCCAAACAAGGAAGAATGACACACATATTTATCTTGTTTAGAGGATAGCATTCTCAAGTATTACTGAGCTAAAGTAATTATGATGTCCTTTAGACTAACATTCTAACAGTGTGGAATACATTTTCAATTCACATAAGGTGGTTTAGTGTATTTTGACGTTAAACATACATGTTTAGGAAGTAACCTAAATTTATGGTCTCTTATTTTATTCAAGCTAAGAGGTATCGTCAAGTATAAAAGTAACTAGGTTCATCCTTTACTATTAATTTCACCAACTTGCAATTAAGTAAAAAACACTAGAATTCATCTAAATCATCAACATAAACTTATTCAATGCAATTGATCTATAAGGTATAACAAAAATATATTTTAGTTCCTTAAATTACCCACACATACATAACGAGTGAATCTTTCTTCCATAAATAATACAACAATTACAAAAGTTGAGAATGAATTTACAAATGCATCATTTTATGGAGGTTCGTTCATATACTAAATATAGAGTTCTCATACTTTGGTAAATACAATTATGTCCACTCTTTCATTTTACAAACTATACAAGAGTACATAGAAATATGAAAAAAAAATGTTTTCTTTTTTACCTTTGAAAGAAAAAACATGTTAGAAAGACATACATCCTTAACACTCAATTATAATAGTTATTCTATGCCACCATCCTACCTACAATTTGTCAAAAATTTGTAAGCATGGTCAGTGAAAAATGCTAACATGGAGTTCTTTTACGATCAAACACAACTCATGATTATTAATATTCCATTTACAATGAAATAAAACAACTTTTTATAAATAAGAGAGGTAAGGAATGCTTCCTTTCTTTATTTCATTTCATTGTCAAAACTAGAGAGAGGAAAAAGAAATAACAACATTAATCCCGCAATTAATTTTCTCAAACAAGCAACCAAATGGAGATCCATAAAATCATAAGTTAGTTTCTACAAGTTTTTATGTCAGTTATTTGACTTGATAAGGGTCCACGGTAGTGTTTTCTCATTTTACAAGTTGGCAAAAACATCCAAATCATCCTAAGTGGCTATAAAACCACGTTCCTAATCCAATTTTTGATGGTCCAATGCATCATGAGACAAATCCTATACACTCTCCTATGTATAGGTAATTCACTAGAGTTGACGAAACACAACATTGACATACATGATTTGAATGATGACTACTTTTCCTGAGCATTTGATCGTCATTGCACCAGTTTTTCCTTATCACCTAACAACCAAAGTCCTATAAAACCCTCTTAAAAAACTAACTGGCAAGGTGTTTTTCTCAGAACTAAGGGTTGCAAGAAATTTCCATGGATAAATACTATAGTTACGCGAAGACCAAATTTCATTTCCCCACCCAGGGCCTAAACAACAGGCCCAAACCAAATTGAACTTCTAATTTTCAGCAGGGTTCTAAGGCTGCAAAAAGGTTTGCAAGGATACTAGAGGGGTGACAAAAAATGCACGAAATAACATGCGGGTTCCAAGGTTTGATATAGCACTCCATATGGTAGGGGACACAATCAAAACTCAACTTTTACGGTTCAAGGACTAGAATGGTGTTTTAAACGTCGTTGAAAATCACATTTATTAACTTTTGTAAGGTAAACAACAAAGTAGTTTTAAACTAGAAAAGAAGTTTGATTTTTCATTCAGGTGGTCTGAGTTATCCATAATGGTTATCCAAGCCGTCCAAACCTCTAAAGAGGTACAATCAAAAAATGGGTTTAAACTTAAACATTTTTTAGTTGTGTTGAAAGAAAGGACATTTCGTTCTTTAGTGTTATGACTCATTTTAATTACCCGAATGCATTTTATTTATTTTATTTTATTTTCAATATCATTGTAAAATATAAAACTAGGAATATTGAAATCATGCAAGATAGGGAAGAAAACGCCATGCCTGTATGATTTTTCTAGTGAGAAAAGAGGAGTTTTGTGGTTGGTTGAATGTGTCAGTTGCATACTTGTGATGATTCGAGGCCTATGCGAACTTAATTTGAGTGTTTCTTGCAGCTAAGTGGTCACACTCCTTTGGGAATTTTCCTAAACGGTTCACATGCCAGCTTATTTCTTCCATGTTTTACATAAAAATCTTCTCGGGTATTTGCATTTATAACCTCTTACAAGGGTCTTTTATCCTTAATGCAAATATGGATGTCCATACTCTGTCCCATGAGTCCACCTTCTTTGACACTTCTTGACCATCAGTTCATGCCTTATTTGTTGTCTAAATATTATATTTCACTCAGGCATTTTTTCAAACAGTAAACGTGCTAGCCCAATGTGTCTAAGAGAACATATTTATTTTGAGGCATTCTATCAAACATTCTACATGCCAAGCGCATGCTACCACATTTGGGGGAAAATAAAATTAAAACATCCTACAATGTCAATGACATCCACTACAAATATCAAACTCATAACATTATGTAGAGGGGGAGATGAAAAAGGTGCTACACATTTTTCTTATTGTATTCAACCCCCTTTCCTCCTCGCACCCTGATATACTCAGTTGCATGTTTTTAATTATTTCAAGCTTGAAAACAAGGTATTTCCATGAAACCATATCTCTTTGGGTGTTTTTTCCAACTTCCCCATGTTTTACTCTACCAGCAAGTTTGCAGAGCAATAAAATACCAAAAACAGCCCCCAAGTGCTCTTGTGAATGCCCCTACATAGATTTCAAATATCTCCTCCAAGCATAGGCATGAATATGGTGACAACATGGGCACGAATTCTGGATTTTAACTTGCTTCAAGGCTCCATTTTTTATTTTTCTCAAACTGTGAGTCTACTTGTAATGGCGAGAAAAATGGTTGGGCACCCCAAACTACTGCAAAGCTCCCATTTTGGTATAGGTAGGGAGCATGTTGGCAAGGGTGAAGTGATCAGATTGAAGGTATGTTGGTTATATTTGGTGCACGATGTAAATGCCTTGTGAGGGCGCCCATGCCCTGCCTCCTCAGATAAGACCATGCCTTCATCCTGATTAAACACATATTGAAATTAAAATGTAAATTCTAATTAAGTTACAACACAATAATATAGCAATAAAGTGCTGATTTAACACAAGCAAGTAAGTTAGAAAAATATAAAACCCTAGTTGCAAGAGAGGGAGTAAAATACTTAGCTGGTTCACAATGATTCTATAATTGTGTCGAGCTGGAAAACTTATGAAACAGGTAAACAAAGTGTCGTATTCAAGCCCATAAAATTACGTGAATGCTAAAAGTGTCAAGAATGGGGTGCCTGGGGCACTGCATACCTCCTTTGGGTTCCTGTGACTACTCAGAACCTTAGAAACTCCATTTCACAAGGTCATGAGATGTTTGTTGAATGTCTCCTTTAGTCGAATGTACTTCACTTCTTGATCTCTGAATTCACCTAAAACCTGCAAAGAGAAAGAACACCTGACAAACCCCAAAATAAATCAAACCCTAAAAAGGAAAATATGCAAATGGGAGTCAGACTGACCCTGATGATCACTCGACTAAGTGAACTTACGATTTGGGAACTGCACTACATTTCAGACTCCATTTAGTTCTATGTGTGTGTGTGTAGAATCGCGCCCTAGGTGGCTCTTGTGCAAGTTGCACTTGATAGCGAGAAATATATAGATGTAGCCATGTAGATAGACGTGTGGATGTCAAAATGAACTTCCCCTCCTGTGAATTGTATGCAGAAGAATGTAGTCCCCTAAAATTCCTTTGGATGTAACCTTAGGTGATGAAAGTGTATGCTTAATATTTGGTCCCTTATTATGGTCACATAGCTTTATATTTATATGATTCCCTTGTTTGAAATTCGTAATTAACCACTAAAAGGATGACCACCAAGAAAATAAGATGCCCAAAAACTAAAAAGGACCCAAAATATGTGAGTAAGATACAAAGTGGTCGGGGGCATCCAGAGGGGATGGGGACACCTTAGCACTAGTGTCCTGGTTAGTCGATGGTGTCCAGACTTAAAAAAAACTAAAGTATCAAAATTCAAACTAGGCAAAAAGGTGTATAAGACCAATGAAAAAACCAGAAAGCAAGTAAAGAGGCCAAAAATAGTGGTCAATTAGTACTTTTATCACTTAGGAATCATATGAATAGTGGTATGTGATCAGGACCTAGAAATATACTCAAAGTGCATGATTTAGTGTCTACATTTTCCCCCACTTTAGTTTTTTGAGAGAATGCTTGATAACATAAAGGAGATAAGAAATGTATACCTAATAACCATGTATATCAATGGTAAAAAGTGTGGAGTGATAAAAATGAAGTATGGAAGCTAGAGAAGAGGAAGTGAAAATGACCCTAGGGGTGAAAGTGTATGTGTGATGTCACGTTGTACCTATTTTCAATGTCACTTGATGCTTGATGATGTGATTATTGATTCCCATAAGAACATACCTACAAAAGAGAAGAGAAAACAAATAGTAAAATATGTGTATATGAAAAACACGATCCAAATGAGTAAAAAATGTGTAAAAAAGTATGTAAAATTTTGAAAAGGAACATGTGCACCTGATCTGTTATGAGTGAAACCAGTAGAGAGGATCCTGAAAATTTTATACAAGAACGAGTTTTTGAGCGATCTCATGCCAACTACACTAAGTGTGAATTTTTTTGGTGATCTCATGCCATGACAGAAGAATTGTAGGGAAAAGGTCTAGTGTCATTCTCCATCCTTTGACTACTTCCCACATTATAAACACCACAATGGATGGTGTGTTCAAATTCAATCCATTTCGATCTAGTTTGATCCAATGCGAAAATATAAAAGAGAAGAAAGCATGCATGTTGAGTGTTGAAGGATTGTGCTTATCCTGTAAATGCCATTGTGTGAACTACTATAAATTGTGCCAATCTGCGAAAAACTATGTAACTTCCCCCTAGTCATAGGCGCTCAGGAAGGGTCAGGGGTGCACAGGCACTACTTTTTGAAGCTAGGTGCCAGTGTCTATGTTGTGTTGAGGACCCAAGTCAAATTCTAAGCCATTTCTGAGACTGAATATTGTATTTTACCGGTACTAAATTGTGTTGTACTGTGACTGTGAACTATTGTATGGGGTGACTGATTCACCCGATGGATGTCCCCCTCATTTTGGGTGCATGTGATGTCACAAGGATTATGCCACCCAAAGGAGAAACATACGTTGTGCTAAAATTGATGCCCTGCAGGGGGAGGGAGTGTGCTTGGTAAAAACCAAGGCACATGCAAACAAAGTGGCTAAAAACAAGTGTTAGTGCAAACAAGACAAATACACATATAGAAGACAATATGTAAATGAAAAAGTAGGAAGACAATGTAGAAGGTGAAAAGTGGGTTGCAAACATGGGACATCACTCATTATGTCGCAAGAAAATTGAGGATAAAGTGGCCAAAATCATACAAATAATTAGATAACAAGAAAGACATAGGGAAAAGCCCGCAAACAATGGAAAAAAATTCCAAACAATGACAAGTAGAGTAGCAAACAACCATGGTAACAAATAGTTCCTGCAAGACAAATGTTGCACATGAAGTACCTGTTAGCATGTTAGAAAGATAAAAAGGTATTCAAAATGTGTATGATCTGATATAAAGTAGAGTGCTAGTAATAATAGGAAGTAGTATAAAATGAAACAATAGCACCTATGATTTGTACTAATGTAGATGCCCCCAGAAGCTGTTCTGGAACTGCTAATAGGTACAGTGCCAAGCATCCTTGTTACATGTAATAGATTTGTCTAAAGGGTGTATTTACAACTAGAATGAAAGTGAATGCATATGTGTGTATAGAAAATATAATGACATAAGAAATATTTGTCTAATATAGTAAGCAAAGTGTAAGATGCGAGCATAAGTAAACAAGAATAATGTGCATCCAAGCTATGCAGTATATTGTGAGTGTGAAATGGAATGGAATGCAGAGTGAGTGTGATAGGAGCAACGTGCCCCCCAAGTGAGTGTGAATGAGTATGCATGAGATGAGGTTCATTTATAAATTCCCCCTTAGTAATCAAGAATGAACCATAGAACAAGAGTACGTCAACGAGAAATGGTTTGAATTGTGCGCTAGATAGATATGATCGATAAAGCATAGAGCGTAGAGAGTGAGTGAGTGTGATGAGGTTCATTTAAAATTTATACTCTCAACAGTCAAGTATAAATCGTGGAACTAGAGTGCGTCATAGGGTAGTGAGTCATGTTGAATGTGTGCGAGAGAGATGTGTTGTGAATGCACCAAGTGTGTAGTGTGTAGTTTGATGATTTCAGGTTCATGAATGTAGTGAGCCCTCAACAGTCAAGTGTGAAACGTAGCACAAGTGTGCATCATCAGTAAATGATGATACAAATGTATCAAGATGTGTAAGATGTGTGTAAAAGACTAGATGCAAAGTAAGAAGTGAAATAGTAGAATTGTAAGACACTTGACAATGCTAGAGGGGGGAGGTATAATCATGATGCCCCCAAGTGTATGATGATAAGTGTGATCAAGTAACATCATCTAATAGATCGTCAATGTCATGGTCAAAACCATATGGAGATGCATCCAAGATTTGGTAAGAAATTAGATGTGGTTGATCATATAAGGAGCTGTTACGGCGTAAATTGTGTTGGCGTAACAACTGGTTAACATGATGAGATCCCTCTTCATTACCAGTTCGAGATTTTGGTGTGACGGAAAATTATACATGGTATCAGAGCCAGGCAGTTAAGCGCACCCAACCTAGAGTAGTACTGGGATGGGTGACCTCTCGCGAAGTCCCGATGTTGTTGCCTTCTAATGTTGTTGGGCCTAATTTGGTGAATACATGGTGATCTCAAGACTCACGTGGTTGCATCTGGATCCATCATGTGGGGGTGTGTTGGTGTAGCAGTTGGTTAACATGATGAGATCCCTCTCCATTACATGTTCGAGCTTCTGGTGTGATGACAAGTTGTGCAATTCTGATACCAAGAAGTTAAGCAAACTCGACCTGGAGTAGTAATGGGATGGGTGACCTCCCGAGAAGTCCCAGTGTCATTACCTCCTAACGTCATTGGGTCTAATTTGGTGAATACATGGTGATCTCAAGGCTCATGTGGTTGCATCTGGCTCCATCGTGTGGGGGTGTGTTGGCGTAGCAGCTGGTTAACATGATGAGATCCTCTCCACCATCAGTTTGATCTTCTGGTGTGATGGTAAGTTGTGCAACTCCAATACGAGGTAGTTAAACGCACTTGACCTAGAGTAGTACTGGGATGGGTGACCTCCCAGGAAGTCCCAGTGTTGTTTCCTCCTAATGTCATTGGGACTAATTTTGTGAATACATGGTGAGCTCAAGGCTCACGTGGTTACATCTAGCTCCATCGTGTGGGGGTGTGTTGGCGTAGTAGTTGGTTAACATGATGAGATCCTTCTCCATTATGGGTTTGAGCTTCTGGTGTGTTGGCAAGTTGTGCAACTCTGATACTAGGCAATTAAGCGAGCTCGACTTGGAGTAGTACTGGGATGGGTGACCTCCCAGGAAGTCCCAATGTTGTTGCCTCCTGATGTCATTGGGCCTAATTTGGTGAATACATGGTGAGCTCAAGGCTCACGTGGTTGCATCTAGCTCCATCTTGTGGGGGGTGTGTTGGTGTAGCAGTTGGTTAACATGATGAGATCCATCTCCATTACCAGTTCGAGCTTCTGGTGTGATGGAAAGTTGTGCAACTCTGATAATAGGTAGTTAAGCACGTCTGACCTGGAGTAGTACTAGGATGGGTGACCTCTCGGTTGTGCAGCTCTGATACCAGGTAGTTAAGTGCATCTGACCTAGAGTAGTACTGGGATGGGTGACCTCCCAAGAAGTCCCAGTGTCGTTTCCTCCTAATGTTATTGGGCCTAATTTGGTGAATACATGGTGGGCCCAGGGCTCACATGGTTGCATCTGGCTCCATCGTGTGGGTTTGTGTTAGTGTAGCAGCTGGTTAACACGATGAGGTCCCTCTCCATTACCATTTTGAGCTTCTGGTGTGACGGAAAGTTGTGCAACTCTGATACCAGACAGTTAAGCGCACTCGACTTGGAGTAGTATTTGGATGGGTGACCTCCCAGGAAGTCCCAGTGTCGTTGCCTCCTAATGTCATTGGGCCTAATTTGGTGAATACATGGTGGTCCCAAGGCTCACGTGGTTGCATCCAACTCCATCGTGTGGGGGTTTGTTAGTGTAGCAGTTGGTTAACATGATGAGGTCCCTCTCCACTACCAGTTTGAGCTTCTGGTGTGATGGAAAGTTATGCACCTCTGATACCAGGCAATAATTGGATGGGTGACCTCTCGGGAAGTCTCAGTGTCATTGCCTCTTAATGTTGTTGGGCCTAATTTGGTGAATACATGGTGGGCCCAGGGCTCACTTGGTTTCATCCGGCTCCATCGTGTGGGGGTTTGTTAGTGTAGCAGTTGGTTAACACGATGAGGTCCCTCTCCATTACTGGTTCAATTTTCTAGTGTGATGGAAATTTGTGCAACTCTGATACCAGGCAGTTAAGTACGCTTGACCTGGAGTAGTACTTGGATGGGTGAACTCCAGGGAAGTCCCAGTTTTGTTTCCTCCTAATGTCGTTGGGCCTAATTTGGTGAATTCATGGTGAGCTCAAGGCTCACATGGTTGCATCTGGCTCCATCATGTGGGGGTGTGTTGGCGTTATAGCTGGTTAACACGATGAGATCCCTCTCCACCACCAGCTTGTGCTTTTTGTGTGACAACAAATCATAACAGATTGTACATGCCCATTGCATAATCTTCATTGCTGAAAGGTAGCAATGGACATCCATGTGTGTACCATAAACTAAGATTTTGTGAATATCAGAGAAATGAATCATTACAAATGAAAACGCGGTCAAAGGGCATGGGGAATGAAATGTCGATATGATTAGGATCTAATTTGCCACCAATGTAGTCGAGCCATGATTGTCTAAAAGTAAGTGGTGAAATACGCAGATTGTATGTAACCAATATTGATAAATGAAATACACGGAGACCATAAACAACAATAATGAAAAATCATCCATGATATAAATGAGGAGCATGTGATGTAGGGATGAGATCATCCAACATGAATTCAAGACGAGTTAAGCCATCATGTGTGAAAATAGTGTCAAAGCAAGTGGGATCGAATGGAATGTGCGGCTAGTAAACATTACTCATAAAGAGATTTCATGTGAATAGAGGAAGTGCATATGTAGATTTCTTATGAGGAGATAATGAAGATGGTATGACGTCTGATGTATAGACATACCCCTGATAAAGCACATAACATTAGTAGGAGGGGTTATATTGGAGTGGATGGAACATCATTTATTGCACAAATGATTCCTTCAAGTGGAGGCAAGTTATCTGGGAAATACGTAGGTCGCGGATCAGCAGTAGGATGTACAATAACATAAGTAGGAATAAGTATTGCAATAGTTGGATCTAGGTGACAATATTAGAATGAATTACTATCAACAGGAATTGCATATTCAAATCCCTCAAGTAATAATTTAACGCATCGATGAACTGAAAAATATACTACTTGCATTCTGTGAAGTCATGGCCTACCAAGTAAGTAATTATATGGAAATGGTATGTTGATGACGAAAAAGAGAGTTGGAATAGTCTTGGGCCTTACTATGAGTGGTAAGGTGACAATGCCTAAGCATGGACGAGTAGTGGAATCATATGCTCAAACAGAAATAGATGTTGGATTAAGAATAGATGTGGGAAATTGTATAGCTTGAATGAATGATAAAGGAAAAATATTGAGCTCAGATCCAGTATTGACTAAAGTGCACTTAACATCCAAGTTATTAATGCAGAATCATATTTATAGAGGAGGATCATTGTCATACACAGAAATATTGTTAGCTATAGTAGATGGAAAAGTGATATGTTGAGAGAATGCATCTACAAATTTCTGATAAATAATGTCTGGATGAGTAGTGGAAGGAATACGAGTAGTAGCTAAAAGGATAATGATTTTAGCATGACACTCAAGATTGGCTAGCAGAAAATCATGAATAGAAATATCCATGATGAGAGGAGCCTAAGAAAAATGTAAGAAGTGATGAAATGAGGATCTAAGAGTGTTGGAATGAGATGGGTTCATCAAATGATTCAGCAAATATTGAAATATAAATGTTATATTCTAATAAAGTTACATCGTAATAATATAGAAATAAAGTACCGACTTGAGACAAAAAAAGTAAGCTAGAAAAATATGAAACCCTAGTTGTAAGAGAGGGGGTAAAATACTTAGTTGATTCGTAACATTTTCGAAACTATGCCGATTTGTAAAACTGATGAAATAGGTAAATAAAGTGTCACAACCGAGCCATGAAAATTATGTAAATGTTAGAAGTGTCGGAACTAGGGTGTATGTATAGGGTCAGGGGCACATGGGGTGTTACATACCTCCTCTTGATGCCTGTGATTGCTCAGAACCTCAAAAACTCCATTTTGTAGGGTTGCGAGATGTTCGCTGGATGTCGCCTCTACTTGATCGTCAAATACACCTGAAACCTGCAAAGAGAAAGACCACATGTAAACCCCGAAAACACATCAAATCCTAAAAAGAAAAAGATGAAAATTAGGATTCAGACTCACCCCAGCAGTCGCCTGACTAAGTGACCTTACGATCCGAGTGCCACACTAAATTTCAGACTCCATGTAGTTCTGCATGCGTGTGTAGAATCGTGTCGTAGGTGGATCTTATGCAAGATGTACTTGATAGCAATCAATAACTAGATGTAGTAATGTAGATAGTTGTGTGGATGTCAAAATGAACTTTCCCTCCTACGAAGTGTATGTAGAAGAATGCAGTCCCTTTTCCCTTGAATGAATGCTAGATGAATGCTTTGATGCCCTTGAAATGCCTTTGGATGCAACCTTAGATGATGATAGTAGATGTTTAGTGTTTGGTCCCTTATTATGGTCACATAGCTTTGTATTTATATGATTCCCTTGTTTCAATTTCGTAATCAACCACTAAAAGGACTACCACCAAGAAAATAAGATGCCCAACAGCTAGAAAGGACCCAAAAGATGCGAGTAAGATACAAAGAGGTTGGGGGTTCCCAAAGGGGATGGGGGTACCTCGATGTTGGCATCTTTGTTGGGTGTTGGTGTCCAGACTCAGAAAAACTGAATTATTGAACGTTAAACTAGAAAAGAAGGTGTGTAAGACCAAAGAGGAAACCAGAAAGTAAGCAAAGAGGCCAAAAATAGTGGTCAATTAGTATTTTTCTCGCTTAGGAATCATATGAATAGTGATATATGATCAGGGCCTAGAAATATACCCAAAGTGCGTGATTTAGTGTCTACACATCCTCACACCATAGCATGCTCACCAACCATAATCAAAGCATTCTATATTTTAATTATTATTTTATCCATTCTATTTTATTATATATTGTTTTATTTATTTATTAGTTTATTTATTTTATTTTGTTTAGACAATCTCCCTTCAACTCTTATACTTGATTATTATTGTTATTATTATCAATAACAATATTATTATAACATTTTTCGAATGCGTTCACAAAAAGAAACCTAAAATGCTATCTGAAACACGCATTAATATTATTACTATAACATTTTATTCCATAAATTATTTTAAATCTCAACTAATAATTTTAATTATTTAAATTGTAATGACTATTACTATTATTATATATTTAAATAAGAATGATAATAATTATGATGTCATTATTATAATTACTAATGTAGTCTGATAGATGTGGTTTAGGATCAGTTATGGCTCTGTAAGGATTCAAACGACCAGACTCACGCAAAACACTTGTGAAAACTCGATAATTGAACTGATGACTTTAGAATTGGCTAGTCAACCAAGTACACGGCAAGGTGCTACTTTGGCAAGTAAACTCACATATGATCGACATTTGACGTCAACTTTGATTACTTTATGATAGCCACTCACAAATGTTCTCGTAATGATACACACTACTCATTTTGAAGTTAAATGTGAAACGTCGTTCCACAAAATGGGGCCCACAACTTCACCCACCAGGTGCAATGAAGAGGGCATTACAATAACTCAAAACAAGTATCCTTTTCTTATAAAAACTTCATTACAACTCTTTCCTCTTCATCATCATCCCAAACATGTCGAGTTACACTTGTAAATTCTTTCATATACTCTGTTCAAAATTTGATGGCCTCTTGTATTATATATCCCTTATACATGTAACCTCCAGGTCTTGCCTTGTTACGATTTTTTTAAACCTTCATGCATCGTTCTATAGGATTCATCTATCTTATTCTCAATGGCCCTAAATACTCAAGTTCCTTCTCTATATGTATTATAAGATGCACATAAATATTAAGTATTTCTGATGGAAACTCACATTCCAACAAACAAAGGACTTCAACAACCTTCTGCCTCAAATAATCAAAATTTGAAGGATCTAAAACATGTAAACTCATACTTTTTAATAGCAGGTATAACCTCATGATTGCTATTTCGGTCCCTTTTTCTAAACTTGATATGACTATAATATGTAAAATATCCTCAATCAACACATGATAAGCATGGGTCTTCAGACCTCTTAAACCTTTAATATATGTTTGATGTCTCAATGAATTACTTGCATATCTAGTGGGAAACCATGTTTGAGATAACTTAAAGCTTATGAATTGTTGACGATGTACCTTTGTCAACACATAAGGAGCATGTGGATTTTTTAATTTTCATTATTAAGACTTTCAACTCAAAGATTTCGACGAATATTTAGTTTTTTCAAGTCTTTTCACACTAAAAATGTATCATACCCACCAAAAAGAGTTTTCAAAATAACCCAAGATTTTTTTTCTCACAATGCATGAAGTCAACAATGTGTTTAATTGGAAATTTTGCAAAGTATGACAAGTTGTATAATATACACAATAATTTTACGTCTATATCATTTACTGGAGCATATTTACCATCACAAATACCACCACTTTCCATATATTAAGTTTTCGTATTGTAGACTTCTTAACAACTTTGTCACTTGTTATTTCCAATGTGGATTGTTGAAACTCTTCATTACCATCAACACGTGATTTTTGTTGATGATGTGGATGATCTATTGGAAGTTAAGCACATTTTCCACAATCAAATGCACTTATTCAAATCACTTGAGCGTCACACAAATGGCTTGATAATGCAAGTAGGACATCCATTGTAGACATGAATAGTGATCCCAGATAAGGTTCCATAAACAAGGTCATGTATTGTAAAAAGTAATATTTCCCTTAATGTGAACCTCAAACAAAACCAACCCTTAAATATTGAAATGTATCAACCCCTTCCCACAGCTCTTTTAACTCATCATTTAATGGCTCCAAATAAACATCTATTATATATGAAGTTATAATTTTCTTCCCTGGTACAATCAATAAAAACATTAAGAAATATGGCTTGGTTGCTAACCAAGAAGGAAAATCATAATTTATCAAAACTATTGGCCAAGTTGTCCAAATAATTCATATATAAAAATGGGTTCACGCCATCTAAATCCAACTTAATCCTTATATTGCTTTATTCTTGTACAATATTAGGCCATTTGTTATCAAATTCCATCCATGTTTGGGAATGAATACTTGATGACATTTTTTTCCTTCATGGCTCTTATTTTTGGCACGTCATTACATTTGTTCAACAATTTTTGGACACCTATGCATTCGAAGTAATCCTTTTTAAAGAGGAAAGTAACGAAGGACCTTTCTTGGAGCATTTGATTTCAAACATTTTCTATATCGTGCTTCTCCAAAAATTAGACAATGGATCTCATTTACAAGTGTTTTATGAAATATCACACAACCCTTCACACATGCATCAATGTTTTAATAACCTAATCCTAACTTGGAATTCAAATCTTTACATTTATAGCATGTGCTTGGCAATGACGATACATCTGGTTATAAATCATGTAGAAATGCTAACAAGTTATCCACATTATCATTTGTCCATCCATGAACCACTTAAAAAATTAGAATTTTTAGGATTTCTGATAAAGGACTTAGTTTACAAGATGGATTTAAAATTTTTGAAGCTTGATGCATTAAAATTTCCTACAATCTTGTATCCTTATCCTTGAAATTTATGTCGCCCTCAAAATGAACTGCACTTTTTTTGTGAGGTAATTTCAAAGCATAATTCACAAGTCTAATAATTTCCATTCATTCATCTATTTTATTTTCCTCATCATGACCTCTCATATGATAATCAAAGTCATCAAGATAATAAAATTGAGGTCAAGGGCTAACTCTAAATTACCCATAATCAAGTATATTCCTACAGATGACTTCCTTTTTCTAACTATTCCACCTTTGCAACGGTTACATGGACATGGATATTGAGTAACATTTTTCCTATAAGCTTCAACCTAATCAAACTCATAATATTTTCCATCTACTAATCTTTGAGTTTGACGCATCTTCAAATTTCTGCAATAAATGGCATACAAACATTCAAATATGAACTTATTACAGTCAACATAAATCCACTTCAACCAAATATAGGATATCAAACTGAAATTTTGGAAGTTGACGGTGCAAACCTTATTCCAAGCTTATATTTCTTCATATCCAAGCCTGTATGCCAAATTTTTGGGACATTGATTATGTGTAGACAAGTTACTTCACACAACATGTGGAAATTAGTATATACCTAGATGAACAACATAGTATAAATAAAATTTCAAAACTGAACAATCATTGCAAGTAGACATGTATCATATTCTAAGATGTAAATAATTTTATTAATTGCACTAGCTGTAACTTAGAGCCCACTAGAGAAGTGTCAGATTCTATTAAAAAAGTGTCAGAGTCCACTAGAGAAGAACCAAAGTATCTTAGAAAAGTGTTGGGGTCCACTAGAGAAGCGTTGGAGTCTCTTAGAAAAGTGTCAGTCCACTAGAGAAGCACTACAGTATCTTACAAAAGCATCGGACTCTACCAAAGAAGTGTCATAGTATCTTACAAAAGCAATAGACTCCACTGGAGAAGCAACGAAGTCTCTCACAAAAGCACTAGATTCCACTAGAGAAGTGTCAAAGTCTCTTACAAAATCACCAGACTCCACTATGTAACGAAGTCTCTCACAAAAGCACTAGATTCCACTAGAGAAGTGTCAAAGTCTCTTACAAAATCACCAGACTCCACTATAAAAGCGTCAGACTCCACTAGAGAAGTGTCAATCTCTTACAAAAGCATGAGAATCCATTAGAGTCTCTTACAAAAGCGTCAGAGTCCAATAGAGAAGCACCGAAGTCTCATAGAAAATAATTGGAGTCTCATTATGTGAATATTTTTCATATCTTGGATAATCTTCGAAATCTTTTGGATTAATTCAAGCAATATTTTCTTCCTTTAAAAATTAGGGAGAGGTTTGTTAAGATTCCTTAGAAAAAATATGAGGCATGAGATAGAATTGTCACCTTGAAACAAACCAAAAGATATTGATAATCCACAAGACACAACTAAAACTCGGAAATATACACAATATGACAACAAATGAGGGAGGAAAGATCAATTCTTTTATATTTCAAGGATAAAAGCATGGGTTATAATCTTCAAAAGAGCATAGTTATGCTACACCCAAGTAGAGGGCTCCTTCTGTCCTTTTTACATTCATATATAGAAGTGAATACATTAGATTATAGAGAGAACATAAATTGATGTCTCTTCAATGCATTGAACAAAAAAAAGAGAAATAAGGAGAGGAAAATATGACAAGTCATTAGATATCTTCATTGTTTGAAAGTGTCTTCCTTGACCAAAATAACTCACATGTTCCTAGAATCAAGGAAATTCCCCTATATTCCTTCTTTATGTTATTAAAATACATATTGTCTATATTTAGGAGTCTCCAAATCAACATTCCTTGTTTTTCAAACACATTTACTCAACAAAATGGGGAGTTATCACGTTTACTTAGTAAACATTATTATGGGAGTTTTTTCCTAACATTTTTCTTCATGGCATTTTTGAATTCCGAAAAACATTTGAGGTTGAAGACGAATGATTACAGATCTTAAAATTGGAAGATATCATCATGAGGGTTCTAAGATCTTACATAAACTTGTAGGATCCCTAGAAAGGATGGGAAGATTTATATATTTATGATAATTTGAAAACTACCCACAACTGAGGTGCTAACTAGTCTTAGAATTCTATCATGTTTTTGATGCCCAAGACAACCTTGATTGGATCCCAAAATTGGTATAAAAATTCCTTGGTGTCTCAATATAATGTCAAAAATTAGGAATGCCTCTTGAAGTGATTAGAAGCGCGCATGATTTTCTTGACAGTCCTCTTCACTTCCCTGTTTTTGCCTGTAGTTGGAGATGACTAATTTTTCAACTGTTCCTTTCCTGAAAATAACCAAGATGATTGAGTTAGGACTTGAAACTTGGAAGATATCATCTTGGGGGTACAAAAAAACATACATAAACTTGGAGGATCCTTGGAGAGGCTAGGAAGAGATAATAATTTCATGTCAGTTATGAACTTCTCTATTTCTTCCCAGTGAAATCTCCTTGGTCCATGTGGTCTTACTAATGTAATGAATGACCTTGGAATCACAATGTAGATCTACTAAAAAAAGATATTTTTACCTTGATAGAAACATATCTTTATGATGATTGAACCTATTTTAGTAGTCCTTTTGATTACTTTAGATGTAATTTTGACTCCTTACAACTCATAAATATCAACCATGCCAAAAGTGAGTCCCCATGGCTTTAGAGACACCCCTATTTGATCTTGAAAACTTGAAACATAAAATATGACTCAAGAAAGGATTAAAATGACCCCCTTTGAGCTCTAAAGTTCATCATAAGAGTACCATAATTATCATAGAAGCACCAAAGTTTATCATAGAAGCACCAAGGTTTATCATATAAGTGCTAGATTTTATAATAGAAGCACCAAATTTTATCATAAAAACACTAGAGTTTATCATAGAAGTGCCATAATTTATTATAGAAGCTCTAGACTTCTTGTCATGTAAACAAAATTGGATGATCCACTTCATCTAATCCTATTTAGGTTGTTTGAGCTATGACATAGGACAAGGGCTCAAAATAACAAGTATTCTTCTTGTTTCTAGTTCAAAGCCAACTCTTGATTTAATCTTCATTCTTCTTTGTTCAATTTTATTTCAATCCCTTGTTTTTGTATTAACTTCTGGGAGAATTCTAATTTGGCATTAATATTATTCCCTATCTCAAAAATATTACCAATTTTTATTTTGTTTTAGTGGTTGGTTTTAGTTTTTTCTATAAAATTGTATGGTAGATAACTAGTCTAATGAATCAAATTTTGGCCCACCATATATCAAAAATGTTGAACAAATAAGGATTGTTGAGATTTTTTTTTTCAAACTAGAGTCAGAGTAAAATTTAAGATCCCCTAAAAATAAGTCGTATATATTATTAGGTGAATCTATGAAAATTATTTTTGAAATGATGTTGAATATGAAGGAAACGAGTTTCAAATGGATTGACAAATTATTTGAAAATGGTGTCAGCCGGTAGCAATTTTTGGTTGATGATATATGTTGTCGGCCAACAACATATGTATTTTTTCAAAAATCATTTTTTTGACAATAACAATTAAAACGACCATCTCGACGAGAAATATGTCCTACCAATATATGGTGCAAAGAAAAAATTCAAAAAAGTGTTTTTTTGTGAAAAATGCAAATTTCACCAATTTTGTATGGGATTTTATGATCGTCCCAGTGAGAAATCCGTCCTCACAAAATTTTACGTAAGCAAAAAAAATCCCATAATTTTCCCTCCCCTCTAATGACATCACTACAAAAATGCTAATGATCGATAACATACATTTATGCTACCGACCGGTAGTAGTTTTTCATGCTACTGACCAGTAGCATTTTTTCAGTAGCATTTTTCCATGCTACTAGTCGGTACCATTTTCCTTGCTATTGGTCGGTAGCATTTTTTTCTGCTACTGACTGGTAGCATATTTTACACAACCGACTGGTAGCATACAATCTACTACTGGTCGATAACATTTTTTTCTTCTACCAGTCGGTATCATATTGTATGTTACTAGCTGGTAGCATTAGTTTTTGCTATTGGCCGATAAAAAAAATTATGCTACCAGCTGATAACATATTATATGCTACCGTTTGGTAGCATTTTTCATGTTGTCGGCTAGTAGTGAAGTAAATGCAGATTCAACATAATAAAATATTAATTGTTAAAATACCTTTAATGTTGGAGGGTTGCGATATGCATTCAATCTCAATTTTCAATACCCACAGGACCACAAGCACAGGTAAAGGAATTGTGAATAAAATTTGATGTGTACTTAATATTTGAAATTGTAAATTTGTAATCACTATATATATGAAGGTGAATTTTACAAATTTCAATTTCACCCTAATGATGATTTGAATTAAAAAATTAATTGTTGGTGTAAACGCTTGGGAAACCGACCGCTAAAATTAACTTGCGCCTAGAAAATTTAGGTGAAATAGGAAGTTTTCAATCCCTAAAAATTCACCAAAACCAAATTTCAAAATTTGAAATATTCATGAATTAACGAAGATTTTCCACTAAAATTTTCCTCTCTAGATTTGAGTTAAAGAACTAGAAACATGATGCTAGAATTCACTATTACAAGCTAGCATACATTATATCAGTTTAAAGTTAAGGTACATATTCCAACACACATTCAAGAGGTCTAGTGGGATCCATACTAGTTCACTTAACGTGATGTGAGGGTGTGACGTGGGTACGTACACACACCTTCGTCCATATCCTTTCCCTTTAGTGAAGGCTTTAGGGAAGCCCTTACCTTTAGGGAAGGTAGCTATCCATATCCCTAAGGACTAGCAAAGGGGAAGTTATAGGGAGAGGGAAGTCCCTTCCCTCTCCCCTAAGGAAAGTTTCTCTCATAATCGAGGGGGAGCAATATTTGCATCAATATTGGTAGGAGGTTGGGTGGCCTTGAGATTGGCATTGGCAGGATTATCCCCTATCCTTACTCTCTGTGGAACTCGAGGAAACACTTAGCTTATAATTGAGATATCCTATATATAGAGATAGATGGCGACAACATCGCCCCCGCCTATATTACATAGAATTGTCATTCTCGAGGAGACCTCGACAATGTACTATCCATATTGGTCATGCATGTCGATTGTTAAACATGCATGTCGAATATATGATCTATATGTAGTTTATACCCCTATATTACTCTATATGGGGTGGGAGCACCTTCCTGTAGAATGGAATAGATAGGTAGGCCCCCCTTTCTATATACGGTAGTGGATGTGGCCCTATCTCCCTATCCATAGTTCTAAGGCCCCATATATCTCTATAGGGGGCCAAATCCTTGCCATATATACATATATAGAGGGGAAGGTTCCATATCCATCTACCCAGGCCTATCTATAATTCTCAACTCTATCTATATGGAGGGGGGAGGGCTATCTATACTCTATATGGCATCCATCATCCATCTATTCTCTACGTGTTTGTTTCTCTCTTTATGCACTACCTGCCTAACTACAATCACTAGGATTCTACCTTTGGTCATTTTTCCCTCCAAGGTTAGAGGAAACTTAGTCCCTTTAGGCCTTACAATTATAGATTTATTTTTTTAACAGTAGGCACACAACCTACCAAGTCATCTTTATTTTGTTACACCCCCACCGAGGGTCTCTCCCATTAGGGAGAGGGGGGGTCTATAATTTTTTATCCCTTGTCCTTTTTGTATTGAGGGATGTATTTTGTCTTATTTTAAAGGGGAACCCCTAGATTCCATGGGGTTTATGGGGTTACACCCCCCAGGGTTTTTCCCTAATAGGGGTAGGAGGGTTATAATCTAGGTTTTCCTTTGATGAGTCTTACACTGAGGATATGACTTATTCCTTTTGGAGGATAGGACTTCATCCTTTCAGAGGATATGAATTTTTCCTTTCGTCCTTTGTCCTTCGTCCCTTCGGTCCTTAGGACAATACAACAAGGAATACATAAGTTTTTTTTTCCTTTAGACCTTCTAGATTTAGTACTTTTTCCCTTTGGTCCTTGGTCCTTGGTCCCTTTGGTCCTTAGGATGAGACAAAGGGGTTGTTGTTTTTTTTTCCTTCGTCCCTTTGGGACTCGGGACAAGGGATAAAACAAAGGAAGGTGGAGGAGATATCTACATAAATACTAGATACATCCACCTGGAGTATCTATCCTCCGAGGAGATGAGAGTAAGCCACAAGGTAGAGGAAATTCATCGGTAGGGGCATGTCGGTCTTCCTACATGGCTATCATTTATTAGTAGGACAATGGGGGTATACAAAAAAACTGATGGTATATGTTTGATGGGCAGAAAG
The DNA here is from genome assembly GCA_019776745.2 of Taxus chinensis. Taxonomy (NCBI): domain Eukaryota; kingdom Viridiplantae; phylum Streptophyta; class Pinopsida; order Cupressales; family Taxaceae; genus Taxus; species Taxus chinensis. Next base: position 281,190,298 of record CM034146.1, on the reverse strand, counting down.
AAGAAGATGAGATAGTGTAGAGGAAGAAGAAATGAATATCTATGCTTCAATTTTGGGATCCTATATTTTCATCATCTTGTTTATTGATTTGTTTATTCTTTTAGCTTCTTTTGATTCATTATTGTTTGTTGTTCATACAACCATTGAAAGGGTATAAGTTATATTTTGAATTACCATCATAGATACCCATGACATGGAGTGAAGGGAAGATGGGTGGAGCTCTGAGATTCCTTTTTGGGAAGGTGTTAAGACGTTAATAAATCATTGATATGATTTTCAAGGCTAGTAACATGAGAAGAAAAATTCACTATGAATGTTTGAACACCAAGAACCATAAATTTATCAAACACTTGCTCCTGACCTCCTAGCAAGGTTGCATAAAAAATTCATAGAAATTTTTCACCCATTGAAAAGTTGTGCATTAAGAAGCAACAATATCATACATGCTAAATTATTTATCTAAATGCTAATCTAGGAGACCCTACATTACTACACATAGTATACATGAGTCATTGGTTTAATGTAGCTCCCTCAGTAAAGAGGCAAATGTAAAAAAACTAAAACTAAATATAGGGTAAGCAATGCCTCCCACTGTCAAATATTTATAAATAAAACATTGATAGGGTACCAAGAGGTAATTCACGCAAGGTCAAGTATGCTTATTTGCAAAGATATCCTATTAGAGGCTTCATCAATATTAATATCCAAGGGAAGTTGTAATGATACAAGAAATTTCTCTTATGTAAGGGCCTTAAGTTTACCCTTTCTCTTGAAAAGAAGGAAATCATAGTAGGAGACTCCCAGCTTGGTTATAAATTGAAATTGTGAAAGGGGTTAGGCCCAACTCAACACTCAAAGGCATCTAGAGAGAAGGTCCCGATATAACACTCTTGTTCAAAAGCATGAGTTCTACCCATTGTTATCAATTTGGACCTTCTCCTACCATCGTTGTTTATGTATGGAGAGTGTAGAACCTTACAATGAGAGAGTGTGTGTGTGTGTGTGCAACATCAGCACAACCAACTATGAGGAGGAGACAAATAAAACCCGTGGAGAAGAAGTTGAAAATATAGTTAAATAATATTAAACAAAGACATGTACCTTAGCTATTTGTGTTGATTTACAAGGCTCCTATGTATGTAATATGATGTTCCTTCTAACCTCAATACTGGTCGAATTTATTTTTAACAAATTTTTCTCTTACAAAGTTTGAGTTCTATAAATATTTCTGGCCCAAGAAACAAATGTCATTTCTTATTTTCCCCTAAATGCCTCCAATCTACAATGTTTCCCTCCAACGCCAAAACAATATTCCTCTTAATTCTGAAATAATATCATTCCTCTAAATTTATCCTCTACATCAAATGTCGTTCTTTGCTTTTTCCATATATGACTCCAATGTACAATGTTTCCCTCCAATGCCAAAACAATCTCACCCAAAATGCCAAAACTGTATTAAGCCCCAAATTTAGCTTCCGTCTAAAACACAAAAAACAATATTTGGCCCCAAATTTGACTTCCCTCCAAATCCTAGTCGGGTGCATAATATGCCTCAAAATTGAGTTTTTGTGGATAGTATTACGCTTGATTTTATAGTAATAAAAAAATTAGAATTTCTATATACCTAAAAATCATCAAAAATACTAATAACTTTATGTGCATCCAAAAATTTGTGTGGAACACATAAGCAAAGGAATGGTAAAAAGAAGTTAGGCACAAAAAAACAACAAAAAAATTGTTTGTTAATATCCTATACAAAACATTATGAGCAACTCTACATGTGAGCATATATAATACGTCCTTGATTTATGGGTTTAAATTGATGGTCGTTTGGACATTTTTAATGATTTTGTCCATAGAATACTTGCAAATATTTGACATAACCATCACATGTAACTTGTATATATAAAATATGACTGTTATTTTATACAAATTTATATGTAAAATATATTGAATATAGTTGAATATATGAAATAGTTCAATTAGTTTACAACAAGAATTTCACAAATTTAACAACAGAGGAATAACCTATTCAAAAAGTCTTCATTGGCATTTTACAAGTACATTTGGATGATAATAATGATTACCTTATAAACTACTATTAATGTAAAGATACCACAAATTTGGTATTAAATTATCAGGATAAAATTTGACCACTAAAATATAACACCAATTTTGTATCATATTACAAATAAACACTATTATATTAGTGTTAAATAATAGGATGATACCAAAATTGTTGTTATATTATATAAAAAATAGATATGAACACCAAAATTTGTGGTGTCCTAAAGTTAATTTTATAGGATGACACCAAATTGGTGTTGTATTACAAAATAAGATATGAAAACCAATTTTTTTGGTGTCCTTGTCTTAAATGTGTGAAAGTCTTATAGTGTGAATCATCATGTAGACAATGGTGAGACCCGATAAGTTTCAAGGGAAACAAGCATCACATCATCAACAAGGCATAAGTCTATCGGTGGATTGTTTCCATTTCTCACAAGCATAATCAATAAATTGTACACCACAAGGCAGTCTATGGTTGAAGAAATAGTGTCATGTAATATTATTTTTTCATGATTAAATTTTACTTAATGAGGGCTTAAATGAATAATTGTCTCATAATGAAATAGAGCATAACTTTAATAATAACTAAAGGGATAATATTTGTTAAATAAAATTCAACTAAATTTTTCATAACCATTAAAAAAAAAAAAAAAAATTAATTTCATATTACAATTAAAACCTCTTTCCTTTCAAGGGTCCTATAAAGTCTATTCCCTAAAATATTTATTTAATTCCTTTTTAAATCTTTTTATGCCAATAGGCGCTCCCTTTTATAGTGAGGCGATTGACCTCTGACACAACTGCAGAAAATCGACGGTTCAAATTTGTTATTTGGTACATGCGACAAAATAGGGACACAATTGAATCTTTTAGTGGTCGCCCATTGTCGTGGCATTTTTTGATGCAACTATCGTGGAGCGAATATGATGTTAAATTTGTCACTTTCCTCACCGACATGGATGGTTATCCTCAAACCATTCTTTGGTAGCTGTTAATCTTGTTTCTTCATTGGATAGGGCCTGACGCAAAAATACAGAAGTCATCCAGGGTGCTTGTGTGGGAACAACCTGAGAAACATTAGCAATTATGTGGAATATAAATGGTCGATTTATTCTTGTGACCACATGCGTCATGTATTGGCCTACTTTTGATTATCATTCAAGGAAAATGACAAGCCAGTAAGGCTGCGCAGGATGTGTCCTCTCCATGGTCTGATTTGGGTTTTGAAAAGTGCTTGAACCCGATTGGTGGGTTTTTTGACATGGCTTTATTTTCCCAATCAAATTTTATTCTGTTGTTAAATACATGGGTGGCATTGGTTTTCGGATGGCTATTAGCGAGAGCTCCAAATGTTTAAAATAATATTCTCTCCAAACACGTATGGATGTTTTTCTTCACCTTTCATCTAATCCTTTTAAACTTAATTGAAATAATATACACCAATTAACTAACATATTCTTTTTAATCCTAAAAAAAATTAAATAAAAAATGCTAACAAAAATATAAACCGATCGCTGAAGCTTCTACGAAGAGGTTGATTTTTAAAAAAATTATGACCAATTCTTTAATTTTTCTAATAGCTGAATTGGTATCTAAAGCTAGGTTTTCATATTTGACCTCGTCGAATTTAAGTTTTTAAATCCACAAAGGGTTAAATTTGTCAGTCATTTAGACATTTTTTGTGATTTTAGCCATTAAATACTTGTAAATATTTGAAATAACCGTCACACATGACTTGCATATTTACAATATGACTGTCATTATATATATACATAATATAGATTAACCAAATTAAATAAATATAAATTAGTAGTGTTTAAATAACTACTAATTCATATTTTTAAAGGGAAAAATTGGAAAATTACCGCCATACAAAAATTGTTTGATAGACATAGGTGGCCGTCAAATTTAACCCATGGTTGCAACTATCCAATTACTGCTAAATTTATGCATTAACTTGATTTCTAGCCCTAGTTTGTCAGGGACCACAAGAGGGATGGGAAGGAGAGCACATGCCAAAGGGGTGATTTTGAAATATGTTTTAAACGTTAACTTGTTTTCTAGCACCAGTATGACATGGACCACAAGAGGGATGGGCACAAAAACACAGGCCTAAGGGACGATTGTGAAATATGTTCATGGAACTGATTAGATGACACTGAATATATAGGTATTACATCTCGATCCTTTGAATATTATGGTTCAAATCATTCACACCCATGTTTTCTTCATGGCCCTCGGATTTGATCACTGCCATTAAGAGCTTCTACACATTCAGTTGTGTCTAAGCACCTTTCATTAGCTTTTCAATGGCTTAACAGGTGATATTATCGTCCACTGCAGAGTCGGTTGAATCGGGAAAATTGTTTAGAGAATTGAGATTCAAGAACTTGCTTGTGTAGTTTTAGGAGCATTTGGAATTCATTGTACGCAGTCATACATATTATATCATCGTCAATGTTGATAACATTAAGCAGATTAATGGTATTAAGATGTTGAGGATCTCATTTTTCAACAAAATTCACCAGATCCAAATCTTGTCGACAGGATTCAATAGCTTTTACCAGGTGATCGAACCCCCTTTAAAAAGGCAAGAGTATTATGATTGTATTCAACAAAGAGATTGTTGTCATCCTCATGTATTTTTCATCGAGAGATGGGAAATATTCTGCAACATCCTGTAGTCATTCGAGTTGATATAAAAACTTATAGACACAATCAAACTGTTTAGTGGTCCCCCATTACCGTCAAATCCGGATAATGAAATCTAATAAGTTTGATTAAATCCTTGCAGTTGCAACCTTTCTTTTTGTTTTTATTGAAGTGAATCTTTACTTTCTTCATAGATTCCTCCTTCACTACCCACATGTTTTCTGTATTTTCTCCATGCATACATACTTGCTTCAATATTACTGTAATGTAATGATCCATAAATTCTTAGTTCGTGGTAATTGAATTTATTTGATAGGTGAACAATAATTTCCCAGTTCTCTCTAAACACCTATGCAAAATCTTGAAGTAGAACATCAGCTCCAAGATAAACAAGGTCCACATTTGATAAAGCATAGAATATGTACTAATATGCAAGGAATAGATGGCCTGCATGTATGTAAAGGCCCTATACTCTTTATCGGTCTACTCATGTGAGGGAGAAATACAAGTTGGTTACATATTTGGAAAATAATTCACTCTTATTTATAGATTATCTTCATGTTTTATTCCATATTTGTGTGTTGCGAGGAATGGCCATATCGTGTGTTGTAGCAAGTGGAAAATATAGTTCATGCCAACAAGATGGACTTTCAATACGATATTAGAATTTTTGGCAAAGATGGCTTGGGCCCTCACAATACATAAATCTCAAGGCCTAACTTTAGATAGAGCAACTATTGACATTGGAGATACTAAACACTAGGGCCTTACATTCATAATTATTTCAATACTACGATGACTTAAGAACCTTCATACTTTACCGGCACTTTCTATTGACAGGTGCTCCAAGATAGCACTTGGCACATATGTGCCAAGGCGCAAATTAGAAAAACAAAGACAGCTTCACCTGCAAAGCTCCTTACAAATTTAATGTCACATCTTCTCCCTCCACACACATTCTCCCTCCTTCCTCTTTTCCTGTCATGTTCTTCCATTATTAAATTTGTCATCTTATTCTACACACTTCCATTTCCTTATCTCCACACACTTTACTATTTCAAAAAAATCGTTGCCTCCCCTATCGATATCGCAATTGCACCTTTGTAGTGCGATTTCTAGTCAGTAGTCCATCAAATTTCTCAAAGGTTTTATTTCCACCATATCTTCTATTGATACAACGACTTTCCATTTTTTAAAAAATTAAATAGTATTTCTCTTAAAAGTGATGCACCCATAGTAATTTAAATGTTCTCCACCAAAATTGTTTGAAGTGTTGTTCATTGTTTTATTATTTTTGTTTTGTGCATGAGGGCGGCTTAGGAAAAAAACAAAATATTTAAAACCAAAACCTATTTTTTAGCCTAATCTCCCACCTTTGGATCAAAACCATCCTAATCATCCACCTGCTTTACCCTAAAATTTAAAGATGGAGTCAACATGAGCCTTTACTTCATTAGTTTACACGTTTATTTTCATATTTTATTTATTTATTTATTTATTAAATGAAATGTTCATTGCACGTTCAGTGAAACTCCAAGCCCTTATTTCCAATTTCATCATCCACTTTTTAATGAAGTCTCCTCTTCATTTTTTGTAAAATCATTTTTTCCTCTGCAAACAGATTGATTTGTTGCAACAAAAAAAACTATGATGTTTTTTTAACATCTATTTTTTTTCTCTAAATTAGTTTTCTTTTTTTACATTTCATTTTATGTAACCATTTACGACTTGTTGGAGAGATGAGCAGGGAAAATCCATCCCCTTGTCTTCAAACACCCCAATCTTCATTTCTTAGTGTAATTTTAATATTAAGTCATGTATGTATTTTTTCTTACCAAGAAATATGTTGTTAAAAGAGGACAACTCCTCCATTTTCTTATATGTTTTTGTTTTATTATTGCATATTTCTTTTCTTATCATTATTTTTTATTCATTGGAAGTTGATTAACCAGGGTTGATTAGGAAAAGGAGGACCATGGTGTCTCCATACCCTTGCATTCCTCAATACTTCTTCATGCTTACACATTTTCAAAGTGTAAAAATACTCATATTTATTTATTTATTCTCATTATGGACATGGGTTTGAGTCGGAGGAAGAGGATGAGAGTTTTTTTTTAAATAAAACTCTCTTATGTTATATGATTAGGTATTGAGAATAGTGGGAGTAAAATCACTCTAATTACACACTTGGAAAACTACAACAACATACACATTGTAAAAATTCTCTAATATCTTGTAATTAGAACAATACATTCCTCTCTCTTTATAGATTGTGATGTAAATGCATTACCCTTGTTTACAAAATGTTCAACATATTATAGGAATTTTCCTTTCTATTGTATAGAGTGAGAAAAAACATTTGTTTCTCAACAAAAATATAGATAGTGTAGTGCAAACAAGGATTTTCCAAACAACACGTTATCATATTTATCCAAATCTCTGTAATGGCTTCAAAATAGGTATCGAGAACACTCTTCTCGAAAAACTAAGTAGAAGTTAATTATTATTTACACTTCCCAAAGTGGAAACGAAGAGGTTTAAGGTTAGAGAACACATACCCTCAATACACAAGCCTTAAAATAAAACAGTGACTCTGAAATAGTTTCACAATATTAAGTGGTCAGATTTTGTGACCAACACAATAAATGGGCTCCCAAAATGCAATTCTAAGCCAATGTCAAATAAGGTGTGCACAATTTTAAAATATTTTTATGATGTCTTTAATTGTTGTGTGACATATACAACTCATACAATTAACATGTAGTTTACAGACGCTCGTTGCATATTGGTTACATAATTCAACTATAACTTTTAAGGAATTATTTTTAAATTCATAGTGTTATATTTCACTCTTACATTCATGGCTATGAATTCAATCCACGACCACATGTTCAAATGATTATTTCATTATAGTTTACAAGATACACTTCCATTTAATTATAACAATAAACAAGTAAACAACTCAATTCTTTTACTAATAGATTTTACAAAATATAGTATTTATTCAATAGTCAAGTGCACCAAAGTTTTGAATTCAGGATCTTCTACCCCACGAATCTCCAGAGAAACAAAGTCATACGAAAGGAAAGACATGTACGCTAGAATAAGTTAATAAGTTTTTAAATATACACTTTTTTCTTAGCGACCCCATGAGTTAAAAAAAAATTTTAAAACAATGAACAACAAGTTTCAAATCAGCAGTGACTAAAATCGCTCTGCTGAAACCGTGCTGCCGTCTGCTGTCCCTGGTGCTGGCTCGAATGCCAGACCCCTCTGGTACGGATCTGGGGTCCCTCTTGTCAGGGTCCCTATCTCCAAAGCCGCCTGATGCGTGGACAAAAATTGTGGAGGGTTCCACATCCGCTCCTAGCTCAGAAAAGCTATCCCCTTCACTATCAAATGGGTCCTTTTCCCTGCGCATCCCATCTCACATCACGGAGGCTGCTTCTGCTTCTCGTGATCTGTCCTTGGTGGGTACACTGATGGGCCCTAGACCCCCATTGGAAGATATAAAAAAATGGGCTAGGTTAAAATGGTAACCATGTGGAGCGCTTGAAATAGCGGCTATGCCAAATGGTTTCATATTATTTTCCTTCAGCATGAAAGAAGACTTTGCTAGAGCATTGTTAGGTAGTCCGTGGTTTTTTGGCAGGCGGGGCTTCTATCTCAGGAAATGGTCTCCTAGTTTCAACCCTCACACGGAATCCATGACCCAAGCCCCAATTTGGGTTCACCTCCCAGGGCTCCCTCTGGAGTTCTGGCATCCAACGATTATTGAAGGTATTGCTCTCTCAATAGGATCTTTAATTGCTATAGATCAAGCAACAAAAGCTAAAACTAGATTCATCCATGCTCGTTTCTGTGTTAATGCTGACGTTAGTTGTCCCTTACCAAAAGAAATAGAGCTTCTATCAGACTTGGGGAACTGGAAACAACCCATTGACTATGAATACATTCCAAATGCTTGCTCCTTCTGCAAAAAAATTGGTCATCGGGCCTCTAGCTACCCATCTAAATCTCAACCAAAGCCCAAGACCCAAATCTTCTCTCCAAAAATAAAAAAAAACTTTATACCTAAAACGTCTTCTATTGAGATTTTGATCATCCCCACATCAAATTCCTTTGCTCTCCTTGAAGATGGAGAAATCATCACCTCTTCTGATCCTGTTTCCGAGATCGCCCCCCCTCCATGGCCTTTTAATCTCTCATCACCCCTCTGTCTCCCTCGGCTCTCCCCACCTCTTCCCCTTTAAGAGTTAACCTCTCTTTGGCTGCCTCTTCCCCTCCCCCTTCTCCGCTATCTTCTCCTCTTCCCTTCCCCCCCCTTCCTTCCGTCCCCTCTTCCTTAAATCTTTCCCCCCTGCCTCCCCTCTGTCCACCTATTTTAGACTCTGTCCCCTCCCCTCCGGGACATTCTTCTGATGATAGCTTCAATCATTGCTTCACTAGAAGTAGCAACAAGAAACCCAATATAGGAATGGAAAAAGCTCGGGGGAGAATTCTGAGCAACATCAAAATTCAGCAAGAAGCAGCTATAAATGTCGCACAAGGAACTCAAAGAACAATCCCCATGGTGGTGGGGAGCAAATCCAAACCAAAGAAATTAAGATCATCTCTTGGAATATAAGAGAGCTTAATTCTCTTCAAAAACAAAGAGTTATCAAAGACATCAAATTCCAAAACTCTCCTGACATCATAATGATGCAGGAAACCAAAATAAAAAATGAAGATCGTCTTCTAAGAATCTGGCCTACGGCCTCTTTTGAATCTCAACCTTCAACAGGAAACTCAGGGGGACTTTGTACCTTTTGGGATCCCAGAAGTCTCAAAGGGGATTGCCTGTTCAAGCACCCCAAATTTTTATGCATGCTCTTCCAAGAGATTGGAGCTGACTCCTCTTGGATTGTTATCAATGTGTATGCCCCCAACTTGGAGACTCATCACGGTAAATTATGGAAAGATATCACTAACTTCATCACCACTTGTGGTAAAATTCCCATTCTAATAATGGGATATTTTAATTGTCCACTTTATCCTTCGGAAAAACAGGGAGGTATTCCTGCCATGACCGCCAGCATGGAGGCTCTGGCTGACTTCATCAGGGAGAATTCTCTTCTGGATATGGATCTCCACGGCTCATCTTATACATGGTCAAACCGCAGATTGGGCAGGTACCATATTCAAAGCATATTGGATAGATCTCTAGGCTCTCTGGACTGGATTTCTCTCTTTCCTGACTTCTACCTCAACTCCCTCCCTCGGGCTTCCTCTGACCACAGCCCTCTTCTATTGAGCACAAATCACAAGCTGAATACCAAGAATCCTCCCTTCAGGTTTGACCTTTCTTGGCTTGAAAACAACCACCTGAACCCCCTTGTTGCTAAATGGTGGAATATCAATATTGAGGGCTCTAGTATGTTTAGATTTTCCAGCAAACTCAAAGAAATTAAAAAACAACTCAAGATATGGAAGTCGACGGTCTTTAGAAACATCAAGCTTCGCAAACAGGAGCTAACTTAGGGTTTGGCAAAAGTCTCTAAACAAATTGAGATTGATGGAAGATTAGATCATCTTCACCAACATGAAATCTCCCTCCTCAGTGATTATCACAATACACTTAAAGAAGAAGAGACCTATTGGAGGCAACGTTCTCGTGCCCTTTGGCTCGAGCAAGGGGATCGTAACACCAAATTTTTTCACATCACTGCTTGCAAGCATAAAGCTAGAGATAAGATCCGTGAGCTGGTGTCGTCCTCAGGTACCTTGTTAACTGCTGAGGCTGATATATCCAACGAGCTTGTCTTTTTCTATTCAAATATTCTCCAGGCTGACATGCCCCCTCCGGAACAATCAATGAATGACATGCTCCAACATATTCCACATCTAGTGTCACCTGAGATGAACAACAATCTGATAAATCCTTTTACTATGGAGGAAATTCACAAAGTTGTCTTTGCAATGAAGAGGGACAAAGCTCCTGGTCTGGATGGCTTTCTTGTTGCCTTCTTCCAGGTGTTCTGGGAAATCATCAAGCAGGATCTCTTCAAAGCAGTGAATGAGTTTCAGGTTAACAACAATCTGCTTAAGGAATGGAATACCACCTTCGTCGCCCTTGCCCCAAAAGTGCATAGTTCTAAAGATGTATCCAATTTCAGGCCTATCAGTTTATGCAACACGTCTTATAAGATTATCACTAAGATGCTGGCCTCCAGACTAAAACCTCTAATGAAGGATCTCATCTCGCACAATCAGAGTGGCTTCATAAAAGGACGGCTCATCCAAGGTGGTATAATTACTGTTCATGAATCCATTCACTCAACCTTTCTCTCGAAGTCCTCAGGAATGATCTTAAAATTGGATATGCAAAAAGCATTTGACAGAGTCAGCTGGCCTTTCTTAATTAAGGTCCTGGAAAAATTTGGTTTCGACAAAAAGTGGTGTAGCTGGGTCTTCTCTTATATCGCAACCCCTTGCTTCTCTATTATTATCAATGGCATTCCAGTAGGTTTCTTCAAAATCAGTAGAGGTATCAGACAAGGTGACCCCCTGTCACCTTTTCTTTTTGTCCTAATGGCGGACTCCCTTAGCAGAGCTCTGGAAGTGGCAAAAAGTCAATCTATCATTTCCAGTTTGAAAATCACCTCAAGTTGCCCTTCTGCCACTCATAGCCAGTTTGCTGATGACACTTTGCTGCTAAGTTTAGCCTCTGTTATTGAGGCCCAGGCTATAATGGATATCATTTCTCTCTACCAATCAACTTCTCAGCAAACTGAAAAATTCAACAAGAGTAGCATCTCCTTCATCAACACGGCCCCTAGGACTCAGAGAAAGATTGCTGATATATTTGGATGCAATATTGTGGATCTCCCCACCTCATATCTCGGCATCCCCCTCTTCCATGGTAAACAATCTAAAATTCTTTCGAATCCTGTCATTGAAAGGTATCAAAAAAAGCCGGCAGCCTAGAAAGGGGTTCTGCTCAGTCAGGCTGGCAAGCTTCAGCTGGTTAAAGCCACCCTTCAAAGCCTTCCTACTTACTTCATGTCCCTGCTCAAAATTCCCAATTCAGTGAGGGAGGTTGTGGAAAAAATTCAAAGGAACTTTCTGTGGTCAGGGACTGATGTAAAGAAGAGGATCCATCTGGTGGCATGGAAGGATGTGTGTAAGCCAACTTCTCATGGAGGGCTTGGTCTTCGAAAAGTGGTTGACATGAATGGGGCCCTCCTGGCCAAACTTGCTTGGGAAGTGGCTAAAGGTGACTCTAACTAGGCCCATCTACTCAGAGCTAAATATCTGGCAAACAACAAAGATCTGCTCACTTCCAACCCAATTAGGGGTTCTACCATCTGGAATTCTATTATTAGCTCCCTCCCCATTATACGTGCTGGCACTAAATGGAAATTTGGGAATGGTCGTCTTATTGACTTTTGGAGGGATTTTTGGATAGGAGACGAGCCTCTTGATCTTAATCCTGATTGGGACCCTGTGAAAAGAAGCATCATTAACAAGCAAGGAAGATTATCTTCGGGCTATTGGAAGATTGTGAATTCCATCCCCTCTTGGGTTATAAAGATCTGGGATGATATCAACGATCTGCAGAGTAGGCTCCTATCTTCGCTCAGAATGGTAATCTCTTCCATATACATCCCGTTCTCCCAAAACGAGGACGAGCTTATTTGGCCCCTCTCCCCGTCTGGTTCTTTCTCAGTTAAGGTTGCTTACCTTTCGATGCATAGTGCTGACTCAGGTCCCCCCCTTTCCAAATTCTGGCCAAATGTGATCATCCCCAAAATTGGTTTTTTCTCTTGGCTCTCTTCTAAGAATGCTTTCCTTTCTGGGGAGAATCTGAAAAGGAGGGGTTTCTCTCTCCCCACTAGATGTGTGTTATGTGCTAAAGAGGTGGAGTCCTCTACTCATCTTTTGATCCATTGCTCCTTTTCGCAAGTTATCTGGTAGTGGCTTTTATCAAGGTTGGGAATGTTTTGGACCTTCCCTGAGTCCATTCAGGACACCCTCTCTCAATGGAGCTCTCCTTTCACTCATCTGATTCTAAATTTGGCTTGGAAACTCCTCCTCCCTCATGGAATATGGGGCATCTGGAAAGAAAGGAATAGAAGAATATTCAAAGAAAAAAGTCTTGAACCTGTTCAGGTGGCTTCTCAGATTGCTCTTGCTTTCCAAGAAAATCTCAACTTGATCATGTGGGCCAAATATCAGCAAAAAATCCAAATATGTAACTCCCAGGAGTGGCAGAAGTTGTTGGCCATTCAAAGTAAAGGCACTTCCACTGCTAGGGAATTAGTTTGTTGGCTTCCCCCTCCTAGGGGCTAGAAAAAATTGAATACGGATGGGGCCTCGAAAGGCAATCCTGGAAATTCTGGTGGAGGAGCCATTCTTCGTTGCTCTTCGGGATATATAGTTGCTACTTCTGCTCATAACCTCAACTATGGTACCAACCATCGTGCGGAAGCCTTGGCCATCCTCAAAGGCCTTGAGATGGCTATCAAATTTGGTGATGATCCCCTCCAAGTTGAAAGTGACTCCCTCAACATCATCAAGCTCCTGCAGTCTAATGATTCTGGTCAATGGTCGATACAGAATATCATTGCTGACATCAGAATTATTCAAAGATCTTTCCAGAAAATCTAGTTCAAGCATGTCCTCAGGGAGGGAAATAAAGCGGCTGACCTCCTTGCTAATATTGGTGTTCTCCTTAAGAATCAGCAAAGCTGGACAGATAACTTCCCGGATGATCTCTTCCAAATCACTCAAAATGATATATCCCATTGCTGACTGGTGGATTGGCGGGCTGAATTGGGTATCAGAAAATTCTCTATGGCTTTCTCAAAGGGCGGTGGAATTCATGTCGAATTTAATTGATTTGACATTTAACGATGGGCATTTTGATTATGGTGTTGGGTAATGATGCGGGGGATCTCCGCACGAATGGGAATTAGCTTCTCATTAATCATTTGAGGATGTGGCAGGAGGGCAATGATAACTTGGCTGACGGCTCCCCTGCCCTGACTTGGCCGTTAAATGCCCCTTATTACTCTCACTTCTGTAATTATTCAAACATTCATACCATGGGGGGTCAGTTGAAGCGTCTCGAGCCTGATAAATGTGATTCGATTAAAAATGATGGGGAGGTTTGGAATATAATGCTGGAAAATGGTATTGCTACCTTCCTGGAAAAAATGGCAGGTTACTCTACGCTTATTTCGTATGCGGTTACGGCTTCCTGGTCGAAGGGTCGGGTTCAGATCGGCAACACTCGCTTTACCATCTCCACAAATGCAATAGCTGACACCACTGGCCTTCCTGCTGCCGGAGACATCTACTTCAGGCGCTCGCTGCATGCGGAAATTCAGGATTTTAATGCTCCTGGGGACAAACCGGTGAAATACCTCTCTGGTTACACTCGGGTATCCCTACCTTCTCCTTGGGACAGAGTCGCGGAGGTAATAATGTGATATTTTACCATTGATGGTAGATATCGTCTTGTTTACGGTCTGCACCTCTTCATTCTCTCTCATCTTTGGTGGGGGAAGAAAATTAATCTGGCGGCCTTTCTGTTTCATTCCTTAGAACAATCGGTCCAGTTAGCTCGTGACGGGGAAGGCGCCATTCTTCACCAGGGTTTGTTATATCTTCTCTTCTCTGTTGTTGCTTCTCATTCCTACCTTCTTCTCTTCCCCCCCAAGTCTGGTCGCCGACGCCGCTCCCCCTCGCCCCTCCTCCACCTCCCTCCGCTCTTCTCGGCGCCGTCGTCATATTCTTCTTTCTTCTGGTTCAGACTCTGATGTGGCTATTCTGAGTCCCCCCCTCGCTGCCTCTCAGCCCCCTGGCACCCCTTCCTTCCCCTCACCCCTCTCTTGCTTGTTTTTGGAGGGCACTGCCGCTAGCAGTCACGTTGCTTCCCCTGCTTCTAGCCCTGATTCCTCTCTGGCTGCGGACATTTTGGGCCTAGCTAAGCTCTACCCAGACTCCCCGGACTCGCAACAGTTTGATAACAGCCAATTGGTGGTTGATCCCATCACTCAGTCTATGGGAAACAATACTCTCTTCGAGGATAAAGTTCTTACTGGTGACACTCTACATTCCTCACCGATTCTAGATTCTACACCTGATGCGCCTGAGTCTGCTGACACTCATAGGGATGATCACAGAGTCGACATGGTTTCTTCTATTCTGAACAAGCTTCAGCGCGCATTCAAGGCTTTGAAAGCTTGGGAGGTCTTCACTGAATCAACCAAGACTGCCATTGCAAATGATTGTTCAGAGCTCATCAATCTTGCCGAACAACTAGCAAATGACTCAGGCTCTCCTAGAGCTAAAAATGCAATCTCTGAGCTGAAAAAGCTCTTATGATGTTTCTCTTCTTTCTTTTATGTTTGTCTTTTCGTCCTCCTTTTTTGGAATCTTCTTGGGTACTTTTTTGCTTTGCTTTCATTGTTAAATCTGGCCTGATGGGCTCTATTGTTTAAGGTTGTGGGACCTTCTAAAACCCTCCTTTTACCCTATATATTCCAAAAAAACAAGTTTCAAATAATAAAATTTGGGTGGAGGACATTTAAATTACTATGGGTGCCTCACTTTTAAAAGATTTACTATTTAATTTTAAAATATATATGGAAAGTGGCCATATAGAATTAAATAAATATGGGATAAGTGTTATTTAATTTTAATTTATTAATATTCCATATAAAATATAAGTGGTTCGTTTTTTAGAATAAACTTTACGTGTCTCTTGAAAGGTAGGAAATTTTTTTTATGAATAAGATTTTATATTATTTTAACAAGTAAATAATATAAGATAATTCAACAAAAAAGTAAGTGGTATGAGAGCATGCCCCAAAGCCACAAATAAACTAGACCAAGTCTAGGACAAAACAACTACAATATAGGAGATTTTATTTGTAATATGAAATTAATTTATTATTGTGTTTTTAATTATTAGGATAAATTTAGTTGGTAAATTTATTTTAACAAATATCATCCCTTCAATTATTATTGAGGTTGGGCTTTATTTTATTATGAGACAATTATTCATTTAAGCCATCATTAAGATAAATTTATCTGTGAAAAAAAAAGTATATGGTAGTATTCGTTCAACCATAGACCTCCTTGTGGTGTTCAATTTACTTAGAATACTCTTGAGAGATGGAAACAACTCATCAATAGACTTATCCCTTGATGACATGATGCTTATTTCCCTTGAAACTTATTGGGTCTCATCATTGTCTACATGATAATTTAGGCAAGCATGTTATAAGATTTTTAAAATTTTCACGCCCAATTTTTTATAGCCCAAAATCACCATTAAACCATGTAGTAGAAAAATTTCTTACATCATTAAATGTTATAACAATTAACACATGACATTTGTGGATTTGATTGACTTCATAATCAACACCAAAGTTCCTTCGTACACAAAAACATTACCATGTTTAAAAGATTCCTTTCTTTTATGGTTACTCTAGGGAGAAAGTGGTTGCCCAATTTTAGGACAAGCTATGTTAGATTGAAAGATCATGGCATAAAATTCGAGCTCCATTGAACACACATATCACAACAAGGGTTGCGTTGCAGCTAGAGTACCTGCCGTGAGAGAAGTGCAGTATGGTGAAGGAATGCAGTTAAGACTTTGTTAGAAGGCTGATAAATTAAAAAATGAAAGTTCATTACAAATAACGAATAACAAACAGTTTCATTGTTCATATCTAGTGGGAAGTGGTTCCAACTCCGAATACCAGGGGATCATGGGTGATGTGAACATGGTCTTGGACTGCAAGCATTTGTTTTTGAGTTGGTCTTATGACAAGAGCATAGTATGAGCCTAAGTGATGTTCCAAAAATCAAGAAGTCGAAAAAGGTAATTTCCTGCTAATATACTATTGTAAGTTGCTTCCAAATAGCAGTTTTGTTATTCTAGTGACATATATTTAAACTGTGTTTGTCTCTCTCAACAACAAAAGCTGGTCATGTATATAAGAAGGCAAGAAGTTGTACAAGCATGTTTTGCTTTAGCTTGTTATAAGCCTTGGTATTTTACATAAATCTTCATGGAGAAAATCTTGACAGATGATTAGTTTTCCAGAGAAGCCATGGCATGGCAGGAGAAAACCTCCAATAAATGCAGTATGAGTATGGGAGAAATCAAGAGGAGGTTAACTACAGATCAGGTGAGAATACTCGAAATGAACTTTGATGAAGAGGAGGGAAAGCTTGAAAATGAGAAGAAAATGCGCTTGGCAAGAGCATTGAGTCTGGAGCCATGACAAATTGTTGTGTGGTTTCAGAACAAAAGAGTGAGGTCTAAGAACAAGCAGCTGGAGAGAAATTTTGATGTCCTCAAGCAAGACTATGAGATTCTCAAAACAGACTACGATAAGCTTATCCAGGAGACCAAGAAGCTCAAATCTGAGGTAAATTTAACCATGATTTGCATTGTTTTGTATGTGTTGATGAACATATTCTAATCATGAAATGTGTTTTTATAAGTGAATAATGTCTTTATCACTACACCCAACACTGAACATATCAATTAAAAGCTCAACCAGGTCTAGAAATGTTAGGTACATGAAATGTACTTTTCTAGTTCAAAATTCAGTCACTAACATTGCTTTTATTTTTGTATTTTCTATATGTTAAAAAAATTCAAATGCTTTAACAAGTGCACTCAACATCCAGAAATATGAGTCATATGGATGCGATTTTTTGTTGGATGAAACAATTGCATCTACTTCAAAAATATTAAAACCTAAATTTGATTGATCAAAAACAAAACTGAACCATTGATTTGTATCTAAATGTATGGGTTTCCTTGCTCTGAATTTTTTTCCTCAGGAATGTGATTGAGTAATATTTTTCTTGTAAGAAAATGTTGCACCCAATGATCCAATATGAAATGAAAATTTTGATTGATGTAGGGAAAACTATATAGAAATGTTGTTTGCTATTTTAAGATTCAGGAATCAACATTCTTTTCTTTTTGTTGATTGTTTTGGTAAACACTTTCACCTATGGTATATAAGCATTTGGAATGTACTCTATGTTTAGTATACTTGAATCTTGTACTCAGTTTGTAGTTTCACCCAATATGCATTCAGGGTAAAAGAAACTTGTACTCTATGCTTAGTATTCTTAACTTGGGATATATGTATGGGTGGGATTTAGTGAAATTTCAGGGAGATTTTACATAAGTAGACTGAGTAAAGTATTGGGATTCTAAAATGAAAGACATTTTAATGTAAATAAATGACCAAAAAAATCAGATTTTGAAATTCTTTGAAATTATTTCTTTGTTTGCATGCTTTATAAGATTTTCTCACTACAAAATAGGGTTGTTAGTTCAATGTATGCATCCTTACAGGAACTTAATTGGAAGGCGAGCATATTGAGTTCTTTCTTGCTAATGTTTACTTGTTAATATTGAGTTCAGGGAAAGCACTTACATTGAAGTGGCAATAAACTTCAATGACAACATGTGCAATTTCACGTGCCTTGTCTATGCTTCCACATTTTGCATACATGTCTACCAGGCAGTTGCAACTACATCAGTAAAAATTCCTCTATCCATTATGCTTTGATGGATGTCCATACCCTGTTCTAAAGCTCCCATTTTGGCACAGACTGAGAGTATGTTGGCAAATGTAAACTGATTCGGTTGAAGGCCTATTTGTTGTATATGGTGAAACAGTGTGACTGCCTCGTGAGGATAACCATGTCTTCTATATGCTGCAATAATTGTATCACCTGTGAGTAATGAAAATATAGGTCGAAAATCAAACAGATTCTACAAAAACATTTCCGTAGCAAACAAGGAACCCTATTTCATGCAACAAGCCACATGTCTCCAGGATCCGACAACAGGGGGAGATGGACAGAAAACACCTACAGCAAATGACAAAGCCTGAAAGGAAGATAAAAATTTAATTAAATCGGTCGTATCTGTGCAGAAGGAAGAAACGAGCTCGGCAATGAGGGATTAATCCTGCACCAATCATCGGCAACCCAAACAAAACATTTGCTAATGTTTATCAAAAATCACAAGAAATATATGCACAAAACATTAGCTTTCATATGTTTCACACGGAACCCAAAGAAAATTAATAGGAGAAGGCGAATACAATAGTATCCTGCGCGGCAGCAACTAATAAACAAAGTGTAGAACATGATTAAACACAACTTTTGATTCGAGGTTCAACTAATCCATTATGGAACACGATAAGGAGTATCGTGACATTATGAGCTAAGAGAATATTAATTTCTTGTCACAATAAAATTTACAGAAGTAATAACTACATAACCTTTGGGTTAGGAAAATACACTGAATCAAAGTAAACTACCAAATATTTCCAAGAGGGACGCTAGAACCAATTAGGGTCACATACGGGTGGTGGTACCAAATGTCAACTAACCTTAACACGAGTCAAAATTAATTCACCTCATGGGTGGTTTGGGATTTAAGTTATAGCCATAGTTAGTGAAGGTAAAACATTCTAAGTCGAGTTTTAAAATAAACATGTTCAATTGCATTCTAAAACAATGTTATGACACCTATTGTAAAATTAAATAAGATTATTCACCATTTACTAATCACAATGTAAGATGTTAAATTAACTAGACATGATAGCAACAACTCATTTTCTTATAAAGCGAACAAAATTACCGCTACTCATATTTATAACAATAATCATTACAATTTTATTCTTTGAAAATAAAAGATAAATTTACAATTGAATGCAAAGATAATACTACAAAGACCTCAATAATGTTCATATTCATTGTAATACCTACACTTATCAAAAACATAGGACAACACTAAGTTGGCATGGATTCACCACCTACCTAGCTAGTTATGAAATCATACATTGTAAAAACTCCCATCCCCAAACATCCATAAGCATTTGTCTTTCAAACAGAGAGGCTAAGGAGAGAAAAATAATTATTTTATTATTTTAACAGAAAATTTATTGCTTCCTTTTCGTTCGATTTATAGATAGAGAGAATGAATCATTATTTCACACATTGTTACATTTCCATTATATTCCAAATTTCTAGAGAGAATGGGAAGAGAGAGACAGACAGAGAGAGAGAGAGAGAGAGAAATTATCATCTTCCAACAATGTCACACATTTATCAAGTTCTAGTAAAGTTCCGAGAGAGATAGAAGAAGTGTAAGAAAGTTTTCCCACACAACATATCATCCTAACTTGAAAGGTTTATAAGGAAGAGTTTAGAAACGTCCAATGGACAACACAATAACAATCAGTTAGCTAAAATGGCCACAAAAAGGTCTCCAAAAAGGGTTGAAATATTCGTGAAAAAGGAATAGGTCACCCCTAACATCTTGTACTATATACAAAGATAACCAAGGATTTGATGGTGATAAGATTTGATAAACAACAAGCGTTTTATAGGCACCACTTTGGAGTGAAACAACATAGTTGAACAATCTACACTATCATTTCAAGTAGCTCAATGAGCCAAAAAATGGCCTCACAAAAAGGGTCATCGTAAAACCAACAGAAATTATGGAACTTCTAATCCATTCCCATAGTAAGGCATAAAATATGTTATTAAGCATGCTCCACCACCAAAAGAATATAACCAAAAATTATAATTACCACACTCTAATGTGTGTTTCCCATTTTGAGTGTGTACACATCAATCCCTTGCTCCCCTAACAATTAATAAAAGAGCTATCATGGTTTTTAAAAGAGTGGCTATTACACTCCCCTCTTCTCATAAAAGTATCATCCTTGATGTGGTGATTATGCCAAGCAACTAAGGCAGAAGAACACAAGAAGACAACAACCAAGGTGATGTGAAAATTTGTAAAATATTCATCTTCTATGAATATTGGTTGTTCTCGCATTCTTGAATAATTTCTTTTACTTCACTAATCACTTCCCAAAAATATTTCCCATATCATTCTCTTCTTGATTACAAGGAGAACACACATATAACAAGTGTTCAAGGAAAGTTATACACCACAATACCCAGTACAATTTTCTCTATGACAACAAGTTCACTTTAAATTATAACCACTCTAAGAACTAAATTAGATAAAGACATCATAGGGATGTGCAATACATACACTCATACCATTTCTAACAACCAAATTATGCTATTTATAATATGTTCTTAAATAATATATAAGGAAATAAGTTTCTCATGATCAATCAAGTGTTTTGATATTGTTAATAATAACTCTTATTCTTACTTAGAAAATATGTACAAATAAATCATTAAGAACACTCATCAAGGTTTAGAGGAGGAAAAGGTATACGTTCATGAGGATTAAATTTCATACTACCAGTTTATAAGAGGGAGAGAGATATACAATGCTAATTTTCATAAGACAACAATTGCATGAAATATTTTTCAATGCCTATCAATAAAGAAGAACCCCCCCTCCCCCCCTTTTACACGCAACTATACCAATTCACATTCATAACACCACATTCTACCTTTTTATGCATAACACACCACAAAATAACTCAAAATTCATGGTTCTAATACAAATTTCCTCTTTCGGTGAAACAATTTTTGTTCAGTACTACAAGAGTTAGTTATGTTGAAGCACACTAGAATCCATACAGGGTAAAATTTCACAAGTTTACTCAATCACTCACAAAAAAGATTCATCCCAACAATGCACCATACATTTTCAAGCATTCCAAACAATTTTCAAACTTAACGTTAAAATTTTTGTAAGTACATACACACATTTATGTATCCTTGCAATGCAAAATTTAACCTATAACAACATTTAGAAAAGCAAGCGAGGAGTAGTGGCCTATGTCCACAAAAAAAGTGCCTCAATATTTAAATGGATACATATCACTTCCTTTAAAACATTCCAAGAAGATGTTTTATGTTGTCTTCCTTTGTGAACTCAATAGTCTAAAAGTAGATGGTTGTTATGCCCATATCACAATTGATGTTAATATCCATCGTTTGAAATTAGTCAATGCCTTTTGTAGTCCCATATTAACCATTACATAACCCGGAGTTTTTTATAAGTCTAACAATAATATGGATGATGTTATGATGTAATATAGATGTAAATGTAATACCATCCATCTGTAAGGGCATATTGCATAAATTGAATCCTTGTGGCAATTACACTCTAAATCATAATCCGTAGATTGGAAGGTTTTCCACCAAATATCAATCAATAAGAAACAATGAAAAGAAAATAAATAGGCAGTAGTAAAAGAAATACAAAATACAAAAAATGGAGGCAGTTGTCCTCTTAAAACAATGTATTTTTTTGCAAGACAAAATACATACAAGACTTACATATTAAAACTACACTCATAAATGAAGATTGAGGAGTTTAAAGATAACAAGGGCATGGAGTCACCTTGTTGCTCCTCCTCTCTCCAAAAAGCTTGAAACAATTACATAAAAAATGAAATGCAAAAAAAGGAACCTAATCTAGAGAAAAAATAGATTTTAGAAAGAAAACACATCATATTGTTGTTGTTTTGAGTAGCAAATCAATATTTCTACAGAGAAAAAATGATTTTACACAAATGGAAAGTAGATTCTATTCCAAAAATGTAAAAAAGATAATGAAATTTGAAATATTAGGGGCTTGCAGTTTCCCTTTTTCTCCTCTCCCAAACCTACAATCAAATTTACATTCCAAAAACAAATATGTAAATTAATGAAGTAAAGGCTCTCCTTAACTCCATCTAAGAGTTTAGGGCGATTTTACAGTGAAGAAAGTGACAACTAGGATGGTTTGATTTAAGGGTGGGAGATTAGGTTAGAAACTTAGGTTTAATTTGTAAATATTCTCCTTTTTTCTTAATAATCCCCATGAGCAAAAAAAACAATGAACACTTCAAACAATAAAATTTGGGTGGAGGATATTTAAATTAATATTTGTGCATCACTTTTAAAGGATATACTATTTACTTTAAAAATATATATTTGGAAAGTGGTCATATCATTAGAATAAATGGTGGAAATAAAACCATGAGAAATTTGATGGGACCAAAAAAGGGCTAATTCTTATTTAATTTTAATTTATTAATTGTTTCATAGAAAATATAAGATGTTCTTTACATGTCCCTTGAAAGGCAGGATGTTTTATTTTTATATGAAATTCATTTATTATTATGTTTTTTATGGTTAGGATAAATTTAGTTGGTAAATTTATTTTAACAATATTACCCTTTCAGTTATTATTGAGGTTGGGGCCTATCTTATTATGAGACAATTACTCATTCAAGCCATTAATAAGAAAAATTTAATTGTGAAGAAAAATTATTATATGGCAGTTTTTTTTTAACCATAGACATCCTTGTGGTGTACAATTTATTTATCATACTATTGAGAGAAGGAAATGACCCATCAATAAACTTATCCTTTCCTGATGATGTGATGTTTGTTTCCCTTGAAACTTATTGGGTCTCATCATTTTATACATGATGATGTATGTAAGTAAATTATAGGATTTTAAAAAAATAAATAATCCTTTTTATGTGCTTGAACCTTCTCTTTGTTACCAAATCTCAATCCCAAATCTTTACAACCCAAAATCGTCACTAAACCATGACAATATTTTCCTTACATCATTAAATGTTATTACAATTAACACATGACACCTTTGGATTTGATTGAATTCATAATTGACACCAAATTTCTCTGCATTTGCAATACAATTTTCTTGTCTCTATTCCACTTATTGTAGTAATATTGCACCTCGGCATTCAAATTATCCAATTTGTTAAGAATTATAGTCAAAACATTATCATTATTATAAATATTGTTAGTGACTAAATTACCAGATTGTGCTTGAGCAAATAAAGCATCAATGACTGAATTACTAATTGAAGAGGATGGTTGTTGTGGCAATGACACCTCCTTATGTGAAGACTGAGTGAGATCTTCGATATGTTTCCCTGATGATGTAATTTCATAAATGTTGTTAAAATCAAGATACTCCTCATCCATATCGATATTATTTAAAATAGAAGTGAATTTGGCACTCTGCACGCCACCAATTGAAAAGTTAGGGACCTCTGACACTGTAAAATTATGTGTCCCCCTACTCATTTCAAGGAACACTATCCTCTTTCCCCTACCATAAGATGGAAGGGAAGGTGGGCGTGTTGTACTCCTTAAGTGTTGAGTAGTGGGGGTGGCTGCGGGTTGAATATGAGATTGAGGTTGCAAAAGTTCTGGGCACATCAATAATTTAACAATATCAATATGTTGTATTTGTGAAGTCAAACAACATAATAGTAAGAACTTAAAAACAATGAAATCAATAAATATTTCTTACATTGTGAATGTTGTTGTCCATAATCAACATACTTTGGCACTGGGTAGAAGGGGGTGGTGGCACTGCAAAACCTGAATTTAACGAAAAATAGTTAAATAGAATGATAAAATCCTAAAAGAAAGACTACTATAAATAAAACTTAAATCACTATTTATTAATACCAAAAGTTAAAGGGTGAATAATTGGTGCGAAATGAATCTCTTCTTGCTCATGTATGTATGTAGTGTCTGCAACAGTAGAACTAGACACCATGTGTCTCGGTGATGTGTTGGACAAGGATGCACATTAGGAAAATTACATATGTCATTGTCAAGACTCAAATTATCATTAGTCTATGAAAAAATTTAATCAAAATTAAAATTATTGTGCATTATGGATTAATTAAAATCTGGATTGGCCTAATTACGCGTTATGTCCCACCTGTGGGAGGCTTCCATAGAACTACGTGCATCCGTTTGGTTCTCGTTCCACCTCTATGTTGTTGGGTGTTAGTAGTGGTGACAACCATATAGTCATCGGTCATGATGACATCAATTGGAACGTTGTCACCAGACCCCTCATGCCCAATAAGGTTATGTGTGAGAACCTCCACCTTATGTCGAACCATTGTTTCACTCACTTTGACCTATTGAAAACAAATTAAATATATTTTTAAAAATTGATTTTAAAATGATTTTTTTTAAAAGAGTCAAGAGAATTATTTTTTAAAAAAATACTCACCAACTATCTTCAGAGGCATTGCATATTTATCCTTCTCGTGTAGAGCAGTTGGAAAAACTATCGATTTAAGCCCATGGAAACCCTCATAATAGAAAGCAAGAACAA
Source organism: Taxus chinensis (assembly GCA_019776745.2). Classification (NCBI taxonomy): domain Eukaryota; kingdom Viridiplantae; phylum Streptophyta; class Pinopsida; order Cupressales; family Taxaceae; genus Taxus; species Taxus chinensis. The sequence continues at coordinate 281,165,442 of CM034146.1, read as the reverse complement.
AACAAGCAGAATAAATAACTACGTTAGGATTCATAATGGCTTTGTCAAGGTCAGAACGAATCCTTGTTGAAAGAAATTTACATCGATTGTATATAACGCTGGAAATAGTTTGGAGAAGGTAGTACCGTTCCCATTGAGGAAAGTCATTGTATCTTCCCTGTAACATGATACGGGGTTGGAAAAATTCCACCATGGCTAGGAGAAAGGGGTCTTTGATTGATTGTTTGTTAATCCCTCTTTTGGAGGAACTATTAACCTCAACCTCAATAGAAAGATCGTAATGAGACTCTAAAATTTTATTTTTCTCATCAAGAAGAATGGTTTTTGTGGATACAACAAATGCATTTTGATGGGGTAGGCATGTTAGATAATGAATATCATCAGGTGTTATTCTGATGAAAAATTGGTGGGATGGTAACGCAACAGTAACATATCCATCAACATTATTGTATATTTCTATTAAATTATTCAACAACTTGTATTATGTCTCATACTAAGGCATGTAAATAAGTCCATAAAACCCTGAGTTATTGTACGTACCCAAAATTGTAAGGTACTGCACCGCCGAAACAACGTAACACATGCCCCAATGATGATACAGGTCTCCTCGTAAGGTGTTCAGGATTCGAAAAAGCTCTCCAAGTATGTGTTATCATCCTGCATGCCCCACTTAGCCCCCCATGTATTTTGCTTTTCTCTTCCTCCATCTTTTCTTTGCCTTTTTCTCTTCAATTACGAAACCACTGCCCGGTCTGGGCGGCGGTCCTGTAACCACCGCCCTGCTTAAGGCGGCGGTCCTTTACGCATTTTCTAGAATGCTCTTTTAACGCGACTCACGTAAATTTCAATGTTTACCAGCTTTTTTCACTTCCTTGGGCTTGCATTAATGATTCTGGTTCCCTAGAATAGTGTTTTGCCATTGTTTATAGTTTAAGAGTTCAATTTGGTTTTACCTTGGGTAAATGCCAATGTTATAAATAGTTGGCTTGTGCTCAAGAAAATGGCCCCTCAAATTTGCCTCTGAATTTCTCATTGCAATAGATTAGTCTTTCATTTTGCTTAGAATTCTTAGTTTCATTCATTGCATGCTTAGTTAGTGTTATTTTGCTGTTAGGAAGCCACATATCCATCTCGTGCAAATGTTGTTAATATTTCATCCAATCCATTGGAGTAGAATAGTTTGTTTTCAGTAGGAAGCCATTAAAGTTGCAGGTTTTGTTCTTCAAATAGGATAGCTTCAGGTTCTGGATGTTTTATGTTGCATGACTCGTACTAAATCCCACTAGGAATTGCATAAGCCAAGCTATGTACTCTTGCGCTATCTCTCTCCTACTCGCATTGTATTCATTCTGTATCCTAAGTTGTCTTTGTCCCAATATCTACTTCTGTTGATGTTAGCATTACATGCTTTTCTGGATCCACGTGAAAACAAAGGAGCGAGGAGGTCACACTGAGGGGACAAGATCACACACATCATCGAATTCCCCACTGTTCTGCAGAATCCAGGTTCTAGCTTTCAAAGTTCTAAATTAGAAGCATATCAAATAGAGTAGCCAATCACTTTATTTTAATCAATTTTACTTTCGATATTTCCAGGGAAGCTGTGAGGATTGATAGTTTCTGAGAAACTATGATTCATTCCTCACTTCTGAGGTAGGATCGAGGGTCTTTCAAATAGATCAGATTAGTTATTTCATTGTTTAGAATAGATTTACAACTGCACAGGCAAGTAGCTATACTCGGTTACTTTGTTTGTTTTAAATTCGTCATTAGATTAATCGTCAATGCCTAGATATATTAAAATAGCTGCTCCTTCAATTTCATCTATAAAAATTCATCAGAAAAATACAAAAATAGAGAAGTCATATATGTTATAGATATACTCCACACAGTTAATTTTACTTTGCTGCATTTAGTTTACATTGTGGCTTTTGTATGACAATCACGGGACCTAAAGAGCCCAGGGAATACGTATTCGAGCCAATCGTGCCCCAACCCAATCTAGTCACAACCATAACTGATATAGATTAGAATCTTAGGATCCAAGTCTTCCGAACAATGGTAAACTTACAACAAATCAGTTTTCAACAGCACGGGTTAAACATAGAAGACGACCAAGCACACAGGTTTTGGTCAAATCAACCAAACTACAGATTACCCTAGATACATATCCGCATGACTGTGGAAGGGTTTGAAAGAGATCAGACCTTTGGTTGTGATCCCTTAGTCCCATAGCCAGACGCAGGAGACACTCTCACAGATATAGATACCAGCTTGAGAATTCAGGTTGCACGAACGCCTATGATTTACTCTGAAAAGATCACACAATTGTTAAATCTGAATATAGAGGCTGAGAAAGCATATGACTATTGGATACTAGGGATTAGGTACTGAATCCACACATGACCATAGCAGGACCACAGCAAACACGAATCTACAGTTGTGACCCACAAGTCTCACAACCCAACGAGTCCATAGGTGAATCAGACATAGATGTTGGCCTACATACATTAGTATTCAGATCTACTCCACTTCCACCTATCATCATCGAACAGTTATCCTTGTTAGACATAGCAGCTAATGAAGCTAAGGAGTTCTGGACTAGGCTAAAGAATCACCCATAGAGTCAATTATATTTACCATCCGCCCTATGACCTTATCTAGAGACATACACGAAACTATTCCAGGTCATTTTCCACGTACTCCACAACCCATAGACCGAATCACACCAGAGATCAATATTGTGGAGCCTTCGAGCAGTCATCCTTGTTGATCGATCTATCACACCAGTTTAGGTTAGGAGGGCCTTCTTTGCCTTAGATTCGCAATTTCCACTAGTGCGCGTCGAAGACATCAGATTGCCTAACTAGTTTGTCTGCATCCCACACATATTCAATCCCCACCGGTTATCTCGGCACGACCTCGGGAGGTCGGGTGCGAGGAAGAGTTACTTGTAGATTCTCATGCTCGCATGTCACTTTTCCATCGTACAAAATTGGTGAACCTGACGTGAAAGCCTTTCTACTTTCTGATTTGGAGTCAGATTTCTCTAGTTTTTTTAAATTAAACAACCTTTTTCGTCTTTACTACCTCGTCAGCTTTCACCATCACCTTCGCTCCTTCCTATTATTCTGCGGGTATTCATATACCCCCCGAATATGTCGGGATTCGATGCATATGGTAGACCTCTCTTAGGTCTTGAGGCATACTACAATCAACTGAATAGACAATCATCGCCCTTACTCTCAGTATGGGGTGACAACTACTCAACTAACCAGTCATCAACACAAACTCCAAGGGTCAGATACAACTCATCTTTCCAAACATATGAGTTGGATAAATTCGCTCAAACACAACAAACAAAGCCTTCAGGCTCAAACAATATGGCACTCACAGGAGAGTCTAGTTCGTCTCCTTAGGTACTACTTAGACCACAAATTAGTAGACAAGCTGACCCATCCCTGGTTTTAGATAATGAACATTTGATACGTTATGCCAGGAATAAACAACGTTCCCAAGGTATGTACCCACCTATAGGGAGTTTACAAACACAACCCGAGGTCTCTTTTCAAGGAAATACCTTCATGCCACTACATATAGGAAATGCCCTCGGGGAAACTTGGCAGGGCAACAATCAGTTCATAGCAGGATATCACATGCCTATACAACACCATGATATACAACAAACACCGCTAAGGCAAAATACTGTGACTTCACCAAATGAATTCATTTCAATGTTAGTAGAAAAAGTGAGGGGGTTAGAACTTGCTCAGGCAAATCACCATTCTCAACTCATGCAGGCAGGAAATTCTAATCCTAGCCAAATAGACCTCCTCACAGGAATACGCACATTAGGCATGACCCCTCAGTATTCACAACAAACACCGACTAGAACCGCCATTTCTAACACCATTCTAACACCTCCCGGTCTAGTACAAAATAATCCTTTTTTGGACAATCCCCCTTCATACTTAAACATGTACTCCAAATCACCACAAGGAGATATGTTCTCCTCTCCCGGCATGGTTCCTCAAACACAAGGGTTTCCTTATGCCCCTGTCAACGCGTACGCTACGCCATATCAATAACCCATTCCACCTCCACTCCTTCAACAGGCACCATCAATGGTCGAAACCTATGCGATACGGACATATTCAGAATATTTGAAAGAGCCCTTAGATTTCACCATATGAGGCTTTATGCTTCCAAGACCCCTTCCCCGATTTACCCAAGTACAAAGGTGAGGGAGATTAGAACGCACAACGCGTACGCTACGCCATATCAATAACCCATTCCACCTCCACTCCTTCAACAGGCACCATCAATGGTCGAAACCTATGCGATACGGACATATTCAGAATATTTGAAAGAGCCCTTAGATTTCACCATATGAGGCTTTATGCTTCCAAGACCCCTTCCTGATTTACCCAAGTACAAAGGTGAGGGAGATTAGAACGCACATATTAAGGCTTACACTACCTTGGAAGGTATTGCTCTCGATTGGTATTATAGAATACCTGAGGCTTCCATCCATTCATTCAAGTAACTCGTTTCAGAGTTCATTAAGGCATTTGACATGAACAAACTATTAAGAATAGGAATCGGGGAATTCTTGCACATCAAGCAGGAACACAATGAATCCGTTGCTCATTTCATCTAAAGGTGGCGTACAGTTCTTTATTCTTCAGCCAGTGCTCCAAACATGGACCAAATGGAACTATGTGATTTATTCCTTCATTCTCTCAGCAGAGAAGAGAAGGAAGAAGTCCAGAAGTTCCCACTAAGGACTTACGATGAAGTACTCGAAAGCGCTCTTCGAATAGATCAAGCGAAAATTGATAGTGGTCGCAAAACATATGGAGAAAATGGGAGGTTAATCACCGCCAACCAGAATACTACGTCTTATTCCACTACCACAAGCGTCAACCAAGGACCTAAAATCCTTAATAGAAATCACGGAGTGACAACAGATGGAGTAACTGATCAGGCCAAAAGGTTAAATGTTGTGAATACTCCACCACTCATAAACAACCAACGAAACAACAACTTTACTCCAACAATCAATACAATGGATTTTAATCATCCACAACAACAACAACAATGGCAAAACCCTACACGGGGTCCAAGCCAAAATTCAACTGGATATCAAAGCCAAAACCAAAACCAGAAACAACAAATGCAAAACTTTAATCCTAATAGGCAGCGGTTTGATCAGAGTTTTAGGCCACAATATACACCAAACCAACAAACTAGGAATTACAATCCTAACTCGTATTGTGGTTTTCACAAAATTTGAGGCCATGACACTAGAACGTGCCATGACTACAATAAATTCATGCAATGTTTGCCAGAGGAACAAAGACAACTTTTTACAGATATGTTCTTGGCAGATCCTACATCACCATCACCAAATACTTTTACAGGGGCAGTTGCCCCTCAAAATGCACCCCTCAAGATCTTCAATGATCCGCTCCCAAATCACAACAATAACAAGTTAAATCCAAATGGGGCAAACAAGGGTGTAATTACAGGAAACAATGATCATGAAGCCTCAACTTCACTGAATCCATTAGTTGCGCCACAATTAGGAAGTCAGCCATGACCTAAGATAGTCGGTTTAGTGGAGTTACATTCCAAACTACCCATAGAAGCTGTAACAAGGACACGAGAGTATTCCTCTCAGCTAAGTCCAAACTACCCGCTAGAAACAGCCAATATCCAACAAGTATCAATAAAACCTGTGGGTGCTTATGATTTAATTAACGATCTAACAAAAACCTTCTCGCACATCTCCTTTTTGGATTTATTGAAGAACTCCCCTGCTCACAGGGCTTCTCTTTTAGAAGCATTGGGTTTAGGTCATCTAATTAACATCACTCCACCTCCCGAAACATAGGTGAACCATATAGACTTTGATATCCACCCTCCGGGGCAGCCGGATAGGGACACCGAATTCATATTAGAAATAAACAAAAATGCCAACAGACGTTGAGATTGCACGCTAAGGTGATCCATCCTTACACTTGCAAGTGTGAGTTTATAATAATTATGTGAAACACACGATGGTTGACGATGGGGCAGCGGTTAACATAGTCCCCTTCTCTTTCCTTCAAAAGCTAGGGTATGGAGAAATAAATTGTTCCACGACGCGAAATACACTAAGAGGCTATGATAGCCTTAAAGCCACCTCGATTGAAACTATAATACTATCGGTCACCTTAGGACCCAAAACAATCCTGACTGAATTTTATATTATAGATCGGGAAACTAACTATAAAATGATCCTCGGCCGACCATGGATACAACGTATGAAGGCAATTCCTTCTACACTATTTCAAGAAGTAAGGTTTTTACACTTAGGAAAGATATTCATAGCCAAAGGTGATCCAAAACCATTCGATATACACTTGGCAGACTTAAAGAGAAGACCAGATGTTCACTCGGAGTTTGAACTCCCAACAAACCAACTTAATAAACCCACTGACATAAAACCAGAGGAAAAGTTGGTACCTACGACAGATCTTGAAACCATGAGCCTAGCCAAGACAATCCTAGCCCTCAAAGATGAGGCTAAAATTGTAGAAACAGTATCATTAGGAACTACTGCAAAAATTGTTGAATTACTAGAACAGGATCTACCAATGTTCCTACCATTTGATTCTGTAGGCATGGGGTACACCCTAGGTGTCGGTTCTCTCCCAGCAGTAAATCTCTGCATGGTAGAGGTAGAAGATGTTAACACAACAAATATCCCAGCGCCCATATTCCCAACTAAGTATTGGACTCTCCATTTCGATGGAGCTAAATGTTGTTACGAAGCTGGGGCAGGTGTAATCCTTACTTCTCCCGAGGGAAAATTCCTACCATTTTCCTTTAAACTAAATTTCGAATGCACAAACAACGGCACTGAGTACGAAGCCCTCCTCCTTGGCCTCATCTTAGCCAAAGGAATAGATGTTGATAACATCAGAGTGTTAGGAGACTTGCAATTGGTAGCAAACCAAGTTTCTGAGATGTATGAAACCAGAGCCGAGCACTTACAACTCTACATAACAGCTGTACTAAATTTAAGCAAGGAGTTTGACTTCATATCAATTGAAGCAATCCCGCGAGAACAAAATCTTCTCGCCGATTCAATAGCAACCTCAGTATCATGCTTTACTCCAAATAGTAAGTTAGAGGACACTCATTTCATGGTATCCCTACGTACTGAACCATTGGTAAAAGCAATGTCAAACCCTCTTTTGACGAACAGAGATGAGAATGAATCTACTATCCTAAACCACATTGATAGTAATACGATCACTCTTGATTACTTAAACGCCTATGAGGCGTTACATCTCGCCCATCACTTAATAGATTTGTCTTTAATCCCGCATTCATCTTCTTACTTCGGGAATCCCATCACAGAACTTCCCCCACAAAAGGAACTCAGCATATACACAGTCGAGAACGGAGATGATCTGGAACTACCTCCAGCTCCGCCTGAGTTTGAAGAAGGTAACTCTTCTTTAATCAAAGAAACAATTGATATTAACATCGGAACGGAAGATGAACCAAGGATATTGAAGTTAGGATCCTCGTTAACTCCATCAGAAGTAGTAATACACACTCGGATCCTTAAGGAACATCAGAAGGCTTTTGCATTTAATTATAAAGAAATGACAGGGGCTGCACCACACATTGCGGTCCACAACCTCGTCACTAAATTAGATGCAAAACCGATTAAACAAAAATCGAGGCCAATGAAACCCATGGTAGCCCTCATGGTGAAAGAGGAGGTAATGAAACTCCTCCAAGTAGGATTCATCAAACCAGTTGATTACTCTCAATGGGTATCTAATATCGTTCTGGTTCTTAAAAAAATGGAAAAATACGCATCTGTGTAGACCTCCGAGACATTAACAAGGCATGTCCTAAAGACAACTTCCCATTACCATCTATAGATGTCATTGTTGACGCAACAGCTGGGTTTGAGCTTTTGTCTCTCATGGATGGATTCTCGGGATACAATCAAATCAGAATATCCGAACAAGATCAAGCTAAAACCACGTTTACAACTCCTTGGGGAAATTCGGTCTCAAGAACGATGGCGCTACGTACCAGCGGGCTATGACGTATATATTTCATGATCTTATTCATAAAATTGTGGAATCCTACGTAGATGACTTGTTGGCCAAGGCCAAGAAGCGTTGTGACCATCCGAAAGTGCTTCGCGTCATTCTTTCACGTCTGATAGAATACGGAGTCATGCTAAATCTATAAAAATGCATCTTTGGTGTAATAGGAGGGAAGCTCCTAGGTTACATTATATCATCACTCGGAATCGGTGTTGACCCAGCCAAAATTAAGGCTATTCTCAAAATGGTCCCACCTTCGGATGAATATGGAATCAGGTCATTTCTCGGAAAACTTGGTGCAATCTGGAGATTCATCCTGGACTTAAGTTTCACCATTCATCCAATCAACAATCTACTCAAGAAAGATTATAGCATTGATTAGACCAAAGACTGCAATGAAGCCTTCGACGCAGTTAAGCATTTCTTGTTATCACCACCCACACTAATGCCACCTAAGTCGGATCGCCAGTTAATTTTATATTCGCGAGCCACCAATGTCTCGCTAGCCTGTATGCTGGCTCAAGAAGACGATGACAAGAGAGAACGTGTGATCTATTTCATTAGCCGGATGTTGCTTGACTATGAAACATGCTACACGCAAGCAGAATGAGAATGCCTCACCATAGTCTTTGCAACCAAATGCTTAAGACATTACATGCTAAATCAAGAAACAAAGGTCATTGTAAAGACAGAACATTTACAAACTTTCCTCACACAAGGGTCCTTGTCTAAAAAGGATGGACGCTTTATAACCTTAATGGGTGAATTTGAATTAACATTCGTAAATTAGAAGTCCATTAAAGGACAAATCATCACGGATTGGTTAGCTGATAACCTACTAGACGGAGGCAATCTAGTAGATCTGGACTTTCCTGATGAATGCGTATACTACGTCGAAACTAGACCTCCCATATTTGAGTGTCCTTGGTATGCTGACATTATTAATTATATCATGGATCATACGTATCCGGAAGGTGCTACACCACAACAAAGAAGGCGGTTACGCATTATCGTAGCCAAGTACGTCATTATAAAGCAAGTGCTCTATCGAAAAGCATTCGATGGAATGCTTCTAAGATGTGTCAACACAGAAGAATCCAAGAAGATTCTCCATGAATCTCACAGTGGGATGTGTGGAGGCCACTTCAGTGGCCATGCCACCACTCGTAAAATACATTAGATGGGCTATTTCTGGCCTACTCTAGAACACGACACAGTAGAGTTTGTACGAAGGTGTCATAAGTGCCAAAAATTCTCCCACGAGATCCACATGCCGGCACAAGCTCTACAACCAATCGCTACTCCATGGCCCTTTTCTACGTGGGGCCTCGATTTAATAGGGAAGTTCTCTCCCTCGTCTACAGACAGCCATAATTTCATAATCACAGCCACTGAATATTTTACCAAGTGGGTAGAGGCCATGCCTCTTACTACTGTACCAGGTTCTGTGATTGCCAAGTTCATTTTGAACCAAATCATTTGCAAGTATGGTATCCCGCAAATCATTATCTCAGATAATGAGACTTCTTTTAAGAATGATGAAGTTCGCGAATTGTGCAATAAATTCAAAATAAGTCATCATACGGCCTCTTTGTATTACCCCCAAGCCAACGGATAGGCTAAGGCGACAAACAAAACATTAAAAGCCATTCTCCTTAAAACGGTGAAAGAAAACAAACGAGATTGGCATTTGAAGTTATATCTGGCCTTATGGGCCCACCGAACCTCAATAAGAACACCAACAGGAGCTACTCCTTTTTTGCTGGTATTTGGGGCAGAAGCAGTTCTCCCGCTTGAGGTTGAAATACCTAGTCTCTGTATCTCATTACAAGGGATTCTAGATGAAGACACTTACAGAGAAGCACGTCTCTCCCAACTAGAAATCCTAGATGAAGCTAGGTTAGATGCTGAACAGCGGCACAGAGTCTATGATGACTGGATGTGCCGGAAGTATAACAAGAAATTCTACGAACGCAACATATATGAAGGTGATCTAGTTCTAAGGCTAGACATCCGGATCGACAAAAAGACCGGCGAAGGAAGGAAGTTCCGGCCCAAATGGTTGGGCCCATACCGAGTCATGAAGGACTATGGAAATGGTGCATATCTCCTATGTACGATGGTTCCCTACACCTCAAACGATTCTACACGTAAGCAGCTAGTACTACTTGTATAGTTATATCTACATTGCATCTTCATATAGTTAGGATCATTTTGTCCACTTGTTTTGTACAATTTTGTGATCAAGGAATTTATTCTCAAAGAAATTCATTACAAACTCATGATGTTGTTGGCATAAACGCTCTAATCATACTTCTCTATTTCCATGATATCATCAAACTCTTTCGGAATCATTTCATCAAACAAGGTTAGATATGACAAAGTCTTAACGGTAACCATACCAAGATCTGCATGCTTATTCTCACTTTTGGTTTCTTCTTAGGATAAGTGTCTTGCCTATGGTCTGTTCTAGAAGCTTCATGGTGTCACATCTATCCCGTATGTATATCTCTTTGGAAATAAAAACACGCTGATATTTTCCTCAAGTAAACAAGTCAAATATAGATCAAACAGAAAATTTTAAATTTACACATTTCCTTGCCCCACCAACCTTCGGTGATGAGCTTGCGTCTCTTACTAGTGACGTAGGGTTGGGAAAGGATGGAAATGCCCTTACTCACCTATGTCTTTCCTGAGGTGATAAACCCACGCTTCTTACTAGTAGCATGGGGCAAGGTGTGGGGGGTCCTCTTGACAAACAAACGTAAAAGGTCATAAACAAACAATTCAAATCTTGAAGTCTTGAGTCAAAAACAAATGAATCAGATGTCCAAAAATTCCAAGAGAATTAAAAATTCTAAAACCCATATTTTGTCTACCATGTGGCCATCTACGGATCTAAGTCTAGATAAACCGCAAAGCAAGTTGCATCCCAAAACTATGAAGTCAATTGAGTGGAGTAGGCTTGTAGCATCCTAATTTGGTTCCACCAAAGCTTTGTCTATCTTTCATCACTATCATTTCGACACATTTCATAACTTGTGCCCTTCCCAGCTCTCGGTGATGAGCCCTCGCATCTTACTAGTTGCGTGGGGTTGGGAGAGGGGCAAGTCTATATACTCATCATACCAGCTTGTTTTCACCACTTTGCCAAAACAAATATGAAGTATCCAAAATTGCTTACAGAAACTAAGATTCAAAATCACATTGTATCTACATTATCATATATCAGCATCATGGAATACGAAAAGAAAGTAAACATTTGTATCATTTGTTCTCCATTGCATACATTCTAAAAAGCATATAAGCATAACAGTTCACATGAGGAAACGGAAATGCAAGCAAAGCCATAAATGCCAAAAGTCTGATCCAAAAAGAATATATATATATATATATATATATATGATCAAAATTCCTATACAATGCCATCATGCGCTAAGCATGGTCAAAATGCTCAAAGAGCCCGGGATATACAAAAATATCATACAAAAATCTAGGAGAGCCAGGTGGCTTCTCAATCCTTATGAGACCCCTCTGAAGGTGCACGCCCACGCCTAGGACTCCGGCTACACTGGCACTCTGAGTGCACAAAGGGCTCAAGATCCCGAGGGGCAGCCGCAGTCTCACCACGAGAATGACTCGTCATAAGGCGCTCAGCTGTCCTATACCCCGCTAGCTCCGTACGGAGAGTCGATACCATCCTAGCCACATGCCAGATAGGGGCAAAGATGTCAGTATGTCTGCCAGCTGTTGAGGGCTCCCCAGCATCCACAGACAGCTCTGCACGGGTCCTCTCCATGGGGATCATCAGGGTATCGGTGCATACCCTGCGGATCAAGTCTCGCCACTCATCGGCGGTCTCTGCAAACAAAGGAGAAAAATGAATTAGAAATAAAACAAGAGATAAACACAAATGTAAACAAAAGGAGAGATGGCAATTAAAGCAATCCTAACTCAGAGCAAAGAGAAGATAACTTACTCGGATCATCGGGCCTCCAGGATGGATCTCTAGGGTCGGCACCTGCCAGAAATGCCGTCACTGACTGAGGTGCTCCCCCTGTGGCTGGAGCAATGTAGCATCCTGCAACGGACTCATCCTCCCCACCATGGCCCTGGGAGAGTGGCTCCTCTGAAACCAAAGTCACTCTCTCTGCACTCTGCTCTGCCCTCTCTATCTGCATGATATCCTGAGTGTCATGCCACTCAGGATCACTATCCTTCTCGGTCTCCTCCTCTGTCTCTCCCCCTCTGAACTCCTCGGACTCAGAGTCTATGTCGATTGGCTCATCGCTGCTATGGGTAGGACCCAAGGCAATCTGAAGTAAGGGTGCCTGAGTAGCACCGGCTCTCCCTCGGGCACGTACTACCTTCCTGGTTGCAATAGGGATGCCAGGTGTAACAACAGTCCAACCCCGGCCTCTAGAACCCCCTCTGGCCTCTCGAACTGACCTGTATACTGGCACTACCAGGGGAAGCATGCCCATGTAAGGTAGGCCAAAATGCTAAGGAACTTGGCCAAAGGGGTGTTTCTCCACTCACCCTACTCTGTCAATAAGCTACCCTGTGGTGGAGTAGGAGATCAAAGTAAGAGAATCCTCACCCCATATGCCTGCCATGGTCTAATATGGTGTGGCCTCCATGTCATCGATGGTCAGAGAAGCAACTGGCTGATGAGGTGCTCTGAGCACCGACATATCTGTCCATCTGGCTACCCTTACAGCTCCAGGATTTGTCACCTCTACACCTCTGCCCTAGGGGATGAAGTGTTCATAAACCCAACTCATAACCAGGGTCGGGTGGCTCAAAGACTGCCCCTATAAATGGACTACCCTATATAAGTCATGGTAGGTAGTCCCAAGTATATCTGCTCCCCAGGTGTAAATCCAGCCATGACCCTCGATCTGTGCAATGATGGGGGACCAGCAATATAGCAGTGTGTTTCCTCCCTTGTCCCCGATCAGTCTCGAGGCAAGGATCCCCATAATAGCCTGGAAAAGCAAGGGGATGGGAAAACTAGGAATAGACCGAAATCTGACCCCCTTCTTCGAACCCGTGGAGATGACTGCATCTCCCATGTAAGAAGCCCATTGTGCTATCTAGGACTGTGAACCTGCTGTCTCAAGGGTGAGTCATCTCCTGATGATCGGGACCCCCAGGATATGGTAAACATCCTCCAGTGTGGTGGTCCACTCACCTCGAACCCCTAGTAATCGGAAGGTGTTCCGATCAGCATCCCATTAGGAAAATAAGTCACAGAGTATGTGACTAGATGGTGCAACATGTGAAACCCGTGATATATGCAATATGCCAGCCCTCTGAAGAGTATCCTACTCGTCCTGTGAAAGGGCATCTAGCACTGCTGGGAGCCAATCACACTCCCTCTCTCGGCTCCACCGAATTTACTCCTCTCTCACCTACATGCACCCAAAACACACAAAACAAAACAAGTTAGCATCCAAGTGACATTAGAAAAATCATGAAAACACATAGAAATGCTAAAAATGCAAAAACAGTCTCAAACAAGTGTTCTTTTGACATTCTGTGAAGAACCGCCGCCTTGAGCAGGGCGGCGGTTTCGTAACCACCGCCTTAAGGGCGGCGGTCGTGTAACCGCCACCCTAGGCAGGGCAATGGTCATGTCCTGAAAACCCACGCGGGTTTTATATCCTAAAAAGGCCAAAAAAACACCAAAAAAGGACTATTTTAACTAAAACAAAGCCTACCCAGTAGGTGCCCCCCTAGATGGACCTTTTGAACCTAACATTTTCAAAAATAACCCCCCCCTACGACAAAGATTTTAGTATTTTAAAATTTTGGAGGTAAAAACGATAAATTGAGGAAAACTAACATGTGATCTCGCGGGCCGATGATCTGCTCACAGAGGCATGATCGTTATCTCGTCACAAACGTTTTGACTCTACTCTCGTGAGAAACCATCACCGTGGGTCCCAAAGCTCAAAATCAATCAAATCAACACGCACAAATGAATAGGAAAATGGGCCCAATTTCATATATATAGCAGCCTGACTTGTTTTGAATGCTTTTTTTCGCAGGTTTAGAGCGTCGACAGAGGTAAATTCTTACCCCCGCACAAATGGTACGTCCTCATTTCATATTATTTTAGTATTTATTTTCTGATCTATTTTGTCTATCTGTACTTGATTCCTCTTTTCATTTTGCAGGTGGCAGGAATTTTGGATGGCGTCATTTCGACACACGGACGTATCAGGTATAACTTCCAACTTCCCATTTCGGGACCACCATACTCGGACCCACCGTTTTACGCCTCTTCATGGCTAAAATGCTTCTCCGAGGGGGCAATATGTACGTACCCAAAATTGTAAGGTACTGCACCGCCGTAACAACGTAACACATGCCCCAATGATGATACAGGTCTCCTCACAAGGTGTTCGAGATCCGGAAAAGCTCTCCAAGTATGCATTATCATCCCGCATGCCCCGCTTAGCCCCCCGCGTATTTTTCTTTTCTCTTCTTCCATCTTTTCTTTGACTTTTTCTCTTCAGTTACGAAACCGCCGCCCGGCCTGGGCGGCGGTCTCGTGACCGCCGCCCTGATCAGGGCGGCGATCTTGTAACCGCCACCCTGCTCAGGGCAATGGTCATTTATGCGTTTTCCATAATGCTCTTTTAATGCGACTCACGTAAATTTCAATGTTTACCAGCTTTTTTTCACCACCTTGGGCTTGCATTAATGATTTTGGTTCCCTAGAATAGTGTTTTGCCATTGTTTATAGTTTAAGAGTTCAATTTGGTTTTTACCTTGGGTAAATGCAAATGCTATAAATAGTTGGCTTGTGCTCAAGCAAATGGCCCCTCAAATTTGCCTCTGAATTTCTCATTGCAATAGATTAGTCTTTCATTTTGCTTAGAATTCTTAGTTTCATTCATTGCATGCTTAGTTAGTGTTGTTTTGCTGTTAGGAAGCCACATATCCATCTTGTGCAAATGCTGTTAATATTTCATCCAATCCATTGGAGTAGAATAGTTTGTTTTCAATAGGAAGCCATTAAAGTTACAGGTTTTGTTCTTCAAACAGGATAGTTTCAGGTTCTAGACGTTTTATGTTGCATGACTCACAATAAATCCCGCTAGGAATTGCATAAGCCAAGCTCTGTACTCTTGCGCTATCTCTCTCCTACTCGCATTGTATTCAGTCTGTATCCTAAGCTGCCTTTGTCCCAATATCTACTTCTGTTGATGCTAGAATTACACGCTTTTCTGGATCCACGTGAACACGAAGGAGCGAGGAGGTCACACTGAGGGGACAAGATCACACACATCATTGGATTCGCCACTATTCTACAGAATCCAGGTTCTAGCTTTCAAAGTTCTAAATTAGAAGCATATCAAATAGAGTAGCCAATCACTTTATTTCAGTCAATTTTACTTTCGATATTGCCAGGGAAGCTGTGAGGATTGATAGTTTCTGAGAAACTATGATTCATTCCTCACTTCTGAGGTAGGATCGAGGGTCTTTCAAATAGATCAGATCAGTTATTTCATTGTTTAGAATAGATTTACAACTGCACATGCAAGTAGCTATACTCGGTTACTTTGTTTGTTTTAAATTCGTCATTAGATTAATCGTCAATTTCTAGATATATTAAAATAGCTGCTCCTTCAATTTCATCTATAAAAATTCATCAGAAAAATACAAAAGTAGAGAAGTCATATATGTTATAGATATACTCCACATAGTTAATTTTACTTTGTTGCATTTAGTTTACATTGTGGCTTTTGTATGACAATCACGGGACCTAGAGAGCCCAGGGAATACATATTCGAGCCAATCATGCCCCAACCCAATCTTGTCATAGCCATAACTGATATAGATTAGAATATTAGGATCCAAGTCTTCCGAACAACGGTAAACTTACAACAAATCAGTTTCCAACTGCACGGGTTAAACATAGAAGACGACCAAGCACACACGTTTTTGTCAAATCAACCAAACTACAGATTACCCTAGATACATATCTGCATAACTGTGGAAGGGTTTGAAAGAGATTAGACCTTTGTTTGTGATCCCTTGGTCCCACAACCAGACGCAGGAGACACTCTCACAGATATAGATACCAGCTTGAGAATTCAGGTTGCACGGACGCCTGTGAGATACTCTAAAAAGATCACACAATTGTTAAATCTGAATATAGACTTTGAGAAAGCGTATGACTATTGGATACTAGGGATTAGGGACTGAATCCGTACATGACCATAGCAGGACCACAACAAACACGAATCTACAGTTGTGACCCACAAGTCTCATAGCCCAACGAGTCCATAGGTGAATCAGACATAGATGTTGGCCTACGTACATTAGTATTTAGATCTACTCCACTTCCACCTATCATCATCAAACAGTTATCCTTGTTAGACATAGTAGCTAACAAAGCTAAGGAGTTCTGGACTAGGCTAGAGAATTGTCCATAGAGTCAATAATATTTACCATCCACCATATGACCTTATCTGGAGACATACACAAAACTATCCCAGGTCATTTTCCACGTATTCCACAACCCATAGAATGAATCATGCCAGAGCTCGATATTGATTGGAGCCTTCGAGCAGTCATCCTTGATGATCGATCTATCACACCTGTTCAGGTTAGGAGGGCCTTCTTTGCGTTATATTCACAGTTTCCACTAGTGCGTGTCGTAGACATCAGATTTCCTAACTAGTTTGTCTGCATCCCATGCATATTCAATCCCCACCGGCTGTCTCGGCACGACCTCGAGAGGTCGGGTGCGAGGAAGAGTTACTTGTAGATTCTCATGCTCGCATGTCACTTTTCCATTGTAAAGTTACCAATCCAATCGAATTGAATTCTAATTTTTGGTTCTTCCAGTAGTTGTAGTAACTGTGGATACAATATGTTTCAATAAACATAGGACATAATGCTAATCAAATTTTTTCTTGGTGCCATGATTCTTGAATCTTAATATTTTGATTCTTTGAAAAAAAAAGGTGTTGACAAATACCTGTATACAAGGATCGTAGAAAAAATCGTGTCGCTACTAGCTAATATTAGAAGTGGACAAGTAGCGTAGAACAAACTATTTGAAATAGTGGTGGAAGCTCTGAAAAACTCTACCTCATAGAAAACTACAAGTGAAAATGGGACAAAATGAACAGGGATAGGTATATATAGGCAAAGAAAGGGTCAGGGCCCGCAGGTCGAGGTGGTAACGCATGGTGGTGTGGGAATGTTAATGGGTGACAATAAAAGAATATTGTTGTGTGGTAATACAAATAACGATATAGGTTAAGACTTCCGGAAACACAAAAAACTACCGTACATCAAAAAACCTCGTTATACGGTCGGTAAAAAAATCATGTGTTTAATTGATGTCTGAAAATACTTTGGTAGTGCCAAACGATAAGTGTAATGTGTTACTGAACCTAAAAAACCTCGTGATACCGACTAGTAATGAAACCACGTGTTTAATTGATGTCTGGGAATGCGTTGGTAGTGTCAGACGACAAGTGAAATGTGTTACTGTACAAAAACAACTGTAGTTTGATGTATGTCAACATGTTTTTGTTTCCATTCAGTAATGTTTCATACTTGTTTTCTGACAACAAAATAAAAAATGTGGACATCGATGCCCGGTGACTTGAAAAAAAATCCATTCGCCACCATCACGAAACCTTCCTTTCCTACATTCGCCAATAATACGAATTGCATTTTCGGCATATTCGCCACCCACTCTATAATATTTTTTTAGAGGAGGGTCTTAAAATGAACCTTGTTAACATACCATTATATATTGAATATGGGGTAAGTGTGTATTTTAGGTAGTCTGCAAGGTAACATTCCTGGGAAACAATTGAACTAGGGACCAACCACTACGACCAATATTTATTTCATCATTGCATATGAATAATACAACATTATGCACTCATCCAAATAAAATAATTTTCATTAGAATTTAATAATATTAATAATAGGAAGAACACAATGCATGATGGAGAACTAGAGAGGAAAGGAATCGATGCTTGGTCCAAATTGGCATTGACAACAACAATGATGGTGATTTGGTTGGACATGTGTTTATTACATTTTGAGAAATAACATGAATGCCTCTAAAGGAAACCCATGTCTTATGTAGATTATAATTATCATGGTAGTCCATGAAACAATATCCTTCTTAGGTATGCTATTAAAAACAAATGACAACATTATCTTATCACTCTACATTTACATACATCTCAACAATGGAATTCCTATAGCTGAATTTCTATGGAATTTGGTCTTAGTAACTTGGGAATGAACCATTTTACTATGTAGTAATGGTGCCAGGAACCCACGTGAAATCTAGAGATTCATTAAAACACATGGTATTTTTCTTCACCTTCACCTTCTGCACCTTACACAACATGTTCATGGCCTTCTCATCAACTTATTTTGGGCATATCCTCCCATCACATGGTAGCCCATGAGATTGTATATTGTTTATTTCAACCAAGAAAAATCATTCACTTTGGAGTCCCAATCAATTATTGGGTGTACACTATGTGACCTTGGCATTAATATTTGAGGACACTTCAGATATTACTGGTTTTGAAATTAAAAAAACATTCCAAATCGTAAATATCCACCATATTCCTCTAGCTACATAAGCATGACACCTTATTTAATCAACTCCTTACATCCCCACCAAAGAGACTAGTGAGATGCTGACCCTTTTTCAACCCACATAGGCCTTGGGAAGGAGGACATCGAAGGAGGTGACACATTTTATGTAGTAATTTTTTTGAAATATATTGTACATTTTTTATCCTACGCCATTTCACATACATGCATGTGAGAACATTTACAACTACAATTTATAACAAAATCCTCTTTAAAGCATATTCAAATATTCTCTACTATAATGGAACGATGGATAACAAAAACCGTGCATATAAGTTTTGCACAAGTAAATTAGCCACTACCTTGAAGTAAAAATTGTTATGCATATTCATTCATTTTCTTCTCCACATAGTCAACATAATTATATTTGATGGATTTTCATAGCCTGCCACAAAGTTCTTATCTGGGTGTGAGCATCCAAGGTTATTCAAAATAATCTATAGGTCTAAAATGCCCATCAGGTTAGCGAAAATGCCCTTTTAAGTCTGAATATGCAGGGAAAGCACTCAAGAGGTGAAAACACCCCTCACATGTTTGAATATGCATGCAAGGTGATACCATATGTGAAAACGTCCCTCACAAGTTTGTAACTACACGTAAGGGCATGCAAAAATAATCTCCATGCATGTGTACACACTATACGAGCCTAAAAACACCTGCAAAATCCTATAAATAACGTGTACCAATGTAAACTAAACAAAAACAAGCAAATACACAACCAATGCCAAAGCTATTGCAAACACTAATCTCTACTGAAATAAACTTGTAGAATAATAACCAAACAAGCTCAATACTAGCTCATCTTTGATACCATATCAGAGAAGTGCCACAAATTTGTTGTTTCAAAGAATGCACAAGTGAATGATGGAAGACGTGAATTATTCCAAGACAAAACAAAGCAAGCATACAATATTGCAAATTACGAAAATACAAGAGAGATCATTACAATAACGTAGAAATAGCTCCAACTCAATACAATCAAATAAAATAATGCAAGAGATGTGCATATAGGAGGTGAATACGTAACCTACTCTTAGAATCATGGAAACCTCCACCTAGAATAGTGGTAACCTCCATACCCAAAATAACTAGTCAACAGACAAGTGGCCAAGGGTAATAAATACCACTAACTAAAATAGTGTAGTCATGTGTACACCTAAGCAAGCATATCCCATAAGTGTAGGGAAACTCCAAGTGAGATGGAACATCTCGAGTAGGATAATACAAATAAAGCAAGAAAATTAAATCCTACACTAACACAATGATAGTAACGCAAGTCAATATAATAATGTTTTTCATACAAATTGATGGGTTGTAGTTGATAACAAAATCATATTACCTTAAAAAATTAAAGTCAATATATTGAATTTAGTAGGTTAGGTGGAAGATTACAAAATGAAACCATAGAGCCATTGGAGATATATATTGCATAATTAAATTAAAAAGGTTAAATATGAAGATAAGCTTATGTTGCATAATTTAAGACAACAAATATGTGAATTACATTCAAAATGTTATGTCAATTATGTGGTTTTAGGCCTGTAATGTGCCCATCGATAATAAATGCAAATTTGATGAAGGACCCATAGTCATTCGATGTATGCATCTCTCACATTTTTGGATTCACTAAACTGATTTACTCTTTACATGATATCCATGAAGCCCCTTCTTCCCTTTCTAGAAATTTTTTTGTCCCACTAACTTTCAAATTGGTTCTATAACTTGGAGACTCTTTCTCTTTGCTAAAGATGTGATTCCATATAGAAACCATTACAATTTTTAATATATGCATTGGATCCAAAAGATGCCTAACTAATTAATTCTCCCAATATGGGAGACTGTAGAATATAGATAGTTTCTTTATTCATATAGGCATTTCAACTTTATGGTTAATTTCAGACAACCAAACCCGATATCTCCACCAATATGGAGGAGTATCCATATTTGATACTATGCATGCTTTTGTGAAGGTTTTATACTGATTCCCATGTGGCATAAGTTTTGGAGGTTCTCTAATCTTAGGTTTTCCATGAAACTTAGTTTTTTAACACGGTACTCATGCTCCATTAGAAAGAACCTTCGATGGACTTTGTATACAATTTTTTTGGGATCTTTGGATGACCTTCCACATAGTTGATCATTGCACCTTGGATACTCATATTTTCCTTTTTTTTGAAATACCTTCATATAAAAGTGATCAACAAACTCATTATATAATACATGTTCTTATGTGCGTGTGTACTCACGCACGCACACACACGATCATTTATTTCTAAATTTTAACATATGAGAAATACTTAAACAAATAGCCATCTCAGAAATTTATTAATAGTTTATCACAGAAAATTGTTATAGGTGAACTTCCTCTGACCAATTGGTTTTGAGAGTTCATACATTACAATGCCATCCCATGGTGCTTGGAATGAATCAACTAAGAGTTTAAGGTAGACATCCATATTTTTTACTCGGTCATTACTAGGCACTAATAGTTTTTATGAACAGTACTAACCACACAAAGTAGCTAGTTGACGTACTAGAAAAGGGGTTAACATCATTCATCGCCAAACCAAAATGTACATTGTGTGACCTCTCTTTGAATTTTTCAGGCCACAATTGCTCGATGTGCTTCATTACATTTGAATCAAAATAAACGTGCCAAAATTCATCATTGCTTATATTCTTATGGTGCGATGAAATTAAGTCTACAAGTGACTTGTAACAGAAATTACACTTAGGAATTATTGGAAAATGTCTCAATACCTTATTTTGAATTTTGATTCATGTCACTCCTTGTTGAAATCGTGGTGCCCTACAACTGATCTCATTCTCATATTCCTTCCTAAATAGAATGCAATTATTTGTGTATGCATCATAGTTGCCATAGAAAACCCCTAAATTTAATGATATTTTTTGTGCCTCTCTATATGACGAAGGAAGTGTGTTCAATTGAGGTAGCAAACTAATTTTGAACATACTGCAATACAAAAGTAATGAAAAGGAAAACCAAAAATAACGTAAAACATATGAAATATTTATCAAATGTAAAAGATAATTATGAAATTTTTATCCAACATCAATAAAGTATTCACATTGATGTTTAACCAACCAAACCTTCCTTTCAATTCCATCATCCCCAATATGGCACAAACAAATGATGTTCTTGACTCTCTTGGCATAAACAAAGGAGTTTGAGGAAATTTAAAAATCATCCTCTCTTGTTCCTGATCTTTTTATTCATCATCATCATCATCATCTAAATATTGTTCTTCATCATCCTCATGATCATGATAGGCATGACCATGATAATCATGATCATGATAAAATAAATAGTGAACCATGTTTTGAAGCCCAATGACCTCTTCCAGTGGAACATTTTCATCAAAAGTCCAGACAAATGTGTTTGTTTTCCGTAGCATGCCATCATTTCCTTTGAGTTAAGTATTTTTAGATGAGATTTATGATCCCTTGTGATGTTGTTAGGATTCATGTCATCATTGGGATGACACAATGAGAATATGTATTTTGGATTTTTTTTTGGTCAAACTTGTTCAACATCAAAGTCACTATTTGAATTTTCAGTCTCAAATGTTTGCATATTAACTTAATATTATTGCAATATTCATATGATTCCATCAATATTATGATAGTTTAATTTGAATTAAACATATTAAAAATTAAATTTACCTCAAAGGAATAATTGCGTGGCTCCATAATAACTCGGCCAACACACCCCCTCCTCTTTCGCTTCTTCTATTTCGACCCTTACCTCGACCATGAGATTGTGATGGCGCTCCCTATACATAAAATTTAAAAAATTACTTATAATAACATAATATTAAACTAACTAGAAATGAAAAATAACTTATATTAACACAAAATTAAAATTTTCTATGCAAAGTTACATTTAATTACCAACTCATACGTGGCATTTATACTCGTTGATATTGAGTTGTGTTCTTAGGAAGTACATATCACTATAGATGAAGAACTTAGATCTACCTTAGTAAACCTATGCATAGGGGATGATGTATACCTACTAGATGACAACATAACATCTACCAAATAGTAAATCAATTGTAGGTTTAGGAAAAAATGCAAAGTGTCATAACATGAGTAAAATTGTGTTTCATATAGACCCTTATATCTAATTACGTACTTAAAGATGTTTTAATTTTGTATTGTGTGATATTATAATAATGAAAAAGAGTTACACAATAATTAAATACTAAATACAAATATTAAAATAAGATAAAATTGTAAAGATATATTCCAATGGAGAACACTAAACCCTATCTTCATGATTTGCAAGTATTATTTGGTTACAATGGGATATGCATGCAAGTCTAAATACCTTAATTTTCTATTTTCTACATTTTTTCCCAAAAGAGCACCAATTTTATACATCACGAACCCAAAGAACTCATGTTGTATTAAAAGGATCTAATAACCTATAAATTTTACGCACAATCTAGAAAAATAACTTGGAAGAACAAATTTGTAATGTTTGGAAAGATATCTTCTTAAGAAATCATGTCAAAACAATAAAGTTCTCACCTTATTGTAAAAAAAAATAGCCCTCCACTTTACCTTTTGAATTTCAGGAGTATATTTTTCCTCCATAAAAATGCAAAGTGTCATACAAGAGAAAAATTGATTGTCACAAACCTTAATTTGCTAGATCATGTACTTAAAGATGCTCTAATTTTGTATCGGGAGAATTTTACAATAAAAGAAAAAAAAAGATGTGACATAATTTAATATTAAATGGACATAGGAAATGCAAGATACCTTTTTGTTACGTATATAACACACATGTGACACAAATGTGACGGAATTTTTACATCACCTTTGAGCCACATGGTGTCATATGTGTGTCGGAAATCAAGTGTTAAATACACACCAAAAAAAGTAAAATCGACTCAATTCATGATCACTATTATTGAGTAGAAACATGCCCCAATCACTTTAATGGATATGGACCCTCTCATAATGTGTTGTTGAATGCCACATTTATTATCCTGCTGTAGGCATGTCTTATAGGCACCAAAAAATCATTTCATTTGTATGAAGAAGCCAATTACAAAATTCCAAGTGGCACTTTATATATCTATTGTATAGTTTTCCATAAATGTATATTTATTTATTCATTTTTTAAACAATTAATTCAATTCCCTGATTGACTGAATTAATTTTATAGCCCTTTTAAATTTCTTACATTAAAAAAATAAGATTTTTTGGATTTTTTTCCTATGCATAGTTTGAACATTAGAAAAGACAATAAATGTCATAAATATCATAGTAATTACACCAATGCTCTAACATGAATAAATCTTATTTATGAAATTTATTTGTTAGTGGATGTTAGTTGTTTAAATGAACCATCTGTGTAGACTGTAACGTTGATGTGAACGACATTGGGGGTATAATCACAAGCTTGAGGTTAGCTTTCTTTTGCGAACCAACCCTTTCCATGTAAATAATATAGTACTAGTCTCTGTAGTTTTCTCGAGTTCAAGAGTGTCTTTTTGACTTGGTTTTCACTGCACAATCATTCCTGGATATAGCATTTTGCTAACCAACTTTTGTAATTTTCGAAAAAATCTACTCTGTCATGTCCCGTGTATAAACAACAATATCAATATTGTATATACATAATAGTTAGCACTTTTTTTGGCATTTCATCTTAGCTCTCTACACATCTTTCATATGTGTGTTGCATTCTCGTCTTCCATAGTTTCAATTTCACTTTTTGGAATACACAATTTATATTGGGTGCATGGTTTGAGTTCCATACATAATTGTGCATAGCAGAACTTGCAAACCTGGTTAAACTTCTTGCACCTGTGAATTACATCCTTGCTAGATGGAAAATAGGAGTGGTAGTGAAACTCAGAAAATATTCAGCACGCCCAGAAAATATGGAGCAGCTTCACTTTAGCCTTATTGTCACTAGAATAAGCTTATTTAGCATTTCGCTGCAAAAAAACCTTATTGAAAAATCTGTGGTTAGAATCTTTTCTTTTGTTTCCTGTTCCGCCGAAATTTCACCTACATCGATCTAGCAGCATATTATTGTTCTGGTACAGTTTTTCTTCAAGGTAACGGAACACAATAACTCTAAAAACAATTAGCAGAAGACTTGTATATGGATATTACTGCTACCATTTCAGTGATGTCATGGTCCACAGAATTGCATTTACTTCAATTTAATTTACACTTGTTACACTATTTGCAAATGTAAACAAATTCCATGCACCCTTCACAGTTGAAACGACCCTCTTATGCAAACAGAACATGAATTATGATTATCATGTCTATCTGCAGCTGCATTTCGAAGCATTTTTAATGGTATTTGCTGTCACATTTGCAAGTTTTGTTGTGCACCTCGAACAACATGCCGAGAATGCTAGGGATCTCTTTCAACGTAGCTATAAAGTTCTTGATTTCTTTTTCTCATCGAGGTTTTATAATTTTAGGCAATATTCTAATTGTTATGTTTTTGCTCGCTTGTAATTAGCTTTCTACTCATTATAAATGCTTATGCGGTTATTGTCTATAAGATCGGTCTTTGATTTCTGTTTGTGCATCTGTATGTGTAACATCTTCTAAACCAACTGCACTCATTTCAGACATCACCCAGAAAGCCAGCAAAAAATAACACCTGCACAATTCGATTCAGACCCCAACGGCAGGATGTGCCATTCCATGGCCTTGTTTTGTTTAGAAAATCAATTTATAATTTCATGGGTAGAAATGATCAATCTAATGATTTTCCTAATGTACAAATGTTTTCACGGGTGTGTTTAGTGCTTTCATTATTTGCACAATTGTCAAATTGCAGAGTTAGTGGATCATGCTCTTCATTCCATTATTTTTATACTAACTCCTTCAAGTTTTCATTCTCAAAGACTTTGTATTGTTTGGCATTTTTAATTGGATTTGCATGCTTGTTTTGGACTTTTGTGGCGTATTAAGCATTACATGGTTTTTAGTGGACTACACATTACTCTAGATATTGAAAGAGACCGTGATAAGATAAAATCTAACTATACAAGATGTGAATAATATAGATAATGAATGGTGGGCCACACGATGCATCCACACCATAAAAAGGCCCCCCTTGCAAGCATTACATTAGCCAAATGTTCTCAAACACTTTTATATCTGGATTAGTCCCATATTCATTAGGAGACCCAAACACATGAATTATTTATATAGAAAAGTGTTTGAATGATAACTTAATTATCTTTATTTTGAGGCTCAATGTTAAGGGATAAAGTAACGATGAAGGAAACTCTGGGAAAAATATTTAGGAGTGATTGAGAGGTGGAAAACATCACATATTGGATGGTCAACACACGTTGTCATCCCATATTCCCACATCCTATGAGATATTGATTTAACCTTAAGGATATTCCCTATAGGATAGCTCTTTGATTGGAAAGGCCCTATAGGATAGCTCTTTGAATGGAAAGGCCCTATAGGATACCTATAGGATAGCTCTTTGATTGGAAAGGCACTGAGAATTTTTACTGGTACGAGATGGAAAAATTTCAATTGATGTAATAATATAAGAGAGACAAAAAGAGTTTATTCAAGATTAGATAAATTATTGTTAGATAGAGAAAATGTGGTCGATTTTTCCTTATAGCCTTTATTTCGAATCACCATCTTATTGAGATGACCTTTCAACTTGCCTCTGCTCCTCAATCTCAAGCTCGTGATTGGAAAGGATAGTATAAACTTAATGTAGCACATTTAGATGACCTAGAATGCATGAAAGGGATAAAGACCTCTTGGAATATTTCCAAAACACTCTCTTCCTTCCCCTTGGCTACTAGTAATTGGAACCAATGCATCACCTCTTGTAAAAATATTATGAGATTTTTTGGTAAAGTCAAATGTAACACTCACAACAACAGGCACACACTAACAACACAGTAAAAAACAGGATAATTTTTTTTTTTTAACTTGATTGACACAAAAACACGACACAACATGTCGCCACTAAGGTTACAACTAACTCTGTGAACAACTCGATACAAGGATGACCACAAAGGTAGCACGGAAAGTTCACACCCATCAAGGATAATTCACTTTTCTTTTTGACAAGACAACATAGGAAACCACCACATAACACACTTACAAATAGGGCAAGCCACAATGAGAAATTATTGAAGGTTATTTATTTTGATAAAACATCTTTCGATCCTTAACTTCAGTTTTCTAGGACTCTAGATATGATTCGTACAATTCCTCTTACAATGCTAAGTTTCTTACTTTTACTCTAGAGAGAAATTTTATTTAAGTCTTCTCTATTATGACCTTTATTTGCTTAATTCGTTTATTTAGAAAAAGTGGTAATTTAATTCCACAAGGCCAACTATTCACACTAGCGCTACTAGAACTTGTTCATGCCCATATGACAGCATGGGTTTACGTTCAACAAACTTAATAGAAGAAATACAAAGTGCCTTGGAAAAAGGTTAGAGGGAGAAGGTCGAGTTGAAATCATCTTTAGGACCTCATTAGTTATTGCCAATATTTAATTGAAGCTAGAGATCTTAACCAGAATTATCAAAGATTTTACTTAGGCTTCACTGAATGAGTATTACCAAAGAGAACAATTTACCTTCCAAAAGGCGGAGATAGAGTGCATGGTTTCCAAATTGTTTTCTCTGGCTTATTAAATCTTGTCATCTTCTAACAACTAACAATTCATTCACCTTAGGATCGTTTTACGAGTTTCACCATAAAAGGGATAATGTTCACTAGTGGAGCTAGGGATATCATGTTATATAATTTTACTTGCAATGATAGTCTCGCCTTTGATTACTTCAAGAATTACTTGCTCTCAAGTTGGTGACCTCTACGTTACTTTATTTGAATATAACTTTTAGTTTAACTTCTATAAGTATTAAACAACCCATGTTAGTTTACTTATGACACATTATTACTAAGTCATAGCAAGATTTAACTCAACATTTATTCTCAAGGGTAAAGTTTAACAACACTCATTTACAAGAACAAAACAAGGTTACATCAACTCTTAAAATACCGATAATCCAATAAAGTCACTCAACAAGCAGTAACCAAAATTTTCTTATATTTTCACTGATAGTCAAACAATCCAAGGTTTCCAAAGTTAAGATGACAAAGTCCACAATACATTATACTAAGACCTTGATCCTCTTCTACATTTTCCACTGGACGTTATCAATAGTTGAACAATATAAAAAGGGTTCAGAAAAAGAACTTCTCAACTGAGGTTGATGCAAAATTCTACAAGTCTATCCCTCATCTACCCGCATAAGCCATCAGCAACAACATTTTTTTACAAGAGTCAGTTCGCGAGAACTGAGCAAGATAAGGCTACACAAAGCCACCATAACTAACGTCTAACAATACCATGAAAGAAACACTCTATTACGAGAATTGGGTCAATGCCCTAAACACAACAACACCTCAAATTATCATAAAGTCTCTACCATGCCAATCACAGAAGAAAAGACCTTGTACTTCCATTTTGAACTAAAGCAACAAAAGTTTAACAATTGTACGAGAATGGCTCTTGGCCTTATAAGAAGGAATAAACAATCTATAAGAAACAATATTCCCATCAACAATTAAATATTTACAAGATTGAAGTTTATCACACATGCCATCCATCTAAAATTACCAAAAGATACCAAAAGCATAGGCTTTAATATGAGATTCCTAAAAGACAAGAGCTTATCAGCCTAACCAAGAGGAACCACAATGTTCACAGATTAACATGAAAGGCCAAGCATATTAGAATTTCATTCCTGAAATCACATAGAGCATATCAGTAAAATTAGATACATGGACATGACACGACATAAGTTTTGAAGCTAAGGCAAGGTATACTAGTCTTGACCATTAATTCCAAGAGGTTCCCAAATCATTCAAGAAGGGCCAATGGCTTAAAGGCTAGTAATAACACGCAAGAGAAGAAGGAAACCCCGTCAAACAAGAGTATACAAAACGTCATCCAAATTTTTTATCACTAAGGATTTACAAACCTCCACTGTAATTCTAAAGCTCGGTTAATTTAAAATAAATTAATTTTTTAAAAAAAACCAACAATATTTTAAGTCAACCCTTCATAACACAGTCAACTGTCACACATAGATACAAACATAAATTTCTAAGTGACATTATCAAGACAAAACCTTTCGCTATGAAACCATAAGACTATCACATGCAAGATGATTTTTCCCGAAGATTAATAACGTTTAAGGCAATTCCCATCACAAAATATTAAGGTAATTACATGCATGGAAAATGACCAATATTAATTAATAGCATTAAAATTATAAAGAGAAAGAATGCAAGTTAGGAAAATAGAAAGAGACGCCATCAACAATAATTCTGAGAGGGGGATTAGACCCAAACTATCCTAGTGTTAATGAGGTACTGGATTCACACGATAGAAACCTCGAGCTTAGCAAATCCGAAAAGCTAGTTACGGTTCAAGTGGAAAGGGATGGTCAAGGTACTTCCTGAGGATGGCCTTAAAATCCTAGACACAAGACGAAAGATAATACAGGAGTCTAAACACGTGATACATAAACAAACAGACGAAGGTCTATCATACGAGCAAGAGAAACATAACACCCAGAGGAGAGGACACACACATGCTTTCCACCAACATACTGACAACGATAAAAGCTAAAACAAGAGAAAATAAGCAGAAAGGAGAGGTCTCCTAGTGAGGCGTCTAACTGACAAATCAATACAAGGAAAAAGTGGCTCGAATTCACGATATATATATATAAAGCAATAGTAGCAAAGTGTAGAGTTATCTTGCCTGCTCCTCCAACTTCGACGAGGCATCCAAACTCCCCAACATCCAGCAACAGCAACCCTCTAGTTGAATCTTCATCTGTAGCATGCGAGGCACCAACATTCCTCTCAAACCCGAACTCCACTGGACACCTCCTCTTACAATCCTTTCATTATTGTGAGTTGTCTCCTGACAACAGATACATTATTTGGTGGAGTTCTCTTTCTGTTTTTTTTTTTTAACTCTGCTTTCCAGCAAGCTTTAGCAAGAGATTTGCTAAGCAGATCTGCAATATCTTTTGCCATGTTCTCAGCTTTCTCCTTGTATGGAAATGTCTCCTCCCTAAAATGATGGGATAGCCATAAATACATAGATAGGATTTGGTGCTTAGTTTCAAGATCTAAAAGCTCTAGATGATTCCGTGCAGATCCTTTAGGTATACCCATGGCTATCCGAACAGAAAGATTATTGCTATATTGTTGAGAAAATCTTGATAAATAGGACATTGCCTTAGTATCTCTTGTATTGACAAGTGCAACTATAGCAAGAGTATTCCCATCGAACCAAACAAAGGCCCCACACCCAGAGCTCTCCACGCGGCCAGCAGGGAAGGCGGTTTGAAGGATGAAGTCGCAGGAGTCAAAGGGGTTGTGAGTGCAAGCATTGAGGTATGCACAATGCGTGGAAGCTACAAACAAAATCCCATGTAATTTATCCTTGCATCACCACCCCCACGCCATCACCAGGTGTCTAATCTGGACAGCTCGCATTTTCCAAGCACATTCGCACAGCCAGGGCAGAAAGGAGTTTAGAAAACAAAACATGGACATCCTCCAGCAGCAAGGAGATAAAAAATAGGAAAAGAAAATAAAAACGTCCCAATCAAACAAAAGACTATGCCCAAGGAGGAACTATTATGCAAATGCATTGACAATAAAGTTTCCAAGCTTCTCTCCACATTCTGAAAACCCTCTCTCTCCTCAGGTGGCTAGGAGAAAACATAATACTCACGCACCAAAAAAAAAACAAAACTGAGTAAAAGATAACACACAACCCAACAAAAAATGCGGCCAGGAGAAGGAGGTGTTTCATTCCAGCAAAAATTCAAATCATGATTTAATTACAGCCGACAAGGAGACAAATAGGCATCCAAATAATAAATTTACACTTTCTCCACCAAACAAGTCAGGCAATAACAACAAGGAAAGAAATAGTAAGGAAGGACAAGGGCCAGAAATTCCTCCACGCCAAGCATGGCATAAATAATTAAAAACAAAGAAACAACCATGTGGCCAGCAAGATGTATATGCAAAGTGTGAAACTATATAAAAATTTGACAAAAGAACATGCACTATAGTTTACAACCCCATACGCAATTGCTAACCAAAATTACATATCCACAAAATGAAGTAAATTTAGATAAATCACAAATTCATTTTAAAATTCCGTTAGATCGACAAAATTGATGGCAGTATACAGCTACTAAGTCCAGGGAACCGACAAAAACTCACATATTTTAGTTAATAATAATTCTTAGTAATTGAAAATGTGCAATCCTATTTATCCGACAATATACATAATACATTTACATGAACAAATCATCTTTTATTTATCTCTGTAAAGAAATCCATGTCTCCACACCAAGTATGAGGATAAATTGATAATAAAAATTTACCAGCTGGTGGATGAGAAACATCAAATAAACAATAACTCGCAATAAGGCATGCGTATGGCCCGAAACGGCTTAATTAATTCAAAAAATGAAATTTTTATTATCTATATACACATAAGAATATAACTGGTACCCATTCCTTTATTATTTATTAGTATTATGTTTTAAAATGTCGGGACACCTAAACAGGGTTTGAAAATCGTTTAGGACCTAACACGATAGTGACAAAAATAAAAATAAAATAATAATAATAATAATAATAATTTAATCGAGGGGTCGAGCACGAGAGTGATCAATACTACGGCAAAATATCTTGCAGGCAATAAACAACAATCAACAGGAGGTTCGATAAAGCAAGAACAAGGTTTTCCTTTAATAGGATAATCGCGAGGGACGCTATGGGGCCAACAACCAAAAACATCGACATCGACACAAAAAGGAAAGCTCAACAAGATGAAGACACCAACGTTTCAATGGAGAAGCAACGGCGTTCAGCCCTTAGAAGCACAGTCGTCGCAGAATAACAAAGCAATGATGAATGGGACATTACATCAAACCTATAATGAGAAGAAATGTTGAAAGGAGGGTCCAAGAAGATATCAGTAATATTGATTCAAAGCTTCACGTTTCCCTTGTTAATGCATTTGCTATCAATTTAACATGAGCAAGAACCCTCCAAAACTACATTATTGAAGGTGCTATAACTAGATCTAGACTCATGTGTCCTAAATATGGGGATAAGGGATCTACGTATTTTTTTCAAAATCCTCGAGGCTAAGCATGTTGGAGAGAAATTGGATGATTTTGATATTAGAAGTCTTCTTTATGATGACCCTGAGGTTATCCAACATGCCTTATTCTCCTTTTCCTAAACCCTTTCCACCTTAAAGGGCTTCTTAGAATAGATTGAAAATAACATAATTATATGTGCTAAAAGTGTACCCCAAAAGTTCCCACTTAGTAAGGATTCTGAAGTGTAAAATAATATCACAAAATATGAAATCATAATTTTTATTGAAAATCTAAAAATATAAACCCCTAGGAAATGATGGTCTCTTAGTTGAGTTTGACAAGGCTAACAATAATTAGATTGTTGAAGTTTTTTTTAGTATACAAGAAGGCCTTATGGATCGACATCTTAGGACATTAGATAAATAGTGGTATTCCAAAGAAGGTGACAAGAATCAAAATAAGTAGTAGAGGCCCATAACACTTATCAACACCTCTTATAAGATTTTGGTAAAAGTGTTTGCTAATAGAGTTTCCAGTATTCTTTTTGAAATCATTTTAAATACAAAAACATGATTCGTTGAGGGGGGTACATCTTAGATAACCTCATAATTAGATGAGAGGGTATGACCTGGGTTGATGAATCAAGAAAAAATGTTTGCATGGATTTTTTTAGATTTTGAAAAATCTTACGATAGAATTGAATGGCCATTAATTGGCTTGATACTAGAGACCATGGGCTTTAGGGATAAATTATGCAAAATAGATTTAGCTTTCTTCTAGGATGCCTCATCTCAAGTTCAGATTGTTAGGACACTCCCTCCCTCCTTTTTATTTTAAACATCAATTATACATCTTTATGAAAGATTATCCTTCTACCCAAATCTTCCACTAGGCTTGAATAATAAGTAAAATGTATGAGAACCCCATAGTAGATGGCCTATTAGAGTAAACTTTTTGTGGCCTTTTTGTATAAATCCTAGGAAATCATGTTTTAGGTGGTTGCTCATCCATGATAAACTTGTCATTGGTGCTAATATTTTCAAGATGGGAATCGACAAGGGTATATATTGTGTGTAGTGATGAGGAATATGTTGAACATAATTTATTTGACCGCACTTTTACTAAATTTTTCTGGTCTCGTGTTCACTATACCTAGAATATTGTTTCTCAAAATTAAATTTATTAAAATGATGTCTTATTTGTTCTAATTAGTATTAAGGTCAAGTTACATTTTTTGAAAAATCATTTATTCGTCATGTCCATTGAGTTACATTATTTTTTGTGGAAATATCACAAAATGTGTTTCAAGATTTTGATAGTGGGTTACTAGCATCATTAATGAAGTCATGGTTCATTTGATTGTTGTGCAGGTTAATATACAAATGAAAGTTTCTAGAGAAGAGCTACAGAAATTCTCAGCTTCTGAATCTAATCAAATTGACTTAAACTCTTTAAGAGGAAGTGACCACTTTCCTAGAGTGGCTAGAACTCCTTACTGCCTAGATGACCTTGTTAAAGATATTGTAGAATAATTTTTTCATTATGGATGGGAACCTATCACCCAAAATTATTTTCTATAGGTTGAGCCTATTCATTCTGAAGAGTAAGCTCTTAAGGTTGACTACCATATGGATGTTGGTGTTAATAATACTCAAGGGGCCCTCAGAGATCACTCTAAAATGATACTATCAATACAATCTATGAAGCACTGGTGCATATAGAATTAGATCGTGCAATAAATAATGTTAGCCAACTACTTCAACATGTAATGGATTTGGATGTGGCTCAGGTAGACAGAGATGCTTTAAATCCTTTTTCCCTCAATCATTTCCTTGTTGATACAGTTGTAATTAATAAATAAGATATAGAATCGATTGTTTCCCTAATGAAAAGACATGTACATGTCATTTTTGTGAGGTCTAGCAACACTTTGAGGCCATAAGAATGCTTGAATGTCTACATCCAAATTGTGCTAATAATATTACTTTGGGCGCTGACAGTGTTGTTGATTGTGATTGGCTTGAGGTACTTGTTCTTCTTGGCAATGAGCCTATTCTCATAATTATAACCTTTTTCGTGGCTTACTTGATAATTACATTTTTTATATTGCAATATTTCATATTTTTATCTGTATACTCATACAAACTACTTTGTCTAATATAGTCAGAACTATGTGTATGACATTCTAGATTGTTTTAATTATTACGATTTTTATTTTGTAGACCTTCGGGTCACATATTTTTGTAATCTAATTGCAATATTTTTTTGAAAATTAAACTGAACATTTTGTTTGTCCTTGTGTAATTGGAATCTTCAACTTTTTTTATGTATTTTGGTCTTTCTAGAATGTTATTTTCATACATGTGTATATGATTGAGAGTTCCTCATCTAACTTTCACTATATGGAAATGTTACACTTAATAGAAGCGTGAAAGAAAGAAATAAAATTATAAATTTCATATTGTTCTTTACACTTTCTCCTTATTAATTTTGTTCTCATTAATTTTGTTTGGAGTTGTATTTTCACTCCCCCTTCATTCATTAATTTATTGAGTAATTTATACTTTTGAAAGGGAGAGCACAAATAAGAGGGAAGGCATCCATAACTTATTAGTTTATCCAACATGATTAAGTTATATGTTTCTCTTCAGTTGATAATTATTTGCTTCCAATGAATAAGCATAAAGAATTATAATTTTGAAATCATTTATAAAATCAATTGAAATTGATTGATTGATTTATTTTTGATTAGTTCATTGGTTTGAAATTACTATTTTCATATCTTATTATGAAACAGTTTTTTTTAATTTTTAAAAACTTAGAATTTAGGGGTATCCATGTGTTTTAACTTCCATAAGATGTGACATAACAACTGCAGTTGGTCTCAAAAATTTAAAGCACCCCATCAAGTCATTTATTATACGCATTTATTGTAATATTTATTCTACCATGATGGAAAAGGTAAGTCTAATTATCCAATATAACTAGCAATTGCACCTGAGAGTTGCAATGGAGATTGAAAATTCCTCAACTCGCTCACCAACACTCACATTAGAAAGCATAATTGCGAACCTAACCACCAAAGAGAAGGAGACACAACCTATAGTAAATGGTGAAGGAGGTTTTGTGAAGCCTCCGAAGGCAAGGAGAATGTGGATTGACAATTTGAGTTTGTGGGGCCTCTCATATCCATGTTTGTTGTTACTAGGTCACTATACAGATCACTAATGTTGTTTCACCAATTGAGGCTAACATGTGTCCACTATGTTCAATTCACACTTGCTATCATGCTACCAACCAGTGCCAAAATAGGTGCATCAAGGTTGACATCCACATAAGCATTATGAGCACATGATTTTCAGTACATGCTTGAGTTGCAAGTGCACTGACATATATGTCTGCAAATGAAGAAACATGTAAATTGTCTAGCAAAATTCTAGAAAGATATGTATACAAATGAGAAAATGAGAAAATGCCTTGAAGATAATCGTCTCAATTATTTCGGGATATGAAAAAATGCATTTGTTGAAAAGACCTTGGAAACTTTTTAGCAAATGCAATTGGCAGGGGCTAAGCCAAAGTCCACATCCTTTGACAACATCTTCTCAACATCTTTCAAAGTAGGATATTTAGAACAAGGTGATTTCCTCCTCTTCAAGAGCCAATATATGATTGTGTTGTGAAACACGTGATAACGATTGAATATGGCGGTAGTGAAGTGTTATTTGTTGCTTCTTCAAGTTATGTTTTTTTATGCTTCTTATAGTTTTAATGGAATCCCATACTAATCAAAGTCGAGGGATCAATTCAATCTCGGTGAAAGTACAATGTTTGATGTGAGCATGATGCCAAAAAAAGTGCAGGGGAGAGATGATGTGTATCTAGTTGATGAGTTTGAATATTTATTATGGGATTTGTGTTCATTCAAGATTTATTAGT
This sequence comes from Taxus chinensis, assembly GCA_019776745.2. NCBI lineage: Eukaryota > Viridiplantae > Streptophyta > Pinopsida > Cupressales > Taxaceae > Taxus > Taxus chinensis. Next base: position 281,129,519 of record CM034146.1, on the reverse strand, counting down.
TTGGTTGTGGTGGTAAATGTCATAAATTAGGGATGTAGAGATGTTTTGTTAACATGTCCATCACCAAATTGAAATAAAGATGCAAACATTGGAGCGTTCATCTCATGTTTAAGTGGGAGTGGTATAAAAAATGGCTCATTCACATCATCATCAACAACAAACAACAACATCATCATCATAATTTACAGTTTGCAAAATCAATAGTGCCCAAACCCTATGTTTTGAATATCTCGGAGAGGAGGGAGCAAGTAATGATGTCATTACAATGTTGCAAATAACACAGGTGGGAGATCTATGCACGTAGTGGAGGACAAAACTATGAGGGCCTTTCCCCTACCTCTCACACCCCCAATTTTACTATCATCAACCTCATGAAATTGGATCCAGTCGAGGTCAATATAAAGACGAAGATGTTGTGAGTCTAGAGTTTAGCGTGACTATGGGCCAACGACACTTTTCCATTGCAAACAAGATCACATCCCTTAATTTCCAAGCTAGAATATGTCTGATTATAAGCATGAGTAGCCATTTAAGTGGAGATGGAGTAGGTTTGCTCTTCCGAAAATATGGCTTACCTGCGAACAATATATGGGTAGTAGAGATAAGGATGACAAAAATGTGACATTGAGAGGCTCATCATCAACATGGTTTTGTTTTTTAATTTTTTTTTTTTTTAAAAATGTGACATTGAGAGGCTCATCATCAACATGGTTTTGTTTTTTAATTTTTAAAAAATAAAAATAGAGCATCCATGTGTCCTAACTTGTAAGATGTGACGTAACAGTCATAACAGGTCTCCAAAATTTAATGCACCCCGTCAAGTCCAGTATTGTATGCATTTATTTCAATAATTTTCTAAATTTGTTTGGGTTCTTTAATATCCACTAGAACAATCTCGGCCCTTTTGCACATCTCTAAGGTAACACTACATCCATAAATTTCAGTATTTTGTATGCACATGAGCTTTTTGAGATCTGGTTTCAAAAGATGTGGCCATTTTAGCATTCATTTTGAATTTTATAGTTTGGTTATTTAAGATTGTTAAATTGACGTCAAATTTAATAATGTGGAAATTGTTTTTTTTAACTTTGTGATAGTAGTATTTTCTTCAAACTGTGATAGCAGTGCATTTTTTTGTAGACTGTGATAGCAGTGCATTTTTTTGCAGACTGTGATGGCATGATCAATGTTCACCAATAGGCCAATAACTATGTCAATTTTGAGTTTATCACGCCTCTTTTAGAAATCACTGCAACTCCATATCTAATACATGAGAATGACTCTTAACAATCTTGTAGGCAATGTAGCAACTTTTGTAAGAATGTATAATTCGATAGATTGAAAATACAAGAAAAAACAATCTATCGAAAAATACAATAAATACGAAAAAATATGTTAAATTATTTATTTCAAACATAAAATTAATTAAAAAATAATTCTATAATAATTACAATTTGTATTATATAAAAATTCCAATATATATATATATATATATATATATATATATATATATATAAAACTTAACTTAAAATACTTCAACCAAAGATAAATTCATTATAAACTAATAATAAAGTGAATTTGTTGTGTAATGCACTTCTTACTAGGGGAGAGGACCCCATAACCGTGCACCCTAACTTTAGGGGCGCATAGATATATGTAAGGGTCTCGTCAACATAAAAAAATTATACCATCGTATAGCGTATCATAATGTCACATCAGCATTTTCGTTTTGCATGTTTATTTGGAGAGAAAAGTAGTTTTTAAATTGATTTAAAATGAAAAAAAAATAATATAAAGCATTTGAAAGAGGTACCAATGACCGAGCGCCCTATGTGTCACATTATCATTGGCTCTTAAAAAGTGTCATTAATCAAATAGTGAAACAACTATTAGTCATTTTTTCAACAACCAATGGTGAAAATCAAACAACTAAGTCATTTTTTCAACAACCAATGGTGAAAATCAATATACATATATTGGTACCTGCAGAGTTATGGGGTCCTCTCCCCTAAATAAGATATATTAAAAAATTTCATAAAATAAAAAGTCTATCACTTTTTCACGTTATCCTGCGGCAGCTTTTAAAAACCATAAAAAAAACTGAAAGCATTCTTTGGCGTAAGTGCAAATATACACCACGACAGACATCTTTAAAGAGATACAATACTTAATAATGCATGATAATTATTTTAATGGCAATTATGTCTGTAGAATGTTTCCCGCTTATCCGTGCAACATTTCCCCTCACAGTTGAGATTTGACGCCTGTTTTGCATGTTTTAATTGTATTTTACACAATGTAAAACAGTCTGCTCTCCTTATTTGAGGTGAAGGAATTTGGCAAGCTGATTAACACCTTTTGAGGTCATAAATTGTTGGTTTGACGGATAGAATCAACCCTCAAATCTCATCCCTGTCTCCCATCAATTCTTAACTTACAGAAAATTAACCATTCTTAATACAATTGACATTGAACAAACACAGAAGGCCGGGCACATTAAAAAAAAAACTTTGGAATCACAGTTCAAAGTTGGTGAGGAAGGAGTTTTATTGGCAGTCCATTGAGGGGAACGGGCATTGGATCTATGCTTACTTTTTCATCAGAATTCACGAGGCTCCATCTAAAATTCTTCACAATGTTATGCAAGAACACCAATATTTCTATTCGAGCGAATTCATTGCCTGGGCACATCCGCGGCCCACCTCCAAAGGGAACAAATGTATACGGAGCAGGCCCTGCTCCTTCAAATCTACACGGATCAAATTTCTCTGGATTTTTGAAATGCTCAGATTTGAAGTGGGTAGAGTTCACCGTCCAATGTGCCTGTAGGTATACATAAACATTTTCAGACATCATGAAACCCACATATAAAACATATCCCAAAATACCCTTTGTATCATAAGAAAAAGATTATCACAGAAAACCCTTAATTTGATGCAAATTTGGGTACCTTCCATCCTTTAGGGATAGTGAATCCAGCGTATGTGAAGTCTTTGATAGCCAGCCGGAAGGCTCCTTGAGCCGGAGACTGTAATCTAAGTGTTTCCTGAACTACTTTCCAGGAATATTTCATTCTTTGAAGGTCCTCCCACTCTAGGAGTTCCCCTTCCTTCTTTGAATCTGCGATCTCTAGCTGCTCTGCATAAAGTATATCCAAATACTAATGATGAATAGCAGAGAATCCAGATTCCACATAAGAATAGAAAGAAAAAGAAGAATTTAACTGTAAATAACTTACCTTGAAGAACTTGGTCGTAGCAATGGGGGTTTTCAGCCAAGAACTTGAGCAGCGAAGTTAAGGTAGAGCTGCTGGTATCATGGCCTGCGTAGAGAAGCAAAAGTATGTTGTCTCTGATTTCATCATCTGTCATAGACTTTTCTCCGTCAGCTGTATTACACAGGAGAAAAGACAGCAGATCCTGCTCAGCAGAAGCACTTCCGTTCCCCAACGCAATTCTCCTTTCCTCAAAAATGTTTGTGAGTTGTTGCCTGATTGCATTAGCTGCCAATTTGGCTTTGCGGTACCTTGTACCAGGCAAATCAATGGGTACCTGCAAAATTAAATCTTTGAGATATTTATTGACAAAATTGTCGCCCCACCTTTTTTTTAAAAGGTGGTCAATTATTTATGCATCTAAATTAAGATTGGGTTTGAATCTTATGTAAATTTGGTGGAAGGCACTTTCCCAAGCTTCTCGTAATTTGATTGACTTTTTCCTTCCTTTTATACATGGAGAGGAAGAGAACATCACTGAAACAAAAAGTCTAAGTGATAATATGACTCCTTCCTTACATTTATCGTATATATCGATCGATACGAAGAGAATTGTTTTCTACCAAATGTATATTGACCAATTAAACTTCTCACTTGGATATATAACTGCCTCGAAAAGACTAATATAAATACATTATCGGACCTATCAAATTATAGTCGAGAAGATTTAATGAAAATTAAAAACCTCGGGGAACAATCTGTCAAAGAGATATTGGAATTTCTACGAAATATTGGAATTGATTCACCCGTAAATCGGGTTTAGGGTCATAAAATAGTTCCATTTTATTTATGTATTCATTCCCTTTTTTCTAAGTTTGTTTTGAAAGTAATTGCAATAAATCCATTTGTAATCAATCTTTTACATTTTACATATTTATGACATAAAATTTAAATATATCTAAAATTAATATATCTAGGGAGAGATCATTTGTCTTGAAGCAACTACTCTCTAGATATAGGAACACAAGATTTCTTTACAGATTAATATATTTATTATAAATTAGATCAAATTGGAAAAGACCTAGAGTTAAAGATTCATCGATTCAGTCTTATACATACACGAGGAAGGTAATTTAAAAAAAAAAAGAATAAAACAATTAGGTTCTTCTTTTTTATCACTTAAGAGCTGGGAGGAAAAAGTCTCATGCACGGTTCTGAATGAGAGAAAGGAGGGAAGAATCCTCTTTTCGACTCTAACTCTCCAACCCCAGTTGTTACTTTTCTTTCTATTACTTCAAAAATAGCTGCTTCAGCTTTAGCTACTAGAATTTTTTATATTATTTTCTATTTTTCATTGACAAAATCTGTTCCTGCACTTATTTTGGGATGGGGATGAGGTTCGAATCCTAACTAAATTTGACAGTATGAATACCCCTACACTTTACTATAAAAAATCAATTGAGTTTGATGACTGAATTTAATAAAATAAATACATCTCAATCTTGGCAGTTTGTCCAAAATTGTTCTCGACAGTGTTCCAAAATTAAAAAACAAATTTTTTTGAACCGCTGAATCCAAATAAGGATAACTAAGATTTGAATGAGTCCAAACAAATTTGGGAAAATATATATCCTGAACATTTCAGGGAAACAAAAAATTGACCCTAATCAAAATATTGTTCCGTATTAGCTTAACAATGGCAACCAAAGATTGTGTTTTTGTCAGATCTGGGTCGCCGACTAGGCTAAAGCCCCGCCGACCCGCCATAGACCACATCCACGAGAGATAGCTACAGATGCCGTTGCTATATATATTTGTATAAATGATTACAAGTATATTTACCTGGAGTACTCCATTACAAACCATCATGAAATTGTGGAAAAGCTCAGCAATGGCGCGGGCATCCTGGATGCTTGCAAACAAGTCACAGGCGATAGCAAAAGTATGTTTTTTCATGAGGGGATAAACAGTGACTTCCTGTTGACCCAACCAGTACTGACCCAGGTGATGCTTCGTGGTCGAATCCATTCGCCCTATAAATTTGTGCAGAGCTTCAGCACCCAAAAACGTCATAAGTATTTTCCTGAGCCTGCGCGCTTCGTCTCCCACAGTAACTATGACAGAGCTTCCGAAGAGTTTTCCCACAGAGGACGGCCACGCACTCTGCACCAGTTTATTCTCGTTGGCGAACAAAAACCTGTTGCCGTCTGGGCTGCAGAACACCACGGTTGGATGGCCGACGAGGTGGGTGGTGAAAACGTCGCCATATTTTTGCAGGCGAGTGTCGAAGAACACAGCGGGGAAGCCTCTCCTTTGGCATCCGAGAAACTCCAGCGTCTCTCCGAGGAAGGGCCATACCAATGTGCCAGGCGGAACTTTCCCCTTCAATCTCGTCTTCATCTTCATTGATACGAGCGCAGCAATCAAACACAGCAACACCGACACAGAAATCGGGTTAACAAAATCATGCCTTTCGCTCAACCAGTTCGCCGCCATTGATGCTCACCTCTCCCTGAAGCGCCGTTGAATTTGGTTCCCAGATTGCCTATATTCCTATAATGCGATAGAAGTAGAATAGTGGCTCTAAGTATGCCAAATATACAATATTTGTCAACTAGCCATTGGATATGAGTTGCAAGGTACATTTGAATAGGATATATTTTAGGTTTTTTTTAATAGCAATGTTTAAATTAATCTTGAGATTCGTTAATGAATCCACAATTTGCATATATATTTATTAAAATATTCCCAAGTGTATCATCCATCATTTGGTCAACTATTTGGTGTCTATTTATTAAAGTTAATTTATAAATTTATTTTCATGTGACAATTAGAATATTTCCCCAAAAAAAATTGATGTGAAGGAAAATAAGAAATATCTAATAATAAATGAGACAACATACGTGAGTATATATAATTTTACAAATGCAATATTGATTGTGTAATGCAATCCCAAATATCGAACGTAATATTAGAACAATATAATGCAATTATTATAGACAAATGACCATACAAAATTATGAAGGTTGGTGTAAAGGACCGTCACCTTTTCCTTTATCCTTTTCTCCACCTCCCCCAACTTATCATCTCAGACATGCACAAGTTTCTTGAAAATAATTCAATGTCATGACACCTCCATGATATTATAAAACAAGGATTGGAAAAACACCCTCTCAATATATAAACGTGTGAAGCACTCTGCATACTATATATAAGAATTTATTAAGTCGATGACATGGTCTAGATCTCCAAACACTAGTTTTTTAAAGAAATTGAGTTCCTCGTTACAATTCCATCTTATGATTACATATTGTTTCACATCGCATTACCAATAATATCTAGAACAACATTCTCCTCTTTTGAATTGATGAAACCAATTAGCATATGTCATAACAATTTGTCTTGCAACTATCTTGGAGATAAACCTTTTATCCCATACATATAATTCCAATCACATCTACATATACAAATATCTACGAATGACTTAAATGATTCCAACCAGTTGATCTTCAAGGGGATGTCTTCAAGAAATTCATTAGCACACACTACAAAATTTTACCACTCACTCCCTCTATCTACCTAATTTTTCATTCTTCTTATGGTTTGCATCAGTCTCATTGTACCTCCTTTCAATCCAAAATGATATCGTGTTGTCTATCAATACCCAAAGATAATTTCCCAAACTTTGCGATTTCAATATTCCATGCCTATAATCTTGGACTTAATATAAGTAAGACTCTTCCACCCCCTAAATACATTTCCCATAAATTAGTTGTACCTTAGGACCATATAAATTGATCTCCACTTCTTTAAATGATCCATTAAGCACAATTATAACTCATAGTTAAATAATTCCAAATTTTCAAACCACTCATTCTGGAGGGGAAATGTGTCTATGATATCCTATAGATGCTAGAATGGAATAATACTATCAGTCTTCAAGTGAATTCGTAAAGGCTCCTAAGACCATTATGTCCAATTCACTTGAAGATCTATAAGGGTTACATCTATTTTCACAAAAAAAACTGCATTATGATATTCCTGCATTACAAGAAACAAAAACCTTGACCAAGCCATCTTTAAAAGGCAATTTGATTGCAACAATCGACATATAATATGAAAAGTATTCTCGACACATTTTCTAATGCTTTTCACGACATATGCATATCCCTTTCCTCACATAGATACCATATGGATGCCTCTGCTTTCACAACTTTTGTGTGGCCTGTATGCCTTTGCATTTCAAATTAGGTAATGTTTTCATACTTTTGTTTATTCATTTGTTTTGTGGATTATTTTTGTGTATATCAAATTATTTTTAAAGGCTTGCATTTATCTCTTTTGATTTTCAGGGTCTTCACCACATGGAGCAGAAATACTCAAAAATGTTTACAAGAAATCATGAGTTTTATGTTGTTATTGATTCAATAAAATCTAGTTGTCTTATTAAAATTTGAATGCAAAGATCTGTTATAAATGATATATAATGGAATATAAATGCTAAATAGTTTATTTAATTTTAACTATGAAAGGAAATGAAAGGGGTAAGGTACTTATCTGAATTTTTCTTATCCCTCAATGAATTTGGACTGGACAATATGATGAAACAGAAGCACATACCGTCGCAATGAACCACGGAAAAATACAGCAGAGGTGGAAATGGCTGGACTGGGGCACCAGAAGAGGGACAGGGGTGCCCTAGGCCTGTTTCTGGGCACCTGGGTCTACAAAAAAGGTCAGAATCTAGTTTTGATATGGTCACTAGGGTTTCGCACTTTCTCGCCTTTGGTCACCTGTATGTCGCACTTGGATCACTGAGGTACCTATAAACCTGATGTGAAGTATAAACATGCAAAAACCTCAAATAGACATCAAATCCTAAAAAGGAAAGATGCAAAATGAGGGGTCAGACTATCCTCAGCTGTCATATGCTCACAATGGCGAACTTACAACTGAGCATTGCACTCCATCTCAGACCCAATGTAGTTTTGTGTGTTTGTGTGTGCAATAGTGCTCCTAGGTCACCCTCGTGCCAATGACGTCAAAATAGCAGGTGGTAGCTAGATAAATGTTGAGTATGGAAAATGACTAAGTCCCTGAGAACAAAGGTTAGCGCGCACAAGACGCATTACAAAAGAAAGGCGCATGAGGATGCGTGTGCGAGGAGAACATAGTTTACGCGCTGAAGTGGACAAGAATGCACGCATGAGGAAGAATGGATAGACCGAACAGTTAGCCATTTTTGGGACAGGAAGATAAATATAGACTTGGAGTAGTGGCCAAGCAAGGTTTTACAGATAAGATTAAAGCAAGAAGACTTGCAGTTCAAGAAAGGTCTATTTTTGGAGAAGATATCAGGTGAAGGAATCTAAAGAGACATGCATAGTTTTGAGGCTAATAATAGGATGTGAGACTGAAGTTATCTATAAATGATCTATTGTTAGAAGAGCTCGCATGCTCTCTTGTTATTCTTGTAGACGGCGCATGACTATTCTTAGCATGCAGCCTATTTTGAGAATGCTTAGGAAGTGAAGGGCAAGTCCCCACCCCTATAAATATGTGGATAATGACACAATCTAGGAGAGATCAAAATGCATTGTAAGGTTACGATGTTTATTTTCATATGCATAATATTATGGAGGAATTTATGATGTATTCAGCTATTGTACTATTTGTGGATTAATATAATGGAGTTTTGTGGATGGATTCTGGTTATGAATAACATTGTTAATGGATCTTGTAGAGTAGATATGATATTCATGTTTGTTTAAAGTTCATTATGTTATATGTTCTTCTTGTATACCTAGATCTAGTTTCTCTGTTACTATTATAGGATGTATTAGATCTTGATCATGGAGTTCAACCATCATGCATGTTAACACTCTTGACAAAGCTTCCATAAAGGAGGGACCTGGTACCCTTGCGTGCTTCGGGTGAGCGCTTAGTTCTGGATGAGTGATGTGCCAATGCGCCTTGGGCTGTTTGGTAAAATAAAAGACTACATTTTGGTTCTGTTTTGGGGACCTCTTTTCCAGTTGTTTGCAAGGATGTTGCATGATGAAGACATATCGGTTGACTTTGGCTAGTATTGAGGATTGGTTACACAATTTAGAGGAAGAGTATGCTCATAGATTTAACACTGGACCTTGAATTTAATGCATGCAAGCATGGGTTGATTAGAATCTGTATCATGAGTTGTATGAGACGTTCTTCTGTATTTTCCCTATAGAGTTGTATGAGTGGTTGGTAGCATATGCATCAAAGAGAAATTGGAGGTTTCAAACAATTTTTGGATGCATGAAAGATTCAAGGCATTTGTACATGATGTTGATCTAACTTGGACACACATTGTAGATCATTTGTAGAGTAGTGTTTTGAATATCTATATTTTGGATTACGTAGTTTCTAATTATTCCTATCTAAAGGTTGTTGAGTTCTAGTTCTTGTGCAAACCCAGAGGATCATATTTATGCGGTATCCCTTTAGTGATTAAGATCTTGATTGTGACCCTGGATTTGGAACAACGTCCTATGGATAGCTAAACCCCAAAATCACACATGGTGGTAGGAGCAGGTGTGGTGAAAGATGGCAGGACCTGGTGAGTAGAAAGGCAGAGAGAAGAAAGGTCAACTTAAGTTTAATGAAGTGCACGAAAGGTATTTGGAAAAGCAACGTGAGATTGTGGAATGAATGGTGTTGCTGAGAGAGATGGCTCGTGAAGGATTTCAAGCTCATGTATAAGACATGTTGAGCCAGAGTATCTGGAACTCCCCCATTTGGGTAAGCATGGCATAGATAACCCTCTTTGAACATCATATGAGAGCATCCAAAGAATTATTAAGAACCACGTGGCATGTGCATTTGATCCTACCTACATGACCTAGCCCTTGCACTTGGTTTTCTAGTTTTTACGATAATTATTAGAAGGGCTAGTGTCGGCAATAGAGTAGCGATAGATAGGTTGATTTACCATCAAATTTAGGTTTAAATAAGGTAGCTTAGTTCATCTATGGTGGCACAGTTTCCTTCTGCATTATTTGGAGGTCTAGTTGGAAATATATTTTTGGCAAGTCATCAACACAGAACATGGGCATGCAGAATGGGTATAACATCTGGAAGTAGCGTAACTTCACAAACTATGGGAGTTCAGTTTAGCAAACTGTTGGAACACCAAGGAAGTGCATCCTTGTAGTCTGTTGCTCACTACAGGGGAGGATCAGGAGGATCAGGTGGCTCGAGGATCTAGAGAATCTGGTTGTTCTGGAGGTGAAGGAGGAGGTAATACAGGTTCTGGATCTAGTGGGAAAGGTCCGCACCAATCCCAAAAATTGTATTTTGAGATGTCTCTTCATCTCCTAGAATACAGAGGACTTGAGGATGCATAGCTGAGCATGTGCATATGTGTGAGATATTTTGGCGTGCGAAAGGGATTATAGCTCCTAGAGCGTAAGGCAATCAATTTTCTACCACATTGCAAGGGGTGCGTGCATAGTTGGTATAGGAAATATGATCTAAACCAGACTTGTGTAGATTACACCACGTTGTGTGATGCTTTCTTAGCAGAATTTCTATATACCTGAGTTTGAACAGAAGAGCATCAATGCACTGAAATACATCAAATAGGGCATGGATGAGAAGTGTCCAGGGAGTATGATGCATGATTCAAAACCCTTTTTTCAAATTTATCTTATGGCATTCACCCATTTTAGCATGCTCAATGGTTTGTTGGAGGTTTGATCATGCATTTTAAAGAAGGCCATGCTCTCACAGAAGACTTATATAAACCCGCACTTGCACTTGAGGCAGCTAAAGCATTTAAGGTAGTTGGGAGTGTAGACACTTACAGAGTTATCCCATTTTCAGAGGCTCAGATTGTGGAAGCTATGGAAAAAAGTTAGAGAAATTGTCAGCTAATTCATCATATGAGATGCACAGTGGTATTTGGTGCACAATTGTGAAGTAGAAGGACATACTAAGGATAATTCTCATCATAAATTGAGGTGTGTTCCATGTTGTTGGACTGCAAGATCTATCACTTGGATCATGATTCAAGTAGTTTCCCACTTTTGTAATGCACGATAAGGAAGAATCGTATCCTGTTACTGTAATATTTGTAGGTCTACCACTCATGATACTGAGAATTACAGGTTGATTGATCAAATTCATGATGCCATTGATACCGGTGTATGTCAAATGACCAGTGTTGCAAATAATTGTAAGGACGTCAAGGTGAGCCTCATGATCATGGTCACAATGAAGGGACCACTTTGATGGAGGCCAAGGTAGAGGTTGAGGATTTCATGGAGGATTTAGAGGTCATGGACACGATGGTATAAGAAGTGAATTTCAACGAGGAACATGTTATACATGCGGGTCCCCTGATCATTATAGGCGTGAATTCCCTCATGAATATTATTTGTTCTTTTGTGCAGAAAGAAAAATAATTATGAAGAATGTCACATGAATTTAGATGAACATTTGAGCAAGAATCACAAGCAGGATAAGGGCACAGGAATGGTTAGAGTAAAACATGCTATGGAAGATCAGATGGATGCCTAAAGTTAGCCCCTGATCCTCATATGGTTCCTATGTTGGTCACTACAAGCACCGAGAAGCTTTTTCACGTCTAGGGAAGTTCCAAAGCAGAAGCCTATTATTACAAAAGAAGAGGTATTGACATGCAAAGTATCTATACCCTACTCATTAGAAGGAATTTTATCAAGAAACCATGGAGGTTATTAGAAGTTTTTCTTGTAATAGGTGAGATACAATGTTTAAAGGAGTATTTGTGGATGAAATTCATTGAAAAGGATGTTGATTACTTAAAGGAGGTTGGCAAGATGTTGTGACAACAAAACATCATTCCTTTATTGGGGGAATGGTAAAGGGGAAAGATGTTGGGTGCTGGAGTTAAGCGTAAAAGACATATTTTGTATGCTAACCTACCTCCTCATAGTCTTGATTATGACAAAGATATCACTCTAAATGTTGTTATTGACGGATGGATTTTGAGTAACATTTTGATTAATATAAGTGTAGAAGTGAATGTACTCACTTTAGACGTGTGGATTTAGATGGGGGACCACCATTACAGCCATCTTCAAATGTTTTGTTTATGACAAATAGGACTAAAGCCACACCCATTGGAGTATTGAAGGATGCTACTATTACTATACAAGGGGCCAAGTTTACTAGGGACTTTGAGGTCTTGGTTCTTGCAAGGGAAGACAAATTTCTAGCATTTCTTAGGCACCCTTGGTGTTATGCGAATAATTTTGATCTGCGCTTTAATAAAGGATATATCAGTTTTGATAACAAATAATATCACGTAATCATCCCCTTAACAGATGGAAAAACTTCACCTTATGTAGAACCTTTGAGTGAAGAGGATTTGAAAAAAATCTATGTGCACACCATTAGGGATCTTGAAGTGCTTTAACCATCAAAGCAAGGATTTATCCAATGGTATGATACATAGTGTATGAGTGATACTATACAGTGTTGCATGTGATAACTGGGTATATGGAATTAATGAAATGGTTGGGCACAAGATGAGAAGTGCAATCACATGCGCCATAAGTAGTCCATGGTGTGTTAGGTGTTTGGGCAGTAACCAGGTACCAAGGTACACTAGTGAAGGAAATCCTGAAGTATTTTTGCACTCTATGGAAGCCCAATGGACAAACCAAGTGGAAATAAGGAATATGTTGGTGTATACCTTGTGTGGGATAGTAGAATGTTGGTGGATGGTCTATAGAGATGGTATTTTAGAGTGATGAGAAGTGAGAATCACCTTCTCTACTAGATTTCTCTAGAGCAATGCACCTACCAATGACATGTGAATTCCATGGGAAGGATTATTCTTCGCATCACATTCAATAGTTTGAGAGACTTTGGATAGAAGGGATAGGAGGCCTTACCACCTTCACTTTGGGTGCACAAGTTATAATTCACCTTGAGAGGCATGTGCATGGTATGTTTATGCAGAGTTCAATAGAGAAGCATGGAATTGGCAAGAATTGACTGCAAGTATGATTCAGACCTTTGACTATTTTTCCACAAAACCTCCAGTAAATGAGGCATTACAGGTTATGAAGCGATTGACTATGGGAGATAGTGCAAAGGCTGAGGAACTTATTCAGGAGTTACTAGGTGAGTCAGATTTGGAGGCACATTTTGAAGAAGAAGAGACAGATGCATAACAGCTTGGGCGCTCCTGCCTAGAAAAATAAAAAGGTAAGATGGTCTACGTAATTTATATTGAAGAAGTGGAGAATCTGAATTTTGAGCATACTGAGGGTATGTTTGAGGTCTTAGACAACGCATATGAGAAGGAATGTGCGTATCATGAGCCTATGAGAACGAATAAATTCAACATTCGGACAGATGTAGAACCTAAGGAGGCTATCATTGGTGATTATTAGTCTGAATATAAGGTTGCTAAGATTATTGAGTTGTTTCACGACTTCCAGGACTTATTTCCATAGATGCTATCATGAGTTAAAAGGGGATATAGGATCAAGCTAAAGGAAGGTGTGTTCACGCCCATTAGGAAGAGGCCTTACAAGATGAATCCTAATCTGTGCATGTCAAGGTAAAGGAAGAAATTGATAAGATGTTGAAATCTGGAATCATTGAGCCCATTGAGGAGTCAGAATGGGTTAGCCCTATGGTGATAAGTATAAAGAAATATGGAAGAATAAGAATATATGTGGATTATAGGGAGTTAAATGTTGCATGTGTGATAGATCCCTTTTCCACCCATTTTACTGAAGAAATCTTGGAAGGCATTGCAGGGCGCGAGATCTACTCCTTCAATGATGGATTTTTTGGATATCATCAAGTGAGGATAGCTAAAGAGGATCAAGAGAAGAAAAATTTCACCACTAAGAGGGGAAGTTTTGCATACACAGTTATGCCTTTTGGATTGAAGAATGTGCCTACAGTATTTTCACGCATTGTTTTTCAAGCATTTCAAGACTTTATTCATAAGTTCTTGTAGGTTTACTTGGATGATTGGATAGTTTATGGGCTAGTGAAAGATCATTGTGATAATTTAAGACTTATGTTTGAGAGGTGTCGGTAGTTGAGCATCTCCTTAAATATTAAGAAGTGTGTTTTTGCTACACCCTTTGGGACTTTGTTGGGACAAATTATCTGTAAAGAAGGCTTGTTAGCGGATCCTGCTAAGGTTGTTATTTTGGGCTTAGAGAAACCTACTAACCAGAGTGAGGTGTGTGGATTCTTAGGGCACATAGGATATTACCGGAAGTTTATCAAAGGATATGCTAATATTTTTGTGCCCTTGGAAGAATTATTGAAGAGTAAAGGCAAGTTCCATTGGGGTGAAGCGCAACAGTGCACATTTGAGACATTGAAGGAAAGGCTTACTACAACACCTATTATGTACTTTCCTTCATGGACCAAACCTTTTCATGTGCATGTGGATGCCACTGGCATGACCATTAGCGTGATATTATCCCATCCTAGAGAAGGTATTTTTGATCATCCTATTTGTTTTGCAAGCATGAAGTTGACCCCAGCTGAACAAAATTATATAACTACAGAGCGCGAGGCCTTTTCCATGATCTACACGCTGCATAATTTTCGACAATAATTGCTAGCAACCCCTGATATATTCTATACAGATCACATGGAACTTAATTATTTTGTGAACAAGCCCATTTTATAGGGGTGCATATGCCATTGGATTTTGTTGTTTCAAGAATTTGACTTTATAGTGGTGGTTAAGCTAGGAAATATAAATTATGGACCAGATCATATATCAAGGATTAATTCAAGTGAGGACATACAGAGCATTGAGGATAAAATGCCAAATGCACAGTTATTCAGATTGAACCACACACCCTCTAACTTATAAGATATTGTTGTCTTTTTGCGTGCGGGTGTGCCACCTAAAGGGATGAAGAGTTTAGAGAAGAAACAACTTGTCATATGTGTCATGCCTTATATTTTTATCAGTGGGTATTTATACAAATTAGATTACGATGAAGTTTTACACCGGTGTGTACTTGAGCATAAGCACAAAGCTATTATGGAGAAAGCTCATGGTGGGATTGTAGGTGGACATTATGTCTTAGATGCTACTCTGTGCAAGATATTATTGATTGGATTATGGCGAGAAACATTGTATAAGGATTGTAAAGAATATTGTAAGGCATGTGATCATTGTCAGTGCCTTAGAAATCCTGGGCATAGAGATGAAATGCCTTTGAGGCCTATTGCAAGTGCAGAACCTTTTGAAAATTGGTAAATTAACTTTTTGGTCCTTATTTCCCCACCCGTGCACATGACTGGATCGTGCTACATTATATTCTATACAAATTATCTTACAAGATGGGAAGAAGCATCACCTACAAAGGATTGCACAGCATCAAGGTTTCTGTGGGAGAACATTATTAGCAGGTATGGATGCCCATTGAGTTTAACAAGTGATAGGGGTACTCATTTCCTTAATGAGACTATCAGGATATTATTGTCAGATATTTGGTGGCAAACCATAAAACAACACCCTATCACCCTCAGGAAAATGGAACTACTAAGTCTTTTAATAAGATATTGGGACATACATTTACTAAGATTTGTGATGTTTAAAGGAAAGACTGGATGATAAAGTCTCTATTGTACTTTTGGCATACATGACAACTTATAAAATATTGAACAAATCCACACCCTTTCAGTTGGTGTTTGGTGTGGAGGCTATTTTGCACATAGAATTCATGTTACCTTCTCTGCATATTACGGGAGAAGGAGGTTTGGATGATGAGAAAGCACTTGAAGAGCGTATTAACAAACTGATGCAGTTGGATGAAAGGCGCACTATAGCACAATGGAGTCTGAAGACAAAAAAGAATAGGAAGAAGGCATGGCATCATAAGCATATTAAGGATAAGAAGCTTGAAGTTGGACAGATGGTTCTTCTGTATGATTCAAAAAATGTGTGCCCTCCTGGGAAGTTGAAGGTGCATTGGTTGGGACCATATGTTATGACTTACATACTTGATTTAGGCACCTTCCAGTTAGAGGCAATGGATGGGACACGGTTTCCCAATTACTTCAATGGGAGTAGGTTGAAGCCCTACCATAAATAAGTCTTCTTGGTGTTTGTAATAACACAATATTGCCAGTTAGCTTATATTTCATTAATGCATTTTCTTTATATGTTTTTACTTTCGTCGTTGTTATGCTTTGTCAATTTAGTTCAGTGTTTTATGTAATAAGCGCGTTTGCACTCCAAGAGCTTATTACTATCTAATTACATTCATGCGCAGAGGACCCCACATACCTTTAGTGTGGGGTAGGTCGAAGGAACAGAAAGGAAACAAGAGCACACGATAGGAGTCCTAAGTACCGAAGGAGCATGCATAGCGGTGGTGATAATGGTTATTGAAAAATGATAAGGTTTCATAAGGAAGATGGTGATAATAAGGATGATGCCAAAGGAAAAATCCACGTATAGGAATGAACGTGCAGGGAAACTTGAGGTAGGTAGTGGTAGGGAGAACTACTTGGAATAGGACGTAGTGGTTGATGTACTTCGGCACTGAGAGCACGAGTAAGGAGGTCTACAGTCAGTGTAGTTTTATGTGCTAGAAGGTTGTAGAGGTTGCGCGTGGAGGAAATGTGCTTGAAAAAGTAGGAAAATTCAAATTTATTGTGGCAATACGGTGGTAGGTGGCATTGTAATTAATGCAGTGAAAATAAAAAACTATAAATAAGGGGTCGTGGTAAATCATTTTTACCTTGTGAAAGTTTGTGAACGACCTTGTGCGAACTAGGGCATCCTTGAGAGTATTGGCGAAAGATTGATTGCAAAGGTAAAGATTTGAGAACTGGATTGCAAAGAAGAACATGGTCATGCACAGAGTAAGTTTGTGAAATAATTTTCGCAGGTTTAGATGGTGTGGTATGAAGAAAGGAAGGTTTTTTGGTTAGGAATTTGAAAACTAGGGCATGGCTTGCAAAATTTGCACAAGAGATTTGCGGTTAAAGGTTTGAGGTATCGAAGAAACCAAAGCATAAGGTAAAACTATCAAGTAACAGACTAAGAATGGCACCAAGGAGGGCAACAACCATTTCACCCAAGAAAAGGGGCAAGGGAAAGGAAAAACCAAGTGTGGTAGAAAACTTTAATGAGGAGTGGTATTCAGAGATGCAATACCCAGATGGGGTATTAATGGGGATGGACTGGGTGTCCTATATAAGAAAAATGGTTATAAGTGATTATAACCATCGAACTGATCAAAATGAGAAGGACGTGACTTTGGAACTGGTTCGACCTATAAGAAAGAGGACGGTCGATGATAAACCAATGTATGATGACTGGGTGAAGAAGACTTTGGAGAAGGCTAGATTATTACAACTGTATGAACTACCATTTTTCAGCAAGCCTGAGAGATTTTACCCGTGGCTAATGTCATACGTACATGAAGATTATCTTTACTTCGCTAGAAGGAGAATGCACATAAATCCATAGTTAATCTCAAAGTTCACTGGAATCATCTATATTGTGGATTCATTTGATGATGACTTGGGTGATAATTAGGTTGTCAAAGAAAAAACTAAGGAATGTGAGTATAAGAAAGGCAGGTGCACCTTTGATATCTCAAATATCAGTATTCTGGTGATGAAGATGGTGACATGCCTTCTTACCAAATTGAGTGGACAGGAAAGGTGGACCCAAGTTAATAAGATTCGATTGAATGTATGTAGGAAGATAGCTGAGGGGACCATCTACAACATCTTGTCCTTCATTGCAAAAGATATAATTGATGTTGCATGAGATGGAGAAAGGATAATGTATGGAAATATCTTTCTCTTGATCATATTCTCTAATATTGGGGTGCCCGATAGGTCAGACAATAACATATGGGAGTACCCTGAAGAATACCCCTCCCCTGCTAAGATATTTACGACTTATACTTGTGATAATATGACATCGTCATACAAGGCACACATAGATAAATGGTGCAAGTGATGTGTGATGCTTTTGGTGCTGAGTGGAGGATCCCAGAGAAACTTTCAGCCTTGGTAAAAGATGAGGCTGAATTTGTAGTTTACCAACAATTTTACATTGGCAGGTTCACTCTTACTGATGGCACCAAGAGCCCATGGTGCAAATTACCATTTTCCTTTATAGCTTAGTACTTCCAAAACATGATTAATAGGTTCAAAGAGGCAAAGAAGTTGAGATTTTATCTAAGTACTATAGATCAAGAGCATTACAATCTTTGTCGAACACTTTTCTACCTAAAGAAGTGCGCATATGTGGCAAGGTATGTCTCACATGACATACATATGATCAAGCCTATTTCAATATTGATTGATGGGGCCACTGCAACAAGGGTGTATATTTATATGCAGCCAAAGTTTGAACAAGGTGTGTATTTAGAGGATGTTGTAAGTATACTTGAGGAGCCTTCGGCGTGAAGGAAGGTGGAGACAAAAAAGAGAAGTGTGGATGATACTCCTACAACAAGCAGGGTGATGAGCACATATGAAGGATAGGCCACATGGACAAAGGAAATAGGTGCAGGTATGAGTACTTATACTCAAAGGAAGAGGTCCCCAGTAAAAAAAGTCTCTGGTAAAGTAGAAATCAAGGGTAGTTCAGAGTTATGACTCTGGAAAAATGGAGAGCTTTAAGCACAAAGAGACAAAAGGGGAGGAGGAAGAACGAGAGAGTGAGAATAACCCCCCCATGTATAATGTGCATGAGTCTGATGAGGAGTAGGGCACGCCTTCGAAGGAGGTTAAAGAAGTAGAAGTGGATGGAGAAGAATAAGTTGGAACAAATTTGCAAGATACTACGCGAGTCTCTGGCCCAGAGATAAAGACCGTTATGGAACGTGAAGTTGTAAGGCTTATAAAGAACTTAGTTGATCAGGAGGTGGAGCACAGTGCTAAAGAGAAAGAATGAAAAGAGAAAGGTGGGAGTCTGGGATGAGAAACAAGTTTGGTGATAGGTTTCTTAAAGGGTGCACGCACATGAGGCAGATGCACATACATCCCGCAAGGGCGTGTGTCATATGATTTAGATCCCAACAAATTTTTGTGCACCTGTTGCCAATGTATAGTATCGTAGACCAACTTTTCTATTGGTCATATTTTGATAAGGAAGGTATGTTGCCACGAATGAGAAAAATGTTATTTTGGGCGTTTGAGTCCCATGTTGATGAACCCAAGTTCGAAGTCAATATAGGGGCATTGATGGATACGCGCACTTCACCGAGTTCCAAGGATATGAATCTAGTAGTGGATACTTAACAATTAACTAATGAACAAGCGTGTAATGCGTTGAATAAGGTATATGTGGAAGTAGAGGCCAGATTATTTGGGAGGAATAACAAAATAAAAGCTTTGGAAAAGAACATATAAGAGAAGAATAAGGAGATTATCGATATGGATAGGGAGATAATGTGGAAAGAACATATTATTGCGTAGTTAAAGGTTGAGTTGTGGGAAGAAAAGTGAAAGTTTACACGAGGAGTATAAGAAGGCAAAGTTGATAGAAGATTCTATCATACTAGTGCACCCAGAGTTAACCCCCTGCAAAGATGTATGAGACAACCCTCAGCCAATCCACAACCTTCCACAGCTCCACAAATGATTGGCAAGCAAAGTCCCAGTTTCAAATGCACAAGGGCAGCCAAGAACAGCCCCTAGGCCAACTCAAATGCCAGCTGTTGCTGCCCACATACAAGGAATAAATGTGCAAACCAAAGGATAGCAGAGAGATCCTTCATCACCATTCAGTATCATTGATCAGATGAAGAAGACAAACGTCAATATATCTATGTGGGAATCCCTATCCATCCCAGGCCAAAGAAATCTGCTGCAAGCTGCCATGAAGGATTGGCCAACTTCGAATCAGCAGGTCCAAATGCAAGAGAAGGTACTCACAAATGCTGCCCAGCCTGAAGGAAATCATGGAGCACAACAAGGTAGAATGCTGAAGCCTCCCCCTTTTTATGTTTTGTTAATCATTGGAAATCAGCTAGTGCATAATTGCATGATAGATTCCGGGGCAAGTAGCTCAGTAATGCCTAAACAGATAGCTGATCAGTTAGGGCTCCAGTATGAAATAACATCTAAGGGAGTAGTGCAGCTGGATGGGACAGCAATAACAACAGTTGGAGTGATTAGAAATTTGAGTCTTACCTTGCATGCATGTCCAAATGTTGTTGTCTTACAAGATATATCAGTCATAGACCTTCCACCACTCTTTGCCCTATGTTTGTCAAGGGAATTCACTGCCAAAATTGGGGGATATTTGTCCGCTGATTGGTCTCACATGCTATTCAGAACAAGGTATGGAACTAAGGCTACAATTAGGTCAGAACCTATTGCAAACTTCCACATTGAGCCCTATACTCCAAGTCAGATTAATGCCAATTGCTCAGCATTTGATCAAGAAGATCACCCAAACACGGATGAAACTGACACTAAAGTTGGAAACATCCCAGATCTAACTCTTGATGAATGGGCAAACAAGGTACATGATTTTGATCCTTATCAAGGAATAGAAGAATCTGAGCTAGGAGTCTATTGTATACACGAAGAAAGTCAACCTATTCCTAGCATCACCAAGCCAAACCACAAGGATGACAATGAGGTATGGCACCTGTATTTTTGTGATGGATCAAGGAGTAGACAAGGCAGCAGGAGGTGGATCTGTGCTTATTTCACCTCAAGGAGTAAAGTATTATTCAGCTTTTAGATTTCAATTTGCATGCTCCAATAACACTGATGAATATGAAGCCTTGGTGTAAGGGATGCATTGGGCAATCAAGAGAAAAATAAAGAACTTGCAAGTTTTTGGGGACAGTGAATTGATTGTAAATCAAGTCAAGGGACAGCATGCTGCCAAAAATGATCTACTCAGATGCTACAAGAACAGGGTGTGGGACCTCATGGAAGATTTTGAGGGTTTCGGCATCAAAGCCATCCCTAGGAAGGAGAATCAAGCTGCTGACAGGCTTGCAGCAGTAGGGGCAAGCACCTTGGCATTGTAGAAAACATTCAACAAGACAAGGTACAACCAAACATCCACGTGATTGTGAGGCCTTCAGTTCCGGATAACGATGTCAGTTGGCAAAGTATTTGAGAATGACCAGCAAATCATCCATTTCTTGCAAGAAGAAGTTGAGTTCTCAGCCAAGAATCAAGAAAAGTTGGAACAACAATATGGTGACCAGGTGATACAGCTGAGAACTGACAAGCTGCCCAAGGGACTTATCACCTTGGAGTCTATTTTTAACCCCAATGATCAGTTTAGAAAGGAGAAAGCAAACATTCAGGTCAAGAGAGAAGATTCGGTATCCATCTTGGTAGAAGAAAACAAGCCATTGCAAATTGGAAAGATGACAACTGAGCAAGAAAGGTGTGAGTTCATACAGCTATGTCAAGAATTCCCTGACGTATTTTCTTGGAGCTATGAAGACTTGAAAGGTTTCAATCCCAACTTAGCTCAGCATACCATCGAATTGGATCCAAATACTAAGCCTGTCAGGCAGAAATAGAGACCAGTCAATCCACACATGGAGCCTCTCACGAGGAAAGAATTGGACAAGCTGATTGAATCAAGAATCATATTCCCAATCAAGCATTCTAGTTGGGTTGCCAACTTAGTTCCAGTCAGGAAGAAGAGTGGAGAGATCAGGCTGTGTGTTGACTTCAGAGATTTGAATAGAGCCTCTCTCAAGGACCATTATCCACTCCCTTCCATGGAGCAAATATTGCAGGTCGTAGCTGGTTCAGAAAGGTTTTCACTACTTGATGGTTACTCAGGCTTCAATCAGATTATGGTAAAGGAGGAAGACCAGTTCAAGACAACCTTCACAACCAAATGGGGCACATATGCTTACAAGAAGATGCCATTTGGACTGTCGAACGCCGGAGCAACATTCCAGTGAGCTATGGATATGGCATTCAAAGGCTTGATCAACAAGATAGTGTTGATATACCTAGATGATATTACTGTCTTCTCAAAGAATGCTGCAGACCATCTCTTTCACCTCAGGCAAGTGTTTCAGAGGTGTAGAAATTTTGGAGTGTCCTTAAATCCTAAGAAGTGCATCTTTCTTACACATGAAGGGAAGCTCCTTGGCCATATTGTCTCCAAGGAAGGATTATCAATTGATCCAGAGAGGGTTGAAGCCATAAGAGCTCTACCATTGCCAAGCCACAAGAAAGCCCTTCAGAGTTTCCTGGGAAGGATAAACTTTGTTCGGAGGTTTGTCCCAGATTTTGCAACCCTTGTCAAGCCCATCACCAAAATGTTAAGGAAAAGCATGGCTTTCAAGTGGATGGCAGAAGGCAAAGAGGGTTTTGAAGCAATCAGGGAAGCCATCTCCCAAGCACCCACTCTCATCAACCCAGACTTTTCTAAGGATTTCATCCTCTATGCATTTGGAGGTGATGACACTATTTCTGCCATTCTGGTACAGCAGAACAAAGATAATGATGAACAGCCGATTGCCTTCTTTAGCCAGAGCCTAGATGACTGCGAAGTGAGGTACTCTTTTATTGAAAAGCATGTGCTTGCAGTAATCAGAAGCTTGAAGAAATTCAAGCATTTAATCTCAAACAACAAGATCCAGTTATTGGTCTCACATGCTGGGGTTAAGGACTTCCTCCTCAACAAGGATTTGAATGAAAAAAGGGCAGGTTGGATCACCCGTGTCATGGAGTATGACATTGAGATCAAGATCACCAAGCTGGTAAGAGGGAAAGGATTGTGTGAGCAGCTGGTTTTGGGGAAGCAAAAAGATGTTTGCAACGAAGAAGAGGCTGTTTTGACAGTGCAAGACAACCATGAGCCGAGTGGTAGGCAAGAAGAAGACAATGCTGCCCCGACTCCTTGCTGGACCCAAGGCATTATGCACTTCCTACAAACAGGCCTATGCCCTCCAGAAATGAGCAAGGTGAAGAGGAGATACTTCAGGTTGCAGGCTGTTCCATATACCATCATTGATGGAGTTTTGTTCAAGAAGGATGTGAATGGAGTGCTGCTGAGATGCATTAACACAGGTCAGATCCAAAGGGTATTAAAACAGTTTCATGATGGACCAACTGGTGGCCATTTTGCACCAAGAGTGACAGCTCTAAAAATCATGAAGGCTGGTTATTATTGGCCTAAAATATTTAGTGATTGCTATGCATGGATCAAGAGATGTAAGAATTGTGCATTCTTCACAGGAAAAGAGAGACTCGTTGCCCTTCCATTACATCCAATCTTAGTTGACCAGCCATTCATGCAATGGGGTTTAGACTTCATTGGAGCCATCAATCCCAATTCAAGCCAAGGGCACAAATGGATTTTGACAGCCACGGACTACTTCACCAGATGGACAGAAGCAGTAGCACTCAAAGAGGCGAATGAGTCTAGCATCTTGGACTTTTACGAGGGGATAACTACCAGATTTGGTGTACCTGCTACAATAGTCTCTGATAATGCATTGGCATTCATTGGATCTAAAGTGACTAAGTGGGCTGTCAAGAACGGGATCTACCTGAGCACTTCATCAAACTATTACCCTCAAGGTAATGGCCAGGCCGAGTCTACAAATAAGAACTTGCTGAGGATCATTAGGAGGACTCTTGATGAGAATCAGAGGGCTTGGCATACCAAACTGAAATCAACCTTATGGGCTGATAGGATCACTCCCAAAAGATCCACAGGTAATTCTCCATTTAAGCTTGTCTATGGAAGAGAGGCAATCTTGTCCATGTCACTTGAGTTGCCAACATTGGAACTCATGAAGCAGCTGGAGTTGCTTGAATTTGAGCCTATGGAGGTGAGATATGCAGAACTGATGGAGCTGCAAGAGATCAAAAATCAGGCATCCCAAGCAATGGAAAAGGATCAAGCTTTGATCAAGAAGACCTTTGACAGAAAGGCCAAGGATAGATCTTTTCAAGTTGGAGATCTAGTGTTGAAATGGGATGCAGATCGGGCAAAACCAGGAAGGCATTTCAAATTTGATGCCATTTGGAGTGGCCCATACATGGTCACAAAGCGCAAGAGCAGCAATGCTTTCCAATTGGCCTCATTGGATGGTGAAGAACTGCAGATTCCAGTCAATGGAATCTACCTCAAGCGTTGCCTCTAGAGGGAAGTTCACTACCTTGTAAATATTAATTAGATTTTCATTCCTCCAAGTGCTTGTGCACATTGTCCTATTGTAGTTAGGTTCAGTTTTCCTAAGTGCTTCGGCACAGGTTTTGCTGCTCTCAGGTTGTTTTTTACAGTTCAGAGTGTTGCTGGAGAAGAAGTTGCAGTATCAGGCTCGTTTCAGGTTATTGCTTATAACTTCATGCCCAATGGATCGCTAAAAGGCCACTTATCTTCTACCTAGCAGGCAGGTGACCCCGCTGAGTCGCCAAATTGTTATCCAAAATTCACCCCCCCAGGGTAATTTTGATAACATGCATCAGAATATTCAAATCCCAAGCAAATTGATTGATTTAGAGCAAAAATCAGGTTTCTAGGGTCCCTTTAGGAAATTTTCTAACTCTCCTGTCCAGGCTGAAAAGAGCAAGCTCTGAGAAAATGCGGAAAAAAGTTGCAGAAGGCAAGTAGGTTGATCCAGAAAAAATTGTGAAAATCGGCTAAGTCCTAGTCCTAGGAGCAATTGGGACATTTGGGATGTCAAGGCGCGGATCGGCCGAAAAGCCTCCAGGCGGCCCAAATAGCAACTGGGACAAGTGGGACAAATGGACGCGTGGGACGTGGAAAGGCGGTTCGGCCGAAGGAAAGGAAAATCGAACTGTTTCTGGGACAGTTGGAACAAATAGACCCGAACCGGCCGGATCGGCCGAAATGAGGAACTTCAGTCCGAAACAAAGTGGGACAGGTGGGACAAAAAGGCGCGAACCGGCCGAACCGGGCGAAATGGGAACAAACAGTCCGGGAGGCAATTGGGGACATCTGGGGCCGCAAGGACGCGAACCGGCCGGTTCGGCCGAAATCAGCACAAGGAGCACAAGGAAAAATGGGACATAGGGATGCGCGGGACGCGGATCGCCGAAAGGGCCGAGAACCAACCAGATCACGACACGTGTCACAAGGAGAAAAAGTCAAAAAAGTCAAAGGGTGAAGTTTCGAGCACTGGCCCGAACCAATGGGATAATGCCATGTGTCCCAGCTAGGGCCCACAAGGAAATTTCAAAAGAAAGCCCGCCGAGAGGTGGAGGAGAAGGAGTTGCTCAACAAATCAGAGCCTGCCACGTGTCGTCCAGGTGGCGAAGCGCTGGAAAAGTTTTCAAAACATGTTTTGGCCCATTTTTGCCCTAAATCTTCAGATCGCCATAACTTTCGATCCAGAGCTCGGATTGGCACGTTCCTTATATCAACAGAAAGCTTGTGAGATTCTCTACACGATTCCAGGGTCAATCTTGCATTTTGGTTCAGTTTGGAGAGATAAAATCAAGAAACACCTCTGGCGCGAAATAACAAGCAGAAGTAATGCTTCAACAAACAACTTTAATGCAGCAGACAGTTCGCCGCTTCTGTTAGGCAGCCCGCCATTTTGCCAGGATCCGCCGCTTCTGCCATGATGAGATGAATTGAATGCAACCTGGGGGTGGTTGGGGTAGATTTGGCTTTCCCTTCTCTCTTTCCTCTCTTATTCTTTCTATATATTGTAAAGAGGAGCTTCTTTTCAAGGGTCGAACATTTTTCTGTTTTGCCTCTCCCTTCTTCTCCTCAGGCGAATTTGTGGAATTCGAACCTCTCATTTGAACTGTAATACTATTCTGCCTCATGGCATTCTGTAGTGTATTGTATCAATCTTTGGAGCAAATAATGCATGTATGTGGATGATTCTCAGCCCTCTCTGTGTTCTTTTTGCATCCTCCTGGTCTTTCACTGCAGGTTTTTTCATCTGTGCATGATCTTATATCACATTCAAATGGTCTGTGTTTACTGGCAAAATAGGTGTTCTTCATTCCTCGGTGCATCACCTCTATTAGCTTAGATTTATTTTATGCATCTTCTTACCTTGTCTCCTTGGCAGATTAGATTAGGTTTTGAGAAAACCCTCTGCATATTTCGTGTGCATCTGAACAGAGGAATAGGAACCCAGCCTTCTCTGGAGAATCCTCTCTCATTTTTCAAGTCCCACACTTGGAGAAAGGATTCAATGTTATGCAATCACACTGGATGCCAAGTGATCAACCTAGAAACTTGATTTGCATCCAGGGGTGCTATGATTTTGCACTAACAGTCACCTCTCAGGAAGAAGCAGAGGATGGAAGAGGAGACCACCTCGGAAGAAACTGAGAGTTTGGAGAGATACATAGGAGAAAAGGATGATGATGATGAAGAAGATGATCCTGAAAAAGATCAAGAGCCACCTGTCTTCAACGTGCATGATTTAGAAGAATAAGGCGGAGAAGAGGAACAAGGATTCCTTTTCGTGTGGTGCAAGGATAGCCAAGAGGGGGAAGGTACCCAGGACATGGGAAGAAGTGAGGAGGTTAGCGCGTAGAAGAAGAGGTCCCCAAGCTCTACGTAGGAACAAATAACCAAGGCGGCAGAAAGAGAAGAAATGAAGGTCATGGAGACCTTGGTGGAGGAAAAGTTGGAACGCAGCGCTAAGCCGGTGTTGAATAAAGATAAGGAAGAGAGCATAGAAAAGGACCACGGGCACACTGGAGGCCCCACGTTAACTGTAGATTTTCCTAAGGGCACGCACACGGGAGGAAAGTATGCAGAGGAGGAGAGGCTAGGTATGGGTTATATTGATGACCCTAAGAAAGTGTTTCACGCGTGGTTCCAAAGCATGATTCTAGCATAGGAGCTTGTGGAAATGTCATCTTTTGATAGGGAGGCTATATACCTGCGGACAAGGAAGATGCTCTCATGGGAAATTGAGTCCCATCTTGATGAGCCAAAATTTGAAGTAAGCCATAGGGCAATAACAACATTGCTAGGACTAAGAGAAGACAACCCAGTGGTGAATGCTCAACAAATCTCAGATGAACAACTGTGTAACGTTCTCAACAAGGTCTCTTTTGAGGTCAAAGCTAGACTCTTCGGGTGGAATGATAAAATCAAAGACCTGGAAGATGAATTGAAGAAGAAAGAGGAAGAGCTAGCTACAAGGATAAAGGAGCTAAGTCTAGAGAAACTGATCAACACCCAGTTGCAGCATGAGTTAAAATATGAGAAGGCTAGAGTATGCATAGTAAATAAAAAGGTGGAATCCATTAATGATGCAATTGTGTTGAAGCATTCAAACCTAGCGCCTCCCACGCAAAAGTATGGATCTGCCCTGGGATGCCTGGAAGACTTAACAAGAGTCCTCACCATGGAGAGGCAACCGTTAGCCTTGGAATCTGCAAAAGAAGTGGTCGTGCGTTTGGAGAAAGAGTATAAATTGAAGGTCATGACACTCATAGCTGAGTACAACAAGGTTCTTGCTGATGTAAAGGTTGCTTCCCAGACTACTGAGGCCACGTATGACAACTGCGCAGATAGAGACAAAGTGGCAAGGCATCTTGGTCGCCACTCATGAAGCAGAGATGAAGGAGTTTCAGGAGAAGAATAAAGGGAATAGGGTAGAAAGGGACAAATTCCTTGCAGAGGTTGAAAGGAAGTCTGAGGCCATTAAAACCTTAAGGGGTTCAATCAAAAGCTGGTTGAAGGAATAGTTTCTGCAGATCACCAAGAGAATGGATGCACTGGAGGACCTGTAGGAAAGGAGTTAGAGAAAGGTTGCTGACACCATGAGGCACCCAGGAGATTGAACTAATTTTTGGGGAGGTGAGCACCCTAGTCAGCGACCTCTGTCAGAGAGCACAGAATGCAAGGTCAACGCTTGGAACAAGTTGGAGGCTGACTTACAAAAGGATTTTCCTAGGTTATTGAGTTGATTCCATCCACTTTCCCATTCTTTTCTTCTTTCCCAATTTCTTTCATTCCCATTATTCATTGTTCCAAGATGTAAGTCTACTAAGTATTATTTTTCTCACTGGAGAAGTGTTCCCGCGGATGGAGAATAGGCGTAGTGTGGGGTGATGTTGGGCCCCTAATATATTGGCTAAATACAAGAAGGCGTGTAGGCGCGCAAGGCCTAGATTGAAGAAAGGGCGCGCAAGGAGAAAGCACGCAGGGCAGGGTTTAAGGAAGGGCACATAGGATAAGGCACGCGGACATGGATCGGGTTTTGGGACTTAGCCGCATTTTGGGAAAACCATGGGTAGGACACATGGAATAAGGTGTCATGACTGGCCGTTTGTGGCCCATGCGGAGTGGAATAAGGTGCCAAGCGATGGTGGCACACATGGTTGAAACCATCATATCAGAACATGTAGCATGCCATGCGGTAGAGAGCAGGTGCTACATAGGAGACTCATCATGGTAAAAAGTGGAAGAGCTCATACCTGGAGGAGCATGTCTCCCATGGATGAGCCACATTCGGACGCTTGGAAATAGGATTTGAGGCCACATGAAGGATGAGTTGGCACCATAGAAAGGCTATATATACAAATGCCTGCACATAAGTAGAGAAGGAGGACAGATGACAGAAGGCTGACAGAGCTAGCAAAAGAGAGACATATAGACCGATAAAGAGAGAGTGGATTTCTGCAGATATCTTGTAAGGACTTTATGGGATTGGATAGAAGCTATATTGTGGACTAATGTATTAAGGGGCTGGCCATATAAATTTTATTGGTATGGATGAAAGACATGATCCCTGTTGTGATCTATGACTATGGTCAAACCAAGTAGTGGTAGTCTAGATGGCTCCATTGAATGTAATGAGGTTATGAGTTTACATGAGAATATGAACATTGATGATTCATGATGCATACATTAATTCTATCCATATCTATATTGTTTCATTTCTGTTCATGGGTGCTATGATTAATGTATGTAATGCTCTGTATATACTTCCATTTCTGTTTTGATGTAAGTTCTATAATCTACAAAGCACTTTCTGTCTGGAATGAACTACAAGGATCTAGAAGCCGCTCTAAGACTCTATGGTGCTTGTACGTCTTATTTCCTTTCATTATCTCATTAAACATCCCGATTATAGATGATGGTTTCCCACTAAAATCACATAAAAGAGAGACTCGGTACCTGCTTGTGCCTCAGGTGAGTGCCCAACATCCCACTGGGTGATAGGCCGGTGTGCATGGGATTTCTTTCCTCTTGTAGATGGGGGTAAAAATGACTACAAAATGTGGGCCCCATTCAAAGTGTCATGCTAACCAGGAATAACACTCCTTAACCATTCTTTATTGCAAGTCACCTAGGGGTGGTTCATGCTTATTGTTGAGGTTTGGAATCATCCTCATCATGACCACCTTTTACATACCATCAATGGATGATAACCTGGTAAGATACCATATCGATTCAACACTGTTTGCACCCAGTTCTTCCACCCTTTCGGTAAGGCATATAGAACTTGATTTTGTAAGTGTGTTGGCAAGATCCCTGCAAAAATGATCATATAAATACACAAAGGATACCTATAGCTGTATCAGATCATCAAACCAACCCTTCTTGAAGAACACCTCCATGTCTAGTTACTAGATGTCATAGATCTTACGATCCATAGCAACAAGCTAATTGAACACTCATTCGGCCAAATTTTTGACTTTGAATCTTGCTATTTCACTTTCTCAAGATTGGCTACAACCTGTTCTGAAGACTATCAAGTGATCTTGGAGAACATGTCTTCAAATCCCTCTAAGCCAAGCATGCTCATCAACAAATCAAATCTATTCACGATTCTCGTTAGAGGATCACGGAATTTCCAGAGATCTTTAATGCCTTTGTTGAGCTATCAGTTAATCTTCCAAGCTAAAGAGGCTACGAATGAACGAGCTTCCATCTTGCAATAATGTATCAAGGTGGTTTTGGTAAAGCACAATTCATATGGACTGTGACTAAATCAAGTCACTCAAACATACCTTAAGTCACCTACTAAGCCATGAGACTTGATGATAGACCCATTTGTAGCCTCTCAGATGAACACAATTCCATGCTTACGATGGACTTCTTAACTAGTCAAATTCTACCTGCCCAACCTATTGGTACCTACCTGATCGGATCATCAAACCTTGCTTGGAGTACCTCACATGTGACTGAGCTCTCTAATCCGACTTCACTTGGGTCCTCATCCATTCTGACTTGTCACATCAACACTCTTATGGATCCTAAGGTCTGGATACCATTTACAAGCATATTAGGCTAGTATGGAGTTCACTCATTCACTATTGGTCTTACACACCAATCTCCTTCACACAATTGCTTGCAAATCTCCAACATGAGCTACTTCGCATTGTTGATCCTCTATCCAAGATTGTGCGCCCTAAGCAGACGGATTTTGTCAAAGGTAGATACATTTTAGATAATCTTATAGTTGTTTGGGAAGGAATACACCATGGATTTAGGAGATCCTTCCAGATGGTCCATGCCTTTTTCACTTAAAATTGCACTCATGAAAAAGCTTAATAGATCGTACTTTAATATCCTCCTGGTATTCTTAGGCACTTCTGGCTTGACAACAATTGGTTTTGGAGACCTTATCCTTCTCCTCTATTTGTCATAGACTGTTGCACATCCACTGCTTCATACTTGAAACTCTTGTGAGAAACATCAATGGAATGAGAGGGGGGTCTGAATACAATCCTATAAAACTTCTAAATCTCATTTTCCATTTCTTACACCATCATTCAGATTAACCATTCAACATATACATTTAGTGTGAGCTTATTAGATGTGTATCATTCATTCACAAGTAAATGAAACAAAAGAGAACACAAGTACACATCATATAATGTTTAAAACCCTCAAGGGGAAGAAAACCCACTGAAACATCTCAAAATATTACTCATAAAAAAGGACTTCCAAGAATCATTACACATTTCTGAGGAGCATCTGTTTAGTAGGGTATAATGTGGCTACTATTTTACACTTAGAAAGATTTGTTTAGTGATACATCAATCCTTGATAGTTTAGTAGGGTACCCACCCTATAAGGAGGCTAAAACCTCCCAAGATGACTAAAGACTTTGGGCTATCCACTTGAGTCACATGGATGATCACTGAAGACTAGTTTGCTCACACAACTGATTATGATCTCAAATTCAGCTCTTATATCTTAAAACCCTCTTCAAACACACATTTGCTTAACTCGCTCAAATATGTCCTTCTTTAGCTGATTAGGTCTATTTACATTGCA
This sequence comes from Taxus chinensis, assembly GCA_019776745.2. Classification (NCBI taxonomy): domain Eukaryota; kingdom Viridiplantae; phylum Streptophyta; class Pinopsida; order Cupressales; family Taxaceae; genus Taxus; species Taxus chinensis. Next base: position 281,098,083 of record CM034146.1, on the reverse strand, counting down.
TACCTTCTCTTCAATTTTCCACATCCTTTCAGACCTCTTCTTATCTCTGTCCTTGACCCCTTCTAAGCTCTTCTCCCTTCTTCTCTAGCTCGTTCACATCCCCATTGTCTTGTTGAGTTGTGAAGCTTAATTACTTCATTTTAGCATGCAATTGGAACTTGCTGGAAAATACAGTAACCGACATCAGTTAAGGGCAGACCAGCATCGGTCAAGCAAGTAAGGAACCGACAACGGTTAGGCAGAACCGACGTCGGTTACCTGTGTGATGAAGTTTTAATTAACTCTCGGGAATTATATCTATTTTTAGCATTAAAATAGATTTATTAATTGTAATTGCATGGCTAAGTGCCCTAAGTCTATAAATGACTATATAAGCATAAAAGCTAGGGTTTAGAAGTAATGATGGACAATAATTACAAGATAATTATGTGAGAGAGAATTCTTGGTGAAGAAGCAAAAGCTTGAAGGAAGAAAGTACTGAACATCTGAGAGGTGTGGAAGATTGTAAATCTTCATTGTATATCTTGTCAAAGCTTTGGATAATAGATTGGCTTGTTTCTTGGTGGACGTAGCCCACACTGGGTGAACCACGTTAAATCTGGTGTTGATTTATGTCTCTTGTTTTGTATATTTCTTCTGGTAGAATATCCACTTTTATTTGCATGTATGCTTAGATATGATATATTGTCTGTACAACCGGTGTGCTAACCCCAACAATTGGTATCAGAGCTTTGTTTGAGGGTTTTGTGTGTTGACAGATTTACTCACAGAGGGTTTTCTGATTGAGTGGGAGCTACAACAATGGTAGAAGAAAATAAATACAAGGTAGAGAAATTTGACGGCCGAAATTATCAATTATGGAAGATGCAGATTGAGGATTATCTGTATCAAAGAGATTTGTACTTACCGTTGGATGAGAAGTCTAGACCTACGAAGATGACTGATGAAGAATGGAAGATTCTTGACAGAAAGGCTTTGGGATCTATAAGATTGAGCCTGACAGCATCTGTGGCTTCCAATATTACAGAAGTGGCTTCTACGGTAGACTTAATGAAATCTCTTGCTAATTTATATGAAAAACCTAGTGCTTCAAATAAAGTTTATTTGATGAAGAAACTATTTAGTTCTAAGATGCATGAAGGTGAATCTGCCTCTAGTCATTTGAATGATTTCCGATCTATTGTAAATCAGTTAAAATCGGTTGCAATACCATTTGATGATGAAGTAAAAGCACTTTTATTCTTATGTTCTTTGCCTGATAGTTGGGACAACTTGGTAATGGTTGTTAGTAATACAACATCTGCTAATAATATTTTGAAGTTTGATGATGTGGTCAGTATAATCTTGAATGAAGAAATTCACAGGAAGAGTACAGAGGAAACATCATCTGGAAATGCTTTGAATGTAGAAAGTAGGGGCAGGTAGAAGGAGAGATCCAAGAGTAAGAGTAATGGGAAATCAAAGTCAAGGGATAACAGATCTAAATCTAGAAGTAAGGGAATTACTTGTTGGAAATGTGGAAAGAAAGGACATGCAAAGAAAGATTGTTGGTCAAAGGATAAAGAGAACCAACAACCAGACAAAGGTAAAGAGGTGAATCTTGTTGCATCAGAGGTAATGCAAGATGCTCTTATTCTTTCTTTAGATAGTAGAATTGAATCATGGGTTTTAGATTCAGGAGCTTCTTTCCATGCAACCCCTAATAAGGGTTATTTCAGAAATTATGTCCAGGGTAATTTTGGGCATGTTTATTTGGGTGATGATGAACCTTGCAGTATTACTGGTAAAGGGGAAGTTCATCTAAAATTACAGAATGGAAATACATGGGTATTGAAAGATGTGAGGCATGTGCCAAGCCTCAGGAGGAATCTTATTTCTGCAGGGCAACTAGGTGAATCTGGTTGCATGGTTACTTTTACAGGAGACTCTTGGAAAGTCACCAAGGGTGCTTTTGTTGTGGCAAGAGGTAAGAAGGTAGGAACATTATATTTATCTACCTGTATTACTGATTCCTTTTCTACATTATCTACTTCAGATTCAGATGCATGCATGTGGCATAATCAGTTGGGTCATATGAGTCAAAAAGGAATGCAGATCTTAAAGGCTAAGGGTAAGTTATTAGATTTGAAAGATTTAGATCTTGATTTCTGTGAGCATTGTATCTTTGGAAAGAAAAAGAGAGTGAGATTTCTCAAAGTTGGGGCAACTAAGAAGGAGTAGAAATTGGAGCTTGTACACTCAGATGTGTGGGGACCAGCTCAGGTAGCTTCTCATGGAGGATCCCAGTATTATGTTACTTTCATTGATGATGCTACAAGAAAGGTATGGGTTTATTGTATTAAACGTAAATATGATGTTTTTGAGACTTTTAAAAGATGGAAAGCCCTTGTTGAGAATGAATCAAATTCTAAGTTAAAGTGCCTTAGATCTGACAATGGTGGTGAATATTGTAGCAAGGCTTTCAATGATTATTGTTCAGTGAATGGGATACGTAGAGAAAGAATGGTTCCAAGAACACCACAGGAGAATGGTGTTGCAGAAAGAATGAACAAGACAATCATGGAATGTGCTAGAAGTATGAGGATACATTCTGGATTGCCCTTGCAGTTTTGGGCAGAAGCAGTTGATACAACAGTTTATTTGATTAACCGTGGCCCTTCAAGTTCACTAGATGGAGGAATACCAGAGGAAGCTTGGACAGGAAAAGAGGTAGATCTTTCTTTTCTTAAATTTTTTGATTCAGAAGCTTTTGTGCATGTTGATAGGAAAAATAGAAAGAAGTTAGATGCAAAATACAAGAGGTGCACTTTCATTGGTTATGGATATCTGGTGATTTCGGTTTCTGTTTTTGGGATTTAGAGAATTCTAAAATTATTAGGAGTCGTGATGTTGAATGGAATGAAAAGAGAATGTACAGGGATCAAATTTTGGTACCCAAGGATGAGAAAATTGAGAAGTTTATTGATGAAAATGAACTCTCAGGTTTTAAAGAAACACCTACAGAAATACACAGTAACCGTGGTCAGTTAGGCCCTGACCGACATCGGTCAGATGAACCGCCGACGGTTACAGAGGATCAGAACTGGTATCGGTTAGCAGAACCGACATCGGTTAGAGGTGACCGGCGTCGGTCACTGTCAGAAGTTGATACTAATGTCCAGGAGGTCCAGATTGAGCCTCCGGTACCCCAAACTCCTGTGAGAAGGTCACAAAGGGTAAGTAAACTTCCAGAAAGATTTACACCTTCTCTATTTTATCTATTATTGACTGATAGTGGTGAACCAGAAAGCTTTGAAGAAGCAATGCAGGATAAGACTCACGTTCAGTGGGAGCATGACATGGATGAGGAGATGGACTCCTTGGAATAGAACCAGACTTGGGATTTGGTTAAGTTGCCAGTAGGTAAGAGAACATTGCAGAACAAGTGGGTTTACAGAATTAAGGAAGAAGAGGGTGGACAGAAAAGGTACAAGGAAAGGCTTGTAGTAAAGGGATTTACACAGAAGGTAGGTATTGACTTTGGTGAAATATTTTCTCTTGTTGTTAAGATGACTTCCATTCGTATTGTATTGAGTTTAGTTGCAGTAGAAGATTTGCATTTAGAGCAACTAGATGTGAAGACGGCTTTCCTTCATGGTGATTTGGATGAAGAGATTTATATGCAACAGCCGCTTGGGTATGAAGTCAAAGGTAAGGAGAAATTAGTCTGCAGGTTGAAAAAGAGCCTACATGGGCTCAAGCAAGCTCCAAGGCAATGGTACATGAGGTTTGATAGATTTATGCATGAGCATGGTTACTTGAGATGTGAATCTGACCATTGTGTTTATTTCAAGAAGCTTGAAAATGGGAGCTATATTATTTTGTTACTGTATGTGGATGATATGCTTATTGCAGGATCTAGTATGCAAGACATTGGTGAGCTTAAGAGAAAGCTAGCTCACACATTTGCAATGAAGGATTTAGGAGCTGCAAAAAGAATCCTTGGCATGCAAATACATAGAGACAAGAAAAACAAGAAATTGTATTTGTCTTAGGAGGATTATATCTACAAGGTGTTAGAAAGGTTCAACATGCAGAATGCAAAACCTGTTAGCACACCTATGGCTGGACACTTCAAATTGAGTAAAGATTAGTGTCCTTCATCACATGAGGAGGTCAAATACATGACACGAGTACCATATGCTTCAGCAGTTGGAAGTCTCATGTACGCTATGGTTTGTACCAAACTAGACATTGCTCAGGTAGTGGGAGTTGTGAGTAGATATATGGCTAATCTAGGTAAAGAGCATTGGAAAGCAGTCCAATGGATACTCAGGTATTTGAAAGGGACATCTAGCATGTAGTTATGTTATGGAGGTTCAGATATTTCATTACGTGGCTATGTTGATTCAGATATGGCTGGAGATCTGGATGGTAGGAGGAGCACTACTGGATATATTTTCACAGTAGGTGGAATGGAAGTTAGCTGGATTTCGAGATTGCAGAAGGTTGTGGCTTTGTCTACTACAGAGGCAGAGTATGTTGCAGCTACAGAGGCTAGCAAGGAGATGATATGGATGAGTAGGTTCATGGAAGAGTTGGGAAAGGAGCAAAGTGATTGTAAACTGTTTAGTGACAGTTAGAGTGCAATTCATTTGGCAAAGAACTCAATGTTTCATTCGAGAACGAAACACATTCAGTTGAGGTATCACTTCATATGGTAGGTATTGGAGGATGGACAGTTGAATCTGGAAAAGATTCATACGAGCAAGAACCCTACAGATATGCTAACAAAGCCATTAGCAAAGGAGAAGTTGGAGCTACACTCCACTTCTGTTGGTCTTCAAGTTTGAGACTTGAAGAGGAAGAAACAAAGCCAAGGAAGGATCCAAGAATGACGTTGTACATGTATGGTGCAGTAATTAAACTCCAAGTGGGAGATTGTTGAGTTGTGAAGCTTAATTACTTCATTTTAGCATAAAATTAGAACTTGCTGGAAAATACAGTAATCAGCATCGGTAAGGGCAGAACGGCATCGGTCAAGACCAACATCGGTCAGGTATGACCAGTCAAGCGGAACCGAGGTTAAAAAACGGCGTCGATTACCTGTGTGACAAAGTTTTAATTAACTCTCGGGAATTATATCTATTTTTAGCATTAAAATAGATTTATTAATTGTAATTACATGGCTAAGTGCCCTAAGTCTATAAACGACTATATAAGCATAAAAGCTAGGGTTTAGAAGTGTGTATGGAATACAATTACAAGATAATTATGTGAGAGAGATTTCTTGGAGAAGAATCACAAATATTGAAGGAAGAAAGTACTAAACATCTGAGAGGTGTGGAAGATTGTAAATATTCATTGTATATCTTGTCAAAGCTTTGGATAATAGATTTGCTTGTTTCTTGGTGGACGTAACCCACACTGGGTGAACCACGTTAAATCTGGTGTTGATTTATGTCTCTTGTTTTGTATAATTCTTCTGGTAGAATATCCACTTTTATTTGCATGTATGCTTAGATCTGATATATTGTCTATACAACCGGTGTGCTAACCCCAACAAGATCCTTGCGGCTACCCATGTTTATTATTCTACTTGTTGGTGCCCTTCTCGTGCTTCCTTTTCCAAGCTTGCTAAGTTGTTATAGGACTACTTGTGGTGTAGAAGTTCTAGCTCAGTTGACTTTCATCGGGTGGCCTGGGACGTTTGTTGTCTTCCTTGTGATCAAGGTGGAATGGGTATTATTGATGTATACAGACAAAGTGTGGCTTTATGTTCTAAGTGGGTCATTCGATGTCGTTTAGGTAATCAAGCCTAAAAAATCCTGCTTCGACATTATATTGCTTTTGGTACTCCCTGCGGCAAAAAATGTTGGAACAAAATCAGGCTACACACCTTGATTATCACTAGGGCCTCAGTCAATATTTATGGCACTTTCGTGGCCAAAAGCATGTGGAAAGCGTTTGAGTAGGTGAACCCCCTATTGCATTGGATTGGTGATGGATTTCATATTGGGCTCTCTTTCAATTCACAAAATATATGGTGGTCTCATATCATCACTGATGACAATCTTCCACTTGCAGAAACTCTGGGAATCAAAGCTCTCCAGCTCTATCGCAAAGGAATTCACACCATTCTGGATTTGGTCTCCCATAGAGACTGGGTGCCATAGCTTGAGCTCAAGACAAAATTTAAACTTTCCAATTCATACCTCGTGTCTACTTGTAAAATTCAAGAGTTAATGTCAGATGTTATGCTCCACAAACTTGGGCTTAAACCCCTAGATGCATGGTGGCGAGACTGGAGATGGAATCAGAAAATTTCCTTCCTTTGCTACAATGTCGACACTCTTTACCAACTTTTGAGCCCTATCTTTCCTACCATTTCCAAACTCAATGCCCGTAAGGGCTTGCATCCTGCTCATTCCACCTAGCTGCATAAACTTTCCCATGCTTGGAATTCTCTTATGAAGCTCAAAGTTAACCATTTTCTATGGTTCCTTATTTATTAAGGCCTTCCTGTCAACGAACGATTAAGTCACATTGACATCCCCAATCCTAAATTCCCTTTTTGTTCCAAACCTGAATCATTTAAGCATTTATTTTGGTCTTGCCCCTATGCCCAGGGCATTTGGTCTTAGATTCATTCTATTTTTCAACCCTTCCACCCTGAATTCTTTCATTGGCATATAACCTTGTTTAGAGATTTCGGCCCCTAGCCTCATTATATTGATGTTTTATCGAAAATGTTTAGAGCTTGCATTCTTTTTTCATATATGAAAAGCATGAAATTCTATGATTTTCTAGATTTCCATTATGTTGTTGTGCTTTCGACTAATGACAAAGTGGTTCTCTTGTCTATTGTGCGCATACATATTCAAGCTGAAGCAGAGAAATTTGCCCTAGAGTTTTCTCATTTCCAAGAGATACTTGCACAATGGGGGAGTGCACCATGCATGATGAGTCAGGTCCCTCCGAGACCCTCTATCATCGCCACCGTAACCATCTCCATCTCTGTTGCTGCCTCCACTAGGATCGTATTGTAGGAGTCGTTCTCGCAGCCAGCCCTTCGCCTCTCCTCGGGGTCATCCTTCATCTCCGTACTCTTCTGGTCTGGGCTAGAGCCATCCTCCGAGGGGAAAGGGCATTGCTAGTTCTCTTAGGTGGTCCTCTCCTCCACCTGGCGTTCAGACTTTGACTAACTCTCCGCCCCTTGCTTGGGGGATTATAGTTCCTTTACAAATGCAGATGCCCGATCATGATGGTTAGCATGTGGACCCTCCTTTGGCTGAGCCATCTAGTGGAGTATACATCCCTCCTTAGGATGATCCTCCCCCTCCTCTCGGAATGATGACATGTGCCTAATGCTCTTTTTTTGTGTGTAGTTCTTGTGCTCTCTATTTTCCCATTGAAAATTTTTTGTTGCCTTCGTGATTTTTTTGTGGAACCGTGAATTCTCCGGTCGCCCCATCTAATGTAACTCTCTTATATTTTTATTAATATAATGGGCAATTCCAATAGTTAACTTATATCCAAACCTTTATATGTTAAAACAAATATTTCGAAAACATCTCTTCATATTTATATGTGGTTTATATTTACTCAAAAATGTAGAAATATCGTGTGAGAGAAATATAGGCTAGATGTGAATCTGTGGAACCAAATTCAACGGTGCTTTAGGGAGAGGTGAGCATCAATGGCGGCAAACTAGTTGAGCGAAAGGCATGATTTTGTTAACCCAATTTCTGTGTTGGTGTTGTTGTGTTTGATTGTTGCGCTCATAACAATGAGGATTAAGACGAGATTGAAGGGGAAAGTTCTGCCTAGCGCATTGGGATGGCCTTTCCTTGGAGAGATGTTGGAGTTTCTGGGATGCCAAAGAAGAGGCTCCCCTGGTGTGTTTTTCAACACTTGCCTACAAAAATATGGCGACGTTTTCACCACCCACCTCGTCGGCCATCCAACCGTGGTGTTCTGTAACCCAGATGGCAACAGGTTTTTGTTCGCCAATGAGAATAAACTGGTGTAGAGTGCGTGGCCATCCTCTATAGGAAGACTCTTTGGAATCTCTTTCATAATTACTATGGGAGACGAAGTGCGCAGGATGAGGAAAATACTGATGATGTTTTTGGGTGCTGAAGATCTGCACAAATTTATAGGGCGAATGGATTTGAACACGAAGCATCACCTGGGTCAGTATTGGTTAGGTCAACAGGAAGTCACTGTTTATCCCCTCATGAAAAAACATACTTTTGCTATCACTTGTGACTTGTTTACAAGCATCGAGGATGCCCGCGCCATTGTTGAGCTTTTCCACAATTTCATGATGGTCTGCAATGGAGTACTCCAACCTCCAGGTAAATGTACTTGTAAACATTTATACATATATGTAGCAACAACATCCACTAGCTATCTCTAGTGGATGTGGTCTATGGTGGGTCGGCAAGGGGTTAGCAAAGTCGGTGACTCAGAACTAAAAAAAACATCATCTTTGGTTGTCATCGTTAAGCTGATAAGGAACACCATTCTAATTTGGGTGTACTAATAATTGATTTTTGTATTTGTTTTCCTGAAATTTTGAGTGGTATAATTTTTTCAGATTTGTTTGGACTCAAATCTAACCTTATCCCTGTTTTGAAATTTATGGGTACCAAAAAAATTTGTATTTTAATGTTCAACAAAGTGTTAAGGATTGAGATGTACTCATTCTATTAAATTCAGTTATCAAATTTAGTTTAATTTAGTTTTTAATTGGATTTTGCAAGGTTTTAAGTCATTTAAAATGTCAAAATATAGTTATTTTAAAAATACGATTGTTATGATTAATAGGGAAATATATAATTTAAGCCTTTCACCATGCGTGTTATATAATATCTCACGATCAAGACTTGATGTTTAGAATGTTTCCCATGTCCCTTGTCAATCCCGCCTTAGACTGGTACAACAACATTCCACAAAACTCACTATTTTCTTTTGCACAACTTGCGCAACTATTCTTAGACCAGTTCTCCATAAACATAGCTCGTAAAATCACCATCAATCCTTTGTATGCCATTAGGCAATTTGAATATGAGTCAATCGCTAATTTTGTTGCTTGTTGGAGGGGTGTCACTAATCAACTATCTTTTACGTTACCACAGACAAAATTGATTGAGATCTTTTGTCACGCATGTGCCAAACATATCTCATCCACTTTACAAATCTAAACCTTCCAAACTTTCGATGAGGCCTTTACCATGGCCCGTAAGCTAGAATTGAGAGCTCTAGAAGATGGACGAGTAAAGCTTCGTCTTAAGAAACCAAAAGTGGAATCCACATCCAAGTCAGTACCCAACTCAGATAAGTCCAAAACATCCACCAACATAGTCGTAGTCAAATCTGCTCTTAAAGAAAAGCCTACCACTGAACGCATTCGTCAACAATGCAACTATACACCCATAGTAGAAACATATGGCGCAGTTTTTGACAAATTGCTTGCCTCCAATGTAATATCACTTCCTCCCATTTGACCCATTGATATATCAGTTTCAAAACCCATTTAGTATCGAGATAATGATTATTGCAAATACCATAGGGTCAATGGTCATCACATTGAAAGGTGTCGCACATTCCGTAATTTACTTCAAGACTTGATTGACAAGGGTGACCTTCACTTAGACAATTTGAATGCCCCCCAAATCAAGGTCTCAACATATTTAAACAATCTTTCCCAAATCACCCTTCCTCTTCTGAGTAACTACAAATGAACGTTTCCCGCACCATTAATACAATAACTAAAATCAAGTAAGTCTCTCTATATGCCTTGTCACTTAACAAAACAAAACCCGCAGAGTCGGAATCAGTACCCAATGAGCCTAAAATTATGACTATAGAGTCTCCCCCTATTGAAATCATCACTCAAAGCCTTCTTATGTCTTTGTCACCTATCAAACCAAGACCCGCATAATCAACACCAGAATCTAACAAGCTTGAAATTACTGAACCACCGCTTGCTACTAAAAGTGTTCCCACATCTTCACCACATACTATTATCGAACCCATATCTTTGTCCTCTAGCGTAACTATACCAACACCACCACCTAAGTTTGCAAATATAACTATGATACCACTTGAAACATTCTTAGCACAACCACCTCCACTCAAGCCAATCAAGGGTTGTAGTTGTCCTCAACCCGCACAAACAAATAATCTGAAATATGCTAATCACTTAGACCACACTGTCCAAACTCCCTCTCCTTCATTAGCATCAACCTCGACGAATGTACCTAGTTCATCTAACTTCGAAAGTCCCTAAAAAGTAGGGTGTAGTTCAGGTCTTTAGAAGTCCTTATTATGATGAAACCTACCATTTCCGCAGTCCTCCACCTTTTCATCTGTCATTTCATCCAAGAGGCATGCTTACTTTTGGAGATCCTCTTGTCGCAACAAAACCAAGACCTATGAGACCCCCTGAACAAAACATCGTTCAAAATCCTAAAGACCCTCATTATAGCCTTTCAGATCAAAATTCCTTGCACAATGCTTCTTCCATGATACCGATTAATCACCCTATTATTACAGGGGAAAAACCCATACATCATGCCATCACTGTGAGTTTGTATTCCACATATGTTATCCCATGATGGGAATCCACGTCTGACCCTTGCACTTCATCTCCTACACAATCATGCTATCCTCCACAACCTCCACCTATACAAAATCCTCTTCCTCCACCTATTGCAATAGCTAGAAATCCTCCATGACCAAAAAACAAACAACCCACAACTAGAAAAACTGCCTCGCCTCTCCTCAAGGGGAATGAAGGCCTAGCCCTATCACCATCTACGTTTGGACCTAAAGGACGTAACGCCACCATTTTGGATAGCTTATTACAAGAGTCACTCATTACATTACCACCTCCTAAGTCATTAGATCATCATGGGTGGAAACTTTCCTGGTATGACTTTAATGCCTTCTGTGATTACCATAGAACATGAGGTCATACCTTAAAAGATTGTAGATCCTTTCATTAGAAAGTTCAGAAGATTGGCAATTCACTCTTTCTTCTCTCTCAATCAAATATAACATCAATATCAACATCAACATCACCAGAAGGATCCATCCCTGAAACATTGATTCGCCAAGTCGATGTCAACCACATCACCACTCGCTCACAAAACTACGACAAAGGATCATCTGAGACTCCTAAAGGTAGGACTTCAGACATCGTACCTCCACCCCTTGAATTATCAACTCCACCTACTAAATCTAAGGTGTCCATTTCCTTAGCTCCTAAAGAATTCCATCAAACACCTTCGTCAAAAGCAAATATTTCTATACAAACAACAATGCCACCTTCTACTACAATACAAAAGGTCATTGTTAAATAATTGCACCAATCCCCTATTCGAATGTCACTTTACGAGCTTGTCCAAACATCGTCTAGTCATAAGAAAACCATGATTGAAGCTCTCTAATCCATCACTAGACCAATTGATTACTCGACCCCATTCACAAACTTTGTGGGAGCTTTGAAATCATCCACCTCCATATCATTTGAACCATCTGAAATTCCCTCGCTTAGACCGGAAGATCATGGCTTACAGCTCTGCATCACTACTAAGATTAATGATATCTCTATCAAAAGAGCCATGATTGATAGTGGTGTGCCATTAATATCATATCCTCTCTCGCCTTTGACCAACTTAACCCAACACGGTTGTTGCTCAAACTCCAGTCCTATAGCGATCTTTTAATGACACTATCACACCCACATTAGGTACCATTATGTTGCCACTCAAAGTTGGCATCAAAACCTTACCCGAACTCTTCTACATTATAGAAGGAGAGTTCCAATACAATATGTTATTAGGATGCCCTCGGATACGCACCATGCATTGCGTTCCTTTCACTCTCAGTTAAGGAAATTAAAACTAGCACCTAGTAGTCTTAATTAACAAAGTTAAATCAAAATCTAAACACCATCAAGTTAAGAACTAAGCAAAGTTAAATAACAACATTATCTTAAACTTTGAAATGGAAATCAAACTAACATGTTAATTATCAAAACCTCTACTCTTTAGACTACCAAAACAACTAAATTGAACCTAGGTAGATTCATGGCAATCAAAGTTGATTGTTTGATTTCAAGGGATTAGGAATGGAAGCTCATCAAAGCATGGCTACAAGACCACTTTGATTATTTCCATATGACCCAAAGACTTAAATGGATGAAATGCAAGAATGAGGCTTAGCTCTTCTAATGGTGAAATGCTTAAGGATGACAAAAGGCTTATAGTGTATGTACTATATGCTTTCTTTTGTTTCTCAAGAATTAGGTGTAAGTGTAAAGGTAGGAGGAGGGCTCTTTATATAGCCCAATGGATAAAGGAATCTCTACATCCCTTTGCATGTGGGATAATAGAGATGTTGAGTTAGTTGTGGATAAGGGGGGTTTAGAAAGGGTTGAGTTAACTTTAGGAGAGTTTAGCTTGTCCTTTAGTGACTCATGTGGATAAAGGGGGTTTATTAATTAATCAAGATGATTAATTAATAGATGTGCAAGCTTATAAAAGCTTTTTAGAGGAATATTAGCATGATTTAGACTATAGAAGGGGATTAAATCAACTAAATAATGATTTATTGGTTTAATGAAAGGGGAAGCTAATTAATTAATAATAATTAATTAGTTTAGATAGAAGGAAGGATTAATTAATGGAAGGTCGTTAATTAGGGTATTTGTTGAATAGAAGACTTAATTAATTACTTATTGTAATTAATTAACGATGATAGAAGAGAAGATGAGCATTATTGACGATATGTCACCAATTTGTGGGAAAGGGGATAATTAGCACAATTTAAGTATTTAAATTGTTCAGGCTAAATTATAGGTGTCTACATTTTCCCCTCTTTGGGGTGGCATAAGCGATGCCACTTCAAAGATAGTAGATGGATAAAATTTTGAAGGGGTAGAAGAAAAATTAGTAGAAGTGAGAGATGCCCCCTCGAGTGTTGATGGGGTGATGAAGGAAGACGATCGACGATCGAAAAAGGTGAGAAATGGATGGAAGAAAGGAGAGGATCAGGATGCCCCAGGTGAAGTAGAAGAATAGTGTTGATAGGAGGGTGATGTAGAAGAAATGAAGACGGGAAGAAAAAGAGCAAGATTTCATCCAGTGTATTGAAACAACTTTATTGTCATCATATTGCCAAAAGATCTACGTCATCGGTCCTTATTAAAAATATAAGCATACGACAAAAGTAGGATGGCATGAAAATCCATACTACGAACAATTGTCCATTGCTGAAAACACCAACCCCATGCAACATACAAAATGCAATGCAATATGAGAAGGAAACAAGATCATTTAACAGGGAAAACAAGTACGAACACACATATCCAACCCAACAATGGTCAAGATGGTTGTACAAATGTTTTGTTATCAAGTTGAAGAGGTCCACATGTTCGTGATTGATGACAAGGGTTAAAAATGATGCCCCAAGCAAGGATACATGCAAGGGGAAATGATGATGGACACTGGGTCCAAGGAGAAAGCTTTGTGCACAACAAAACAACACCAGGCAACAAGATGTGCCCCAGAGTACAGACGAAGCAAGCAGCTAGCTTTGTGAATGGTTGTGAATCCGGTGATCCGCAAGTCATGTTGATCGGTGAAGATGTGAAACAAACCAGTAGGATACAGAAAGAATACCATGCGCAAGACACAAGTTTCAGCCGTAATAAGCGGGTTACCTATTTTTGCAGGTTTTCTAATTTTTAGGATTTTGTGGAGAATTTTGCCTTGTTTTTGGATTTTGAATATATATATATATATATATATTTATATATATATATGTATGTTTGTGTTGTATGTCCAAAATATATGGTGGATAAAATGTGGTGGATGTGTAAAAGAAAATAGAAGAAATAGAATGAAGTGCCTAGATGCAAAAGAAAATGCCCCAGGGGGAAGAAAGAAGAAACAGGTGACAAATAATGTCCCCGTATAGTGGAAAAATTAATAAAATAATTATTTAAAAAAAATTTATTCGATAGAGTGTGGATAAGAAGAAAAATCACCTAGGAGCAATAAAAATTGTCCTAGTGAGAAGAAAGGGGTACTAGACGGCAAAAAATGCCCCAGCATGATGAAAAATGAAAGAAAAATAATTATTTAATTAAAATAATTATTTGACGGTGAATAGAAGAGAAAACACGGTCAAAACAAGCCTCCAGGCATCACGGCCGGTGAAAAATAGCTTGATATACCCCACCTGGGGGGGTAAATCACCATGACCAATTCATTTGTTACCGACCACTGCCGAGTTTTTACCATGAGACTCTAACAGCGACGAGGACGATGGTGAGAGCACGAGACCATTTGAGATGAGTAGACACAGTTCGGGGGTATGACTGACATGCAGACGATGGCATCTTTGTGAGTAACCTAACCCTCTTCATCAATTTTGTAATTAATGCTTAGAAGTAAGAAACTAGGGCAGAGTTGCACAGGCATGCATGCGTGAAGGCGCAAGTGCCCTAATGGTGGCGTAGCCGCCCTTGGAGTGTATGCACGCATGCGCAGGCACCAAAAAGATGTATACGCGCACGCATATACGCCCACATGATAGCACACACACAACACATGTGCGCGCACACGCACACACCAACATGATAGCACACACACATAGGGCACACGTATGCGCACACACAGGTACCCGAAGGATGGCACAAGCGTCCATAGGCGGATGCACGCACATGCATGCACCAAAAGGAGGGTGCACATGCCATGGGGTGCACACATGCCCCAAAGGGCACACAGGCACACTGAGTAGATGGAGGAGAGATAGAAAAATGCCAAAAATGATGACATTTAGAAGAAAATTAGGATTTTTGGGTTAACCCTAAAAAATGATAGGTAGAACTTAGAAGAAATGTTAGTAGCTGACAAATGGAATGATTTTGTAGAGACGGTTTCCCATGCTACAGACGCGTGAGCGACATTCATGCATAGTGGAGCTAGAGGGGAGCATGCGCAGATGAGATCGAGGCGCAGTGGCGATACTCTTAGAGGTGGTGGGCCTAGGCCCCGTATCCTAGATGCCTTCCATCACATTGGATCATGGTCTACTGACTGCATTGACTGAGCGGTGGCACATTGAGAGCCAGTGCTTTAGGCTCCCTACTGGAGAGATGACAGTTACTCTGGAGGACGTATGGTGGATTCTCCGTGTACCTATCATAGGCTCGTTGATCGAGTACACGAGTGACCTTGGGTGGATCAGGGTGGCAGTCAGTGACTTGTTTGACCATGATGAGATACCGCACAATGGCATGACAGTTTCATTACATGAGTGCATAGCTGATCCGACATTGCACCAGGGCCATTATATGTGATGTCACTTATCAGTGGGTTTTTTCTCACTGATAAGACTGGGACATCCTTCCCTAGGGGTCTGATGACATTGGTTCATGGGATTTTCAGTGGTGAGTGCTATTGTTGGGGCCAGTGCATACTAGCACATCTATACTGGGACTTACATCTGATTACATACCACCATCAGAAGATGGTGGGGCCTGCCTCTTTACTACAGATTTGGTCTTGGGACCACATAGCTATCGGGTGCCCTGTAGGTGCATTACATGTCTGAGTCCCAGAGGAGCCATCATACATGGCTTGGGTTTCTGTAGGTGATGACATACAAGGGCACCTAGGTAGCTTGTACCATTATCGACAAGAGTTTGATGAGCTGCTAGATAGAGACATTATATGGAGGCCTTACAGGCAGATACAGTGGCTAGAGGATGGAGTAGAGCTCAGTGTTTGTGTGGTGGAGCACTTCCTTCTAGGTAGTCATAGTTACATTATTGAGTTATACAGAGTAGACCGATGTCAGCGATAGCTGGGCATGGTGCAGGGGGTTCCACAGCCAGATTTGTGGTATGCCCACCGAGACTCTGAGAGGCAGACCATGGGGCCATGCATATAGGTGGCCCGAGCCAGGGCTAGCTTTTTATAGGTGGTACCACAGGCATGGGACCCAGTCTGAAAGATCAGAGATCTGGGTACCACTACTGATTACATGGATTGGTATGCCACTATTTTACCTCGACGTTTGACTATTCTAGATGAGGCATGGGCAGCAGGCACTCGGCCACCATGAGAGCTTCCTTATAGTGGTGACAAGAGGGAGGATGTAGCAGCCCATGACCCAGATGATCCATTTGATGGGCTGCCACATGATGGGTAGGGTGCAACACAGGTGCAGGGACCAAGGCAGCAGGGACCAGTACAGGCACCTACACAGGTTCCTAGGCTTAGATTACGAGAGCAGGGACATAGCCTCTAGACCAATACAGGGGCAGGCACAGGGACAGGCACAGGGACATGCCCTATGGTGCAGCCAGTGGCACAAATAGCCACCTTACAACAGCAGCTGCAGTAGGTCATAGCAAAGAGAGACCAGGCCTAGCTAGACTTTGGCAGTGACAACAGAGCGGGATCAGGCTCGGGCCCAGGCTGGCCAGGGAGGTGATGGTGCTATCCATTTTCAGTAGATATGGCAGATGGTAGCACAGATGGCTCAGGTGACAAGCCTATATCAGCAGACACAGGCTCAGCTACAGCCTGTGATACTAGAGAGAGATAGGCTGAGAGCAAAGTGAGTCAGCGGGTCAGGCCAAGCTTGCCTAAGTATCAGTAGAGATAACATCCTTCTGACGCATAGATGGCACAGTGGTGACAGCCCAGACTCACAGAGATCTAGCTACAGTAGAGGGTAGAGCATCTTATTACAGATCATTATATTATGAGGTAGTTCCGGCTGAGTGGTGGGCACCTTCTTATAGCCAGCAGTCGAGTAGAGGGACGAGGTCAGAGAGGCCTTAGGCCTCAGGCCTCAGTGGAGTAGCCACGGGGCAGTCTGTGAGACTGAGCGATGCTCATGCTATGCCTCCACCATGGGACAGACCAGCCAGCCCATCTGAGGGCTCGAGTCACCCCTAATTCATATTGTATTGATACATGTGCCTCTTGATGAAGGCTATGAGCATCTTGTGCTCGATGTACAACATTCTTTATGTATAGTAGTTTTGACATATGCCTCTGATGAAGGCAGTTGTATTCTTTGATCGATGTATATCATCCTTTTTGTACGCCTCAGATGAAGGCATTTTTGATGTATAGTAGTGATGTATATCTATTTTTGATACAGATATACCACACACATGTATATGTATATATGGACATTTTTGACATGACACATGTGTTATGAGATGATGGATATTGTTTGTTATTTTTGATTGAGTACATGGATATATGGATGTGTTATGATGTTAGCTGATTTGATTTCACATGTATATGTATCCTGATTTTTGATGTATCGCATGCACTTTGATTTTTAGATGATAGATCTGTAGAGTATATCAAATGTATTTTCTCATGTGATGTGCTAGATTTAGTGGATGGGATGATATGATGATATGGGTGTGGGGGGGATAGATTTTGATATTTGTGATCCCTCTTGCCCCCATTTGATGATACGATATGTGATGATTAGCTTAGCATTCATGTATGATGTATACTTAGCTTTTTCTTGATATATGATGTATAGATGATGTTAGATGTGATGATATTGATGGAAATATGATGATGTGATAACAAAATGATGCACATGCAATAGGAAAACACAATCAAATGTTAACAAAGAACATAATGAACCAATACAACAATGTACCATGATTCACCAACATGCAAAAACACACTTCAATATGCACAAGCAAGAATAAATCTGATCTAAACAAGAAAAGATGAATCCTAACAAAGTATGTCTAAGCAACAAACAATACAAATGTACAAACATGAAGCAACTATACAAGCAATCAAGCAAAGTAAGAAACAAGATAACGCAAGTAAACTAAAGTGAATGTTTTTGTAAGATTGTTTTGTGAAACAATTTTCTATTGTTTTGATTTTTGTGAAACAATTTTCTATTGTTTTTGTGAAACAATTTTCTATTGTTTTGTGAAGCAATTTTCCTTTGTTTAGATTTTTGTGAAACAATTTTCTATTGTTTTGATTTTTTCTAACAACATTTTTGAATGTTTTTTGTGTTTTTCTAACAGTTTTCCAGAGCTATGCACAGGTAACCAAGAAAGCATGGATGCCCCCAACGTTAGACGGGGAATATACAAGGGAAAATGCCACGTGCTTATAAACAGGAAGGTGAAGTCACAGAAGTGCCCCCAGCGTGAGATGGGGAATAGACAAAGACCATGCCTTCACAGACGAATAAAAGGAGACAAAGCCGGATCAAGGCTTGACAAGATTAGGCTCACAGGGAATCTCAGAGGCAGATGCAGAACTAGCCCTAGGCTAAGTAAAAGTACCCTCCAGATGCAAGATGCTTGTGAACAACGAATCCTCCCAAGGCACCGGAAACCAGTTTTCACCCAAGGACCTATCCAAAGTGCCACAATTGTGTGGTTTTCACTTATGGATGACCTGTTTTCTCTTTTTCTTTTTCTCTTATTTTAATTTTTTTCTTGTATTTTGATTATTTTTACCCTATTTTTGGTTTGCTTTTCTGATTTTCATGCCATGTTTAAGCATAGAACCGCTTAAGGTGCATGGCATTCATGGGCTCACGGAGCTCATCACCATTGGGGTGGGCAAGTTTGTATGCTCCTGTGCCATACTTGGCCATGATAACATAAGGTCCTAACCAATGCAGTTCAAACTTTCCTTTCTTCTCTCGTTCTGCCCTTGTGTTGAACTGATTTTCCTTCATGACCAAATCACCAACCTCAAATTGACAAGGTATGATTCTTTTATTGTAATTTCTAGAGACTCTATTATGATACACTTTAAGGTGATTTAAGGCATGGATGCACTTCTCATCCAGGAGCTCTAACTCTGCCAGTCTAGCCACTCGGTAATCTTCATCTTTATCCAGATAATCCCTAAGAGAGATTCTTAGGGAAGGAAGCTCAATTTCTAACGGGATGATAGATTCCATTGTAAATACCAGGGAATATGGTGTCACACCCATAGGAGTGCAAATAGAGGTCCTGTAAGCCCAAAGAGCTGGGTGGATTTGCAAATGCCAATTACGACCTGTCTTACTTACCATCTTCTCCATGATTCGAACCAAAGTCTTATTAGTGGCCTCGGCCTGTCCATTGCCTTGGGGATAATATGGTGTAGACCATTTTAACCTTATTTGAAACTAATGACAGAGATCCTTTACCATTTTATTCTTGAATGATTTTCCAGTTATCAGTAACAATGGCTGCAGGAATGCCATACCAGAAAATAAGATGATTCATGATGAACTTGGAAATCTGAGCACCCATTACATAGGTCAAAGGGACAACTTCCACCCACTTGGTAAAGTATTCAGTAGCTGTAATGATGTGGGTGTGGCCATCAGATGAAGTAGGGGTAAGCTTCCCTATTAAATCAAGTCCCCATTTAGAAAATGGCCATGGGGTGGTGATGGGTTGCAATGGCTGTGATGGAGCATGGATGAAATTTCCATACTTCTGACAAAGTACACACTTCCTTACATAGTTGCAACAGTCAGTTTCCATGGTAGGCCAATAGTAGCCCACTCTCAACAATTTTTTGGCTAGAACCATTCCGTTAGTATGGGCCCCACACACCCCTTCATGCACCTCTTTAATCACTTGGACTGACTCTGTCATATCGAGACAACGTAACAGATTCCCATCATAGCCACGATGATAAAGCGTACCTCCTAAAAGGGTATAGTGGGCTATCTAGTGAATTAGGATTTGTTTCTTGGAATGGGAGATGTCGGGAGGGAATGTGTTGTCTTTGAGGTAGGTGAAGATGGGCTCATACCATGGGGAATTTGGACCAATAACAACACAAGACAAATAGGATTCTGGCATGTTGTATGTAGGCTGGCATAGATTTTCCACAAAGAATGGCATATCATTACTTTCTGGTGGAATGCGGAGCATAGAACCCATGGTTTCCATAGCATCTGCAGATCTATTTTGTGCTCTTGGAATCTATTCAAATGTGATGCACACAAAATACTCTTTCAGAGTTTCTACCAGCTTCTTGTAAGGGATGAGTTTCTCATCCTTAACTTTGTACTCATCATTGACTTGCTTGATGATTAACTGAGAGTCACCAACAATCTTAACATGATGAATGTCCCATTTGATGGTGAGCTTCATCCCAGTGATGAGTGCCTCATACTCTGTGATATTGTTCATGCAAGGAAAACCAAGGTGAAAATCCTGAGGTATGGGGTCGCCAGAAGGAGTAATGAGGACCACACCTGCCCCTGAACCATGAAAAGTAAAAGATCCATCAAAGTGTACCTGCCACATGACAGATTCTTCAATGTACAGTAATGAGGCATCTGGAAGATCCAGATTCACAGGTTCAGTTCCTTGTAAAGGTGCTTCTGCTAATTGATCAGCAAGTACCTGTCCCTTGACCGACTTTTGGTGCACAAATTCGATGTCAAATTCACTTAGTAGAATGATCCAATTAGCCATTCTACCGGTGAGGGTGGGTTTAGACAACAAGTATTTGAGCGGGTCAACTTTTGATATAAGCTTGGTTTTGGTATTCAACAGATAATGATGAAGTTTTTGAAAGGTAAAAACTACAGCCAAACAAGATTTTTCAATTTGGGGATAGTTGAGCTCATAAGAGATGAGAGTGCGACTGAGGTAGTATACCACTTTTTCTTTGTGACCAAGGTCATATTGGGCGAGCAGCGCACCAATAGAAAATTGAGTAGTAGAGATATAAAGTAGGAGTGGCTCACCAGGAGTTGGAGGCATGAGGACAGGTGGATTGGCCAAGTATTGCTTAAGCAAGGTGAAGGCCTGTTGTTGTTGTCTCTGGTCCCCAGATAAAGGCAACATCCTTTTTAAGTAGGTGAGTGAACGAATGACACTTATCGGCAAGCTGGGAGATGAAGTGGTGAATAGCCTGTATTTTTCCCTGCAAGCTGTGCAGTTGCTTAATGTTTTTAGGAGGAGGCATCTCAGTAATAGCAGACACTTTAGCAGGGTCTACCTCAATTCCCCTTCTTGATACAATGAAACCAAGAAATTTTCCTGATAGCACGCCAAACACACATTTCTTTGGGTTCAGACGGACCTTGTACTCTCATAGGCATTCAAAGATACACCACAAAATAGCAGGGTGGTCCTCCCTTGTCTTAGATTTCCTGAGGATATCATCCACATAGTCTTCCATGATATCATGGATCATATCATGGAAAATTACCGTCATTTCCCTTTGATAGGTAGCTCCTATGTTTTTAAGACCAAATGACATTACCTGATAACAGAAGGTACCCCAAGGAGTTGTAAAATCCATCTTGTGTTGATCTTCATCAGCTATCTTGATTTGATTGTAACCTAAAAAGCCATCCATAAGAGATAGCATTTCATATCCTGTTGTTGAATCCACAATCATATCAATATTTGGTAATGGAAAATCATCCTTAGGGCATGCCTTATTTATGTCTCTAAAATCTGTGCATATTCTGATCCCAACAGGATTTTTCTAGACAGGGACGATATTGGATATCCATTCAAAGTAATCAATGGGTCGAATGAATCCTGCCACAAGTAATCTTTCTAATTCTTCCTTAACCAGGAGAGCCACCCTCGGGTGCATCTTTCTGAGCTTTTTCTTAATAGGCTTAGCGTCTGCATGTACAACTAAGTTGTGCATGACCAAAGTTGGATCCAAGCCTGACATATCCTTATAGGACCATGCAAACACATCTATAAACTCCCGTAGCAGCATGGTGAATGTTTTTTATTCCCATGCTGAGAGTGAAGCTCCCAACTTGACTATTTTTGGGTCATCTTTTGTGCCAATGTTTACATCAATAGTCTCTTCTACCAGTAACTTTGACAAATCCTCCATACATGTAGGATCGGGAGGAAGGTTGAGATATTCATCCAAGGATGTCTCCATGAGATTTTCATCCTTGGCATGGTCACTTTTATTGTCCTTTGATTTTTGTACCTGTTTGTCTGCCAGCGCCTCAAAGAGGTTTTCACTGTGTGACTTGGACTTTGATTTTTTCTGAGGCTTTGCACTGGAACTTTTTCCCTCACTTTTTCTTAAATTTTTCTGACCACAAAGCTCAGCTTCCTCTCCAAGTAGGCGCAGGTATCTAAGTCAATATAGAATCCCTTTTTGTGGTCTCCAATGGGGATTGTATCCCGAATGCCCATGAATTCTGCAATAGCTTCATCATTCTCAAATAGATCTAGTGACATATGATGTTGTTGGTCCCATTCAACAAGGAAAGGGTAAACAAGGTCAAGTGTAGGTTCCGTAGGGGTTATGGTGAGGACAACAGTATTCATGAACAGGTTCATGGAGGAAAGATCCTCGTATTGGCTACAATGGGAATCTGTATCGCTGTCTAAATAGTCAGAGCTATCCTCACATTCAGAGCAGGTAGCATCTTGATCATTGGGATGTGCCCCATAAGGGTGAATTCCAATGTCCATACCTTTCTATTTTAAAATGTGGGAGAGGCACTGGTTCTCATTGTCCTTGCTCATTCCTTCCACATCCTAGACCCTTGTAGCCCATGGAGTACATCATTCGACTAGATTTCTCATATTCAGGGGTTTGGTAGCAAGTTGGTTGAGTATCTTCTGGGACCCAAGTCATAGGTGGATCCAACAATTTCTCTTCAGCCAGCAAGCCTCCAGGTAAAAATGACCCAATAGTTTTCTCATCTCTAGGTCATCTGAAATGATAGTTGGGTCGACCTCTAGTTTTAGGTGACAATGTGAGGTCTGAAACTAAAAGGGCTTACTGCACATTATATTCTCCACAACCATATTCTAGAACCTTCATCTCCCATGAATCAAAAGGAGAAGTTGATGTAGAGGCACCATGGGCACAAGAACTGAGAGAATCTGAATCTACTCGGGACTCCATGGCTTTAGATTGAAGAGGAACAACTATATCAGCAGAGGGACATGTATAGGTACCCTTACGTGTAAAACTATTGAGAGCTCTGTAGTGAGCGAAGGGCTCTGAATCTCCTTGTATTGTGACAGTGTGTCCCTCGTGCTTCAGTTTAATGCATTGATGGAACATTGATGGCACGACCTGCATGGCATGAATCCATGGTCGGCCTAGAAGCATATTGTATGGGAGTTCCAAGTCCAGGACATGAAACTTTGTGTGATGACAAGTGGGACCAACTTCCATGGGCAATGTGATTGTGCCAGCTGACTCTCTTTCCATGTTGTCGTAAGCAGTTATGGTAATGATGTTTGACTCGAGGTCTTCTTCAGTATGTCCCAGTTGCTTAACCAACTTCAGCGTGCATATATTCAATCCTGATCCATTGTCCACAAGCACCCATTTGATCTTTCGGTGGGTAACGAATACCTCAATATACAAGGGGAGATTATGCATTGGATTTTCAGTAGGGATTTCCCTATGATTAAAGGAAATGTGCTCAGTTGGTACAATGTTTGCTACCACGGCCTGAAGATGTGTAGGATCTACTTCTAGTGGCACTCCTGACCCCTGAAGAGTTTGGTACAAAATGTCTTTATGTACATTTGATATCTTAAGAAGATCCAAGATCAAAATCTTGGCAGACATTTTCTCAAGTTGTTCTAAGAGGTTGTACCTACCATTTTGTGGGGTTGATGGAGAGGGTTCAGGAATCATGAGGCGGGCACGCCTTGTTACCACAGTGCAATCCTTTCCCTTGATTCAAATGGTGTTCACATGGTCACTAGGAGAGTGAATACATCCAATGAGTGAATCATAATGATTGTTGTCTTTCTTGGTATATAGATAATTTGTTGCTTTATAACTCTGGGATGACTCTCCTCGATCCAACTTTGACTCCTCTGACTTACCATGTTTGGGGAATGGTTCTTTGTATATCCCCATCTTTTCATTGGGCATCTGAGTTTTTTCTGGGTTGTCCACTTCTATCTCCCCATTGTCGATGAGGTCTTGGATGTAGTGACGAAGTCATAGACATTTTTCTATTTTATGTCCCTTGACATGATGTAATTCACAATAGTCATGCTCTTTGTACCATGATGGTTTTGGAGCATTGTCATCAAAGGGTTGTGTCATGGGATAAGTCACCATGTGAGCTGCATCCAATTGTTTCAATATAACCAAAAAGGCTCATTGAGAGGAGTGAACATTCTTCATTTAGGTGGTGGTTGAATAGGTCCTTTGGTCAGTTTAAAAGGTTGACTAGTTTGAACCATTTACACACGTTTGGAATCTGTGATCCCGTCTCCCACCACATTTTTGTTTTTGTTAAATATTTTCAGCTTCTC
The DNA here is from genome assembly GCA_019776745.2 of Taxus chinensis. NCBI lineage: Eukaryota > Viridiplantae > Streptophyta > Pinopsida > Cupressales > Taxaceae > Taxus > Taxus chinensis. The sequence continues at coordinate 281,073,779 of CM034146.1, read as the reverse complement.
CATAGGTTTAACACTTTGGTTATCCTTAGATTGTGACTTAAGAGTTCCTTTGGCAATAAGGGATTTCTCTATTTGAACACCTTTTTCAATGACCTCCTCGAAAGTGTGAACACAATGCATTTGAAGGTGGAAAGTGATGTCTAGATTTAGGTTGGGCACAAAGATACTTACCAGCTATTTTTCAGGGAATGCGCAAGGGAAGCGACTGGCTATCCCTCTCCACCATTGTAGGAAGCTAGGAAATGTCTCGTTAGGACATTGTTTGGTGCCACATAAGTCTGCCATGGTGATATCACTTTCTATATTGTATGAGAAGTGACGCACAAACCTCTCTACCAATTCTGGCCAGGTAAAAATAGACCCCCGAGGTAAACGAGTAAACCACTCCAAGGCTTGACCTCCTAGACTCTTGGGAAAGAGTCGTATGAGATAATTATCACTATAGGACACCTCTTGACATGCCATATAGAAATCCTTGACATGATCTCGTGGGTCTCCCTTTCCTCTATATTTGTCAAATTTTGGCATGTCAATTTTTTAGGGAAAGGTTGAAGTGTCATAGCTTTTCAAATGGATGGGGACATAGTTCTTCATATTGATATTTTCTTATGCTCCCCACATTACTCTCTTGAAGGCTTGTGAGTGTTTCTTTCATAGATTGTACTTCTTGTGTGAGTAATTATTCTTTAGTGGGAGAAGTAGGGATATATACACGATGATGCTCCATATTGTCTTCTCCTTGATTTTCCCTATGAAGTTCACTGATTTTGACCTTAGGCCTTGTCTTTTGGACATTATTTCTTGTTTCCTTTTGTACATGAGAGGTTAGCAAGGCTAATTTTCAACTAAGGTTGCTAATTTGTTGTTGAATAGAGACTTCTTCTTCAAAAGGTTCCTCTTCTTCTTCATACTTGTGGAGGTTCTTCAACATTCTCATGTCCTAACCTGATTTTACGTGGCACTTTAATAAAGGGTATTCTATGTCCCACTACATTATCATTTCCCACATTGGAGGTAGAAGCATGTCCATGTGTTAAAATATCCTCCATGTTGATAAGAGGTCACTCCTTGTCATTAGCATTATTTGTAGGTGGGATTGTTTCATGTTCAATGGGCTTTTTGGCTCCCAATTCTATAACTCGTGCTAGCACCCTATCCTTGTTTCTAAAAAGGAATTCATCTAATAAGGTGGGGTCGAAGTCAAACTCCACATGTGGGGATTCCAATTCATCACCACTATGATCTATCATGTCTTCTATCTCTTTTTCTACGGAAAATAAAGGCCCTAGATCATGACCAATAAAAGGGTTTGACCCTTGTTTGTTTGAGGCTTCCCAAGCTTGCGCTTGTTGTGCTTCGAAATGTTTTCTTTTTGAGCCCTAATCATGTTTTAGGAGCCATGATGTGTAATAGTTTCACCAAGGTAAGTTGTAAATGTGTTCAAAAACTTGTGATCACACCTAAGTGAAATGCAAAAAGAATGTCAAGAATATGAATGAGTATAAATGTTAAAGTACCAATGTGATAGAGTGATAAATCAATAGTGACACAATGTTTGGTACCTAAGCCTATCAATCAAATGAAGCACTTCCTAGGTTTTTTCAAAAAAGTAGTTGGTGTCGTAAGATAATTAACAAGATGTCCTCACTTATGTCAAGTTCAAGGGAATGAACAAGACGTAAGTAAATACAAGAAGTTAATGTGACCTCCTAACAAGGTATACTAGAAGCAAGCTCAAATTCAATTAATACCTATATCCCAAAAAGTGCCAGTTACAATTTGTGAGTGACACAACAATGTCACCAAGATATGTTAACCAAAATTTGTGAGAAAGTAAGGTATTGATATCAAGATGATATTGATATAACACACACAAGTGGTAACACGTAGCACTTTTCAAAATCGAGGTAGTAATGGAATCAAACTAAAAGCTTATAGTATAACTAAGAATTGTTAAAATGTGTATAGCGTAACCTTACAATACAAATATTTAGGTCAAGTTTACAAGAAACAAGACGTAAATACCAAAATTGTAGTGATACGATATAAACAAGGTAACCTTTCCAAGGAAGTTCAAGATGATGAACCACGCCTAACTATGATGATGATCCTGACATGGGTATCAAGATCACAAAGGCCACCAATGATATGAATACGTCTCCACACACTTTAGACATTTAACTTACCCAGCCGCAAACATGGATGGGCGTAAACAGGACAAAAAAGTGGCAGAAACAATCAATTGATAATGCAAAGGTAGTCACTCTTCTTTTGATCAACAAAGTGTCAAAAGAAAGTGAAGGAAGTAGATCAAAATGGGGATGAAAAATGTTGGCTTTACTTCGGCAGAGTTTCACCTCACCTTAAGGCAAGTGAAAAACTAAACAAAAGTAACGCTTCCCACATTTCATGATGAATGATGGCTCACAACTCAACACTATTTTGAAATGGTCAAAGTGGGCTCCTGGCCAAAGAATATCTTCCTAGGTGGTTCTCTCTTCCTAGGTGTTACAAAGTTGTCTTAAGTGAGCTCAATTTACCCAAAAAATTGTAATGACTAATTTGGGAGTATCTCGGCTTTACTTTACCCCCTTCAAGCACAAAGGGAAACTAGTGCATCTACGTGTACCATCACTGGGGTCGCCATACGAACAACTGGTAATGCTAACTCACAAAGAACAACTAGTCAAGTAGGTTGTGTAGAGCACTTCCCATTTTTTCCACAAGGTTCCCTCTTGCGTGGACTACTTTGGGGTTCCTAGTACCACCCCCATTGTTGTAGCTTAAGGCATTATGCCAAAGGGGTTATGTTCCAGTTGAGTGGATAGGGACGTACCCTTTTCTAAAACCTGCAATACAGTGTTTTGAATATGGTGTTCTTTTTATCTTTTTTAATTTTGATGTGGTTTGCTTGAACACCTTTTGGCAACCTGTGCACGAAAACTGTATTAGTAGTTTGATTTTGTTTTGATTCCACCTTTCTTTGACAAGCATGTGTTTTGGTCCTACACAATGAGTTAGTAATTTTCCATAAAAAGAATAAACATAATTTTTGATTCTCAAGATCATCCAAGGACGCAAGAGAAGAGCATACATGATGTTTCTAAAATCCAAGAAGATGCCAAATGGAAAAACACTTAATTCAAACACACCAAGTTAACTCATTCCAATTCAGATATTCTTAACAATTTCAAAGCATCAAAAAGACCTAAGAATCATTTCTGATTCCCAAGATCACCCCAAAGGACGTGAGGGAAGAGAATACATGACCTTATTCTTATAAGCAAGTATGCAAATTCTATCTAGTCTAGCAAAAGCATGTAAACATACCCTACAAAAATAGGCATTAATTAGATAAAACCTGCAAAGAAGTTAGCACTTTAACACTTTAATTTGAGAAAATTGAAATACACTATACACCATAATTTAGGCATGTATGTGTGGGTTAGGGAGGATATGACCCCTTTGTGTTTTTTAGACTCACAGTGCACCTGCGCCACCCAAGAGGTGTCTTGCGCAAGGTTAGGGCATGTGTGCTAGGATAGATAAAAAGTAGTATCTAAAATTCTGACAGAGTGCCTGCGCCACCCGAGAGGTTCCTATGCCAGGGTTAGGGCATGTGTGCCACGGTAGATAAAAAGAAGTACCAAATTCTGATAGAGTTCCTACACCACCTGAGAGGTGCCACCCGAGAGATGTCTACACCAGGGTTAGTGTATGTGTGCCATCCTAACAGGTTTTTCCGCTGTAGTAAAGGTACAGTACAAAAGAGTGTCTGCGCCTAGTTTGGTGTGCCTACACCATGGTTAGGGTATGTGTGTCGGGTTTAGTGTATGTGCACCAGGGTTGGAAAATAGAGATACAAAACTTTGACAGTGTGCCTGCACCACCTGAGAGGTGCCTACGTCAGGGTTAGTGTGCCTGCACCAGGGTTAAAGCCCTCCTGTAAATCAAAGTACGACAAAAGACACAAAAAATCTCACAACACTTCAAATTTTAGTAAGTTAGCTTGAAATTGACAACAACCCATTAAAATGATAGCTCTAAATGAGAACCTACACATATAATACTAGCAAAAATCCTAAGAAATTGAACATTATTTACTATATGTGTATATCAAAGGTTAGCCAAAAACAATAGAATTCAAGCTAGAATGCTGAGGGACTAAGGATCCATCCCACTAGGCATGCCAAATGGTGTGCATGATTTTGATTTAACTTTGTTAATTAAGACTACTAGGTGCTAGTTTTAATTTCCTTAACTTAGTTAAGCAAAACCATGCACACAATAATGATTACCACACTTTGCCATGAATAATCAAGAATCTTGAGCATCAAGGCCTTATTTCATTTGTTGCACAACATTCTACTCTAAATAATAAATCCCATTGGGCTCCTAAATTTGACTCACCTATATCTAATGAGCATCAGGCTAGTGTTACTCAAGCAACTCCTAAGCAACAACTTCTCACAAGTAGTTTACCTCCTATTCAGCCATTTGCTACACCACCAACTCAATCATCTATCACAATTAGTTCACCATCTCCTAATATTCAGTCGCCTATCGTATTACCAAGTCAACCTACGTAACCTTCCTTCAAAGTTAGCGCAACGTGGCCTCCTCTCGAATCTAAGCTCCAACCAATTAAGTTTGTCAAAACAACTAATACTCCTAGTAGTGGTCATGATATATTTTGAAATTCACCACCATCACATAGTTCTACCATTAACTTTATCCAACATGGTAGCACAACACACAAACTTCTTCTTTGGTAGGTAACTCTTGTTACTCTACCCTCTCAATGACACACTCATATTCTTATGGTTATTATATGACTATTGAGGGGTCTTTTATAATAAAGAACCTTGTTTCATCTTACATTAACATATTTATCTATTATACAATCACTCATGCATACATCTACAATAATATATCCCTTGTTACACATGTCATACGATCTCTCGTCATTTATCCCATCATTGAATTAATCTTACAAAATCTGTACGTGCTTCACCACCTTCATCAATCATTTATCAAATCATGCACGCATTATCATACACTTGGGGGGAATAACATCTTGCATCCCCCCTAATCTTAACATCTACTAGTATAGGCATACTCATTAAACACTTTAACATCATCATTACTCGATGACACACTCTTGTGCTTCGTTTCACACTTGACTGTTGAGGGCTTACTGCACTGAACCCCACACACTACACATTAGGCACCACACACCACATCTCGTGTCATACATTATACATTTAGTCTGTACCATTTCAATCTTTACATATATTTATAGCATACATCATACTTGTCTTCATCTTACATATATCGTACTTATATCATCCACGCGTTTACTATCATACACTATTCATCCTATGCATTACATACACTATTAGGCTATTTACACATACTACCTCACATCCTATACATAGGCATATACCATACATCATAAACTGTGCATCTCCACATTGCTCATAATCCACACATTATGCTAGTCTTCACCATACATGTGTCTAACATTACATTTCCTACATTCTACACATCTACCATTACATTTTACACACCACGTTTTTACATATTCTCTTCATCACGTGGTCATCTTTTATTATTACATATGCTACATTGTCTTCTACGCGCTGAACTCACTACCCTATGATGCACTTTAGTTCCTCGATCCATACTCGACTACCGAGGGTTTACAAATCAAATGGACCTTGCACTCATCACACATGCGACAATCCCAGGCTAGTGACATACACTTTAGGTTAAATCATCACCCATTCTATCATTTTGTAGTGGTCTACACCTTAGGTTATATCATCACAACCTCCTTACCTTTTGTAGTGTTATACGCTTCGTGCTAAATCATCACTCATATGTTCATCTTATAGTGATATACGCTGAGGTTAAATCATCACTTATACGTTCATCTATTTGGGATATACGCTTCAGATATAAGGTTCACATCAATTGTCACTGGGTGGCATCTCATATCTACGCATACACATTCATCACAACACGTTAGATACAACACACACTACTTGACTATTTCCTGATGACACACTCTCGTTTACAGTTCATTCTTGAATGTTGAGGGGGAAAACTAAATGAACGTCATTGCATACATTTCCATCCACTTGGGGGGCATGCAGCTCTGATCATTCCATTTTACATTCCATTACATCCATCCATAACATACTACATATATGATTGCTTATATTATTTCTTACTTTTTGTGTTCATGATCACTTTATTACACATGCTAGTTTGATTACTTGTATGTCATTTATCTATACTATCCACACATGCACATTCACACATTGTTTTAGTTGTTATCACAGATACAGGTCTCTTACATGCAACATAGATACTCATCTTCTACCCTTCCTACACTGGTCGCTAGGGGCATCCACATTCATCTCTTTTAAGTGCTATTGTTTCATTTTGTATATAGCACTTTACATTACTTGCTTATACACTCTTTTGACATACTAGCTATCTTTCTAACATGATAACATTTGATTCATGTGCAACATTTATTATGCAAGGATATTTTCTTCCATACTTCTTGTTTCTTATTCCATTGTCTGCTATTGCTTGTTTTTGTATGCAGGCCTTACCCTTTGTTTGGTGTGCACACTTGTTTGTTGTTTGTGGCCATAATGACCATGTATTTCTTGCAACACCGTGAGTGATGTACCATGTTTGTAGCCTGCTTTGTGTGGCTTACGTTTCTTCTTCTGTATTTACACTACTTTGATTGGTAGCTTTTACACTCTATGCGTAGCTTACACACTGCTTTCTACATGCATGCGTGTTTACATTTGTCTTTGGCTAGCCTTATTATTTGTGTGTGGCTTGGTTTCTACAAATCACTTTCTAAGGTTCCAGCACACATGTGGTTGGTCCTCTTTTTGGGCTATTTGTCTCCTATTAGTGACGTTGCATGTGCCCCCAAAGAGGGGGGCATCATTTGGGGGTTTATGCTAACATGATGCATTTACACCGGTTCAGTTGAGTGTGCTTTTCACCCTTGGAATTGTGGGTTGCATACATAGATTGGGTTCAGACAAGTCTACAAACCCCATACATAACATCTTTTATAGGACATGATGTCCTTAACATTTCTGGGAAGCAGTTACATGCTTGGAGGCTACAGTGGGTGTGCCTCTCTACACTACTTTGGCCAGTGGCGTCGGATCACTCAAAATACCAGGATGGTACAGAGATATCTACACACAGTTCATGGAAGTAGTTAGAGCTTGGAGGACATAGAGCATTTCCTCCCTACACTTCTTTGGCCTACGACGTGAGATCACCCCAAAAAATCATAGTACAAGATATCCTTCTACACTTTCTCTCTCAACATGGATTAGGTGCATATGTTCCATTTACCTTTACATTTACATTTTCCATTTACATTAACATATTCTACATACACATGCATGTTTTACATAGAATTTTTACACTTACATACATACATATTTAACTACTTGATTTTTTTCTCCTTGCAGGTCCGATCGTATGAGAAACAAACAGTCAAATGGGGGAAATAAAAAACAACAACAACGAATTTCGATTTTAACACACATGCTTTACTAACCATGTAGGTACACTACACACTGTGGTATCTACACACACGTGTTTCACCCTAGGTTCATTCTCATCACTTTTTCTTTACACATTTTTTATCTACGCATCTCTATCTACTTTATATTACCGAGCTTTCCACTCACCAAGATAAAGTGGGGGAAAATGTAGTCATAAAATCATGCACTTTAGACAATTATTTATCCCAGTCTCATACTACTATTTAGAATGTTCTCGAGTGAAGAAAGTAATAATTAACCCCATCCTTTTAGTAATCTTATTTATTTTATTTTGTGATTTGCGACCTATTGTACCCATATGCCCAACCATTTTCTGACATTCCATGTTATTTTAGCCTTGTCTGGGGTGTCCAGATTACTACTGTGTTGCCCATGGGCACCCTAGTCCCACAAGAGGGTGCCTCGGTCCTTTTTACACTTTCCCTCCACTTTTTAGGCCTCTTCTAGCCATTTTACACCTTTATCTTTCTTGTGGTTAGCCTTTTTAGGGTTAATTATGAAATTAGAGCAAGAGAACCCTATAAATATAAAGCTATGAGACCATAATGAGGGACCTAAAATCATCTAATACTATCACTCCATCTAGAATTGCATCCATCTATTGTGTTAACATCCACATAGCTCCATCATCAAGGCACAAGCTAGGACATCTACATCACACCTCATAGGGGGAGCGATTATATTCTATTCCATCCACATGTTCTATTACATTTTCTACATTTAGCTATTGATCTCTATTTCACGAAGTGAGACTAGAACAAGATCACCTAGGGCACGACATACTCACAAACACACAAGAACTACATCTGGGTCTGAAATATAGTGCAACACTCAGTTAGTAATCCCACTTTTGTGGCAGCTAAGGTTATTCTGGCCCATTCATTTACATCTTTATTTTTTTAGGGTTTTGATACTTCCTTTTGTTATTTTAAAGGTCATTTCTTCCTCTTGGAATATTTGGAACATTTGACGGAATAAAAAAAAATTAATGTGACAAACAACAAAGGTTATTAGTCATCTTCAGGACCCATGAAGACCAATTTCAAGCCTTTTTTCAAGACTAGGGCACCCGTTTTACTTGCTAGAGAACTAGTGGGCACACCTGTCCTCTCCCAGGTACTCTAGTCCAAGTATTTCACCCATATCTCTCCTTTTTGGAGTCCCAACACAATCATTCATGTTTTCTAATTTTCTATTCATCACTGCAACAGTCTCCGATAGGAATCTGTTATCACCCAATTTCTTTCTTTACTATCTTTTCCACATTATGATCAACATGCCATTTTACATATTTGTTTAGATCACTACTATAATCCTTTGCTGAATTTACTTACTTTAGTACATTTTTTCATAGCTTAGATTAACTATACCCACACTAATTAGTATATTTTTAGTTAATCAATCTCCTTCTTGATAGGTAACCTCAACACGAGTCTTGGTTGTGTGATCCTTGAGGTTATTTATGAGGAAGAATTCAAACTAAAAAAGTATAAAATACATCTTGTAACTATTTTTTAGTTATTGATTAATCAAATACAAAAATAATTGGAACTCTAAGAACGTGTTAGAGAGAGAAATTATATATATATATTTTAAGGTTAAGGTTATAAATTTGTGTATGAGCGTTGACTGGATATTTAATATCATTTATTAAAAAGTTGAGGAATTACTTGACTGGTAAGATTTGATACTCATTGTGGTTGGTGAATTAAAACCATATTCCCTAATTTATTATGATTAAGGTTGTGGAAAATAGAGAACATAATGATTTATTGTGCCTTAAGATAGTTTATATATATAAGTTTTTTCCATGAATGGAATAAGCGAAAGTTAATATATTGGAGAGATAATGAAAACAAGGCTGAGAAATAATGTATTATAATGTCATCATGCATATTTAGACCTCTCAGAGTCTGGACAGTAAGTCATCATGCATATTTAGACCTCTCAGAGTCTGGACAGTAAGGGTTAAGCATTATTTAATTTTACAAGTTTGTACCATTTGGTATACTATTTATCAGAGTCTTATTGTGTTATTTGTTATCCTTCTTAGTATTTGAACATCCTTGACAAGGTACATGGATTGACTTAGCCTTCAATTACTTTTACCTTGATTGTTCTAGTTCTTCTCTTAGAGTCTTTAATTCTGCATTGAGTTTCTCACATTCTTTGACTTTATATTTTATGGAAACTTGACATGATTCATGAATAAACTCATGATCCAATTCACACTAAGTTGCTTCGGTTTTAAGAATCAGAAATGATTTATCATTTGGATGTCTTTGTTTGTCTAGCAGGTTCTCAGGATTGCTTGTAATTTCCTTACTCCTTTGATATGTCATTAGTTTTCTTGTGGACTATTATAGCTCATTCCTTAGAGTCTTCTCTTCTTATTCATATTTGGAGCAAGATTTTTCTTTGTCTTTTAGTGCCTTTGACAAATTCTCACTCAACATATGAAGCCACTTCATTCATTTCTTAACCATGATTAACTTCCTTAAGCTTGATTTCTATCTTTACATCATTTATAAGAGCTTGAGAAATTTCATACTTATTTTTTAATGCCCATTATTATAATCAACCCATGCTTGTGTGTGTAGCATCACCTCTAATTTGTTAAAATCGATTTAAGAGTACGAGGGTTTGATACCAATTTTTGGAAATTAGGAAACTGAGAGGGGGGTGAATAAGTGTCTATTAATTTTTTACCTCATGATTTAATTTACTTTATTTTCATCATCAATACAAAAATAAAATCCACAAGAAGATAAAAGGAGAAATAAAGCATAGAGACAAAGTTAATGTGGGAAACTAAAACTGGGAAAAAACCGAATGAAATCATGAACTATGCTTAGAATAAAATTGTCTGATATATGTTACATTGATTTCATGGTTGACCTTCAACTCAACCTGGAGATGGAACTCCAAAAATTTGTACCAAGTAACCACTAAGTATTTGAAAACCTTTGACCTATCTAGAAGCTTCAACTCCCAAGTTTGGCTCAGTAACAATTGAACTTTAGTGAGCTTCAACTCATAGGGAAGCTACAAATTCCCACCTACTAAGCTTACACTTAGATTTGTTCAATAGTTTTGGTCACACTTAGTTTTCTGTCTTACACAAATGATAATGAAATCTAAATTATCTTAATTATATTATTTTATCTCCTCTCTTATTATCTCCTAATCAGACTTCAAGCTATGTTTTAAAAGGTTCATTGCACAAAATCAAGCATTCACTGCTTACATGAGCATGTTGCTACATTCAATTCTATCAAGAATACATTCATCAATTGATCATCTTTTCCCCTTCATAAATTCATCATCCTCTCTCTCTTAGCATGTATTCATCATCCCAATCTTCATTTTAAAGATATCTCCCTATATTAGAGTCATTATACATCTATAGGTTCTTTCCAGGTTCAGTATACATCTGTATTAGAGTCAGTATGATCCTTAACTAATTCTTGCTCTTGTTTATAGGCTTTTACTACATCAAATTTAAACAATTATATGCTCCTATTATTTTGATATATGATATCATGTTCATATATTTTCTCCAGGATTCCATTCTCAATGTCTTATGGCTCTCTGTATTAGATTCAATTGCTCCTTTTCATTAAAAATCAATCAGTTTTTTGATATAGGAATGAGAAAATCTTCAAAATATCAATAAAAATCTTTCTTACTTTCAAATAAGTTGCACCTAGCTCTATTAGAAATTTTCACTCTTCATCAAAATTGCATATTTTCAACCACACACTTTTTCTCACTCTGTTAGCTCATCTACATCTCACTTGGTCGATCACTATTTTCACATACACCTGCATATACATTAAAATTCACATTCACATATTATTTACTCACTTTTCATCCTTCTTGAAATACTTGAAACATTCAATCTCTTCTCTAATTCACTTCCCTCTCATTCTTCACATCAACACAATATTAGGTTTAGTTTTCAAAAATTCCAAAAATTCTATCTTTGTCTTCGCTTGTGTCTCAGTCAATTATACCCTTTAGATTCTCCTGTACTTCATCTTCTTCACTCTCTATTTTTCATCATACTCTATTTTTCTCATAACATCACACATCATAGTATTTTCACAATCATTCATGCCTTGACTCACTTCATCACACAATCTTCATCACCATTTCCTTACTCTTCTCTTCAAAAAAAAGTAAAAACACTTGACTGCTAACTCTACAACTTCTATACATATGTTTCTATGTCTTTTAAACTTTCATATTGTTTGAAAAAGACAAGCCCATTCATATTATTTTCTTTTTCCCAAGTATGGTTTTATTTAGATGAAGAAATCAAGTTTCTCATTACACTTGTGATCTATAGTGACCAACCTTTCTACCTTCTCCATGGATTCCTTCACTTTCAATGAAGGACTGTTCCCTCTTTTGCAACTCTTTGAGCTACCTCCTCAACATTTGGCTGCTCAACAAGTCTCTCTATCATTTCTCTATCATGACAATCAATCCTCCAGTGCACTTGAGACATTGAAATAATTTCATTAACTCTCTTGTGGCTGCTCACATATGGAACAAACTTTCCATTTCACCACACATTTTCAGCTGAAGGAGATTTTCACTTTTACAGTCAACTGGGATAGAGATATTCAAGTACATTGTCTTCCTGAACTTTCATCAGTGCCATGTGATTTATTTATTTTCAACTCAATTTGAGGTCACACCGAGAATAAATATTCCTCATTTCTTAACATTAAGAGATGTATTCAACTGAATACCATGGTTTTTTCTTTAACTCTCTGAAGAAAAAGCATTCAATCTCTATGTTGTCAGCATTATGCATGGCTAAGAAGTTGTCCCCTTGAAGTAAATGTTAGGAAATTCTCTAGGAAAGATTGATGAATTCAACTCCTCACTTGGAAGATTATTCAACAACAGCCATTAGAAAGAGTTTTTAAGCTCCCCATTTCAAGTTTTCTTACATCAGTTAAAACTCATGCTTACAAGCATTTTCCATCTTCAAACTCACTAGGCAGAGGGTTTTCACACACTGTACAAGGCCGAGGGGCTTCAAAACTAGACCTTCTCTATCATTTCTCAATGAAATTAAAAATTTCAACTCTCTATGGGTTCTATGAGATCAATTGACATCTTCTCCATGCATTCACTTTATTTGAAATACTACAAATGCACTCCCACTAATTCAAAGAACAAGCACAATATCTCCACAAGTTGCCTTTGCACAATACTTGCTCTTGGTGAGCTCAAAAGGATGATTTAATGATTACGGTTGGGATCAGTAATTTAGCATGTAGAATCATTACACATGCCACCTCTCTTGACATCCTTAGAACGTGTAACCCTTGGTCTCTTTAGAAGGTACTCACCTTCCGCAGAAAGCTTCACTTTCTTCTTCACAGTCTCATCGTGCTGCACTAGCACTTTACTGTCACTTGCAAATACTTTTTCACAGTTTGCTCTGACTCAATATAAGTCTCCTCAATATTCAAACTTCTCAATGCAACACTCTTATTGGTAGGGATCCTTTTGCATAGCCTACACCAATCACTTGAGCTTCCAAGAGCTCCTTCACATCTACTCACACTCTCAACTCCCTGCAAGGATTCTCTACTTTCCCTTAAGCTTCAATGAGATTTTGTTGTCTTCTACCTACATACACACACTAATGAAAGACACTACACTCTCTCTTTCAACCTGCGCCTAGCAAACTCTTGTTTAACTGTGCTCTTGCCGCCTTCTCTCAAACACTCTCCCCAAGAGCTTTTACTGAGCTCAAATACCAATGAATGCAGTCAAGATATAGGGTCTCAGTTGAATAAGAGCCCAACCTTGCAGCTATAGGGTAACACAATGTACTATTGCAAAACAATTTGTTTTTATTGGTTCAAGACTCAATGGGTAGTACAGCATTCAACAGACAGTCTCAATTGATTGTATAATCACACATGCAACAATTCTAAGCCTCAGAGAGCTATACAAACACACGTGCAGAGTCTGCTTCCATACACCTTCACACACAATTGAAACATTCAAAATGCACATAACTCTTCAACTATCGCTGTTGTACAAAAACAGAGAGGTTTTTCACCATTAGACCAAGATGAACAAAAACCTCTCTCAGAATTTCAATCGGAGTGTTTTGAAATTTTGGCTATTTTTTTATGCCCTCTTTTGCAACTCGTGAATCGTCCTTGCAGCTCCTTTTATCTCCCTCTAAAACTAGACTAACATGCAACTGTATTAAGCAACCAACAAGAAAGACTCCTTATTTGATTTTATAATTCTAAATATAGCTAAACAAGCTACAACTGTCCCTATAAAACAGGGCAGTTGGAAGAAGTTTCAATTTTAAGAATAAAAGCTCCTTAAGACTCTCAGCTGTTTAGATTGACAACTGTACATATTTTATTCTTTTTTTTTGATGATGCAAGATTGCACGTGAATCAGGATGCTCCTGCATCTTTCTTTTGTTCGACATGTACAGTTAAGAAAATTAAGAAAATTTAGGTGAAAATTATAGAAATAAAGAGTCAGGGAGCCAACCAGAATGCAGGGTTTACATACTAGGGTGTCATATAAACAGAAAAACCCTAAAAATAATGGGAAACTTCTAGCCCTACCCCCATACAACCTCTGGAAATAAGCGGGCAAATTTTTTTGGGGCTCCTATTTTACAGGCAAAGATTTATTATTTTCCTATAGCGGGTTAAAAAACTTTAGGGGACCTGTGTCTACATAGTTTCTGCAGCAGAAGCCCCTCCATGGGACTGCACCCTCATTCACCATATACAAAAGCGGCAGCATGATATGAAAACACCCATTTACTTGTGGTAACGGTAGAGGTTAGATTGCATTTTCCTTTTTTTAGTGGCAAATACAGCAAGTCGGCAGTTGAGAAGTTTTTAAGAATTGGTCGTCGGAGTCACTTGAGGTTTTGGTCAGCAAAATAACTTGACAAATTCTTGCTTTTGAAAATCTATCACTTAGGTTTGTATTGGCAAATGCTGGAAATATTGTTGCCACTAATTGAGAGAAATGACCCATCAAAATATATTTTCTTGTTTTCTTAATGCTTGTTCAGTTTTATAATAAGTTATCCAAGCTCTATGTTTAAGTATTGGTTTAACATTTCATGTATTAGGTTTTGACTGCAAGGATATGTGCAATTGTGCTTGATGACAAAGGGAAGCTCAAAGACAACGTGTTTCATTCTCTATATTTCGGTTACATACCTTCCAAATTCTTTGTTTCCAAGTTATCTTTGGGTGGGCTCATCTATTAGTTCCATTGTGTAGTTTGTGTGAGTTGGTAGTTGAAAAGGGAAAGGATCTATTCTAGTAGTGGCAAGTGGCATGTGAATTTTCAACCAGAATTTGACATATCGATAACAAAGGAAAGCTATTGGGTGAGGGATAATGGGTTGATACATGTATTGAATGTAACCACCTGCAGGCACAAAATCAATGCAAATGCTATGAAGTGGGTTTCGGTATTGATACAATGGTTGCTGCCTATTTAAATTTACTTCCTTATAATAGGAAGATGCATGTTTATAGGAATGGGGCACTTGTCTTATTGATCCAGGTTATAATCTGGTTTAACTTCCTCATTCGCAGGGAAAACTAGCTGAGGCAAGGACTGGGCTGCATGGAAATGAGTTTGATGCAGTCCAAGCAGCTGCCAGAAAGGCACGCTCTTCTCCAATTACCACAGGAACAATTGCATATATTAATGCTGGGTAAATTAGCCCGTTGCATCTTGATTTGAATTTGAAATTTGCTTATAAAGATTGCTTGGTTTCCCTCACGGACAAGACTTGTTAGCATAATTTGCATGTTTAACTCTTTTTTATACAGCAAACGACACAGAAAACTGACAAATTTAAGATGCATTCAGCACACAACTCTCTATTCAGCTACTGATACAAGGGATGTGAACATGCCAATCATCCATGGTAGTAATATGTGAGTTTTCTTATCCTATTGGCCACAATGATGTAGTTGGACTAAATTTAGTTTTCCATCTAAATTCCTTCCTTAAATATGATGTAGTCCAACTACTAGACTTGCCCTTGACAGAATTTAGATTTATTGAGCATGGCTTGAAGCTAGTTCTCTCTTAAAATTTAGAAAGTAAGCATTATATGTTTTTCATGTTCTTCAAATCTTATGCAGATTGAGCTGAATATGAGAATGAGCTTGTCTAGGTACTTACTAATAATGCTATTCATCAAGAACCACATATCTAGCTAGGACCATATGATTTTGATTGATAGCAGTGTGTTCTAAAGGAAAATCTGATAAATACCGCCATATTTAATTTGGTTTGAGTAGTATTTGGATCTCATGTCAATCTTGGAAAAGAATTTTGCTCCTCTCTCCTGGTCAAAGTACCACCTATCTAGAAAGTGGATAGCAATTATAGATATTTACCTTACTGTATTGTTTATAGTTGATGGGCAACTTGCGTATGTCATCCTTCTTGATGACCAACACTAATGCTCCCTACAACATTACATTAGGCAGATTACTTATCTAGTGGCTTTTGCATTTGCATCTTAGCTCAAAATTGTAGCAGTCATCCAATACAGTGTTAGACAGGCTCAGTTTTGGTGACAAATATATGGCAAAATCTACCTTCTTCTATGGAGGTATTCTAGACAAAATTTTTCAAAATATGTTAAAGAACTCTTGTACGATAGGATGATTCATGAGCCTTAGTCCCTTGTTCTTTGTGGAGTCTATTTTGTGTGTTTATTGTTGAAAAAATAGGTCAAACTGTTTTCTTGAGCACCTCTTGATTTGAAAACATGGGATTTGTTGAAGGGAGTTGCCTTGTGATTCTTGGATGAAATTTAGTATTTTTCCATTTGTAAAATCAAACTTCTCATTGTTATGACTAACCATAGCTCGATTGGGCATGCCCAATCAAGATTGATACCAGCATCACAAAATCCTAAACAAAGGATCTTGAAGTGTGAGAATTAAGTGCAGAATCACATGATCAACATAAACGAAACTCCACACAAGAAAGGTTCAAAGGACCACACAAAAGAGCACCAAGATATGGTGTGTGACTTTTACGGCACCCAAGAACAAGAATATTCAATATAAAGCAAGAGTAGTTACAATGTGATATGTTGTTTAGGTTGGCAAAACCTCTTTTTTTATAGATCTAAACTTAAGATGAGGTACGGAGAGTACATGCTCCATGGCTTGCATCCCAAGAAAAGTTACCCAAAGATATACTGCAAGATTGGTAACTCAATGGACCTGATAAGATGGTTTTAACTTTTTACTAATCTAACGTCCTCACTAAAACAAAACTTAGTGAACCCAAAGGAAGATGATATTTTCTCTCCAAACCTTCTCTGGAAGGAGGTATTTATGCATGTCTCCCCCAACGACATCTTCCGCCAGCTTGAGCAATTCTCTGAACTAGGAAAATTTTGCTCCGACAAGTGGCTTCTTGAAGATCTAGCTATCTTGTCAGCAGTCATGCAATATCGGAAATCCAATATCCCTTTTTGAATTCACTGTCGAATATAGTGCTGATAAATCTTGATATGCTTGGTCATGCCATGCACAATTGGCTTATGAGCAACTTGCATAGCATCCTGGCTTCACAAAAAATTGTAGTTGGCTGCCCTTGTGGAATTTTAAGCTCACTCAACAATCAACAGTCCCATATTTCCTTTTATACTGTGTATAAAACTGCTCCATACTACATCTTAGTAGTGGACATGCAATCACCTATTGTGTCTTGCATGGCCAAGAAACTGTACCCAATCCAAGATAATACACAAAGATATAAGTACACTCCTGCTTATCCACACAGCCTTCCCAATTCGAATTTGTATAGCCCACTAGGCATCTATCACCTCCTGCAGATTACTTGATCCCAAGCTGATAAGTACATCGAATATACCTCAATATCCTCTTGGCCACTTGCCAATGGCTCTCTCTTGACTCTTGCATGAACTTGGAAACAAGACCGAATGCAAAGGCAATATTTGTTTGAGTATGAGGCAAACTGCCTTTACAAAGTATGATCAACTCTAGGAGAAGTAAAGTTGTCAACTCGATTCCAGACTGATCTGGAGTAGATTAAAAATTTCACTCGTCCATGTTGAACTTCTTCAACCTCTTGGATGTGAGATAAAAATTCACACCCTCCATTTGCAATACTTGAATACCAAGACAAACCTAAATCAATCATATCAAAAGTAATCTTCAATACAACCTTCATCTTGTGGACCAAAGCAATATTACTCCCAATATTAGCAAATCATCAACATCGAGCACGGCAGTAATATATGGCCATCAACATGCCTCACGTAGACATTATGATGGCAGCAGGGATAGCCACAAGAGATAAAGAACCTTTCTATCTTCTCATACCATGCGTAGGTGCCCTGCTTCAACTCATAGAGTGATTTCTTCAACCTATAAGCAAGGCGAGAATTGCCATGCTGCTCAAAACCTGGCGGTTGCTCCATGTAAATCTCCTCCTGAAAATCTTTGTGGAGAAATGCACACTTCACATCCATCAGGTGCACCTCCCATCCAAAACTCGATGCTACTGAAAGAGCACAGATTATTCCATCTTTGAAATTGGGGCATGTCTCCTAGTAATTGTTCTTCTTCTTTCAAGGACATCCCATGACCACCAAGCAAGTCTTGTTCCTCTCAAATGAACCATCTGAAGTAAATTTTGTTTTGAAGACCCGCTTGTATTTCACAATATTCTTCCCCTCAGGACAAGGTACTAACTCCTAATTTTGATTCTAAGTGAAGGTACACATATGCCATAGCATTCTCCCATTCTCCTCTACCTTTGGCCTGTGCAAAGGATTGGGGATCAAAAGTATCCAACACCCTAGTCATGAGAGAAAAGATGGCCTGTTTTTCACTATGGTTCTTCCATGTATTAGGCGCATTCCCCTCTCCTTGGCCTCCTCGAGAGTTATAACAACACACTCGGGACGATTAACCTCCCCCTTTATTTGATCCTCATGTGGCCAACATCAACTATAGGAATCACATCACCTAAATCTGCCTCAACAATTGGAGTTGTCATTTCATCCGATGCCACCTCATCACCCCATGCTACCCCATCATCCAATGCCATCACTACTGAAGGTGTCACATCATCTGGATAGGAACCTCATCATGAGCAATAGAAACCAAGAAAGTACTAGGAGAATCATCATAACAACACCTATGTGACTCATCAAATTGTGTAGTCTGAATAAAGATGACATCCTTCTGAATGATAACCTCTAGCTTAGCTGAATACCATAACTACCATGATACACTTGTGACTTTTAGTATCAAGCTTCTTTGCATCTCATCCAATATGCAAGGCCGTACAACACTACCAAAATGCTACAGTACTGTATGACAATCGCTTCCTTCCAGACCACTTTTCCTATGGTTTCACATCCATCACCGCTTTGGTAGGAACCCTATTTAGAATGTAGCTAGCATAGCAAACAGATTCAGCCCAAAATATGTCTTGAATATCTCTGGCTTGGAGCATGCACCATGCATCTTAGTCAAAGCCCCACTCTTCCATTATGTTGCATACTTTTGTTTAGGAGCATATGCAATTTAGTCCTTTGCCCCACAATGCCATGCTTGTAGCAAAAATCCTCCAAAGCATGGTTAACTGATACTCGCCATGTCTATCCGATCTCAAACACTTGATAAGATGTCTGGACTGATGGATCAAAGCCTTAAACTCAAATGAACTTTTTTAAGATAACAATTTTTTTCTTCACAAAACACACCCATGTGGGCCTAGAGAAATCATTAATAAAGTTTAAGATATACTTGTCACTTGAAGGAGATGGAAGATTCATGTAGCTTAAGTCGGAATGAGCAAGCTCCAGATATCCCTTAGCATGGCATGCTTTGTCCGCGAACTTTTCTCAGTGATGCTTACCCAAAACACACCCTTGGAAGGAAAATCAAAAGAAAGAGCATGTACCATATTCAGCTGGATCATCAACTGCATGCTTCTCAATGCCAAAGATGATTCTCATCCTCTATCTTGTCCACCAATGCATAAGGCCCTTGACTCCTTGTCGAAACATCACCAACTCTAGTAAGCTGATAAGCATTGATCTGCTTATCAAGAGTACCAGTTGCCACCACCTGAAACTTATTGTTAATACCCTTTACAACAAAATTTTCATGCCAAAATTCAACTTTCTTATTTTATTGAGTGATTTGGAAAAAATAGAAAAAAGATTAGCACTCAAATTACATACATGGGAAACATCATGAAACACACCATCATTAAGCACATCACCATCAAACACAACAATTGGTCCCTGAATCCTCTGCAATAAATATCCTGTCATCCTCAACCTTGGTAAGAGAAGTAAACCAAGAGCTATCCTTGGCCATTGATAAGTTTATCCAGAATCCACAATCCACTCAAACTTGGAAGTATGTGCATTCAAAGCTCCAGAGGTATGGGCTACTAGTGTGATTTCCTTACCATTTCCATGATGCTTCTCTCCTTAGTGTTCCTTGAGCTCCTTGTTCTCCTTCAAGAGATCCTTTATCTTCTTGTAACAAGTGTCCTCCATATGTTCCGCCTTGCCACAATAGTAACAACCCTTCTTACCTTCTTGGCCTCCCTTTGCCTTTCCATTGTGACCACCCTTGACTTGTTTGTCATCACTGTCTTGAGAACCCTTCCTTCTTATCATAATTGCCTCCTCGGATTTCCCTTGGAGGGCCATCCTTGCCTCGGTTATCCCTGAAGTTCTGTTTGCTTTAACCCTTTGTTGTGTGAGCAACTTTTGAACCAGAGGTCCCCTATTTGATGAGCCTTTTCTCTTCAACATTAAATAATGAACAAAGACCATCAAGTATTCATAGATTTCCTGCTTTCTTGTGTCATGGCTCTAGCGGAAAGGAAGGAGAAAAGAAACGCACCATAAGGTTTCAATAACAATCTCGATCACTTGGTTGTCCTTGAATATGTTACCACACTCGTCCAACTGATTGTTGAGGTTTTTGACTAGCCCCTAATAGAAATAGTCATTTCATGATTTTACCATAAATTTTGATCATAGTTTTATAGCGGATGCATGGTCTGATTATTATTCTTCCAACACATGGACGTTTGAGAGATTTGTCACGTCCATCATAGTGGGTCCCTTTCTTTATTTTTTATAGCTCTAGCATCCTCTTTTCTTGTAGACAGCTTCTAACATAGCGCCCTTTGTTTCAATGTTTGGAACATAAGTATTCCACCTTTCTTTGGGATATGTTCAATGGTTGCTGCTGCTCGACTATTTGAAGGTGCAGATTTGGC
Organism: Taxus chinensis; assembly: GCA_019776745.2. Lineage (NCBI taxonomy): Eukaryota > Viridiplantae > Streptophyta > Pinopsida > Cupressales > Taxaceae > Taxus > Taxus chinensis. The sequence goes on along the minus strand of CM034146.1, from coordinate 281,052,828 downwards.
TGGGGCATCTTGTTGCTTTGCTGGAATGTGGAAGCCTTATAACCCTTCTTTTGGTGATTTGTCCTCAGTCTTTGCTTGACCTTATATTTTTCCTTGGAGAACTTGGCCACTTCGTAGTCGGTCTGTGCAAAGCCCCTGGCCTCTCAAATTTGTCAGGTAATTTCTTTGATTTGATGATCCCAACCTACATAAAGTATGCGTGATCCAGATTATGGAGAAACTGATGGGGTATGCGTCCGCCTGTTTTTTCCCTATCTTGGATGTTCCTGACTTTTTGTGAATGGGGGAAACGCCTCCCCTCCCATCTCCCTCTACAAAGAAAAAAGGGGCATGTCCTCTAATTTTGAGACATCCCATGAACTTTCCTCATTCCCCATCCTGCAAGAGGGATGTCCTGTCATCTCGAGGACATCTGATGATGCCCCGAGGATGTCAAGACGCCACTTGACCCCCTCATTTAATGCCAGTGCCTATATTAAACATTTCATTAGTGGCCCTGTCACTATCACTGAGTCCAGTTTTATACCCTTTTTTGATACTAATATAATCTTACCCTTTACCTGATCAAAACAGGAAAAATCAGACAAGAAGATTATACAATTTCTATTACCGTGACAATTCATAAACAATGCTTATATACAAGTCTTTATTCTCTGCATTTCAAAAAATTACTTTCAATAATTACTGAAGCTTATCTGACGTATCTGTTCAACTGTTGAAAATAAATTAGCATTCCTCAAATTATCTATAGGAAAGACATGGCAACAAAGTATATTTCTAATAAATAATGCATTCTATAAAAAGTTCCCAAAGTAACACACCAAAATATATCTACCAAAATGGGAAAAAAGATAAACGTATGAAATCATCTTCTTGAACATATAATCTCTCTGTTGGAAACATAATCTGGATGTGATGCATGAGCTTCAGTGTGTGAATAAATGGTGTAACTTGCAAGCTGCTGTTTTTTTAATAGGAGTTAGTTGTATGTGTGCCCTTACATCAAAATATGCTCAAGTACCAGAGAATCAACAAAAACCAGACATTACCACCATCTCTTATAAATCATAGTCTGACATAATGGATGATATCTTGGAATCTAATAACAGTAACGTGACAATATCATTTAGTGTTGGATCATGGATGTATCGTGATATGTTAAAATTTAATTCAATTTCAGCTTTTTCAATGTGTTTTAGTTTATTATGCTATTTTATGTTTTTTAATTTTCAAATATTATTTTTATATATATTTTTAATTGCTGTCCCACAGCTGTCTCCAAAATCCTGGTTTTTTTTTGTCGTCCCGGAAACATATGTAACACTGGTTTCACATCTTGGTTGTATGGCATATTTACTTTAATAGTTCACAAATCTTTTTTCATAGTTATTTGTCGATGTGCCTTTAGTTTCTCATTTTAGGTTTACGACATATATTTAAATAGTTCATAATTTTTTTATTGTACCCATTCATGGTCATCTATGTTGCCAGGATACGGGTACGAGTACGGGTTCGATACGTGGATACGTCGATTTTAAAAAACCCTTGGGTACGATACATCTTGGATACGTCCGTACACACACACACACACACACACACATATAGAATTCATATACTCATTTAACTCATTTTTTAGTCCATAAGAAATACAAACTTGAAAAATATAGTACGATCAATGTTCAAAACATTCAATATACTTCAGATTATACATTTTCTATGATATATGAATATTATATTCCTTTGTGTTTCATCCATTTCCTTTGAGATTAATTTTTGTGTTGCGATGGTGGCCATAAAAGATGTATATAGGGAGCTCTAGAAAGAGCTATTTAATTAGGCTGACTCTAACATGCCGATGATAACTAAAGAGATCAGTCCAATGGTTGGTTCTTGCATTCATATTATCCAAAATCACCTTCTAATCCTCCTTAAGGATGCAGGAAGGAGTCAATGTTGTGGCTTAATAGTTTCTGGGAAAGGATGCTCTTTGAAACTTTAAGCTATGTAATTTGCGGTTCCAAATTTTCTATTAGTATTGAAGATCACCTTTGATTTGATCTCATAAATAACTTGTACATAGGCTTAGATATATGTCCAAAGTTCTATGAATAGCTTCTTTCCTTGGCCAATTGCGATGATCCCAAATAATTGCCTCAAACATTCTTGATATCCTTTGAATATTTTCTCTTCAATAAGCTAGAGGGATTTTAAACTATCTCCAGGTTTCCTTGTGGTTGCCATGCCCTCCTAGTTTAGTCCTCAATAAAACTGAAGTTTGTTTGAGTCAAAATAAAATAAAATTAAAAAAATTTAGAGCCTCCCCACTGCCCAACCTTGTGGGTATGTCTGGGTATGTCAAAAATGTACCCAGAACGTATCAGTACCATACCCAAGACGTATTCGTACCGGGTACGTATTCAAGGGGCACCAAACATTGACTATGGGTACATAATCAATGGACAACAGAGACACCCCATGACCTCCACTTGAAATGGAAATTGCAAGTTGAAGCGTAATCTAGTGGAAAGCTTCATAATTGAGACGGGACATTAGGTCATGTGGATTTAAAGTTTGCTACAATGTATTGTATCAATTGTTAGTTCAAGGCAACTAAATTAAGAGCACCCTTAGCTAGGGCATCCACTAACACATTCACATGTCGACAGACATGTTCAATCTTAATCTTGTTGAAGTTAGGGAAGTGAGATATTTGACAAACACGGTCGCCAAAGGTCCAATTGAAGTTGAGGTTCAAATTTTCAATATGGCGAGGAAATTTTCTAACCAAAGAGATAATAAGCTTCGAGTCCCCTTCAACATGTAAACGTAAAAGGCTATTAGAACCCTTCTGAAGAAGGACCAGGATTCAAAATAGTTCTTGGTGTTATATGCACTAAATTCTTTGTATTCCACAACAAGACACACATTAGAGTCAATTTATACCCCCAACGTTAGCCGCACTTAGATTCTTGGAGCCAGCACCATCAAATCAAGTTTGAGAAAAGGTGAGGTGGGGGGAACCCAAATACCTGGAGGATGAATTCTAAATTGTGTAGCTATATTGGAATGGGATGCTCCAACTCCAAGCTTGATGGCAGGTGAGATCATCCACTGTGGAGAGAGTACATGGGAACATTTGCAAATGGATCAATTTTGTGGTATGGGCATTGACAACAATTCTTTCAATGACCTCCTGTTTTGGGTGGTTGGAGCCTTCAAAAAACCTTCGATGGCATTCCAGCCAAAACTGTAAACAGATAAAGCTAGGTTGTATTGAATAGAGTAGGTTCATAATTTTAGAATCTGTCTTCAAGATGGATCTCAGAAAGATATTGTTGGGCACATTGGGAAGGGGTATGCATGATGAAAGAAAAATTCCAGCCGAATGCCTCAATATTATTATGCAAAGGGGCATTGAAGAAATAGATGTTCAATGGGTTCACTATTTTTCTGACATTTGGGGCACCTAGTGGGACCAATCCACCCCTTACACATCAATGACCAAAATTTTTAACTGCACAAGGAGCTAGATAAATACCCTTGTTTTTAGGCAGGAATTTAGGATACATGTTTTTGTCTATTTGACATTCCTGCACTCAGCGTGCTGCAATAGACTGTGGTATATACTACCATTACAGAGCACTGCTATGCGGAATTCCCGCTCCAACATACCTGGTCTTGATATCCATAGGAAAGCAACTATCGGTTTTTGAGCTCTTTTTGTAACCTTGCCACCTTTGTCAGATGTCTATTTTAGAGGGAACTTCAAGGGCATATTCTTTTACTTAATGAGATTGTGATTAATCATAGCATCCTTGAGGTGTGCAAGAGCTGGGATTGGCAAGCTGGTTATGACTGATCTACTGTTCCTCTCAAAAGGCCCTAAACAACTCACCATCGTGAATTTGCCATGCCAAGTTGCTCTTGAGGAGCTAAAGGCTATACAATGTTTCCATGGGTGTGTTTAATCGCCTGCTCTTCAAAAACAGGGCCTGAAGTATATTCTTGAAGGCTTAAAATGCTAGTATTCCAATTGCCCTCATGACCCTTACACTTTTGTATGACTTTTCCATAATAACTCAATAAAGTATTCAAATTTAAAACTCGGACTAAAAACTTACATCTTATCTTTTGCTTGAATTCTCCAATAGCACGATTGTCGAAATTAGCCACTGAAGAAATCAAACTGACTTGAATCTTCATAAGTTCACCTTATCATGGTATTAAGGGTTTAGTGGTGTACAGCCCCTATGACTGTACGATACTGGAAATGGATTTTAGCTTGGTCATTAGCTTGGTGCTGCCAAAGCATCATCCTTGGTACAACCTGAGTGGACCTGATGGCTAAGGCATATGTACTGCTCCATAGGGGAGGCACATGATTAAATATGAAAGGAGGTAGGTTTTGTATGTCTCATTCAACAATATGTTAGATAAAGGTGTTGCCAAAATGAGCCTTCCGCTCTATTTGTGCAACTGGACTTCATTTCCTCATGTTCTCTTTCATATTTCCAAGTGCTTTCACATTCCTTTGTGTGTGTTCAGCTTGCAGAGTTCTTTAACCAAGCTTGGTTTTGTGATGAATTCGAGCTCTTCCTTGCTTTTACATTCGGGTTTTGGGTGTTTCCCAACCTCTCATTTGTGTTTACAGTCAAGTTAGATCCCTACTTGCCGACTGGTTCCACCAAATGGTGTTTTCAGTTGCGTCGAAGCTTCAAGCCATGACAGCCTTCACTTTTTACATTGGGGATTTATCACAGATCAGTAGAGAGGTCGAGCGCGAGCCTTTAAATAGAAAAGAGTTTTAAAGTTAATTGAAGCAAAGGCTCCGCTTAACTTAACTTTTGGCTTGAGTTGAAAATCAGCTAAGTCAAATGGAGCACAGTGTGAAAGCTGAGATTGTGCCATGTGGTGCGATCTTGTGTAGTTGAGCACCCGAATGGTGATCAGTTAAGACATAAATGAGCCCGAAGTTGGAGACCCGAATGGAAGCCATGTGGCCCCAAGTTCGTGTAGGAAATTGACTAAGGCATGGAAGGGAGGCTTGAATGGGCAACAAGTGGCGTGTTTTTGTGTAGTAGGGTTTCGGGAAAACGAGGATTGAGCGGCGGTTGACTGGATATGCGGGAACATGAATGAGTTCCGCGTGGCACAAATTCGGGCCCCAAGCTCAGACGCAAAAGCGGCTAATAAGGCATAAAGGGTATCCCATGAGGTTGGAAGTCGGGCACTTGGGAAGATAGAGGAGAATGGAAATAGGGCGGTTAAGTGCAATAGAGACCCGAGTACACAAACACGCAAGCACATGAATGGGTGCCTCATGGCACAAATTTGGCCCCGGATCCCACATAATTGCACCAAACAAGAGGGCAATTAGAGCTTGCCACGTGGCCCTATCTCTAAAAAGGGGAGAACTATAGTCTTTGAGTTTAAATTTTTGTCTTTGAGTTTAATGGCGCGGGTCGTGTTGTAGAGCTTCACATTTTTGGCCATATCTTCGGATTGAAACTACCAAATCAGGCAAAATCAGATCTATTGGAAAGCTCTTCAAGAGTGCTTCAAGAGAGAGGTGGTTTCAGATTGCCATTTGCCACGTTTTGGGGAAAAAATGCAATCATAGGTGCCAACGTCCGTTTTCCCGCCATGATTTGAATCATGACTATTAGTGGGCCTCTCCCTTGTTAGGAATTTTGAGTTAGGCGAATGTTCCATAATATGCTTGGAGGTTGTTTGAGCGGATATTTTAGGTAAACATCATTTTTAGAGCTTGAAGACCATTTTTGGGGAAGCTGAGCAGGAGAAATGTAGATATTTTGGCATATTCCGTATTCTCCTCTGTTCCTCTCTCGTCTCCCTCCTATTCTTCCCCTCATCTATATATAATAGTCGTGCATATTATAAAAGGATCCTCTCCTTTAATGCAAAGTTACTTTGCTGATCCATAGGGATCCAGAAAAGCACACCACTTCATCGATTCCATCAACACCAAGAAGGAGGAATAAGAAAAATGAATAAAATGAGATAAACGGAGGTTCTGGAAGGAACTGCCACTCTGTGTAGAGTGGTGGTTTCAGAATCGCCAGCCTGCAGGGCGGCGGTCTTGTAACTTTTGGACATAAACGAAGAATGGAACATGAATGGATGCGGATTTGAAGTGCCCAGTCGCGTCTCTTCCCTTCCATGCCCCTTCACATCCTCCAGTGCACGGGAGGACATGGGAAGGCCTATAAATGCATGAAAGGAGCAAGAGAATAGAGATTCGAAGGCGAATCGGACATTCGAAGATCCAGAGAGATCGAGAAGCAGAGTATAATGAGAGCAGTAAGCAAGATCATCAGTGTTGGAATGGAATTGTCGGAGCAAGGTGTAGAAACAGAGCAAACAAGTAATTGGAGAGAAGGTTTACATTGTTGCTTCTTTTCATACTTATTGTAATCTGTAATTGTCTATATTAGACCAATAAAAGTGGAAAGAAAGAGCAGTTGCCCTTCTCGACTGGTTTTCCTCCTTGGAGGTTTCCAGGATAAAATTGTTAGTGTTGAAGTTTGAATTATTTCCGTCTCTGCAATTTCCTTCTATAACACTAGATAATCACTCACGAAGCTCTAATATTTAAGCAAATCTATCATTTTCCAAAGTCGAAAGTAGAACGACATAATTGTGTGATTCGTAGAGTTCCAAAGTAGAAGTTTACAGATCATTTTGGTATCAGAGCTGATTATATATCTAGGGCTGTGGTATTCGAATCTTTCTTGTGATTTTGTATGACAATGACAAGGTCCAAAGGCGAAGAAGTTTTACCTTGCGAGTCAGATATTTCTATGAAGAAGTGGAAACAGAGAATTCGAGCTCAAATGGAGGAAGAGAACTTGGTCCGTAGAGTTGAGATGCTAGAGACCATGATGGATAGATTGCATAGAAAACAAGAAGAGCTTTCAGATCTGCAAAAGATGGCTTCAGTTAAGCAAGATTCCATGGACTCGGTGGTTTGAGCACTAGCTGAAAAATTTGGTATTGGAAAGAGCCACGAAGAGGAAGAATGGGAAGAGCATGAAGAGACGCCAATTGTAAGCGAGAAGGTAAAATCTGCATATACACCTTTTAAAGTTGAAACAAAAGTGGAAATAAAGAATTTTGAAGGACAAGTAGATGCAAAATTACTGGATAAATGGCTAAAACAGTTGGAAGTCTATTTTAGTGTGCATAATGTCACTGAGGCACAAAGGGTCACCTTTGCACGTCTCAAAATGGAAGGTCATGCTCTGGTTTGGTGGGAAACCCATCTAGCCACTTGTGAGAAGAAGAAACGTCCTATTGTCAGTACTTGGAAGGGTTTTAAAGAGTTGATTAGAGCTAACTTCTATCCTATTGGCCATAAGACTGACATGATGATTAAGTGGCAGTACTTTAGACAGGGCAGCGGTCAAAGCGTGCAAGACTACACTACGGAATTTCGGAGACAAGCCATGTTACTTAATATGGACTTGGAGGATGAGGACATTCTGACCAAGTATTTGGGAGGACTTCACACTCACCTTCGGAGGAAGGTAATCTCCACGAAGCCCAAGGATCTCAATGAAGCTTGTATACAAGCATACTACATTGATGACGAGAAGAAGCAAGGAGAAATAGAGCCAAAGGGAGACTAGTCAACAGACAGCAGGACAAAGAACAAGGGAAGACAAGTAGCAGAGGTAAATGGAAAGGTAAACATGCCGCTACTGCTTTGCATACTTGTAAAGATCCTAAGAATTTCTGTAAGAATTGTGATGTAAATGGACATACTGACGCCACATGTTGGAAGTTGCATCCGGAATTGCACCCAAAGCACCGAACCAAGGATTCCAAGAAATCCATGGCCACTGTGAAGACAGAAAGAGAGGTGGAGATTGAGGATGATTCGGATGTAGACGAGAGGCTGGGATGCATGGCCACTAACATGTACGGGGCAGCAGAAGAAGAAGAGATGAGTAAATTATTTCAAATCAGAATCCAAATCAAGAAGACTAAGGTAAACGCTTTAGTAGATTCTGGTTCTCAGTCAAATTTGATTTCTGATGCGGTTGTAAAACAACTTGGTCTAGAGACTTACGCGCATCCACATCCATACCCACTGGGATGGGTGAAGAAGGGTGTAGAAATACAAGTTACAAGAAAGTGTAAGTTTCAGTTTGGGATAAATACCCAATACATAGATGTATTAGAGGTTGATATTATTCCACTTGATGCATTTGATGTTGTCTTCGGAAGTCCTTACTTGTATGCTAGGGATGCTGTGTTCACAAGGAGGGAGAACCGGTTCAGATGGGTCAAGGATGGAGTCAGTTTTAACATCGAGCACACTAGAGAAAATCAAAGAAGGCTATGGTAAGTGCCAACCAAGCACCAAGACTTATTCAGGAAAATCATCAGTTTTGTTCACTTTCATTGGAAGAAAAGAAAAATGGACATGAGAGCACGGATATTTTTGACCAAAGGATGGAGAATTTGGATAGCACTTGTCAGTTTTGCAGAAGAAGCCACCACAGGAACTGCTCATTCAAGGAGCAAAACAAACTTCCGCTATGCAGTCACCGTATCTACCTACGGATTCACTGGACTTGACCGTGCGGCAGCAAGAAGAGGAGATACAAGGAACGATGGTGACTATAGCAGCAGTGTACTTGGAGAGGATTCGGCCAATCCATCTCAAGAGGCAGAGACAAGAAAGGATTAAACCACTATAACATGGGACCTCCGCCATACCTGAGCAGGTTGGAGAAGAAACCTTTGGGCCATACCTCATGCAGATGCACGCGATAGTGAGTTGCAAGAGCTTGCATCCACTCACGCCATCTATGCATGACAAAGAAGGAAAGATACAAAAGTTACCTTCCAAAGAGGATTGTACTCGAGGCATCTCAGAGGAGGATGTAGCACTGGAAACCAGAGATCCACAGGAGTCTTGGCAGGTTGGACGAGAGAAGACACCAAGGCAGACCCAGTGGTACTCGAATGAGCACGAGAGGAAGTTGATTCCTCTACCACTCCACCACTAAGCTTTTGTGGGACCAAAAGCCTCCTAAGTAGGGGAGGTATGATCCATAGGGATCCAGAAAAACACACCACTTCATCAGTTCCATCAGCACCAAGAAGGAGGAATAAGAAAAATGAATAAAATGAGGTAAACAGAGGTTCTGGAAGGAACCACCGCCCTGCAGGGTGGGCGGTGGTTTCAGTCCTAAGACTGCCGGTCTGCTCAGGGCGGCGGTCCTGTAACTTTCAGACAGAAATGAAGAATGGAACACAAATGGACGCGGATTTGAAGCGCCCAGTCGCGTCTCTTCCCTTCCATGCCCCTTCACATCCTCCAGTGCACGGGAGGACATGGGAAGGCCTATAAATACATGGAAGGAGCAAGAGAATAGACATTCGAAGGTGAATCAAACATTCGAAGATCCAGAGAGATCGAGAAGCAGAGTATAATGAGAGCAGTAAGCAAGATCTTCAGTGCTGGAATGGAATTGTAGGAGCAAGGTGTAGAAACAGAGCAAACAAGTAATTGGAGAGAAGGTTTACATTGTTGCTTCTTTTCATACTTATTGTAATATGTAATTGTCTATATTAGACCAATAAAAGTGGGAAGAAAGAGCAGTTGCCCTTCCCGACTGGTTTTCCTCCTTGGAGGTTTCTAGGATAAAATTGTTGGTGTTGAAGTTTGAATTATTTCCTTCTCTGCAATTTCCTTTCTATAGCACTAGATAATCACTCACGAAGCTCTAATATTTAAGCAAAAATGTCATTTTCCAAAGTTGAAAGTAGAACAACATAATTGTGTGATTCGTAGAGTTCCAAAGTAGAAGTTTACAGATCATTTGCCCTTTTGGGTTTCCGAGCATTTTGATTGTCCGAACCCCTGTTTTAGAGCTTTTGCAATGAATCCAATGCCTCTTTCACTATTGTAGTAATTTATGCTTCTCTTTAGCATTAATACGATGTTTGCTGTGCCTTATATTTGCCCTCTAGATTTTGTTATTGCTCTCTTGCCTTTCTCTCTTTTGTGATAAACTGTGTGAGTGTAGCTGCATGGTTTTAATACATTGTGTCAATTAAGGCAGGAGGAGAGTGACCCCTTATTTCTCCGGTATATCACCATTCATGTCTATTTTCAGTTTCTTTTTCCCTGTTTCCCCTTGCAATTGTTAGGGTAGACTATAGTAGTGTTAGCATTAGAATAGTTAGGATAAGAGCCAGCTTTCTCCGGAGGTTTGCCCCAAGGGAGCCAAAGTCCCACACCTTAGGGGCATTCCTATTGTCGCTGTTGAGACACCGATCCTTGTTTAGTGCTCTTGGGTGCACATTTTCAGCAGCTAACAAAAGGGAAAACCAATATCCTTGTGAGCTTCCATAAGGGTGTTTTCATACTTTTTTTTTAATTTCCAACTTCCTTAATGAATTCAATACAATAATAACACTAAAGACATGATACGTAACCAACTTATATTTGGTATACAATAATAACACTAAAGACATGATACGTAACCAACTTCACTTTGATACTATTTCTCCATGAAATGTTTCAAGCTTATACTGGATTTCAACCAAAAAAGAGAAACATGACTAACTACTCACCATTTGAATTTAAATAACTTCCATTATTTCATGACACAATTATGTATAACTTGACTATGGCAAATGAGTAATCATTCATTGTGGAAATATTTTACAAATGATAAAATTTTGCTGCATTAGCTGTTTTTTTTCCATCATAAAGGTGCTTACGCTAGGAAAAAATCAAGTACATATTATGGGTATGAGGTGAAGATATGTAATGCAATTCTTGTTGCATACATTTGTGAAGAATTCTTACACGTATGAAATGTGGAACAGGAAGAGAATTATAGGTACTGCTTAATTGAGTTCTCTTTTATTGATTATAAGCCCACTGTTGTTTACCTTTGGTACATGCACCCTTACATTTATACGATTAAGACTAAGAGTAGCACACTGTTCTCCTATTATTCATTGATAATAGGACTTACATGTCTCCCTTGGTTTGTCCACAAGGTATTTTTCTTTGCATGTAAATCTCTTACATGTCTTCCTTCGTTCATTTTCAGGGTGGTTCTTTCTTGCACATTCGCAGTTTGGGAAGTAAAGGGGAGGAAATTGATAAGATGCTCTAACAGCAAGAATCGTTATTTTTTGATCGAGGAGTCATTATACTAATTTGTATAAGCTACTGATGGTTGTATCAACATAAAGGTGTTATAAGGATGCGAAGAATACTCAAGTCATGCCACTGGATTATGAGGATGTTGAATTTATGCATATGGTGCCAACTAGAGGTATGTTCACCAACTTGTGATGAGGTTACAAAAGAAGTGTTGGAAGGAGCTTTGAATCCCTAGGGTGTATTGGAGGATCTACTTTTTTTACAGATGGATTTTTGAGGCATACTCACCAAGTACTTAAATCGTAGAAGAGTGATCCACAGGGAATACGACACATCCGTTTGCTATCGAACCTGAGGAATATTGATGCTTATAATGTGATGCCATTTAGGTTGAAGAATGCACGTGTTGTATTTTTGTATTATAAAATGGCGGTAAGAGTTGCGTTCCATAGATTTTTTCCCACTATTAAATTTTGGCAGGGGTATTTGGACTGATTGGATGATGCTATGTGTAATTTGTCCCTTGTTAATGGGTTGACAAAGTGGCAGAGTAAAGGGGTATAGTGTAATATCCCTTTCAAGGTCTGAAACTGAAAAAACCTTCAAGGAAACTCACACAAACCCAAAGTGAAATGAATATCTTATTTTTATAACAGCTGTAATATTCAATAATCACCCTAGGGCTAGCGAACTGTATAGGAGCTTAAAATTCACCAAACAACTATGCAAATTCAACTGTAAAATGCTTCTACGGAATTTTATCTCAACCACGACAATCAATATACATCCAATTGGCAACAAGCCAAAAGGAGAAAATCAATAAATGATTACACTGCTGTAATTAATTCTATAACAACAGCAAGTGCAGCCACAAACAAGGGCTGAAAATAATAGTATAAACCCCGACCAAAAATCACCAAAATGTAGATTCCAGCCTTATAAATTATGGAGATTCAAAATATAAAATTAGATATGAAATTTGTGCCCTAGAAAGCACCAAACCAGCTTCAAACCCTAGTCGCTCCCCTAGGGAAGAGCTCCAAAAATGATGTAAAGCTTTTGTAGGTGTTCTCCTTGATGCTCTAGTTCCAAATCAGCAAGTAAGTCTTCAAGAGATGTCTTCAACGCATCCAAAATGGAGGGTTTCCGTCCTCCACCAAGCCACAAGGAAGGTTTCCGTCCTCCTTGGATGCCACACAAGAGGGTTTTCGTCCTCAAGTGGAAAGGTAGTGAGCAACTAGCTCAACAAACCAATTGTATATGTAAAATGCGCCAAAGATGGGTTGCAAATGAAGTCCTCTAATCCCTTTTATACTCCTTCCTTGGCGCCAAAGGCCAATTAGAAGAGGACCGACCTCTTAAGCTTCACTTTATCTTTTAATTGCCATCTTTAATTCTCTCCAAACCCAACCTACCTGCCTCCGAAAGGAAAACACTTAAAAGAAAACATTAAATCTAATGTAAAGAAAACTGAAATGAAATGCAATTCCTTCCCTTGTTCACTTATTCTTCTTTGGCACGAAAAGGGAATGGCAAGAAGTCCATATTTAGGCCTTATATGAAAAAGGAGGAAACTACAAAATCCCAGCTGAAGTAATGATATGTTGTCCTTGCCCTTTATAACAGCATCTTCCTAAACGTGAAAGACAAGTGTATCCACCCAAATATCACCCTACAATTCATCCACAATATTTATAGACCCTTACTTAGGAACACCTTAAGAACAATTTTCATCATGAAAAATGGCTTAAGCTAATAACTATAGTTCTGGAAAATTAATTTATAATAGTCATGGAAGTACAACAAAGAGAAATAATCAAAATGAGGGTTTCCAAATCCCAACAATGCCCAAATATGAGTGATTCCAGCCCTATAAATTACCATTAAATCTTGAGTATCAACAAATTCACATGAGTGCCGTGCCCTAGAAGGCACTTAGAATGACCTCTTACCCTAGTCTTTCCCCTAGAGACACTCTACAAAAATATGTAAAACATTTTGTCGAGTTCTTCTTAACCTGATCCAAATTTGCAAATCAGAGCTCATCAATAGAGATGCTTCAATCCACCAAAATAAGGATTTTTCATTCTCTACCAAGCCACAATGAAGGCCGTTTCTGTCCTCCTTGATTGATGCCTACACAAGAGGGTTCAATTTAGATCCTCAATCCATGGAATTTCGGTATTGAGCAACTATTTGTGCCCAAACTAACCAAGTGTAAGTGTAAATGCGTCTCAAGATTAATCTGCCAAATGAGGTCTGATACAACCTGATTTTATTCCCTTTCTTGGCTTTTAGCCAAAGCCAAATGAGACTATAGAAACTTATCCTCTAAAGCTTCACTTTATCTTCCAATTTAGTTGGGGCCTATAACTTGCCGATCTGCCTGGAAGGATTGAAACACTAAATGAAAATATTAAAACTAGCCGGTAAAAGAAAACAGAAAAATACAATTACTTACCCTTGTTCACTTACGATCTTCTTGGCCATGGAAAGAGATTGGCAAGTAAGTTTCCATTTTTGACATTAATTCGTAAAAGGGGATGCATTAGCCAACTAGGTATTTCTGGACTCAAAGAGTATTATCAAGCAATCCCGGATGCTACTGGGGACTGTCTTTGATCCCAAAAAATCTAGTGGCTCCTTGCTTGCTAAACTTTGTACCCGAATTTTCCACAAACTCATTAAAGGAAAAAAACATGCCACCATCTCGATAAATTTACAAGCAATGATGGGTTCCCAAAACCTTCAGATAATGGTATCCCAACAATACATTCTAGATTTAACCTTAGCATGCTTCAATCTATAATAAATAGATCAGATATGTAGGTGCATCTGGAAACAAATGCCTATGAAAGTGCATAACTCACCTGATTTCTGCCCCACTAATTTGGAGCAATGTTGGTCCAATGAAGTAGTTGTCTTCTTCAGTTGGAACCATCTACACCACTATTTTCCAATGATTTTATGACCTCAAAATGACCACTCTTGCATCTGATCAAGTTTGAAAACAACTCATAATCTGACTTTATCAAAATCAACAACTTAAAAATAGAACAACTGTAAAACTGAAATCTCCTTGGAAAATTAGAAATTGTGAGCATGGCAATGACTAAAAACACCTCTTTAAACGTTGAAAATTTTCTGCCAACATTCATCAATCAAAAAATGCTCCATCTCTTGACTGAAAATGTAATGTTCCCTTTTCCGGGGCATTACTAATATATCGGTTCATCTCTTTCATTCGCATTGTAACCCCCTTGGCATGCCTAACGCTACAAGTTTACTTAGGAGTCTCTAGTTAGTTTTCAAAATGTGCACATAGATTAGATACTTTTAATTATTTAATTAGAAAATAAATAAAGTGCACATAGTCTTAGCCTCTGATTCAAAAATCGCCAAAAATCGCCGATAAATCGCGTTCAGCCTGCAAAACGATTAAACTTACAAAAAATCGCGATTTTCGAAATCTAATAAATCGCCGATAAATCGCGGTCAAAAACCCTCGAAAATCGTTGAAAATCGCGGCTAAAATTGGCGAAAATCGGGGAAAAAAACGTGGCTAGGGTATAAGACGAAAATAAAGTAAATCGATTTGTTTTTTATGTTGTTTTCTCTTTTCACGGGCTACAGTCGACGCGTGAGGGCACTAAAATACAATCGCGTATTTTTTACCAGTTAGTGTGCATTTCTTACCAGTTCGTGCTCGTTTTTACACTTGTTCGTGCGCGTTTTAGAAACTGTTCGTGCTCGTTTTAGACCTGTTCGTGCTCGCATGCTCGCGTGGTTTCTGCCTGTTCGTGCTCGCGTTTTATACCTGCGTTTTTTACTTGTTCGTGGCAGCCTGCAGGTATGTGTATAACTATATTTAATATTTATTATTAATGTATGTTAAAACTTAATATTAATACTGTTACAAACTTACACTGTATAATATATTTTATGAATACTGTTAAAACTTAATATTAATACTGTTAAAACTTTTCTATTTTTATATTTAATGTATGTTAAAACTTAATATTAATGTATGTTAAAACTTAAAATTTTAATGTATGTTAAAACTTAATGTATGTTAAAACTTAAAATTTTAATTGTATGTTAAAATTTAATGTATGTTAAAACTTAATATTAATACTGTTACAAACTTACATTTAATTTAAGTATATTTTATGAATTTAAATGTTTTTAAAAGTAGCGATATGGACTGCCGCATTTATTTGCCGATTCCTCGATTTGCATTCAAAATATTGCCCTGCCGACTAATCCCGATTTATGATTTTTTGAACTATGGTCTTAGCATATTAAAATTTTAAGTATGTCATGGGAGGGAAACTTAGGTAAAGGGGGCCAACTTGGCTACCCAACTTGCAATTGCAAACTTTAAAAAATGCATTTTCCCTCCAAGTGGGTCGATCCCTTTTGGCAGAAAGTCTATTTAAGGGATGTGAAAGGGGTCATTTCAAAACTCATGTTGATTGATCTTTTGATTTTACTCCATGCTCTGGAATAAAGGGATGTATGCCCTATGTTGTTGATGCCATCTCATTGTTGAAGACTCTCATTTTGCAAATCTATTAAAGATGGTTTGGACATCTATCCCTTGTGTAATTGTAGTGTGATCATTGCTCTTATTTTGACTTAGCTATGATTAGAGTTTGCCTTATCCATTTGTGGGAGAAATCTGCATGTTTATTTGCCCACATTTGGAGTGCTCTTTGAAGGGTTTTGGCACCTTTTATACTGCTGTTATTTATTGGCTATGACGACTTAGATTGAAAACTATTTTAGCATGTTTTGATAACATATGAGCTAGATCTGAAATTTGCTGTGTTAGCATTTATTTCAGAGTAAGGGGCAATTATTTTGGTGTGATTGGAAGCTAGTAAAGTGCTGAAAATATTTTTTATATGTTTTTCTCTAACCCTGACAACTTTCCAGTTTGAGATTTCTGGGTCTAGTTTTGGCTGGGGTTTAAGGCTCATAAAAATTTGATTGATACGCGGGGGATTAGAAAACTTTTTCTTACATCCTAGGGACTTGGGGTATGGACGTTTAATTCATGTTTTTCAAAAGAAAAAAAAGGCTCATAAAAATTTGATTGACGTCCCCCACAAACAAGGAATGAATTTTAGAAGGTTTCAGCTGTCAACAAGCTATTTTGTTATTATTTCATATTTCCCTTTAGACTTGCAATTTGGCATCAGTTTAGCCCAGTTTAACATTGGATTTGGTTGTATGAAATTATTGAGGGTATCAGGAGAAATTCAATGTCTTCATAATTTTTGGAGCTGATTTGATGCCCTAAATGTGCTGGGCGACCTAATTTTTAGGGTAAAATTGGGGCTTCGTGTTTGCTATGCAAAATCTGATTTTGGAATATTATTCTTCATATTTTTGTGGCCCAAGATTCAAAGTTTCAGCTCATTTGGACTTCTCTAAGCCAAAGATATAAATTTTTGAAAATTGCAGCAGTTCAGGGCTTGAATATGGAAGTAATTTCCAGTTGAATGTAAAATATGGTTTTGAATGTGTTTGAATTCCAATTGTACTTCCAAAGAGCTGAATATTACCACAGTTGTGTATAGACCAACCCCATTGAGGTTCGAAATTGACAATATTTAGGTTGATACAAAAGGGTTTATCCACTCCCTGATCTTGCAAGTATTTAATTTTCTAACTTGTCCTAGGGACATCACTAGGGCTTAATACTTGCCTACCCACTTGTATGCATGCAAATGAAATTATGTTTTATATCTGGTTGATATGAATAATGACAATATTACCAAGTCTGAAATTTTGAGCTATGGTTCTCCAAAGTACACTCCTCTCGTCACCACTAACCACTCACATGCTTTGTTGTTCCCTTGCATGAAAACTCAACCATGAAGTAACTTTACCATGCTAAATGATGCACTACTTTGATATTATATTTGGATGGAAATGTATAAAACAAGGCATGTTTTGTGTGGCTTTCCATTATATCACAATTTATACCTATGCCACATATGTAGATATACATGTAAACAACTCTTATTTGAACATTTTGGGAAAACCAGTGTTGATGTTCATGAATAATTGGATTAATGTCACCTTCTTGGTTTCATATCCATAAAGCTTTCAATTTCCATGTTTTGGTTTATTGAAAGTGAGTTCATCCTAAGGAGTTGTAACCATTGGACCCCAAGCACAAGATAGATACCGGCCATGCTAATCAAATAAAATATGGCACATGTCTCCCAATGTGAAGAGGAGTTGGGGGCATCCCCTTGTACACGGGATAAATTAGCCAACCGTTATCTTCACTGTGAAGTCTTTGAAGCCTTCCACCTTCAAATTGACCTTTACCCTCCTCAAACTCTCATCAATGAAACTGTGAGTAGCCCCATCAATCAAGACCAGGACTCCTTGTCCATGGAGAGTAGATCTGGTTTCAAGGGACACCCTAGGAGTAAATCCTTCACAACTTCGTTAGGATACATGACAAATTCCAAACAATCCTCCATAAAATTTCTTCTTAAGCATATGCAGAGAGTAGGTACATTGAATTCAACAAGGGCTTCCTCTTTCTTATAATGCAAAGGGCTAACAAAAACCCAAACTTTAATCCTCACATAGTCTTGCAAGAAAAGATCTATGTGCCATATGTTACTCCTCACGTTCTTCACATCATCACCAATTATATTACCAGACATCAAACATGACATGTGATCTTTCTTAACAACAAGCTGCCCATAATGACACAAGTATGGCAGTGGCATAAGAGGAAATAAAATGTTATTTTTTTCATCGTACCTTGGGCTGCCAACGAGGATTCCACCATTCCTTTGTTGGTACTTGTTTGGAACATCTTCGGAACTCACTCCAAGGTGATAAACTCCCTCAATTTGCCCATCCTTGATTGCTGTTTGGGAATTTTCAGCGAACTGAAATTAATCATGAGGAACTGGAAGTGCCTTTCTTTCATGAACATACCCTTCCGTAATGTCATCCTCTTTGCCTTTATGCAAATATGATTAATTTTCAACAATTTTGCCACAAGCACCCATTAAAACCCAATGAAATATCATTCAGTATTAAAGAGCTTTTTACTCGGGACCCATGCTCCCTGATTTCCCTAGGTTCATGCATCAAATTTTCATCAAACTGTGATGTCTTCTAGCTGCTTCTCTGAAAATCAGTCAAGAGATTTACTTTGACAATGGAAATGGGGACAGCTAGGGCTTCAATGGGTTGTTCCCTCTCAATGCCCAACAACTTTGGTTATTCTTCCTTCTTTGGTTCAATCTTCGGAATGCTCGGAAGATGGTTAGGGGCCTCTTGGAAACTGTCCTTTTTCCCTTTAGTACCCTTAATCCTCTCATCTTTGTTAGAATAATTCTCATGATGATCAAAACCTTGCAAATACATAGTGTGAGGGTGATGCAATAAATTAGTTTGCTTACCATTTGTTGATGATATGTAAATTCCAGTAGACTGAAAACCGACATGAGTATAAGGTGAGACCTCCTTTTGAAAGGCATGCCGCTCAACCGGGTCATCCGAACCTTAGCCTCAAGAACCTCTTGTAGATCTGATTTTCCTTCTCCATCTTGCCACCACATGCAATCATTGGAAATCACAAAAACATCATTTATTGTCAAAGAATCTTTACCTTCACGCTGCATATCGGTCTTCTTTTGTTCTTGTTTTATGATTTCTTCTTCTTGCCTTATCACCAAGAGAAAATCTTTTTCTTCTTTGGCTAGAACACCTTTCCCATTTTCCTTTGGCATGGAGGATTCCTCCATGGGCTGTTCTCTCTCCATTATTTGCATCCCTGATTTTTCTTCTTGCTTCGCCATTGCAACTTGGAAGTGCTTCTCCTCTTCCTTTCTCCATGCATGTTGAAGATCCTTTTGTGGTGCTTGATACCTAAGTCCTTGCCTTGCTCTTCTTTTGTTCACTCCTATGAATTCTACAAGGTATAGGGCATCACAAATCTCAATTGGAAGGGCCCTATACTCATAGCAGGCTGCAATGTTCTGACCCATTGAATGTTGTGGTTCAACCATTGGAATGACTTCTTTTCTTGGGAGGAAGGTAGGCCAGAATGACTCAGATGAAGAATCACTCACAATTCTTGGTGGTTGAATATTATTGCTTGCCTTCAAAGAGCTTCCTTCACCATTTAGGTTTTGCATGGCATGGATCAACTGTGCCATCTTATTCACCAATCTTTCTTGCCCTATGGCTAACCTCTCAACCCTAACATCATCAACATGCTCTGATACCACTCTAATGTCCCTTTCTAGGGCCGAAACTGAAAAACAAGGAACTAGCACAAACCCCAATCTGATTTTTATTTGATTTTTGGACCAACAAACTGAAAATTAAGTCAATATGGAACAGCGAACTGATTTTTATAACAGCATAATAAATCCTATAAGGATTAAGGATAGAAGCATTTATCGGTTTCCTGTCTTCTTTGAAGTTCATAGTAGGAGTTTTAACAAGTTACTAGGTAAACCTAGCCTCACCATGCAAGGAAATTTGGCATACAACTTAATTGCTGACCTTTTTAAAGCATTCTTCTCCTCTAGACTTTAGATTTCACTAACTATATATTGGACACTTGTTACTTGGTCAAGAGTTTAGGCAGTCTTCATGTTTGCTGACACTCATTAATGGAATTCCACTATATCTTGGACTCTAACCATAAAAAAAATCTGTTATCATTTTGTAAATCGTTAAAAAGAGGATTGATAATTGGGTTTTCCTGTTTATAGGGCATACATACCCTATCCGTGTATGGCTACAAACCTGGACCTCCTCTATGGAGTACATGGAAGGCTCCACCATTAGGGTCATTCACGATATTTATACTCTATTTAACGAGGTAAATGCTATATAATTGTTTGTATGAACCAATTCTCTTGTATGAATCATCCATTATACATCAAAATAGAGTAGTAGATGCTATGTCGAGCTTTGCTTTCAAAACATTTGTAGTAATTTTTTCAGTGCAACTTTTATTAGATCTAATTAATAAGGTATTAAAAAAATGTAGGGGCCAAAAAGGATGACACAAAACGTGTATTTAAATAATAAGATGTGAAAAGAAGGCTAGTAAATTAAAAATTCATGGTTAGTTCAGAAATCCCCAGATGGCCAATACATGCAAGGTAAAAAGCCTCCCAAAACAACATGGCTGAAACGGTTGTGACCTTAAATGTCATAAGTACTAAGTAAAGCATATACTAATGATAAGTCCTTAAGATGTGTTTATATAGTCAAAATGGGTAGATAGGTTAACAATAGATGAACTTCACAATGCAAGCTCAATAAACTAGGTGGCAACACAGTTAGCCTAAGATACGACTGGATTTTTTTTTCAAATTGCACATTACCTTTGATTGCTGGAGAGAGTAACTATTCTTAAAGGATCCTAGAATTTTACGGAACTTGTTCCATCATTTAGGGAATCTGTATTTTGGGGAAGACCTTGTTTGGGGAACTTTATGGGGAATTTCTCCCACGTCCCGTTGATGCCCCTTGAAAAAGTAGACTCTTGGGGAACTCATACCCTGCTCTTTGATTGAAAAGTGGACTACAACATACATCCCGCTTGTTATCGGGAAACTCATCCCCAAAATTGATGGTCTGATCTCCCTAGAAATGGGAAATTCAATGCGGTCAAAGCTAAACTAAATTTAAAGCCTAATAAATTTCAAAATAATGTATAAATCATCCAAGTCGGTGGATTCCAAGTCTAACGAGGGGAGAATGATGAAGGCCTAGATGCTGAATGATTATTGGACAAATTGTAGATATGCAGGCTCATCTATTTACCTCAGCCTAGGTGATTTGTTATGCAAACACACATCACTACTCGTGAAGAAATATGAGACATTTGATAGCAGAAATGTGTGTATATAGTCACATGGGTAGATTGGTTAAAATCAACATTCTAAACTTCACAATGCAAGTTCTATATACCAGGTTGGAACAAAACTAACTTAAGATAAGACTGGAAGAAAATTTTCAAATTGCAATTTACTTTTGATTGTTGGAGAGAGTGACCATCCTTAAAGGATCCTAGTATTCTATAGTGTAGCTCGGGAACTCATTCCATCACCTAGGGAATCTCTATTTGGGGGGGTGGGATTTTTTGGGAACTTGGGAACTTTTTGGGGAATTTCTCTCACATCCCCTTGATGTCCCTAAATAAACTCAACTCCCAAGGAAACTCATCCCCTGTCCTTTGAGACACGTTCCTTTGTTGTCCCTAAAAAAGTAGACTCTAGGGGAACCCATCCTGTCCTTTGAGACATGTTCGCTAAAGCATGGACTGCAATGATACTTCCAACCTTCCCGTGTATGGAAACTGGTCCCAAAATCGATGAACTCATCTCCCTTGAAAAGGGAAACTTAATGCAGCCAAGGATAAACTAAAATGAAAGCCTAATAAATTTCAAAATAATGTATAAATCATCCAAACGGGTAGATTCCAAGTCTAATGAGGGGAAAAGGATGAAGGCCTAGATGTTGAATGATTATTGGATAGATTGTATATATGGAGGCTCAGTTTTTATTACGATTGTATATATAGGTGATTTATTATGCAAACACATGTTCCTATTCTTGGAAAAATATATGAGACATTTGATGGCATACTGAGCCAGGGATAAGATTTGTCAGAGAGATTCCACTATACAACTTAATGATGAGAGTATTAGATTCATCATTCAACCTAGGTTGAATTATACGAACACACCTTGCACATAGAAATGTTATTTGGGTAGGCACCTAGGAGAGTGGCTCTCATTGACGATGATGAGGTAAATCAAGGCTTTTGTATTGTCGACAACGTGTCTACAAAAGAGGCCATGAAGCATTGGAAACAATTTCTTCAATTTGCAAAACATAGTCGCTTTCAACAAACCCAATGCAACTCCAGACAAAAAAAGGTTGGCACAAAGGGAACCCAACTGTGTGTTGGAGGATGCTTGACAATAAAACTTCAGAACTTAGACAATATACTTGTTGGTTGCTCTCTCAGACTGCTAGTTCTTCTACACTGTCGAGGGACTGGTGCACTTATAACCTCATCCACCACATCAAGAGAAACTAACTTATCTGTAGGAGAGCAGAGAAGTTGATTGGCCCTTGTGGTGGCTTGCATCTTAAGCATAGGATCACTACAAAGGATTAGAGACTTGCCACATGTTAGGATGTTGATCCCAAGTATATGCCACACAAGCTGATGAGGAGGGTGTAAATCTTTAACAGGGATTAGTTTGGGTGCTTCTAAGCATATTTGATTATCTAGAGGATCTCAAGAGCGATGCCAATATCAGCATGTATGCTGTTGAGCCTTAGGAAAGGTCCAAGCACATGGACGCTGAGGATATAGTAGTTGCAGTGACAGAGACACTAGCCATTAGCTGTGCTCTGTTTTATGTTTTTTTAATTATTTGCATGGCTTCTGATTTTTTATACATAAAGAAACTTACTACTACATTGATGTCTGGGACTTGATTCATCTTTTATGATTCATGATATTATCGGACATATATGATATCAATCTTCAGATTTGTCACTTCAATTTGAATTTTCAAGTTTCATTTTTTTAATTTCTAGTCTCATAAATATCAAATTTCAATTATCGAACGTTGACACAGATTTATTATATTTTAAATTTTATTTAGTTTGAATTATCAATTAATGTCAAATATTGGGATTGAGAACTTAGAAGTAGAATTCAGTGTATTTAAATTTTTACTATTTAATAATGATAATCGATGATAATTCTTATACATTGGATTTATTATCTATTTATTGTTTAGTCATTGAAAATAAACAATTTTTTATATCGCTCTCATACCTGACCCTCCGCCCAACCCTGCTGCACCTCTCTCCTCCCCATAGCTCGTCCCATCCCTTTCAGCCTCTCCCTACTCCCCAAAGTTCCCAGAAAATTTCTAGATGATTCAAGAAAGCGATCCCTATAACACTAGAATTTTATTTCTACTCATCATTCATCCATACATTTACTCATTGGATTATAATATATGCACATTGTGCTTATGTAATACCCTAGAATAATTCTAAGCTCACAGTGATGGCAATATTTCAGTCCTAAGTAAGATTTTATGACAGGGTTGATTGTATTTTTTAAACCTACAATCTTTTAAAAATAAAATAAAATATGCAGGTTTGAAATTGCAACATCTGCTGATGAAGATAATCCATCTATAGATGACCACCATTGAGTAAAAGTGAAATAAGGTATGACTGTTAATTTGTTTTCTTCGCTTGCTTCTTTATTATTTGGAAGTTTTTGAATCATCCAGTGTCTTCAATGTGCAGGTGTACTTTTAAAATATATCAAGTGAAAGTTCATATTCAAACTCTTGAAATTTTATCAAAGTTGACACTTGTTGGAAGATCGCCTTTAAAATAAGTTTTGTATGGTCCTATGTAAATCTTTGTAAATATCTCTGATCTATCTTAGTAGTACTTGCCTAAGGCAATCGTAATATAGCGTTCATTATTTCAGGTACAGCTCGTTTATGTTTAAATGGTGATTCTAAATTTTGAAGGCCTAATAGAAGCTTGAAACTTTGTTCTATGTTTAGAAAAGAAACCTGGGTATGACTGCATCCTTCTTTATGTTCATGGTAAAAATGGATGTGGGTTAGAGGTATAGGGAAAAGGATTTTTTTTATCGGAAGACAATTGAGTTTTCAGTTGTACCATTTTGGACTCATAAGCTTCAATTGTCCATTGTAAGCTACATGATCTTTTTGGAGTTTACTTTTATGCAATCTGACATACACAATACAGGATCTTGAATTGACTTTTTGAAGGTCAAATTTAGTAGAACAAATTAAAATGTTCTTGGTAAAATTATTCAACATTTAGTATTTAGTTCAGCAAAAAATCACCCAAAAAAAAACTAATGCCGTTATTAGAGAATATTTTTGTAATGATTTGCTGCAGAAACTACCAATTTAAATTGAAGAAAGTAAAACTTGATAATGGATATTTTCAAGGTGGAGGTGGAGGCGGATTGTTTTTTTGGAATCTACAATTGTTTTTTGGAATGGTCATTTAATTAGTTGTTTTGATTGTAAATTTTAATTTTTTTTGTAATTTGTCTCAATATTAAAATAAGAAAGAATATAAGAAATTTCCAAGGTAAATATTTTTCAATAATACATGTGAAGTATTGTTTCTATATTCGATATTCCCTTTCCTCCCATTATTTAATTAAGAATGTTTTTTGGAACAAAATTATTATTGATTGTTGTGCATAATTAAAATTAAGGGTGCATATCGAAAAGGTTGTGCAAAGGTGAAGATGATGACTTGTTAAGCCACCCACTAGGATATAAATCCCTCTAGATACCTGATACAGGAGTCAAATGGATAGGGTTAAGATAATTCCCTAGATTACTTTGACGGATAGGATGTTTCCTAGTTGTTGCTGCTTCGGTATAAATATACTTTAGCTCAACAAATGTAATCAACTATATGTTAATTCTATTGATCACGGGAAGAGATGTCAATATCTATGTAAAATAGATGGGTTATTGATTTTATTACCAAATTGAATATAAGAATAAATTAATGAATATATAGAAATAAAATTAATATGGTTGATTTTTTCTTCATGAAAATTGATGAGGGATTTTTATTGTAATTACTTTGTATGCTTTAGTTTCAAAATCAGTACTGTCGGTTATTGATTTTATTAACAAATGAAATATAAAAATATAAAAATAAATATGATAAATGAAATTATTATAGTTGTTGACTTGTTTCTTGTAAAAGTTGATAAGAGTTTTTTATTGTATTTATTTTTTATGATTTAATGTCAAAACCAACATTGTGGATTATTGATTTTATTAATAAATAGAATATAAAAAATAAACAAATAAATATGATAGTAAAAATTAATATGGTTGACTTTTTCCTTGTGAAAGTTAAAAATGACGTTTGATATATTTATTTTGTATGCTTTAGTGTCAAAAGGGGTTATTGATTTTATTAACAAATGGAATATAAGAATAAATAAATAAATATAATAGAAATGAAATTAATATGGTTGACTTTTTTCTTGTGAAAGTTCATAAGGAAGTTTTTATTGTGTTTATTTTGTATGCTTTAGTGTCAAAATCAGCATTGTGGGTTATTAATTTTATAAACAAATGAAATATAAAATAAATAAATATGACATAAATAAAATAAAATGCAATTATATAAATAGATATGGTATTGGGCCAACTAAACTGTAACTATGTCGAGGAGGGGGAGGCATTTGCCACACTATAGATTAGAAATTGGAGGGGGAGGGCCCCTCACTTTATATGCCCCTTACCTATATACGGTGCTCTCCCCATTCCGTATATATTTTATCTTATTTTAGACTGGGGGCAGAGAGAAAGGCGCCAACCCTCTATCCATCTTTTAGAGGGGAGAGGAATGAGCAAACACATCAATGATATATCTAGAGGGGTGCCAACTTTCTGTCGAGATTATGGGGAAAAGAGGAACACCCTAGTGCCCATTTGAATAGTAGAGACAATCGAACAATGACCATTGATGGGAGAGGAGCGGAATGAAGTTGTTAAGGTTGCCCTAACAATTTAATGGGAGAAGGAATTCATTGTTGAGATGTGATGAAGTGAGCTCCAGGAACCTTGAATTAGAGGAATCACTAACTCCCTATCATATGGATATGGCACAATTTATAAGGATGACTACCGTGGAGTGTTAATTCTATATACAAATTTTAAATTATTATGAACAAAAAATAATTAAAATTCTTTATAATTAGCATTGTAATCTACAAGTAATGTAGGAGGGTAAATATGACCAACCTTACGCGTACTGAATTTACAATGTGTTGAGTTATATTACATTGAATGTCAGTATTACACATTCATAGTTTTTTTTAATGATTTTAGTCTTTGTATAATTTTTAATAAACGAGACAAAAACTATATCATAAAAAAGACTTTTTGCTTCATAAAAAAAACCTTTTGCTTCATAAAAAAGTATCTAATTTTTTTTATCGTGTACAATTTAGGTGGTTAGTTGGCAATCTCCAAACCCTAAAGTCAATTTTTGTATAAATTAATTGATCTTTAAACAACTCTAAGCGTAACTAACTGAACAATTTATTCTATTTAAACTCGATACTAAATATAAATAAATAGTGACAACATAATCATATGTTAGGGTAACATGTCTATAAATACGAGTGCTTATTGGCAATTCACTAACAACTTTAATTGTTGATTCTAGTTTTTAGTGATTATTTCATTAGGATCATATGTAACATTCAATTACAAATATAGTTATTGAGTTGAAAAGCGTTTGGGCTTCAAATATTTTGTAGGTCTGTTTCCTATTGCTTTTCATTTAGAGAATGCTTTACAATGTTTACTTGAATTGTAAACATGTGTAAATTTTAATTTCCTTATTAGTTTATAATAGTGTAAGAATATAAGTACAATGATCGACAATAACATATGCTATCTCTATATTATATATAGGGACGCGATAAGAAAATGATCTTCGTAGTTTATATCCCTAACATGGCAAAATGGTAGGAGAAAAAATTGTTTGGATAGACATTCATAACTGCACATGACTTTTAGTTTTAGTTCCATCACTCTACTGAGCCTAAGGAGAAAGGAAGAGACACTCTACGACCCTTGGCTTACAACATGATGAATTATTAAATATTCACCAATTCTTCATGTTAGACACTTGTTGACTTGTCTCTAAGTGCATTGTTGATTCATATACCCATGTGATGTGGAATATGCCTTCTTAATTCCACATCACCCTTCTTTGCCTTAGGTTTGTGTTAACTCACCCTTGTTGCCAAGGACGAGAAAGTTTTTGTAGAAATAGATGGAAATGTTAAAAATTAAAGGTCTGTTTTCTTCTATGAGGTGAGAGAAATATTGTAAACAAAAGCACAAGGCCGAGTTTCAGCTTACAAATTAAGCCTGACCCAATTTGGCACTGTCAAGCTCATATTGCCACTTTGTAAAAAATTGTAACCTGGAAATTGCTCGGTGTTATTTAAAAAAAAGGGGTAAAATAATAAAAATAGAAACATTTTTCCTTGCGGTTACAATGGTCCAAAGACTTAGACCCGACACCTTCCCAGTGTATGCTTCCTTTTGCTTTCTGCTTTAAAAATTCATAATGGGAGAGCGCTCTAACAAATCGGCACTCAAGTATGGATATCAAGGATTAATTCTAGCATCGTCCTTAAGCTCAACATACAATAATATTTTAGATACTAATATGGGTCATGTGGATATGATCCAATTTTGCGATAGGTTTAGGAGGGAAGGAAAAACTATTTTCTCAAAAAGGCTCTATCGTTGCGGCTTACCTCAAGTGACAACATTTCCAGTTGCAATACAATGTCTCGAGTTTGTTCTGGCCTGTGCACAACACTACAACCCTGAGCATCAGGGAGTCTTTAATGATAGAAGTGAACCCCTTCTGCTTAACTCTCTCGAGCATATGGAAGAGATGTTAAAAGTGCCACTTTACAAAGAAAATGTTGACATAACGCAAAAATCGACACAAAAATTTTGTGATGAAGATCCCTTGAGATGGTTAAAAATGGTTATTCAAACCAAAAACTCACACATCAAGGATGTCCAAAGAATTGGTTAGTCAAACCAAAAACTCACACTTCAAGGATGCCCAAAGAATTGTTTCGTGTGGAGTTTCATGAAGAAATAGGAGATATGATCACTCTCCTTAGCAGGGTTTTTGGTCTCCCTTCCACCAAGAATTTCCATCCTTGGATGTACAAATTCATTTGTATCATTATTGATGCGAAGATGTTCGTGGATTGGGCAAGTATCATCAACAACACTCTTCATAAGTAGTTGATCGAGGTGAAAATGACGGGTCATTTTTACATGACCTCATATTTGATCTATGTTATAGTAAGGAGGATATTTCTAGGGCTGACAACTAGAGGTGCAATGGGTCCTGGTAAAAATAGTGTTTTTCACTTCTACCCACAAGTTGAATTCAAGAATGTTTCTCACCATTTCCGGAGGGTCAATGATGCAATCCTTTTCTATATAATTAGGTCACTAGGGAGAAATCTAGAAGAAAGGTTTTTAAAGGGTGCCAAAGCCGTAATAGAACTGTGGAGAACTTGGTATATACAGTTTCCTTCTTACTCGTATATATGGGTTAGTGGATTTTTGGGAGATCCTTACAAACTCCCTAAATATGTCAGTGATAAATTGACGTTGATGGAACTTTCACATCAACTTTTCAAAGTCCATTTCCTACTTTTGGATAAACATAGAGGAGGCATTCATTTGCCAATTTAGATTGGGGAATATAAATGTCCAAGTTACCACGATGCGGAACTGATGGAAAAAGAATTTACCCACATCACCATACACTCTTTCACAAGTAGGGATTAGTTTGATATTAAAGGGTCCATGGAAAACGCCCTAGGAACAAGATACATGCACACAACAAGCATAGAAGACTATTGGGCATGATATATAGATGACAGGGATGTAAGACGATGACAATTTTCTCATCTCACATTGGCTCAAATAGAAAATTACGAATTGAGGGATCCTCCTTTGACCCTTGTCAATAATGGAGCCGATCTTATGGATCCTACCTATGATAAGAGTGTTTTCACTCCACTCCCTAGTATTGATTGGAGTAAAGGAGATGAAACTTCTCACGATACCATGAATCAACCTGTGTTGGGAAGAACTATGATGTGGTACGAGAACCAAATAGCCAATCCTCTCCCATTTCAGGCACATATTTCCGAAATACAGAAAATACCAATGAGGGGAGGAATCACACAAAAAAGGTGGTGCAAACCTCTTCATGACAGTCTCCACCAACATCATCGCATGCATCTCAGAGGCAAAGTTGGTGGTTACCCACATCTGTCTCTAATGAAGAAGCACTGTCTCAAAGGTCAGTGAACAATGTGCATCCTAGAGAAGGAAGAGAACATGTTTCGGTTATTTCTACCCCAAACTCATTTATCCACATCAATGAGAGTTCCAATATGCTCACTAAAGATCCAAGTCATCAATGTCAAATACCTGAGTCTAAAAAAATCACAGTGGTACAAATATCCAATTCTTCCGAGCATCTAGGTGATGGGAATGTTCCATAAGAACATGATGGTAATCAAGAATGTGTTGCAGATGCCACTTCACAAAGGATTGAGGCCGTAGAACAATTGCCTACTTATTTTAATCACAAAGAAAGTAAAGAGGACATCCCTTCCAATTCTCGACTATATTATGCTGAACTAATGAACGAAACACCTGTCTGGGTTGATTTTGAAATAAAGAAGAGGAAGAGATTGGTCAAAGTGGCCAACATTGATTTGGAAGCTCTTTCTGCCCTTTCCAATGAAGTTATGCCCAAAAATCCCAAGGTCTTCTCCAGAGTAGTTATTGATGATAACAAAAATAAATTTGCAGAGATTACAGTTCCAACAACTGAAAATGATCATGGAGACATGACAATCATTGATTATGAAGTATCTAGAATAGCCCTCGGAAAGACTAATTTTGAAAATGATGTTGCCATGGCGAAAGATTCAATGAATAATGTGCTCAAAAGGTTAGAGAGATACAAATCTCAAATTTCCCAACTCAAAGAAGAGAAGAATCAGTTAATCTCCTACGTTCAACATTTGATCAGTCTAATTGCATCTTCTTTTCCTTTCCTGAAACGGTGGCCATCCCAGATCAAGAAATTCTCAATCAATCAAAAGATGTGATCACTCTAGGGCACACTGTAAGGTCTTGGGTTTCTGAGATAGAAAATGGTGGGTTGAGAACAATTGATGAGGTGATTAATATATCTGAGAATATCTATGCCTACCTTGATCCTATGTTTCCATTCAAGGAAGGCCTCATTACAAAATCAATAGCTATAGATCATATCTTTCCAAGTCTTTAGGATCTTGCTCGCATGGAATCTACATTCCTAGCCTTGGAGGAAATCCTTGAGTTTTACCATTGCATGACATGAATTCTATGGCTAAATCATGTTAAGTCTAGGAAAATGATTATGGAAGACTTAGTAATTTAGTTTGACAGTTTGTGCGATGAATCTTATACCACACTCTTCTCCATTCAACCCTTCATCGAAGAGATTCCTTTTACTTTTATCATTGAACACAACCAAAGGAATTCAATACAGCATCTAGTGGAACAATTTACGAAATTTATACATGAAATGTATAATCTTGCTGATATTTTTCCACTTCTTCTATGGATCAATGTTTCAGGATCAAACACCTTTGTGAAGGGATCCAATCTAAAGTTACATACCTACATACCATACTAGGTAATATTCTTGAACTGTAGGTACTTTGTGAGGTTTGTCTTCTTCCAAGTTATTTTCTAGAGGAATAAAAGATGCACCATAAATTGTAGAAGCTCAAAGATTTCGAATTGGCAAAGAATCATGACCCTTGTTTCACCAACAAAATAGTGGGATGGTTTCCAATGTTATCTTTAATGGGTGTGTATGTTCATTTCTCATATGATTGAGAATAGGCGAACCCTATCCAATGGATATGGAACTAGTTTTTTTGCTTAATTTTCATGTGTTTTCCTACCTGGGGTCCACATGTACCCATTTCCCTTTATTTATGTACTTTTCCTAAAGTGAATTTCAAATTGTTATGAAGTGATTTCTAATTTCATGTAACACCCTGAACTGTTGTTACTTCCTCCTAAGCATACAAGTGTTGATATGTGATTTCTTTTGTAAAAAGGATGTGTTCCTTTAACTGAGAAGTCATGCTTGATATGTACTGAATCTTCTTTGCAGATTGCAGATCTTTGACTGAGTCAGAATTTGATTAGACTCTTTTATTTATTTCATTTTACATCTGAGTTTAATCTGATCTCGGAACGAATTATAAAGTTATTCATCTATAAGACCTAGCCTTGGATCAGTGGTATTGATCCAAGTGGTGCTTTAAGTTTTTCATGATGAATTAAAAATTATAAACCTTTCATAGGTTGCAAGGTCTGAATTCATTGAATAAAGCCAATCCCGAGTCTAACTCAGGTTGATCGTGTGAAATGGAATGGTTCCCGATATCGAAGTATATCTGGAAGGTCTTGGTCGTGGACCAGGTAATAATTCTGTTGCATATAATTCCGTAGCCTAATGGCAGTACATGAGTGAACCCTGTTCGAGAATGCATGTTGTAGGTCTTTTTCTGAGCATACGGAATGTAGACCTAACTGGAATTATAAATGTTAGTAACCTAAAACTAAACTTAACCTAGGGGTTAGTGTTAATCTAACCTAGACCTAGGCTAAGAGCTAACGTCCTAAGTTAGCATCTATGTTCTATGAAGTTAGACTAGGTATTATCCTAAATTCTAACCTAAGTTACTAACCTAACTATTGAGCAAGGATTATTGGGGACCTATGGAGGGGTGCGAACCATGGGCGACCTTTTCTATGTCTTTAAATGCAAAGGATAAGTATGAAGGACAGGAATTGGTAGAAGTTTTAGAAGCGGCTAACTTGAGCCGATGTGGCAGTTCGCCAAAACTGAAAATGGTCTTGAAATTTTATTTGTCTATCGCCAACTATGGTGGTCGGTGGCAGTGGAGTTTGAGCGGGAAATTGGGAGTAAATGCAATTAATGAGCTTGGTAGTCGAGCTCAAAATTCGCGAGAAGGCATGCAAAATGGAAAGTTAATGTTTTGTTTGGCTTATCACGAATTCCGGTTTTTCCTCTACCTGTTCACTGGTTCTTCGCACCAGTCTTCTTTGTGTTGCATGGCAAGTATGAGCGTATCTAGCTCTTTCCTCTGGGAAGGAAAATATATATGTCATGGAGATAGCAAAATTTTGTTGGTAGCTCTAACTTGGAAAAGGAAAAGAAAGTCCGAGCTCTTTCAGTGGTCTGCTTCGGAAATTTGAGCAAATATCCAGGCATGTTAGGCCCTAACTTTTAAAAATCTTGTTGTCTTTCAAGTGATTTCATTAGAACAACTATGTTCAAATGATTTATGGAATTAGATGATTTTCTATGGTTGTCTTGTGTGATTTTGGTACTGTATCTTCATGCTGGTTCGATTTTTCATTTATCCCTTGATGGGTGTTTATTAAATTTGAACTGTTGCTATATTCTTTGTGTTTTGCATTCCGGCCTTAATATGCGAAATTATTACAAGTATATGTGATAGCCCTGCTCTGTGTGAGTCCATAAATTGTTCTCTCGATGGGTACAGACTATTGAGATGCTTGTTGATGGATACTTTTCGTTGATTCTTGTTGTGGAAACTGTCAGAAGGGATACTGAAGGACATTTGTTTGATTGTTTAGTTAATTGACCTTTTCTTTCGTAAGCTCTGTCGTGGTTGTTATTTAGTGGTGGTTATGGATTCTGGTTGGGTTTCGTTATGAAATTTTATAGTTATTTATGAAAAGGTAACTCACAGTGTTACAGTATTCATTACGACCTTGCTGGAGTTGTTTTTCCCCTTGCGTGGAGGTTATGGGGATTCAACCCATTGATAGAATTGATTTATATATATGATTATTGTATTGAAACGACTCTGCGGAGTCCTTTGAATGAATCGTATATTATGGTCCACTGTTGAGGATATAGATACATCTTTGAGTATTGATAATTTGAATTTTGTTGGAATCTTGTAGAAGTAACAGGTCATACGACCTCTGTTAATTGTAATGAATTTTGGTACAGACTCCATGGGTATACTTTTACGTTTCCTTCTGTGTAAGCTTGTTCGAGAATTTTGAAGAGGTTCAGTTGAATTCCTTGTTATGAAATCAGTATTTTGATTTGCTTACACCTGATTTTTGAATGCTTACCATAGTTGGCATAGATAGAATCATTAACTATTTTTACCTTGTATACTGTTGTTGGGACTCAGTTGAATTCTTGATAGATAAACAGTGTAACTGCTTCAAATTAAGACTGTTGGGTTTACTATTGTTTTCGACACCGTTGGGTTCCGTGAGTATGGGAAGATATCTTGTATATCGGTTTCTGGAAAAGCTAAACTATGAATACTGTTTACGGACTTAGTTTTAAATCCTCGAATGGTAATCTATGTCACTGTTTTCTGTATAAGCCTGAGTATGAACATGTAATGTTCTTGGCTTTGTTGGTTTTCTTTAAAAGCTTGACATCATGAATTATGGCTTCTATAAAGTAGGTCGTGAATAACATACTTTCAACTCTGGATGCGTTTAGAAGTGACTATGTTATGTTACGTTATGTTATGTTTTCTTTCTGTTTACATTCCAGATAGATGTGGCTGTGCATGTTGCTTGGATTTCGTTTAAAAATCCCTCTGCATAGTCACAGGGAAATGTCATTGCTTAAATGATCATGAGTCTTTGGTTGATTGCGATAACAAAGGAGATCTTTTGATTTCGACCTTGTGTCTAAAAGCCCTTCAGTGTTTATCTTCTTGTCTATCGCTTCTTGCGCAAGGTCATACTGAGTCTGCTTGGTAGATAGACACCGTTGTTTGGCAAGAGGGTCACTGTACTGTAGTTGCTTTATTTTAAGTTTTAACAAAATAGAGTGCTGTTGATGGACTCGACTAATTTATTTGCATGCGTATTAGGTGAATGCCTTGCTTTTGAAAAGACGGTACAGTCATGAGCTAATACAGAGGGAAACATGTGCAATTTGTTTATTTCTCTTCTGTTGTAAATTATAAGTTGATATGATTGTTTAACAAACATCTGTAATTGTTTTTACATAATGACGGTATCAAGATTGATAAGGTATTCCTCTTTTTTTTTAAGTTGAATATCATGATTGTCTGATGTTTGTTCATCTTGGGATCTACAATGAATAATTGCTTAGGATACTTTTGTTCTTCTTGATCCCTAATATTTTGATGAAATATTTGAGAAATATATAGTACTACTCTGTAACGAAAATTATTATTACACGTTATAGACATGATATATTCCTAACGTATAGTCTGAATCATGTTTACTTGTTTGGTGATTTTATATCATTTAAACAGGGTGTTTAATGAAAACAATTGACGGATTGCAATTGTTTTAAGAGTTAGTGCTTATCATGCTCAGTTCATTGAACTGACCCATGTTGATAATTTTTGCAGATGGATGCCGTAAGTGGTAAAGGCAATGCAGATCTGACCGGATGATCAGATTGTTTAATTTGATTTATAATGAATTACAGCTTGATTTTCTAAATGTACTATATGTGGAAAGATGTTCCTTTTCCGTTGAGCATTGTATCAAGTACATGCTGAATGCATAAAAAGTATTTGTATAGTTCTGAAAGGAATAGAAATAAGTATTTGCTACTTATGTGTTGTATTCTTATTTTGATAGTTGACCTTCTTCGGTTTATATACCGGAGGGGCAATGTTATCTTTGTATAATTTGGAGACTTTTGTGATTGTCAATGAAAGCTTACAAGAAAATGTGATTGAATTCTTATGAGTGTTTAGTAGTTCTAATTTGTTCTATCGAAAGCAAAGTTGAAATTTAAATCATTGTCTTTCTAAAGATAGGATTAAAATAAACCTAAGCAGAACGCTAATCAAGCTGAATTAAATTACTAATCCCTAGTCTTGATTATGACATGACAACATTTAATTGGATTCTTAATCATTTATATCTTGATACTAATAGGTATGATATAAATTCAGTTAGGAGAACTGATATAAACCTAATGGGGTTCAGAGGGCAATCTCATGTGAAGTTTATGAGTTATTGTCAAATTCCGTTGTCTTAGAATCATGTATATTCTAAGAACTCCATGATGAGACCTTGGCCTTAATATCTCCACCGTGTAATGGGTCTTATTGAGGAAGGTCATTCTAAGACGAAGAATCCAGGGATCGGGAAAGGCTAACCTTAGGGGAACGTCTTAAATGTAATTTAAACTCAACGTGCGTAACGCATATTAATAAGTAGATCTTTTCGAGGCAGATTTAAAGGTTGACGACACAAGTCAACTGCAGGGTTGTACCTCCGAGAAGATTAGGATCTTCTCGAAGTTACAACAATGCAGGTGACTTATGACGACACCCTTTGCATTGATCGCTAAGATTTACACTTTGATCTCGAACGAGTTACTCAGGGACCGATTAGGAATGTGGTCACGTTATAAGGCTGCCTTGGTGATTCGGGGTATCTTGACACACTGGTTTAACTAGGGTTGAACCAGTATGTCATCGTATCCCTAATCCTCGTGGGCATCCATATAACGTTATCACCTTATTAATCCGTTTCCGAGTGAATAAAGTTGAGATAGGAGGGATTGACAGAAGTCGGTATAAGACATTCTACATAACATAAGAATGGGGTGAAGGGCGTATTCCAGATTGACGAGTATGCCGTTAAGGAATACGAGACATAAACAGTATGTTTCAAATCTTTGGCCAAAGTATCGCAAGCTGCTGATTGCGTTGTCCTAATTCACCTAGTCTAAGGGGTGAGATGCCGATGAATAATGGTAACAATTATTCAGTTAGGTTCCTTGGACAGAGCATTCTGAATCCCAGAATAGGGAAGAGAACCGCAAGAGTGAAGTGTTAAATAAAAACGCCAACTCTTATTACTCATGAATAGATCGGTAGATTACCGAGTCATGGAATGAATAGATCGGAGGTACTCCAAGTCATTACAGCTGCATATGGTTGTCTGTTATAAGAATGGTTATTTGATTGTGAGTTCTAAATTAGGTATTTAGAACCAGGATGCAATTATCAAAAAAAAAAAAAATTACTTGTTCTAAGGTATAAATTGAGGATGTTACATCTTGGTATCAGAGCTGAAGGTTGCAGCTCTTGGACCTATTGTGTCCATAATCTGATAAAAACCTAAATTTTCTTGTAACAGAAAATGGTTAGAACAAGGGGGAATGTTGCGAATAATGCTCCACCTGAAGGAGGGGTGGCAACAACCCAGAAACTTGATGAGATCCTTGCTGCCTTGTTGGACACAAGAGATCGTTTAGCTGTACTTGAGCAGCAGGCGATGGGGAATGAGGAGGATGAAGAAGCTGGAAATGACAATCAGCCACCTCCTGAGGACAACCCCAATATGGGTGTTGATGTTAATGCTGTAAATGCACCTGTCGCCAAAATTGTTATCCAAAATGTGCCCTTGCTCATTTTGTGGCTAACTTCTTTCATTCTTCCCTCTCTTGTGCCTCAGTCATAATTTTTTGATTTTCATGCGTTCAAAACCTTCTAGAAATGACACCATTGGATAGAGCTCTCTCTCAGCTTTCCAGAAAGGTAAAGTTTTCCTCCTAACTCCCTGTATTTTTGAAGTTATGTCCCGACGGAGTTTTTGTGGGAAATTTTCCCCTAGGAGGCTCGCAACCAATGAGATGATGCCACGTGTCCAAGAAGTGGTGGGGGTCGGAGGAAAACTTGGGTTTTTTACCAAGTGTTTGGCAAAATTCAAAAAGGGAAAATTCTCCCCGCAGGCCCGTGGTCCAATCGAATTATGCCACGTGTCGAAAGGGGAGTTATTTGAAATTTTTTCTAAGTGTTGGCGCATGGAGAATTTCAGAAGGAAAGCCCGCACCCAATAAAAACGTGCCACGTTTCATATCGAGCCGGAATTTCGGGGGGCGGGGGAGAAGTTGGAATTTTGGCGAAGTGTTTCGCCAAATTCCAAAGAAGAAAGTTTGGCCCGCTGCCCCTGCCAACCAATCATGTTTTCACACGTGTTAACGTGTCTCGGACCGGCGGAGGGCGGGGAGAATTTGGGAATTTTTCCCAAAGGAAAAATGAAGGAAATTTTAAAGGGAAAAGTCCGCCCCCTAAATGCGAGCCAATGGAATCTCGCCACGTGTCCAGGTGGCACCGAAAAACTTAAGAAAAGCCCGCATGAGGAATTAGAAGGGGAAAAACCACACCCAATGGGGTTGTGCCACGTGTCTAGGTTGAAAATGGTCAAAGCGGCCCGTGAAAAATTTTGCAGGAAGGGTCTGTGCCCAATCAGCACGTGCCACGTGTCCTCAACTCGTCGGCCTGGCGGGGAATTTTTAGAAAATTTTCCAAAAGAGAAAACAAAGGAGAATGAAGCATTAAGGGCCCGCACCCAATCAGATTATGCCACGTGTCCCGGAAAGGCGGAGTACGAGGATTTTTTAGGAAATTTTCCCAAATGCAAAAAAGGTAAAAATTTCAAATTTTCGCCCGCCAACCCGATTTGGCTCTGTTTTGCCCTAAAATTTCAAATGGCCATATCTTTTGATCCAGAGCTCGGTTTTTCGTGTTCTTTATATCAATGGAAAGCTGGAAAAATTATCTACAAGATTCTAGGTACAGTTTTTCATTTTGATGGAGTTTGGAGAGAGAAAATCAAAAAATTCCTCTGGCACGTGGTCATGGATAGAAATGACGTTTCAACCACCGTTTTTAATGAAGAATGGCTCGCATTCTCTCCCAGCATGGTTAAAATTGTAAGGGAATGGGTCTGTAAGGATGCCCATGATGTTTTAAGTGCATTCTGGTCAATGGTTGAATCTCTTACATGTTTTCCCACGTTTCTCTCTCCTGGGCTCGTCCCTTGCACTGTAAAAGCCAGTTTTGGCTCATTTTCAAAGGGTTGAACATTTTTATGTATTGCATACTCCCTCTTTCAACCTGAAAGTGATTTTGTGGAAAAATCAGACCTTTTTTCAAGACTGCAACCTGTTTTTACCTTTCAGGTGTTGTAATGCAAGTGATTTTTGATGTTAAAATAACAATACAGGTCCTGTGATTGAGTTTCCATCCTCTGCTTGTGTTGTTTGACTAATTTCTAAATCCTCCATTACAATTATCAGTTTGTGCATGAAGTTTTGTTGCATTTTAATGAACTGTGTCAATCTACAGAAGTAAAAATGGTCACCACTCCTTTGGTGCATCACCTATTAATATTAGTCTTAATTTTTGCATTCTCTATCCTTATCTCTTTGGAATTTAGAGTAGAATTAAGAATATAAACCTCTGCAAATTGTGAGTGATAAATTTGATCAGAGGAGTTGAGGAACCAGCCTCTAATTTGGAGATTCCTTTTCCATTTTGCAAGTCCCACACTTGGGGAGAGGATTCAATGTTGTGCAATCACACTGGATGCTTAGGATGATCAAACTAGAAATCTGATCAACATCCAGGGGTGTTGCTGATTTTCCACAAAAGTGATCACTTGCAGCACTTGGAAAAAATGTTGATAAGATGCAGAGAGTATGGCATTTCACTTAATCCAAAGAAGTTCCATTTTGGAGTGCAAAAGGCCAAGTTGCTTGGTCATATTGTATCAAAGGATGGTTTCATGATTGATCCCGAAAGGGCAGAGGCTATCAACAAGGTTCTAATAACAAGAACAAAGAAGGGAATCGAATCCTTCTTTGCACAGATCAATTTCATTAGAAGGTTTGTGTCTAACTTTGCTGAGTTGACCCTCCCCATCACTTGCATGTTGAAGAAAGACAAGATTATCAAGAGGGAAGAAGCAACCATTCATGCTTTTGATGGGATCAAAGAAGCACTAAAGCATGCCCCTGTTTTGGCAGCCCCAAATTACAAGAAACCTTTTCAAGTATTTTCTTTTTCTTCAGAAAACACCATTGCCTCTATTTTGTTACAGAAGGATGATGAAGAGGCTGAGAGACCAATTTCCTTTTTCAGTAAGGCATTGTAGGGATTTGAGTTAAAATACACCATCATGGAGAAGCAGGCATTTTCCTTGGTGAAAGCAATAAACGTTTTTAGATCCTACATCTTGAGTTCTAAAGTTGTTGCTTATGTTCCACACACCATGGTGAAAGACATCTTATCAGAGATGGAGGTCTCAAGCAAAATATGTAGATGGGTGAACAAGTTGCATGAGTATGACATGGATATCCAAACCATGAAATTGGTAAGAGGTTTGGGTCTAGCTAAGCTTATGGTTGAGAGCAACCTGTAAACTATTGAAGTAAATGAAGTAGAAGGAGAAAGGGTGGATGTCCTTGAAAAGTTGGTAAGTTCTGAATGGTACAAAGATATAATATTTTATCTCAGACATCTATGCTGCCTTGAAAATCTGAGTAAAAATAAAATAGAGCTCTTAAGTTAGCCTCTCAGAAATATGTCATTACTGATTTTGGGTTAGCTTGTAAGAACCCCAAGGGAGTGCTCTTGAGATGCATTACTGAAAATGAGGCCCCCAAAATAATTGTTGATCTCCATGGAGGGGTCTATGGGGGACATTTTGTTAGAAGAGTTACAACACATAAAATCTTTAGGGTTGGTTATTGGTGGCCAACTCTCTTGAAGGATACAACTCTAGTGGTGAGTAAATGTGAAAATTGCCACCG
Organism: Taxus chinensis; assembly: GCA_019776745.2. NCBI lineage: Eukaryota > Viridiplantae > Streptophyta > Pinopsida > Cupressales > Taxaceae > Taxus > Taxus chinensis. The sequence goes on along the minus strand of CM034146.1, from coordinate 281,013,299 downwards.
TTTTTCTGGAAGAATGAAGGCTTCAGGATCCCTTCCTTTACGGCCTATGTCGGTTGAAACCTCATTCAGACAATGGGGAATGTATTTCATAGGGGAAATTTCTGATCCTTCTAGTACTGGTCATAAATGGATTCTTGTAGCCACTGATTATTTCACTAAGTGGGTAGAAGCAATCCCTACCAAGAAGGCAACACACCAAGTGGTCATGGACTTCATGCTGAATCAAATCATATGCAGATTTGGAGTGCCAGCTAAAATTGTTGCTGATAATGCCATGAGTTTTAGAGCCAAACCTTTGGTGGCAATGTGGAAAGAGTATGGCATCAATTTGACATATGCTTCTAACTACAATCCTTAAGGAAATGGACAAGTTGAGTCCAGTAATAAAAACTTGTTGAAGATCATTAGAAAAACCTTGGAGCTGAACAAAAGGAGGTGGGGTGAGCAACTAAAGTTTTTTGTTTGGGATGACCGAATCATTGTCATAATAGATACTGATAAAAGCCCATTTGAATTAGTATATGGAACTCAAGCTCTTTTGCCCCTCCATTTACAATTGTCTTCATTTCAATTTGTTCAACAAATTGAAGACCAAGAAGTTAGTTCATATGATGCTCAAATCAATCAGATTATTGAGCTGGATGAAGAGAGAAGGACATCCCATCAATGGCATGTGAAGTTCAAAGAAAAGTCAAAGAGCCTATTTGACAAAAAGGTGACACCTTGAGCTTTCAGCATTGGGGATCTTGTGCTTTTATGGGATAAAAAACATGAAGATAAGGGCAAGCATGGTAAATTTGATGCATTGTGGATGGGCCCTTATTTAATTGATATTCGAATAGGTGAAAATACCTTCTTCCTAAAATACCTAGATAGGGAACTACTTGAATTGCCTGTTAACGACAGGCATTTAAAGCATTTCCTTGATTGATTACTCAGAATCAAGGTATATTCCATTTGTACAGTGTATAGTTCTTTGTTCTCATCTACTTTTGTGTTTTTGTTTTTTCCGGTCCTTGGTGACCTGGTTTTCTGGTTTCTCGGTTCTTTTTTTGGAGGATGGTTGTGGTTTTTCTGCTTTGTAGGCTTATTCTTTGACTCCGTTGTCCAATAGTATGTTTTTGGCACTTGGTCTACTATTTTTTCTTATGGCACTCACAGGGAGTGCCCATCCCCGAGTCGAAGCTTGTGTTGGTGCTCAAATTTGTTTCGCCCCATTTGTCATTGAAATTCTTCAGTTTGCGGCCTCTGTTATGTTTTCTGTCTCCCCGGGCTTAAATGGTGGTTCTCCTACATTTTATGGTTTGACAGGTGTAGTTTCCCGGTCAAAATTACTTCTCAGCATCAATTGAAATGTGGACCTTTTTGGTGTGATGCGGATCCATGGGGAACTTTAAAAATTCTAAGGCTCACTTCAACCCAAAACATGTCCATGTGGTGAGCCCGCGCTTGCTCATGGTCGCCGCTCTAGGGAACCATCTTAAAGTTGCACCATAAAGACACGTCGAGGCTTCCGCTGGGCCTTCCCATACTTAGAATTTTCAAGCAACTTCCTAAAGGGCCTGGAATTTGTGGATGGACCGCGCATGTTTGGGGTCTCTACTTTTTGGGACCATCTCAAAATGCGCCATTGAGACACGTAGCAGGAGGGGAAATGGAGAAACAAAGCTTCGGGGTCATTTAAGGATTTTTGACTTTTGTAAAAAAGGGATAAAATTATAAGTTGAAGCGCGGTCTCGACAGGAAATAAATGCCAACGTTGAATAGTAAAAAATGGAGGTGCGGGCCTATGGGGAATATATGGAACTTTCTCCCTTTTTAGAAATAAGTATAAAGTGAAAAAATGAAGTGCAGGTCCACTGGGACCCACATTGGGACACTTGTCAAACCCATTTTTTGAGGGCGGAGGGGCCGAGAAAATGTCAAAATTTTACTTTCTTCCAGAAGTTATAAAATGTCAAAAGGTGTTCCTAGACCCGTTTCTAATCAGATTTTGCCATGTGGAGGGCTTAGATTAAAAGTTGAAAGGTAGGATCAATGGTAGCTGTGCATTTCATTTGATTTTTCCACCATTGAAGCTCCAGGATGTTTGTATATGCATTTTTACATCATTCTTCATCAATTTTTTGGTAAATTTGTGTCGTTTTGGTCTGCAAAGTTCAATTAAATCAATTTGGGAGCTCAATTTATAAATCTGAAGTAATTTTGAAGTGGATTTTTGCTCAGGCTAGTGCAAAAATAGAAAATGCCAGATCCAAAAAGTGCAGAGTAAATTTTTAGAGGGGAAAAAAATGTAATGATGAAAGTGCAAGCGCAAAAGTGAAAAAGTTGTGCTTTGAGATCAAAAAGGGATGACCCGTCAAAGTCTAGCTATGTAGAGGCTCTGAAAAATGATTAAAGGAGCGATTTCTCGCATGACAGAATCAGAATGATTAGAAGGACTCCCAAAAAGTTGTGGCATGGCATCCCAGTCATTATTTGAGGGTCCCAAAGACATGATCAGTTCATAATTGGTCCACATGGCAGATTTCAGATCTAATTTTGCTAAATGTCTTTGTCTGAAACAAATTGGTAACAAGCAAAGGTCCCTTGAATATTCTTCTCTTTTGAGGGGAAAAGGTGCTATAGGCGCCAAGGGTGAAGAATATGCCTCCAGTTAGAACAATGATGCAAATATTTGTAATGATTCACCTTTTTTAAAAACACCCGATAACCTTTTTGTGAATCTGTTGAATGTTACTTTCTACAAATCATGATCCGATATGTGCAACAAAGGTGCTTCGAATATTCCTCTTTTGGGGGGGGGGGAAATTGGATGTAAATGGTGTATTATAAATGCAAAAAGATTACTCTTGCAAAAGGTCGGAGTATGAATTCTTGAGATTTTTTTTGAGAAATCCATCTTCTCGAGAGGCCAAAGCCGAGATTACATGTTATTTTTTTTCTGTGTTAGATTTCCTATCGTGTCAAGTTGGTTGCAGATGTATAACCATTGAAAAGCTCTGAGATTGCTCTGAAAGCTCTCCCCTACTGATGAATCTAAGTAATTATGGAATTAATTTGTGTCTAATCTCTAGCAATTTTGTGTCTGCTTTATTTTCAGAATGTTTGCAAATAGTTTCTTTTGTTCCTATTGCAATCTTATACTGAAATTTTTGTGAAATCACACAGGATCTCCTCTCTGTGACAGTCTATGGTATTTACAATTTCATTTCAAGAAGAGCCTTCATCTTGGATGAGATAAACAAATTTAAAATCAATTTACTGTCATTTGTTGATAAAGATTGTCTGTAATTTTCGGGTGTACCTTAGGCATGATTAATCAGAAACTTTAGTGTTTAATTGAGTCTTTAAATTCGAGCATTTGTGTTAGAGTCTCAAAGATTATGTGAAAATGTGATGATCTGGGCCTCCATTGAAGAACACCTTCTGGTTGAAGGAATGTCTTGACTGTTCTGGAGCTTTCTGATGTGAAGCTGTTCATTATTGTGAAGTCCCTCTAAAGATCTGGTATAATCAACTTTATCTTACTTCATCTCCTACCAAAATCATTTAAAAACCATCGATCCACCCTGAACTACCCCTGTTTGCCTTGTGTATCAACAAAGAAACAAAATCTACTTGCAAAAATATGCAGAACAATTAGGATTCCATAATGTCTTTAGTAACCTTAGCCTTGTGTTGAAAATATCTCCATAATCTGGAAGTGACAACTCGTGAGAGTCAAATTTGGTGTGTTGATCATATTTTCCCAAGGTTTTCTTTATGAAATTTGTGCAAAAGAAAGGTATCTGCGTCTCCTTCAATAATAGAGGTTACAAAATAGGTTCTTTTACCTTGGTTGAAATGCATAACCTAAAATAGTTAGGATAAGATAAAATCCTTTTAAGGTGCTACCAACTTCTTGAAGGCCTAAGTGCTAAAAAGTTAGATAAATTGCTTCCCCGGCTACAAAACGACAGACATTATCATTTATATGCTTTTAAGTGTCTTGTCAAATCCATGATGCTGTTTGGTTTGTGAAGAAGAGTAAATCTGGGTACACCAACAATAACTAATCAAGAAATTAGCAACTAACTGAGGTGATTTTAATACAATGTAGAATTACTAATTACCCTAACATTTTATCCAACATTCCCCCCTTTATTTTGCATGGTCTCAAGAGAACATGAGAGAAATTCCTTGAATGATTCACATTTATCCTGTGTAAGTTAATTTGTGAAGACATTTGCACGCTACTAATCAGTTGGGAAAAATTGAAGTTGAATGTTATGTTGTATAACATGTTCACGTATGAAATGTACATCTACCTTAATGTGTTTCATCCTCTCATGAAACATTGGATTGTGAACAAGTTTTCGAAGACCTTTGATGTCAACATACAAGATGGTAGGTTGCTCCCATGGTAGTCTGAGTCCCTCAAGGATGCGATATAGAAATATCACTTCGTAGATAGATCCTCTTGCAACATGATAGTTGGCTTTTGTGGAAGAACGGGAAACAAAGTTTTATTTCTTACTTCCCCATGATATTGAACAAATCCCAAAAAGAATACACATCTTGAAGTGGAATTCCTATCATTAATGTTACCTGCATGATCTGAGTCTGAATATCCAGTCAAGAAGAATTAAAAAATCTTCTTATACTCTAGGCCAAAATCCATAGTTCCTCTGATATACCTCAAAATACGATGTGCTACTTTCCAATGACATATCCTTGCTTCACACACGAACCGTGAAAGCTAACTAACAACATAGCTAATGCCCGACCTAGTGTAGGTCAAGTAAATGAGACTCCCAATCAATTGTCCATAGAGAGTTGCATTTACCTTTAGTGATGGATTTATATGAGACAACTAGATTCTTGTCTCCATAGGTATGACGATGGGTTTACCATCCATCATCCAAAACTTCTCAAGTATAGTATTGCATATTTCAACTAAGATACAATCAAATGCTGACAAGAGTGTAAGATATGTAAAGCTAATAAAAGTGCAGAAGACAAAGCAACAGGGTAAAAGGAGTTGTCACTTACTAGTTTTCTTACTTATGAACCATGTAAATGCTATCATACTTTTAGAACCTAGAAATTAACCCAAGTGCATAGAGTTTTTGTCTACATTTTACCCCCACTTTATGTTGTTGAGTGAATAATTGATAACATAAAGTAGATAGAACATGTGTACCTTATGATCATGTAGAGAGTGTGGTGAATAGCATGCCGAGAGGACAAGTGAAGTGTGAAGTGATTGTAAAATGAAACTTCGAGACTAGGAAAAGGTAGTGGACCCTAGGGGTGAAGCATATGCATAACTTGTACCTATTGTTGTGTTTGTATTTGTTGATGTAAGTTGCTTCTTGTTGTGTATTAAGGAAGAACCTACAAAAGAATAGCGAAAGAGTAGTCAAAGTCATGTATATAAAAAATCTGAATTAAGTATGTAAAAGTGTGTAACACTAGTAATAAAGGAAAGTGTGCATCAAATTTATAAAAGTGTGAAGGATAAAAAGATTACTTTAAATGCTATGAAGGGAAATTTTTTTTGGGTGATTTCACGCCAAGAGAATTTTTTTTGGGCGATCTCAAGCCAAATGTGATTTTTTTGGGTGATCTCATGCCACAAGAAAAGAGTGTTGGGGAGAGAGGTCTAGTTTTACTCTCCTTCCATTACTACTTATTGAATGAGCACCATTGCAAATGGTACGACTCTTTGTTATTCCATGTTGTTCCATTTTATAACTGATTATAGGAGATAGAATGCATTTTGTATTTGGAGGAAAATGTATGCTACTAGAGAACTATACTAAAGACTCCTGAAGATTGTGTTGTACTGAGAAAATTATATGTTAGCACCCAGGGGAGGATAGGATTACCTAGGTGCTAGTTGTTTCTCTGAGCTGTTGTAGGGGTGATTTTTACACCTAATATATGCCCCCCCTCATTTTAGGTGCATGCAAAAACTATAGGAGAATGTGGCCCAAAGGAGAGGCCCTGATGCTGATATGAAGTGGATACCTGTAGGGGGTAGGGGATGGGTATGGTATAAACTAGGGCACATGCAAAAAAAGTAGGCTAGTAGCAAGTGTTAGTAGTAAAATTAACTAGCATGCAATAGAAAACAATGTAACAAACAAGTGTGCAAACAAGATGGACTGCGAAAAAGTGGGTATCATACATGGGACATCGATCACAATGTCATAAGATAATTAGGGCCAAAGCAGCCAAAAACATAGAATGACCATAAACTTGACATAGGGCATAACCCGTAAACAATAGCATATAGTAGAAAACAAGATCAAGAAAAATGTATCGGATAACCATGGTTGTACATAGTCCTATAAGGAAAATGCTACCCATGAAGCACTCGTTAGCATGTTAGAAAGATAAATAACATGCCAAAGCATGTATATATAACAATGAAAAACAAGTTCTAGTAAAAATAAATAGTAAATGATGAAGCAATAGAACTTGTAGTATGTGAGATTAGTAAAGGTAGATGCCCCCAGGAGCCTCGACAGGACTGGCAAGGGAGTCTGTGTCAGGCATCGTGCATCATGTAATGAGCTGTAGTAGATCTACATTCACTTTTAGAGACCAAGTTAACATGCATGTGTATATATGATAAAGATAATGACATACTAAGTATCTGTCTAGTATAGTAAGCAAAGTGCAACATATAAGTTGTATAAGCAAGCAAGAGTAAATGCAACCAAGATATGCAAATGTTATAATGGTGTGATGGCATGGTATACAAGATGTGAAAATTGAAGGATCCACGTTTCCCCCACCATGTTCTTGAAATAAGGTTCGTTTACAAATGCCCCCTCAATAGTTAAGAATGAACCATAAAACAAGAGTGCGTCATCGGGAAATGGGTTTGTTGCGTGCGAGTAGATGCGAGAAAATATATGTCATGAAGCATAGAGCGCGAAGTGTGGAATGTGAGGTTTACGGATGTAGTGTTCCCTCAATAGTTGAGTGTGAACCGTAACACGAGAGTGTATCATAGGGTAATGATGATACAAGGTGTGTATCCGAGTGTTTTAAAATGCTTAGAAATATTAGACACGAAGCAAAAAGCTTGAAGTATGGTAGGAGATGCTAGTGACAAGTGATTAGAATGGAGGGGGAAGAAAGCATGATGACCCCCAAGTGTGTTGATGATGGAGAGCTATGTGACAATGTGAGAGATACCATGCTAGTTTGGGAGAGTATTAGACATGTTATAAGAAGAGAGAGATAGAGTAATCACAATGGTAGGTAAAAGCAATAGTAGGATCAAGGATGGATTTGGGGTTGACAGGAGGCAGTTTAAAGAGGTTATCTAGAGTTTGTTGGTATTTCTTAGAGATTGATTGTTGATTTGGAATTGGTAATGTTGTAGAGGTCCTGATAGAAGGCGAGGACAGAGGATGGATTTTGAGAGGTGGTTATTTAGTTGGAATTGCTAATGATGTAAGATATTTGATAGGAGGAGGGGATGGATTGATTTTTAGTGGAGGTGACTTAGTTGGAATTAGTTGGACAAGTGACTCTTGACTGACTGAAGGAGAAATGCTAGCAGCTATGGAATGATGATCATTAGACATGGAAGGACCTGAGTTAGGATCCCATTGGGATTTAACAATTGAAGATTTAAAGAGATGTTTTGAAGTAAATGAAATAAAACTCTGATGCTCAAGGTGTTTGATTCTATGTTTTAGAGCATAACAATCATCATCATGATGTCGAGTAAGTATGTGATAATTGCAAAAGGGTAGACCTTGGTATTTGGCAAGCCGATAAGGAGGGTAGAAATGAGTAGATGGAAAGTTTGTCAATTGGTTATTGAGGAGTTCAAGAAGAATATCATATTTCTTAGAAATTTGAATCAAACAAGAGTGGCACATGAAGCAGTAAGAATTAGGCTTCAGTGACATGAGCACATGTAGAGGACATAGGATTCTAGGGTGAGATGCAGAAGAATAACTATCATGGGCCTTAGAAGTGTCCTTGAGATGTTTTATTTCAACTTTAAGAGATGTAATTGTGGTTTCCATAGCTTGAAGATTGTGTTGAAATAACCCATGTAAAGCTTGAATGGACTTACAAATGGATTGATTGGGTGTGATATCGGGATCACTAGGATAATTAGAGAGACGATTGAAGATGAAACTTACTTGAGTGGGTGGCGTATTGCGAGGGATGTATATAGTGTCTAGGGATTTTTGGAGAACATCTTTGCAAGGTGGGTGCATTTAAAGTAAGTCATGCAATGCGATTAGAGGATTTTTAGGAGCCATGAAAGAAGGTCAAGTAGAATAGGACAAATGAGGATCCAAGTGTTTAATCACGAGTCAAGTTCACTAAATGATTTAATTTAATTTTAATTATATCTAATTACATAGTAGTTGTTGTATAAATGATAAAGTATAGTAATGACACAAGAAAGGTAAGATGTAAAGTGTGAAACCCTAAGCAAGAGATAGAGAAGAGATGAATTAGCTGATATACGTGCAATCTAAAACTGATTTGAGAAGGGAGAAGTGATGAACAAAATGCAAATAGTTTCGTAATTGACCTCTATAAATTCTGGAGCTCACGAAAAAGGCTGGGAAGGGGTGCTCGCAGCAGGACAGGGGCACTTGAGCGTTGATGACTAGATCTGGGTACTCATGACTGCACAAAAGCTCTGGATGTGGTTTTTATTATATCACAAGGGTGTCATAATTATTCCCTATTAGTTGCCTGACAGTCGTTCTTTGATTGTCGAGGGTACCTGTAACCTGCAAAAGATAATTTCACATGTACAAGCCCATAAACCACATCAAAAATAAAAAGGAAAATGTAAAATGGGGATTCAGATTGACCTTGATCATCACCCCAAGATTGAAATTACAAATGAGCGCTACACTACATCTCATACTCCATGTAGTTCTTGTGAGTGTGTGCAAAAATTGTGCCCTAGGATGTGCTTGTGTAAGTTGCACTTGATAGTGGGTTGTAGCTAAATGTAGCAATGTAGTATAATGTGTGGATGGAATGAAATGAACTTCCCCTTCCTATGTTGTGTATGCAACCCTTGTCCCTTGAATGGATGCTAGATGAATGCCTTGGAGTGCTTTAGGTGCCTTATAAATGTAAGCTTAGGTGATGATAGTAACGCTCCGTGCTTGGTCCTTTATTTTGAAAGCATGAATATGTATTTATATGATTCCCTAAGTGCATATATTTTATGTCTACATTTAGCAACCATGACTTTTTTGGGAGAGAAGACAACAGGATCCACCAAAACAACACCCACAACCCCAACATCACCATAATCTGACCTCCCGAACAACGGATCTAAAAGAAGGGGAATCTGTTATAGTAGAATAAGTCATAGTGTTTTTAGTTTTCCATTCCTATGGGGAACCCGCACAACTACCCACCCCATGTCCCATAGTTTTACACTTACTACAAAAAACATGGGAGCATTCATACTCCAAAACTTGATCAAAGGACCCATGATTTGAAATGAGGTGGATGGAAGAAGGTAGAGCCTTACTAGGAGGCACATCAACACAAAGTATGATAAAGATCAGTAGGGTACATGAAAGAGTAGTAGGATCAATAGCCAAAAGATCCCCCAATGTTAAATTAATCCCCATTGAAATGTATTTTTCCTAGAATTCTTGATCCAGTGAAGGAAGCTTGATCCAAACTGGGAAGGCAGTACGCTTGATATTCACCATATCCAAACCAGGACACCATCTAGTTAGGTGTAACACTATTTTTCCGTAAAACCAAGACCCTTCATTGAGCGCCATTAGGAAGACATCTTCAACCATAAAACGGAATAGAAACGAACCACTAGGAATGACAACCACCTCTATTCCTCCCATCAGAGCCCATTTCCTTCTTGCCCAGGATCTGATAGAATAATTTATTTACCTTAATTGAGATGTGTAATTGATAGTCCTAGATTGAATGATTGAGTTATGATTGATGTGATATAAATATATGAATTTAATAGTCATATATAAATATATATTACCTCATCAAAAATCATTTGCAATAAGAGGCACACTCTTATAATATTCTATCATACATCATCAGTTTCATACTCATTCAAGTTAGATACATCTATTATAACATGAGAGGTCAAACCTCTCCTAGATAATGTAGTCATCAAGTGTGTGATCATGACTTATATCGTCACTCACTCTCTCTCATATTCCACCTAACTCTACTAACACACTCAAATGCTCTACCTACAGGGTCATGTATCTATTCAAAATATCTTGCACAATATATGTCCTTGATGAGGGCATAGGCCATCTATCTAGCTCTTCTTGGTGGACATCTCTCTACTTGGTGATATTATACATGTTGTTGAAGCTACCTCTATTAAGTAAACAAGATAGATATGTTTTCCTACTATGTCCTCCATGATCCCTAGAATCCCAATACTTATGATACCCATGGGAAATATTTGTTTCAATGTTTGAAGTGAGGTATCCAAAATTATGGTCCAGTAATCATCATTTACGATCACAAAACACATTAGTCATCATTATAATCAATTTAATTCTGAATACTACAATTTTAAAATCAAATCACATCATACTTACATTTTGCAATGGTGGCTATTACTGCATCAATTATGGGCATACCCATCAGTGGTCCCATACCCACTCTTATAGGTGGGGGTATATATCCTACTCCACCCCCTCTTATCACACTAACACCCTGTCTTGGCCCTTACTATCAGGTTAGAAATAAGAATACCCATTATGCACCCATCCACCAATGTGTATAAGTAGTTGAATATAATGTGTATATAGTCTTTGTCACTCCATGGCAGGCACTAGTGGGTCCATCTCATCATATGAAAGTGGAGATAAATATGCCCCTACGAGCCATGACCTCTCACCCTCCCAATATATAGCTTCTTACAATACCCTCCATAGGTAAGGTGTTAATGCCACATCTTCGATAATCTTGAACTGGTGAGTCACCCTCTCATACCAGAACCATTCCTCTTAACCTAGGAATTGGTCGTCTAACCATAAAATCACCCTGAATCACTGTAACTATATGAAATCTTAAGTTACCTAATCTCTGAAGCTTTTGTAATGCCTCCAAATGTCACTCGATTTAGTATGCTTCAAAACTCCATAGTATCGAGTCCTCTCCTCTCTGTAATGGCCCATCTTGTTAAAAATATCTGTAGATGGACCCAATTTCCTTATGGCCTTCCCATTGGTCAAATCACTGCAATGTGCTCATAGGCCCATACATGCAACAAAGTAGCTAGTCTCAAACCCCCTACATGGCTCTCTAAATAAACAACTAGAACCACATAGTCAACATGGATCAAACCACCAAACGGTCCAAACCGAAACCGATGGTTTTGTTTAAAATGACACAAAGAACATAGGAATATTCTAAGACTTGCATAGAGCCCATATCAATTGATGAAACACCTAGCTCACCATCTAAAAAAAAGTGGTCTTTTCAACCGTAATTTCCCTCTTGCTTGTTTGAATGGATATAAGGGAATGCAAATCCTAGTTTCTAAATTTGTATATTGATGCATATTGCCTTTTTATTCAATTATTCATTCAATATTGTTCAGGTTAATTAGTTTTACGAAATGCATAAAGAAAATGTTTTTTCTAAGGCATTTGTTCCAAGTTAGTATGGTTTTTAGTTCCACTATCTACTTATCATACCCCGTAGTAGTGCATGATATTGAATTGCTTTTATAACTCTACAATCCCTCATTTAATAAAATAAATAAATCTACATTGGTCAATTGGCTTGGTTTGTGTAAACATATAAACCCCAAACATCATGATCCTTATGCCAATAGAGGTGATGTCACCATGGAAGTGGCCCCCTTACTAATATAATGATTGATTGAATGTGGGATGAGTATGTTTTCTTTCTTAATCTAAAATAATCCCATAAAATTGTCTTTAAATACATGCATCACTACCTAAACCAAATACACCTCTTAAGTGCATTTTGGAATTTCTTCCACGACTCTACAAATCCTCACTCAATTAAAAAACCTCACACTAAGCATAATTTAGTATAGTTAAGTAGTCCAATCTGATATAGCGAGCCCACTCTATATAACTTTACATTATAATGAATGTTTGATAAATAAATGAATGTTTAATTTTAATCTTACTCTAAATACACCAAATGTGATGCTCTTAAAATGTTTTGTTTATCATATTACCCTAACACAATAATATATTTGTGTAATTACAATTATTTTGAATTTGAATTAGGAATTTATTGATGTGCATAACAATGTATAATTGATGAAAAAACTAAAAATTTCAGGGGCCCAAAGACTAGTTGAAAGGGCCCACTCAACCAGAATACCATATCTTGGAAAATTATATTGTATTAATATAGTTTTTGAGTTTTGTATAATTATAAAATAAAACATCCAAAACATAAAAGAAAAAGAAAATAGGAAGGAAAAAGGAAAAACAGAAATTGAAAAATATTAAAGACACAATAACAAAAAGATAAAAATATTGAAATGTGTCGATAAAATCAAAACCTAAATAAAATATAAAAGACACTATAAGATCTCCATGACTATGTTTAATGATGTTTTGATAATTATTTGTGAGGGGCAAAGTTAAATGGAATAGAAGCTACTTAAGTTCCTTTAAAACTATTTTATATTCGGAGGAAGGATGAATCGGATCCCTCTTTGCTTAATCTTAATCTTAATCTTTGTTTCGTTAAGTTAATCTCTACACGGTAGTGCTTAAAAAAGCATAAACAGATATATCTATAAGATCACCTAAAAATAAATGGGAGACAGATGACTGTTACAGAGTATCCGTTGATAATCACCTGAAAATAAACAAATTGGTATGTGACAGGTGGAAGAAAGCGTATGTGACTGTTGGAGGTGAGCCGTTGAAAATGCCCTATAAAAACCCTTCATGAGGCACTGATTCTCCCATTCTTGTCTGGATTTGCTTTTTTCCTCCTCCTTTTTCTGTCTGTGTGTTTGCATGGCCATGCTGTGTTTCTGGAGTCATTTTATGTCTTTTATTTTTCTGTTTTTGAGAAGATTTCGTGTGTCTTTTATTTTTCTGTTTTGAGAAGGTTTTGTATGTCTATTTTATCAGAATTGGATTTTTGTGTTTCTGTATTTTTGTGGTGTGTATGGGAGCATAACAACGAAATTTGTGGACTTGACACGCGAGAAAGCAAAGGTTGCATCTTCTGCGTGAATACGGTAAGGTTCTCTGAACTTCTTCTCATTTTTATTCAGCTTTTTCCTTTCAGAGTTTGGGATTAGGTCATGTGGAGTAGGTGCCGATTAGTCTTTAATCTTTACTATGTATGAAGCACAGGTGTTGCTTGTGCATAGCCAGTACCGTGTCAGTATTGGGGGTTTGGAAACTTCATATTCACAGGTTTATCTAATTTAGAGTTTTGAAGGATCATAAATGTTTATAATTTATTGTTTTGTTGATGAGCACAGTTTAATTGTTAATTACCTTTAATTTTCTAGTTTACCATTGCTATGCTCATTTTTGTTTCATTTAATTATCTTATAACTATTTGCTTCATTTTCTCCTGGTTTCTGCCTTTTTCCTGTATGCGTTAAAAGACTGGATTAATATTGGACGTATGCATAAACTGCAGCTGACTGTTAAAATCCGTGGAAAATGGAGACATATATTTCAGATTGTTAAATACCTAGGTCTCTCTTAACCGTTTAAGCTCATTTCCTTCTTTAGATTTCTATTAGCTTTGAATACTAGCTTTTTGCTTTCACAGGGTCTAAATGGGGTTTTTCCTGATAATCGTTGCACTGGCTATCATTTTTTTTAGACTGAAGAGTGCATATATTTTACAACATGTGTATCTATAATCATATCAGAATATCTTGAATTTTGGTGCCTTCATCTGATTGAGTTTAATGTTGGTTCCTACTTTTGTTTCCCATTTCTCAAACCTATTATTGGCATCGTAAAAGTTTTCATCTACCTATTGTTTTATTTTTTTAACGAGTGGGCCGCATGTTTTCCTCTAGCTAGGTAAATATAGCCTTCGTGTCTTCATTCACAGGATTTATTTTTTTAAATAATAAAGGATTTCAAAGTTGAGATCACTATATAATGAACCACTTCTACACACACAAGTTCTTTTTAAAGAAATAGATTAATTGATCTAATTGAATGTTTTATATAACAACCATGCACACTCAAAAGAAATTGGATTAATTAATTTAATTGACTGTTTTATATAACAACCATGCACACTTAATCATAATTTACATGGTTGGATTTTTAAGAACTGACATTAAATTTATCTTATAGTTTGACTTTGATCTTTGGCCACTCACACTCGTAATGCACACATAATAATACCATAATTAAATCTAGAGCTGTTCCTAGTCCCTAATAATCTGGTTTTATACAAGTGTTATCTTAGTGATCTAATGATTCCCTTGAGGATAATGGCTTACCTTTCCAAAATAGTTTTTAAGATTTCTATCCCAAAGAAAGTTGTTATTACTTTAGTTAGCTGATATATTTTTGACATTTCAGTGTGCTTCACAGAATTCTGTGTTTATAAGATATTTGAAAAAATTGATTGTCCTTAAAGCTCATCGCTTTAGTTGGTTGATGGTATAACTTCAATTTGACATTTCAGCGTAGTTAACAGACTTATGTGTTTAAAATGCCCCACCCGGGAACTGACTTATGTGTTTATAAGATAAATGTAGAAGTGACTCTGTAGGGGTACTAGAAATAGACACAATTTGATATTGACAGGTAGTAGAAATAGACAGCAATGTCACTTTGTTATTTCTGGTTTGATCTATGGCCACTCAAAATGCACACAAAAAGTGTCCTCGCAATTTCTAGTGGTAATTTGGTTGGTTGGATAAATTTTTGCTACTCGGATGATTTCCAGATTGCAGAAGAAACTTGTATGAGTAGGATAAAGTGTAGGAGTAGGATAAAAAAAAGGTCGAGAAACTTGTATGTCTCTATCTTTTCTGTCTTATGTTTGGCAAATAAATAAGGTTTAGAAGTAGGATGTGAAAAAGGTAGGCATATATATACTAAGGAGAATATTGCATTTATAATATACTCTTTTTTAGTGGTAGAGCAACTCAACCCTTCAACAAGGGTTGCAGTTTAAGTCTATTGTCATCGCTACTATAAAACTTTTTGAAATTTAGTGATCATAGGAAAAATATTTTTCTAGTGGGGAGTTAATAATCTGTCGCCTAGCCACACACACTCTGTTAAAATCTGTAATGGGCTAAAGATTATCTGCTACAGTGTCTGCTATGTTTTTATGAAAAAACTCTGCCTCTATCATGTCTGATTATGTTTTTCTGAAAAAACTCTGCCTCTATCCTGTCTGATTATGTTTTTATGGAAAAAACTCTGCCTTGTTTTCTATGAATTATGTTAATGTTGTGCTAAAGGTTATCTGCTACATTGTGCAGACACAATGGTGTCTGATTATAATTTTATAAAAA
Source organism: Taxus chinensis (assembly GCA_019776745.2). NCBI lineage: Eukaryota > Viridiplantae > Streptophyta > Pinopsida > Cupressales > Taxaceae > Taxus > Taxus chinensis. The sequence continues at coordinate 280,997,794 of CM034146.1, read as the reverse complement.
ACACACTCTGCCTCCATCCTGTCTAATTATGTTTCCATGAAATAAACTCTGCCTCCATCCTGTTTGATTATGTTTTCTATGAATTATGTTAATGTCCAAACACACACTCTGTTAAAATCTGTAATGGGCTAAGGATTATCTGCTATTGATTTATTTGTCACCTGTGCGTTTTGAATGCCTCTTATCGCCTAGCCACACACACTCTGTTAAAATCTGTAATGGGCTAAAGATTATCTGCTATTGACTTATTTGTTAGCTGTGCCTTTTGAATGCCTCTTATCGTCTAGCCACACACACTCTGTTAAAATTTGTAATGTGCTAAGATTATCTTCTACAATGTCTGAGTATGTTTTTATGAAAAAACTCTGCCTCTATCATGTCTCTGTCTCCATGCTGTTTGATTATGTTTTCTATGAATTATGTTAATGTTGTGCTAAAGATTATCTGCTACATTGTGCAGACACAATGGTGTCTGATTATGTTTTTATGAAAAACACTCTGCCTCTATCCTGTCTAATTATGTTTTCATGAAATAAACTCTGCCTCCGTCCTGTTTGATTATGTTTTCTATGAATTATGTTAATGACCCAACTGATCGGGCTTTCGCAGATTTTGAATTATGATTTTGTGAGATGTTACTTATCTCACAGTGTGCATGAAAACTAGTGTCTAATTTATGTTTTTATAAAAAAACCTCCGCCTCTGTAACTTCTGAATTATGTTTTCTATGGATTGTATTAATGTCTTGACTGATTAAAACTCCGCCTCTGTCACAGATTTTGAATTGTGCTGTCGTATTTTGAGTTATGTTTTTGAATTCAAATTTAAAAAACCAAGCTTTTGTTAAAAATCTTTTCAGATTTTGAATTATTTATTTGAATTTAAAAACCTCTGTCTAAATGTCCTTAGTGATTAGGTTTTCACAAATTTGGAGTTACGTTTTTGAATTATTGGAATTTTTCAGTTTGATCCTCTTCAGATTTCGAAATTTGTTTCCAAATAATTGCATATAACTTTTCTGGCAGATGGAAAACTATGCCCAAATAAATTTCTGTATCGATATGGTTAAGTTTCTGGCAGTTTAGGGTGTGCATACTAGTTGTAAGTCAATATACTGGATTTTAATTCTTCATCATCAAAATTTGTATTTTACAACTAAATGTTCACATGGTTTTATTTTTAGCCAATCATTGTTTCTGCCTTTTTCCTGAAGTTTTCTACAGGCTATGATTATGCACACTATCAGTGGAACTATTCATAGACTGAATTTCCATGACTAGTAGTTGAAAATTTGGAGATTGCTGCTTGATGTAATTTCTTTCGTATTTTTTTTGTTTCTATATGGTTTTGAATGCTTTTTGCATTCACAGTGTCTGAATGAGGTTTTTCAGCTAACTGTGGCGCTGGGTCACAATTGTCTTAAAACTTTAAAGTGCAGATATTTTGATATAGTTTTGTTAATGCTTTTTTGGTGAAATTTGTCATGGCGTGCCCTCATCTAGTTAAACTTAATGTCGGGGCCTACTTTTATTTTTCCTGTTCTCAAACCTATTCTTGGCATTGTAAAGTTTTATCTTTGCAGAAGCTTTCCTTTTTTCTGACATTGTAATTCAATTTTTGTATTATCTACAAACATTGAGCTAAATATATAGACGGTATATCCCCTCCAAAATTATAAAAACAAATTGAAAGTTCACAATTTCTTGTGCGTATATGAAATTTAAGACAAACATGGTTATACAAGTTGGCTCAATTTTTAAATTGAATGAGGTTGTCTTCAATTTGAAATCCTTTTCCACTTCTTCTTTCCTCCACTTACATGTGTGGGCAGCTTGTTCTCCTCTATCTGGTGAAATATAGATCATTAACAAGGCTATTTAATCACTTCTATGCACAAGTTCATTTCCTCTTCTTTTTGAGGAAATGGATAACCATGTACACTCAATCAGAATTGGTTGACTTTATATGTTGGGGGTTTCAGAAAGAATTGACATTAAATTCAAATTTGATTTTATCTTATGGTTTGATCCTTGGCAATTGATGATACGATATTTTTGTGTCTTCCTTGTTACCCTGTTCATGTGGATACGATATTTTTGTGTCTCCCTGTTTCTTGTGGATGATAAGGTCTTTACTTAAATAAATCTTTGTTTATCTGAAAGATTTCCAGATTTCTGTAGAAACTTGTATCTTACACTTTTGTACTTGATGTTGATGGATTACTAATATGTGTCTCACTGCATTTTGTAATGGATAATTAAATATATGTCTAACTGCATTTTTTGTTATTATTTAAGTCTCTTGTTTGACAAAGTAAACAGATTTAAAAATCTGTACTGCCAATTAGTAGTCAATTAATGTAATATAATTTAAATGTGCCGAAATATTACTCTTTTCTTTTTCTTCGTTGTCTCATATAAATCAGTCCAATACAGTTGTCTGGTTGGGTGCTGTAAAACTTTTATTTATATCATTACATTTTGCAGAATATTTGAAACAGTTTTTCCAATTTATTATACAGTTTTGAGATCTGAAACTCTATCATGGTTTCACCATAGAAAATTTCTGTAAGTACTTGCACTGAGATTGCTTTATATGTCTTGTTTTTAGATTTGGTGATGCAGAATCTCTACCAGGGTTTCATTTGTAAACTTTTCTGTCTTTTTTGTTTTATGCCATTTTTGTCCTAGGTTGCAAAAATTGAAAGATCAAATTATAGCTGAAATTTCAGTCTGGCTTGTGATTTCTGTTTTACTTGACAGTTTGGAAATTCTGTTGGTCAACAATTTGAAGGAAGGTACAGGGTTAAATAACAAAGGGAAATCTGAAGTATAGTTAAACTCTAACAAAGAATCAAAAGAACAACTTCGTGAAATATAACAAGTTCAGAGTTTTGCTAAAGCTTTTTTGTATTCTAGAGGTTTTATACTTTCACTATTTCACGGTCCATGGATGAATTAAATAGAGAAATTTTGTTTTCACTCTTTGTTTCGGGTTAAACATCATCAAAAGTACTTCAAAAATAAACATGAAGCAATGGTTTGAAATAAAACTTGATAATAATCGAGTCTTTGAAGAATTTATACATTATCAAGTCTTTGATGAATTTCCAAATAATTGCATATAACTAACTATTCTGGCAGATAGAAAAATGCCCAAATAATTTTCTGTATCTTTTTAGATTTTGGATTTTGTTTCCAAATAATTGCATATGGATAAGTTTCTGGCAGTCAATATACTGGATTTTAATCACATGGTTTTTTTTAGCCCATCATTGTTTCTGCCTTTGTCCTGTATAATTAAGTTTTCTACCAGCTATGATTATGCACACTATCAGTGGAACTATTCATAAACTGAAGTACCATTATAGTTCTCCCGAACCTGGACTAGCAGTTGAAAAGTTGGAGTTGAACTGCTTAATGTAATTTCTTTCGTATTTTTTTGATTTCTATATGGTTTTGAATACGAGCTTTTTGCATTCAGAGTGTGTCTGAATGATGTTTTTCAGATAATTGTTGTCCATTGTTCTTCTCCTACCATGACTAGCAGTTGAAAATTTGGATATTGTCTAATAACTGCTTATTGTGATTTCTTTCGTATTTTTCTGATTTCTATATAGTTTTGAATACTAGCTTTTTACATTCAGAGTATGTGTCTGAATGAGGTTTTTCAGATAACTGTTGTGCTACTATTCATAAACTGAATGACCACTGTACTTCTCCTGAACCATGACTAGCAGTTGAAAATTTGGAGATGGTAATAACTGCTTAATGTGATTTCTTTTGTATTTTTTTAATTTCTATATGGTATTGAATACTAGCATTTTGCATTCAGAGTATATGTCTGAATGAGGTATTCCAGATAACTGTTGCGCTGGGTCTCAATTGTTTTAAAACTTTAAAGTGCGTATATTTTGATATAGTTTTGCTAATGTTTTTGTTTGGTGAAATTTGTCATGGCGTGCCCTCATCTGGTTAAGCTTAATGTCGGTACCTACTTATATTTTTCCTTTTCTCAAACCTATTCTTGGCATCTTTGCAGAAGCTTTCCATTTTTCTGACATTTTGATTCAATTTTTGTATTATCTACATCTCTTATACCGTTCTCCAAACACTGAACTAAATATATAGACATACTGCAAAATTAAATTGAAAAGGAGGTATCTTTTAGGTATCTTTTGAAAACCTAAAATTAATTAGAAATTTAAGGATAAAGTTTACAATTTCTTATGCGTATATGAATTATACAAGTTGGATCTTCTCCTGTTAAGATGTTGGCTCAGTTTTTAAGTTGAATCCTTTTCCACTTCTACTTTCCTCCACTTAAATGTGTGGGCAGCTTGCTTTCCTCTATCTGGGGAAATATGGTCTCATGATCCTCTAGCTAGAAAAATATGGCCCTAGTGGATAGATCATTTCCAACAATGTAAACTCAATCAGAATTGGTTGACTTTATACGGTGGGTGTTTCAGAAAGAATTGACATTAAATTTAAATTTTATTTTATCTCATCGTTTGATCCTTCGCCACTTATGATATGATATTTTTGTCTCCCTGTTTCTTGTGGATGATAAGGTCTTTACTCAGATAAATCTTTGTTTATCTGAATGACTTCCAGATTGCCGTAGAAACTTGTATCTTACACTTGTGTTCCTCGCTTTTTGCACTTGATGTTGATGGATTACTAATACGTCTGACTGCATTTTGTAATGGACAATTAAATATATGTGTAACTGCACTTTCTGTTATTATGTAAGTCTCTTGTTTGACAAAGCAAACAGATTTAATGCCAATTAGTAGTCGATTAATGTAATATAATTTAAATGTACCGAAGTATTACTCCTTTTTTCTTCGTTGTCTCATATAAATCAGTCCAATACGGTTGTCTGGTTGGGTGGTGTAAAGATTTATTTATATCATTACATCTTACAGCATATTTGAAACAGTTTTGAGATCTGAATTCTGTATCTTCCATCAAATTGTTGACCAACAGAACTTACAAACTATCAAATAAAAAAAACATCACAAGCCAGACTGGAATTTCAGCTACAATTTGATCTTTCGATTTTTGCAACCTAGGAAAAAAAAATTGCATAAAACTTAAAAAAAGACAGAAAAGAACAACTTCGTGAAATATCAGAGGAACAATTCGCTTAGACAAGCTATGAAAATTCTCTCCTGTGAATTTCCCTGCCCAAGTTCAGAGTTTTACTATAAGCTTTTTTGTATTGTAGAGATTTTATGCTTTCACAGTTTCTCAGTCCATGGATCAATTAAATAAAGAAATCTCGTTTTCACTCTATGTCTCGGCTTAAACCATCATCGAAAGTGCTTTCAAAAATAAACATAAAACAATGGTTTGAATTATAACTCCATAATAATCAAGTCTTTGATGAATTTATACATTATCAAGTCTTTTGATGAATTTAATTTATAAGAAGTTTTTGAGTATAGCTCTGTATTTACTGTTTCAGATTTTATGAATGTGTCTTTTAATTCAGTATGTTTGTAGAGAACAGAAATATTAATATCTGCGTAAAGTGTGAGAACACAAGTCGTGGAACAAATAACCAAGTTCACAAAGACTACATGATAAATGAACCTTTAAACGATCTTAAATCTCACCTGTTTGCTAACATTTTTACAAAGGCTGCTAGAAGTAGGCAAAATTGTCTTTGTTAATACGGATACTAGAAATAGCCACCATTTTTTTCTCTTTGTTATTTCGGGACATCCGTGCACACTCGAACAAAATGAGTTCTAGATTCGTGGCGAAACTTGTATTTTACACCTGGTGTATGTGCAATTTTTACTCCTATTCCTTAACTTTTGTACTTTGTTAAGGATGTCTCCTCTATGTTTATATTGGGCAATGAATTAATTTGTTTTTTTTCTTTGATGAAAAGGGATCTTATATTATATTAATTCAATAAGATACAAGATAGCTTTCAACAAAAAGCGGGCAGTATGAGAGTATGCCCCAAAATCACAAACAAATTACGTCTAGGAATACAACAAAAACACAAAATCAAGTTGTTACTTCAAACATTCTAGAAGCAGAAGTGTCGTGGGCATCAGGCCAACCTAACCCAGGGAGGTCTTTGCCAGTATTTGGAATGTCCCAACTAGGCTCTTCATTATCCTCTACCACCTCTATAGGAGAGATGGCAAGAGGAAGGTGGGGAAACTTATCTGAAGGCGGCGGGGCGGAGGTGGTCGAGTTGATGAGCAGGGGAGGAACCCCAACCTTGTTGACGAGATGGCGGAGTAATGCTCCTCCATTGTTGACGACGAGGAGAGTGGTGAGCCCAATTGAAAGAACGTTGTTGAGAGCGGCTACGATGACTACCACGGACGTGCGGCGGAGAGCATCGAGATGGCGACGATGTCTCCAAGGTGTGTGACTCAGGGGTGACTGACGAGCGCCACTCGAGTTGATGAGCAGGGGAGGAACCCCAACCTTGTTGGTGAGCTGGCGGAGTAACGCTCCTCCATTGTTGACGATGAGGAGAGTGGTGAGCCCGACTGAAAGAACGTTGTTGAGAGTGGCTACGACGACCACCACGGACAGCGGCAAAGAGCATCGAGATGGCAATGGTGGCTTCCGAGTGACATTATACGAGGCATCCCCTCAATGCCGTAACAGAGTTTGCAGGTGGTCCACCACCATGGAAACTTTATTAGCAATAAAGTTTGTAGATTCCAACCGTCCAGGGTGTGTGGCTCATGTGCAACCGACGAGCCCCACCCGAGTTGATAAGCAGGGGAGGAACCCCAACCTTGTTGGTGAGCTGGCAGAGTAACGCTCCTCCATTGTTGATGATGAGGAGAGTGGTGAGCCCAACTAAAAGAATGCTATTGAGAGCGACTACGATGACCACCACGGACATGCGGCGGAGAGTGTCGAGATGGCGACGGTGTCTCCAAGGTGTGTGGCTCATGGGCGAATGACGAGCGCCACTCGAGTTGATGAGCAAGGGAGGAACCCCAACCTTGTTGGTGAGCTGGCAGAGTAACGCTCCTCCATTGTTGACGAGGAGGAGAGTGGTGAGCCCGACTAAAAGAATGTTGTTGAGAGCAGCTATGACGACCACCACGGACAAGTGGTAGAGAGCGTCGAGATGGCGACGGTGGCTCCTAGGTGACATTATACGGGGCATCCCCCCAATGCCGTAACAAATTTTGCAGGTGGTCCACCACCATGGAAACTTTATTAGCTTGGACTTGAATTTGTAAGAGCACATTGGAGATAACCATAAACTTGATATACACTGAAAATTACTCAACTTCAAAATTAGCAAAGAAAAAAGTATTTTGTTCTTTCCATATCCAAAACAAAATTTCCCCTCTGAAAACATGTCAAATATGAGCGAATATGTGCAGAATTTTGGGGTTATCTCATAAAAGAACATGCTGTCAAGTAAAACACTGAGGTCTGAGAGGCAAGAAAAAGGAATGAATCCAATTCCAAGCAAGCTGCGCTTTCGGGCAAAACTAGAAGAGGTACAACAAAGTTTCTAAGTGGCCACAGAATGGACACTTGGGAGGTGGAACCCCAATTTGAACAAGTCGAGAGCCAATTGAAAGACCTTAGTGCAGAATACACCAAAGAAAGTGTGTAATTTTTGGTTCCACACAGACTGACCGAACAGTGTCAAATCTCCTTTTCTAGCATGATAGAGTACAATGAACCCCCCATCGAGTTTTGAGTTTTTTAACCATGGGAAAATGAGGGGAGAGCCAACGGTAGCCTTTACTGGATGAATAATTGCGAAATGGGGTATCAACATACCATTTCCATTCTGTCCACCAAGGGCGAGAGGAATGCACAAAAAAAAATGTGTAGCATATGATTAGGGATCGAATTGATAGTTTCAGTAATGCTAGTGTGATCCTGGGTGGTGAGCCGAAACAGAGCTTTAAGCTCAGGCCAAGAATACCAAGATTGAGAGTTTTTGTAGAATAAATCTTGAATGGTACAAATTCCACATTTGAAAAGTTTAAGCCCAGGAATTCTAGGGACATTTGCAAGACACCTATCATGAGCCTGAAAGATCGATGACTACCAAAGAGATTGATGGTTAATGGAAAGACCATTATGGAAACTGTTGCCTTTCCATTGTAGCCATGGTTTGATGCATTTCCATGCCTTCCATATGCTTTTAGCACAAAAGTTTCAACCATTTTAATAGGAACAAGAGTAATAAGGAGATTAACAAACCTTAGACCTTTTCAAGCTGGGTGGCCTTAGAGTGAACCCTCCTCGATGTCATGGCGCAAAAACACTTTCCATGCTTCTTGTCCCTCAAGCATATGATCCATTTTGCACAGAGCGCCCGCCCTTGGCGTTGAATGTCAATAAGGCCCAACCCCCCGAGTCACAGGGAAGACAACTTTATGGAATCCTCTGCCAGTGGAAGCATTGGCCTCAAGAAAGGCTTCGAGTAGTTTCTCTAGCTTCTGAATAGATGCTTTGAAAGGCACCTAACATGAGGAGTAGTAGACATGAGTGGTTGTAAGGACTTTGGAACAAATTTGGAATTTTCTTGGCAAGGACAATGGTTTGTGATCTAGTTCTCCAATTTTTTGGCCACTTGTTGGATTACATAATGCCACAGTTTTTTTGGCTATGCTTGAAAGGAAAAGGGAATGCCAAGAAATTTAAACATTTTGCCATGGGAAAGAATCTTCCACTCAAAAGAGTCTAACCAAACGAGCGTAGGGAGGAAAGATTGCTTGTAACATTGAGTTGTTTGCCATTGAATGGAAGAGTCAAAAGCTAAACATAAGGTATCGAGGCAATGCATGACATTCTAGATATTGGCCTCTTCCTCAATGAGAGTGAGAAAATATTCATCTACGAAGTGACCATTAAGCAATTGAGAGTTGGTCACAAAAGGCAACATAATTTCCCTAACGAGCCCTTGGGATTTGGCTTGGGCTAGAAGATACCCTAAGCCTTCAATAACAAGCACATAGAGTGTAGGTGCTAATTGGCACCCTTGGCGAATGGAACAAAATGATCTGAAGGACTCATAATTAAGGCCATTGATAGTGATCTAGGTAGAGGAATTGGAAAATAGCATTATGACGGATTGAATGAAGATGGGGCTGAAGCTAAGAGATTGAAGCATAACAAGAATAAACGATCATTCAATCCAATTATAAGCTTTCTTGAAATCAATTTTAATGAACATAATAGATTGATTGGATCTATGAGCCCATTCTAGGCCTTCCCAACTAATAATGATGTTATCCAGAATATATCGCCCTTGAATGAACCTAGTTTGTTATGGTTGGATAACAACGGGAAGAATATGACTTAGCCGTATAGCCAAATCTTTAGCAATATTTTTGTAGAAGACATTCAACAAGGTGATGGGCTGCCAACTAGTAATTTACTTAGGATCCCCTAGTTTCGAGATGAATTTAATGTTCCCTTTATTAATACACAACCTCAATGACTAATTTTGAAAACCCTCGAGATAAACTTAAAGAAGATTTGGGCCGACATAGCCCCATAGGGATTTATAAAATTCACATGGGAAGCCATCACATCCAGGATCCTTATCATTGACCATTTCTATGACTGTTTTGTGGAAGTCATCAATGATGAGCATGCGGTCAGAAACCACCTTATGAGCAAGAGAGCTTGCACGACACACATGGCCCCAATGGCCCCAATGACTTATAGGGATTTATAAAATTTGCATGGGAAGCCATCACATCCAAGATCCTTATCATCTGCCATTTGCATGACCACTTCGTGGAGGTCATCAATGGTGAGCATGTGGTCACAAACCACCTTTTGAGCAGGAGAAAGGTTGCACAACACAACATCCAGACATTGATCGAGAATTGCTTGTCATTTGGCAGAGGGTAGTTGAGGCCGAAAAACCAACTTATAATGTTGCACAAACGTCTGTAACATGAGCTGGGGATCAGTGACCCGAGCCCTGCCATCATTGATGGCACATATTTGCAGAGAAGGGTTTTTGGCTCTAAGAGAATTCTTTCGAAACTTGATCGCCAATTTTAAGCAAATGCATGCGGGGATAAACTTGAGCACCCTAAGCGTTGTAATTATCAACAATTTGAATTTGTTGGTGAAGCTCTGCAACTTTCAAAGTTGCAGAGTTTCAAAGAAGGGGTTTCCTTGGAGCGCCACCACCATTTGGATAAGAGTGGAGGTATCAGGGGAGTATGAGGGCCAACTATCTGCCATATATTTTGAGGAATCTAGTAATCTGAGTCATATCGTCCTCCCATCATTGAGTCCAGTTGGCATGTATAGGTGGATAAAAGTGCTGACAATGACTTGGCTGAGGGGCTAGGTTCCACACACACTTAATGTGATTGGGAGTGGGCCCATGTTACATCAAGACAATATTAAGAAAGAATTGACCTTTATGACAAAAAGCACGCCTATCATGCCAAGTTATATGAAATCAAATGGGAGAATGATCTGAAAGGACAAAGTTAGGCATGACCTCCACAAGTAAGGAATAAATGTTGTCGAACTCAAAAAAATCTTGAGTTGACAACATAGCTTTGTCGAGTTGTTTAAGAACTCAATCTGATCCACCTCGAAGGTTGGACCAAGTAAACCAAGCTTCAGAAGTGGGAATGCGAGAGGCATTAGGGTCTAAAAACTTGAACTTATTACACATAAAAAACCACGCCTCTTTTTCAACAATTGTCCAATGCATGGGCAAGTGCCTGCACTTATCAGTGGGCAGGTCAACCATATTAAAATAACCACTTATGACCCAATAAACATTGATAAATATTAATGAGACCAAAAGGGTGGCCATCAATATTAAATAAGACCCATATGGCTTGATTGGTGGGGTCGACGCCATGATCCATAAAAAAGGGCTGCTATTTGGGAGAAAAAAGGGAAATTAAACCCCCATGCCCCCATCATGATTACTGCAAAAAGCCAAGCTATCAGGCTAGATGGATTTACAAACCATATATAACTGAAAACTTGTAATTTTCACTTCCTACAAAAACAACACATCTAGATTGGATTTTTTTTTTCGAACATCATGAACAATATACTTGTGATTGGAGTTTGTAATACCCTGCACATTCCAAGATAGAAAATTCATGGGAAACAATGGTCGAGTGCTATCCCATTTGTCTTCAAGCCATCTAGCGTGTCAAACTGGTTTTGCAGGAACTAAACAATGTTGTGTGTCAAGAAATATTGCAAATCAATTTTTCCACTTAGCATATTCATATTGTATTCCTCCTTCGTAGAATCCACATTGCATGTCGGGCTATGATCCCAAGAGTGGTGAGAAGGTTTTTTGGGCCCTTTTGGAAGGATCCTATGAATCGCTGGTTAAAAGCATCGACAATTGTTGTGGAATGATGACATTTTTAATAGAATTTATCTAGTCCATGAGAATCGAGGCCTCCTTGCGCGTGCTGAAGAATTTAGGTAACTGGATTGTCGAGTTGGCAGCAACAGTTGGCTCTTTAGCTTGCGGGCTATGGGGTTGTTCCTTAACAGCTAGCTCACGCGGGTCGTTTGAACTAGAGGCCTTAGGTTGTGTTTTATTCCTATTTTTTTGGCCACCAACTATTTGTCACCCTTCCTCTTGAGGGGGTTTGATCATTTCTGGAGCCACTTTAGCTACTAGGCGATTGTGAGGGACATAAAGAGGACAATCCTTAATCTTATGATAAGAGGCCTGACACCGGAAGCAAGTATTAGGCAAGTTGATATATAAGATATGTTTGGAGTAACACTTGTCTCCCATACACGCTTATCCACAAAAGGGTGTATGTGTGGGAGTAACCATTGACAAACAACATTAAACTTAGGAATAGGTAAAACAACATCATGAGGAGAGTAATTACCTTGTGGAAAATTTTTGGGGCGAACTTTCGAGGGTGTTTCAGTGGCGGTGCCATTGTTCAAAGCTCCACTATCTCTAGCGCCGGTTGCAACAATCGAGCTTGAAGTGGGAGAGCTCATTATATAGAGGCGCCTAGAGGGCGAGAAAACCTAGAAAAAAATGATAGTATTACTATCTCGCAGTGCCCGAAGAGGCCGCAAAATGACAAGTGCGCGTGGAGGAAACCCTTGTAGAGTCGACTCCAATTTTTTTTCTCTTAATGAATTAGAGTTTAAGAGTTTGTATTAAGTAGAATTTGTGCAAGAACTATGTAGAACTTACTCTCTTTTTAAGTGGCGGAACAACTCAATCTAGAATTTATATATACTCTCTTTAAGTGGTGTAACAACTCATTCCTCTTAGTAATGATTAATCAATAACTATATAGTAAATTATAAAATTATAACTATAGAGTACTTTTAAAATATATTAATATTATATTTATTAATATTTTATTTCTAAATATATATGTATTACATAAACCACTATATTATATATAATAATTCTAATGTCATACATAGTAACTATCTCCAGCACCGGTTGCAACCACCGAGCTTGAAGTGGGAGAGCTCATTATATAGAGGCACCCAGAGGGCGAGAAACCCTAGAAAAAATTGATAGTATTACTATCTCGTAGTGCCCAAAGAGGCCACAGAATGACAAGTGCGTGTGGAGGAAACTCTAGCAGAGTCGAATCCATTTTTTTCTCTTAATGAATTAAAGTTTAGGAGTTTGTATTAAGTAGAATTTATGCAAGAACTATGTAGAATTTACTCTCTTTTTAAGTGGCGGAACAACTCAATCTAGAATTTATATATACTCTCTTTAAGTGGCATAATAACTCATTCCTCTTAGCAATGATTAATCAATAATGGTGTAGTAAATTATAAAATTATAAATATATAATACTTTTAAAATATATTAATATTATATTTATTAACATTTTATTTCTAATTATATATTTATTACATAAACCACTATATTATATATAATAATTCTAATGTCATACATATTAAATTAATTATTAATAGTATAATATATTAATATTAATTTTAATAAATTATAATTTTAACATATATTAATATTTTATTTATTAATATTATAATTTTTACATATGTTAGTATTATATTTATTAATATATATTTTTTAGATAAGAGTTGTAATATGACTAGTCCCTTTCACAGTTTAGAAGTATTGCTCTGATCCCAACATGAATGCAAATCTAAAGAGAATGGAGGAGAATATTGGTTATGTATATACCTAATTGTTCACATGTGCTAGTAACCAACCTCCCAAAATTGAAGTGTCAAAAGACATAGAATTGCATCAACAGAGAGCTTTTTCCAGTGCAAGTTTTAGACAAAATTAATGACTTGAGATATGCACTATAACAATTTAACAAATGCACGAAAGTATTCCAGTAAAATGTTGAATAATGAAAATCTTCTACTAATTTATGCAAATCCAAGAATGAGTCGATAAGGACATGCAAAAGGAAAATGCAAGGATATGAACATATCCTCTGTTGGAATCAAATTCGAGTTATGCATGGTGATATCTCTGAGGAGGCACATGCACATTAGCTAGGCTTGCCGCCATAGTAGTTGCTAATTCAAAAAATATGACTATTCCCAAATAATCCAAAAGTTCTTTAGTATTAGTACACACATGCACTCCAGTGTCCAATACATCATATGAATTACGTAGCTAATTCCAAATTGATATAGAATATCAATAAACCTAGCTTAATTAGTGACAAGAAAGGGACTATAATAATCTGTGGAATGAAATAAAAACAAAAACATTCTCCAAATAAAATGTAATGCAAATTCAATCATACAAATATATAAGAAAACAATATATGAGTAACATGCTAGTATATGAAAATTATTTGTTTTCATGTGTCTCATCTGTGGAGTTTGCCACTGGTGTATTCTGCTGTGCCATGGAATTCTTCTGGGTTTTTTTTTTGTATCGCATCAACAAACAATGTTTTTAGTGATTGGGTCTCCTCTTCTTCATCCTCTAAAAGTTGCGGAACATTATTCCTTTCAATGAGTTTCTCAAGATGTAGTCTTAATGGAATGTCTAACTCTTCAGCAGAGGGGAAGTCTCGAATTGGTGAGGGGCATTTCTTCTTCATGCCTCGTTTGATTTGGTATATGGTTGTTTTGAAGTCGACTGGAGCTGTAGGGTTTGCTTTTTTAGAAATGGGTAGAAGCTAGGGAACTATGGGTCGTGAACAAGCGCCTTTCTAACCTCAATATGCCCTCTCTAACCTCAATATGTTTATGTCGATCTTTGTGCTTGTAGATGCTTAGAAAATCCTCCAAAAGGGACAAGAAGCGCGTTTGTTCACGACTTGTAGTTCCCCAATTTTTGCCCATTTTTGAGAAAGCGAACCTTATAGCTCTAGCTGGCTTTAAAACAATCACGTACCAGATCAAACAAGCCATGAAGAAGAAACACCCCTCAGGTATGGCTGCTATGCTGAAGAGTTAGAAATTCCATTAAGACTACATCTTGAGGAACTCGTTGAAAGGAAGAATGTTCTGTAACTTTCAGAGGACGAAGAAGAGGAGCCCCAAACACTAGAAACAACGTCTGTTGCTGTGATAAAAAATTCGGAAGAATGCTAGGGCACACAAAAAATACCCTAGTGGCAAACTCCGCAAATGAGACACATGAAAACAAATAGTTTTCATATAACAACAACAAGTTATTCATATTTTGATTTTCTTATATATCTGTGAAATTGACTTTGCATTACATTTTGTTTGGAGAATGTTTTTTCTTTTATTTCGTTCCACAGATTATTATAGTCCCTTTCTTTATTCCCTTTCTTTTCACTTAATAGGTTGGGTTTATTGATATTCTATATCAATTTGGAATTAGCTATGTAATTCTTATGATGTATTGGACATTGGAATGCATGTGCGTACTGATGATAAAGAACTTTTGGATTAGTTGGGATTACTCATATTTTTTAATTAACAACTGCTATGGCAGCAAGCCTAGCTAATGTGCAAGTGTCTCCTAAGAGATATCACCATGCATAACTTGAATATGATTCCATTATAGGATATGTTCATATCCTTAAATTTTCCTTTTGCAAATCCTTATCAACTCTTTCTTGGATTTGTATAAATTAGCAAAAAAAAATTCATTATTCAACATTTTAATGAAATACTTCTGTGTATTTGTTAAATTATCATAGTGCATATCTCAAGTCATTAATTTTGTCTAAAACTTGCACTGGAGAAATCTCTCTGTTGGTGCCCTTCTGTCTTTTGAAACTTCAGTTTTGGGAGGCTGATTATTATCACATGTGAATAATTAGGTATATACATAACCAATATTCTCCTCCATTCTCTTTGGATTTGCATTCATGCAGGGATCAGAGCAATACTTCTAAGTTTTAATAGGGACTGGTCGTAATGCAACTAATCCCTGTCTTTATGGTGAATTGTTTATTGTTTTAAAGGAAATGACATTTAATTGTTTAAAGTAATTATGTTATAAAGAAGTGTGTATGAGTTGTATAAATATAAAATGTCTAGTGTTAGTAAAATAATGATAAAATACGAACATCAATAGTTGAATAAATATTCAATTGGGAAAGACTCATGATTATGCCAAGAGGCTTTTGGTTGTGGCAATAAAGGGGTGACGGTGAATTGTTTATTGTTTTAAAGTAAATGACATTAAATTGATTTAAATTTATTATATTATAAAGAGGTGTGTATGTGTTGTATAAATATAAAATGTTTAGTGTTTGTTGAATTGTTTTAAAGGTATTATTATTATTTTTTAATAATATATCATATGGTTTATATTTTTTTTACATAAACTACTATATTATATTTAATAATTATAATATCTTACATTTTTTACTATTGGTAAATGGTTTTGAAGGGACCATACTCTGTATTACAAAAGGCTCAAAAGCTAGAAAAAATCATGCTGGCATAGTGGTTTTTTGATATGTGGGGACAACACAAAAAAAAGAGCATGAGAGAAAGATATTCAGAAAATAGACTAAGGCAGCGGCCAACTACCTAAAAGGAGCCCAACAGACGACACAAAATAGCAAAACTGAAGCATCAAAACAACACCAAAACATCAAGACAATACTAGATAAGGGGCTTGTTATAGGCTTTCAGAGCAATCTTGAGGGCCTTATAAAGGTTGATTGCAGTTTGCAAATCAGGATCATTGCCGCTTTGAGTGATTGTCTTCTTCTTGATCTTGCCATTCTTCCAAGTAGAACCTAGAATACCGCAATCATCACAAATTTGCTTGCCATTTCTTACATATTAACTTAATTAATAATAATATAATATATTAATATTAATCATAATTTAATATATTATTTATAATAATTTTAACATATATGAATAATATATTTATTAATATTTAATTTTTAGAAATTATATTATAATTTATATACTTATTACATGTATTATAGCATAAATTAATAGTAATTTAATATATTATTTATAATGTAATTTTTAACATATACGTTATGTATTTTTGTAAGTCCAAATATTCAAACTTGAACCATGATAACTGCGCCTAAATGTAAAAATTTGCTTGAAAATTCCCCTGAACACCTCTCCAAGGTGAGTCAGTATTTTGTATCATATTCATCCCAACCTTTTAGGTCCTCTCAACATGTTTGTTTAGGCAATTAAAAATGATGTAATAAGGTCATTTTTTATTCCAATTAAGTGCTTTTGAAGACTAGCTCTATACTAAGCCTACAATGGCCAATTTGGGCCATTTCAAGGTAGGTGTTCTTACTCTGGGAGGGATATGAAATCTTGTGATCATTCGAAAGTGGTATTGGAGATTTAAGAAGATTTTGGAAGTGAATTAGGAAGATTTAGGAAATTTTTGAAGGTCTAGGGACAATTTTTGTTGAAGCAAGTTTTTCAGGTGTAAGGAGTATTTAGTCAAATTTGGAAGTTGAACTTTACTAGAGGATTCTAGGGACTTCGCAAGGAATTGGAATGCAAACAAATAGAAATTAGAAAGCTTGAGAAATCATCTACTTGACGAAGGAATCATTTTATTCACAAGACATGTTTATTTCTCAACGCAACCCAATCTTGGTAGACACACCCTATTGCCCCAAAGAAAAAGGGGTAATTTTTGGAGATATATGAAGAATTAGGTCTTCAAAACTATCCCACTATTCTTGAAATGGTAGTATAAGTCAAAATAATATAAATATTCATAATAAAAGACCATATGGTGCTCTGAGCATTACATTTTCAAGTTCTCTTTAGTGTAAGGTATACTTAGTCATTTTTTTAAGTTTGGCTCCATGGCGGACTTTCTTGTCCCTCTTGTCTTCCTTGTCCCTAAAAAGAGGGGATAGAGGGAATGCAAAAAAATTTCCCCCTCAACTCTTTCCCCTAACTCCTTGTATGACCTTGTTTCAACCTGACAGAGATCCAAACCATGAAAACCCTATTTTCCCAACTCTCACCATATGCTACCAAGTGGCACAATCCTACCCATGGTGCATTTTATTGACCCTATTGTCCCTAGGACAAAGGGAATTGAGGGGACAAAAAAAGTGTCCCATCTTATCCCCTTCTCAGGTTCCCCACATGATCAAATTTTAAGCACCCTAGGTGTCAAAGCATGATTTTCACATCTCCCTCTCCTCTTACCATGCAGCGACACCTATCATGATTTGGATGAGGGCGGACTTTCTTGTCCCTCTTTTCTCAGGAAAAAGGGGAAATAGGGAACACAAAAATGTGCACCATCCCCAAGCCATAAAAACCCTTGTTTTAAAGCATTGTTGTTTTCTCACTCGTGAACATAAAAATAGACTGTCAAGTAACTTTATCTGTAGTTGGATTCCAACGAAATTTTCTCAACAAATATTTAGCCTAGGCACCTTCAAGAATATTTTCACTACATATTTAATGATGCCCTATATTTTTAATAGCAAAAAACATGAAAACTTGTGCCTTGGAAGTTACTTTTTTAGTTTGCAAGAATTCTAGAGGGAAGATCATTGTGAAATTTGGAGCATGGGATCCCGAAGACAAGCCGAGTTTGATGGGGGTTTTTTCATTGCAAATAGACATCAATAAGTGCTCATTTCAAAAATAACAAGTGATGTTGTCTTTTATTAAAAATAGAAACCCTCCAAAAATTTTTATGTCTCTAATCAAAACACTCAAAAAGTAGTGAAAATGGTAAGCTAGGCAAAACATGTAATGTTATCGAAATCACTTGATGGAGAAATTTTGTCCTCTGTGAAATAAAATCTATATTTCTCAATGCAAATGGAGGTAGGTGGGTGGAATAGAGGAAAATGTCTTCAACACACAAGTACTGCCCCAGGTGGCGCAACCTCTAGAATTTAATGCAGTATGGGTGCCCATTTCGTTTTCAACAAGGAAAAAGGTGTGGGGAAGTGGATTTCAAGAGGTTCTCAGATATTTTTAAATATTTTATTGAAAGTGGTTGGTGGGTGGAAGGAGGAATTTTAATTTCCCTCTATTTTCTTCTTCTTATTCTTCTCCCTTTTTTCTATATATTGTAAAGTGATGCCTAATTGTTGGGGGATACTTTGGGAATACGAGGGAATAATTCTGTGTTGTGCAAGTGTTCTTGATTCACATGCCTCAGATTGCAATTATGTAATGCGTTTTCACCTCCTCCTTCGCTGTATGATCTGTGCCTAATCTTCAAGTCATAAAATTACTAGTTTTGTGGCTCGTATATACCTTAGCTATCATTTCATTGCACTTCTTTACCTTTTCATTCATTTGCGGGTATGTTGTGTGTGCTGTTTCAGAATCTATATATACTATGCATCATGAAATTGAGAATTTAAATGTTGTCTTGAACTGTGGCTACTGTTTCCACCCTCTTCATCATCATTTTCTCTAATTTTCTCTCTTGTTTAAGTATCTTTCCCCTTGTTTTTGGTGTTATCACCTTTGTAGTTTAGGGTTTCTATTTTATGCATCTCGTCCTCACCTTAGTCCCTTGGAATGTTAGAGTAGAGATAGATAGTTTCGTTTGAATTCATAGGAGTAGTTTTAACAATAAGAATAGGTAGAGGAAGACGACGTTCTTCGAAGGTCTATTTGAGTTCGAGTCCCACAACTTGGAGACAATATCATGTTGCCTCAAATCCCTAGATCATTGTGATTTAGGATTGGGTGTAATTTTGAGCTCCAACAGTTTTGGCATGCCCGGTGGGACCTTAGAGTTTAATATTTCTAGTTTTATCAAGTTTGGGTGCGTATCTTAGTGAAACTCTAGCCTTTGGAGGCTCTGTAGAAACACATCTGGTGAATCCATTCAGAAAATTCACTAGTGTTAGTAGTACTGGTGGTTCAAGTTTATGAGAAGGATCCAAACTCGGTCTAGAGAAAGAGAGGAAATAATATTTGAATATTTGCAGTTGTCTCCAGGAAGAGGGAGAAGAGGAAGACAATTTCATAGATCACCATCTCCACCAAACAAAACTCTTTCGACACCTTTTAGTAGGTCATTCTTACAATCCACTAGAGTTCTCAAACCTATCTTAGTGGCTCAACAACCACAAAATCCATTTGTAAATTTCATGGTCAGAAGCCCACTTTCCCTAAATGCTCAGAATCCCATCCCAGTAGTAGTTTTAAAAAATATCCCATTCTTCACAGGAGAAAATCACACTATTCCAACTGATCACATCTAAGATATTGCAAATGTATGTGCAATTCATGAAATTGTTGAGATCGATGTGGCAGTGAAGCTTTTATCTTCTTATTTCAAAGGCAAAGCTTTATATTGGTTTAGAAGCTTACGGGAAAGATCAATTCAAAATTGGAATGCAATATGCACAACTCTGTGCTATTAGTTTAGAGAGAGGGAAGACAACCGATCTCTGTTAGAACAAATGAATACCATCACCACAGCTCCAAATGAACAGATGGTGGATTTCAACTTCAGGTTTCAAAGATTGTAGCGTAGGATTCCAATCCCCGCGAGATCAGCTGCTGAAGGTGCATTCCTCTACTTCTTAAAAGCTTTAAATTATGATATAGCTGTTATGATCCAATCTATGGGAGGAATAAATTTACCAATGACTTATGCACTAAAAATTAGAGATGAGAATAGTTTAAGACAAGTTGGCAAATTATCTCCTAGGCCACCCATGCCTTTGTATCCTGAATTGCCTCAAGTCTCCCAACCTTTTATTGTTCCCATCCTTGAACAAAATTCACAACATGTTGCTTCCACATCTCAGACCCCCACACAACAAAAGAAAGATGGGGATATGAAAGCATTAATCAGGAGTTTAAAAAACAAATTTATATCCCTAGAGAAACAACAAGCCCATTCCTATAGGAATTATCAAAACTAGGGGCAATCTTCAAACCAGGGATAACAACCATATAGAAATCAACAATATAATCAAAGATATGCACAAAATCAATGAAATACCAGATGACATGGCCAAAATGCTCCTCTTCCATTGGCAACAAGAACTTCCTACTCCCATCTCAAGCCAAACCTTAGTTCCAGTACAAAATAACATGGCTCACGAAACTGACTGATGTTTCCCATGTAATTTACCACATAATCAATTAAGTTGTGAAAGGGCAACGCATCTTCAAGCTTACATGGAGCAAGATTCTTCCAGCCAACAAGAACCACTTCTAGAGGCACCCAGTTCAAATACGGAAGCATTTCAAGAGGCCAATACTAATGTCAATATCATGTTCTTCAAAGATGAAGATCTTTTTGCGGTCAATCAAGTGGCAGGTAGCTCTAAAAAACCTCAAATCAACATTGCTGATAATACGCGACATAAGAAAAGGATGCTAGAATCACAATCTTCATCTTCCCATGGCAAAGGAAATGCTGCGGATAAGGAGAAGAGATTGGATTGGATAGAAATAAGCTACTTGAGGTACCCAATAAAGTTGTGTCAGAAAAATAAGACGTTGTTTAACCAAATCTACTTGTTCAAGCGCCGCAACACTAGAAAAAGGATAATACCATGCCACAGATGTAGAAGTCCACGAGTCTTCCATATAATATTGTTTAGTAGATGAAGAAGACCAATGTTGATATAGCAATATGGGATGTGTTGGCTATTCCATCTCAGCATGACCTTTTGTGTGAAGCCCTCAACCATCTTCCTCAGGCGGATTTAGTGTTGCAGAAATCTCATGCCACAGTCAATGTCTGTTAAGAAAAAGAAGATCAAGAAAGTAAAAGTGTCAAAACCCCACCTTTTTACATGTCTTTGATTATGGGAAAACACTTGGTGCATAAATTTATGATAGATTCAGGGGATAGTACCTTTGTAATGCCTAAGAAAATTGCTAATAAACTAGGTCTCAAATATAATCCTGTGTCTAAGGGAGTTTTACAACTTACTTGGTCAATTGTGGGTGTATTGGGAGTAATAAAAAATATTTAGTTGACCCATCATTCCTACCCAAGTCTCACCATGTTTTCCATTGATTTGTCTAATCATGACATATCAGTAATTGATTTGCCTCCCATGTTTTCCATTTGCTTATTTAGAGATTTTACTGCTAAGGTAGGTGGTTATTTGTCTTTAGACTGGACTCACATAATTTTAAGAGCTAGATATGGTACAAGGTTTACAATACAAGCTGAACCAATCTTTTATTACCATATTAAATCATATGATTCCACCCCTATTCAATCAAACTACCTAATACAAGAACATGAGTAAGGTTCAGTTTTAGATGAGCAACCTATTCCCCGTTAAATGCTTGATTTATTGCTAGATGAATGGGTAGAGAGAGACCATCAATTTTATCCCTATGACAAAGAACTTAAAAACTTTTAGAGTGGCCTCAGTACTTATTGTGTTCTACAAGAAGAATCTGTTATACCCGCACCATTCAAGCTAAAAAGATACAATGCTTCTGGACTATGACGGATGTTCTTTGTTGGTCTAAGAAGAGGAAATGGAGCTTGGACGGGTGTTGTGCTCATTTCTCTGATGAATAAGAAATTATTTTTTACTCATAGAATGCAGTTCACATGTAGGAAGCATTAGTGTATGGTTTTTTAATCGCGGAAAGGAAAGGGTTTAACAATTTACAGATCTTTGGAGACACTGAGTTGGTTATCCACCAAGTCAGGGGAAAGTGTGCCACAAAGAATAGGCTGTTAAAGGCTTATAAACATAGATTATGGGATCTACTAGAGAGCTTTGAGACTCTTAACTTACAAGTTGTTCTTAGGAAGTTGAATAAGGAGGTGGATCAGATGGCGGCTTTGGGTTCTCAATTTTCACCGGTGGAAGACCTTGTCAAGGGAAATGTGCAACATATCAAAATGGTGGTTAGGTCATCCATTTCAGATAATCAAACCAACTTGCAAGTTTTTGACAATGATGAACAAATTATCTAATTTATACAAAATGAAGTCGAGTTCTCCTAAAAAATGCAATCTAGGTTGCAAGAAGATTATGGTGATCAGAAAATTCATCTGAAAACAAACAAATTACCAAAGGGATTTGTCACTCTGGAGTAGATCTTCAATCCAGATGATGAGTTTAAAGAAGTGGAGAAGAATATGGAGGAAAAACAAGAAGATTGCCAACCGGTCATGATTGTACCTAGTAAAGAACTTCTACTTGGGAAGGTATGTGGTGAGAATGAAAAGAAAACTTTTATTTCCCTATGTCAAAGTTTCAGTAATGTGTTTTCATGGGACTATGAAAATTTAAAAGAATTTAATCTAGATATAGTCCAACATTCTATTGATCTTGATCCCAATGTCAAGCCAACTAGATAGAACCAGAGACCTAGCAATCCCAAGATAGAGCCCCTTAAGAGAAAGGAATTATCCAAACTCATTTAGGCCAAGATAATTTTTCCTATCAAATACTCTACTTGGGTAGAAAATCTGGTTCCAGTTAGAAATAAAAATGGGCAAATTAGACTTTGTATCGATTTCAGGGTTGAATAAGGCCTCTCTAAAGGATCATTATCCTTTACCTTCTATGGAACAAATTTTGTAGACTGTTACAAGGTCTAAAAGGTTTTCCATGCTTGATGGATACTCAGGTTTTAATCAAATCAAAGTGAAGGAATAGGATCAGTACAAGACTGTGTTCACTACCAAATGGGGAACATATGCATACTAGAAGATGTCCTTTGGCTTATCAAATGTAGGTGCCACCTACCAAAGAGCTATGGATATTTCTTTTAGGAGGTATATCAATGAATTCATCTTGGTCTACCTGGATGACATTATTGTCTTTTCCAAGCACAACACAGATCACATGAAGCATCTGGAGAAAGTATTTTAAATATGCAGGGAGTTTGGAGTGTCTCACAATCCCAAGAAATGTAACTTTGCAGTCACTAGGGGAATTTTTTGGGGCACATTGTTTGAAAAGAAGGCATTACCATTGATCTAGAAAGAATCTCAACCATTTTGGATCTTTCCTTGCTAGCTCACAAAAAGGATTTACAGTCATTCCTTGGAAAAATCAACTTTGTTAGGCGTTTTATTCCTAACTTTCTAGGTTTGATAAAGCCTATTAATCTTATGCTAAAAATGATTCAGTTTTCAAGTGAACAGTAGAGGGGAAAGACAACTTTGAGAAGATAAATCAAGAATTTACTCAGGCCCCCACATTGATTAACCTAGATTATGCCAATGATTTCTTTCTATATGCTTATGGGGCTGAATCTAGTATTGCCTTGGTTTTAACTCAACAAAATAATCAGGGACCGGAGTAGCCTGTGGCCTTATTCAGTCAAACAATGAAGAATTATGAACTCAAGTATAACCACCTTGAAAAATAGGTGTTTTCCATCATGAGAGCCTTGAAGAAATTTAAAAGCATGATTTCTACTAATCGCATTAAAGTTTTGGTATCACATTCAGAGACTTCATTATGTGAGCAGAAATCAACGAGAAATGAGCTGGATGCATGACTAAAATTATGGAATATGACATGGCTATCAAGTCCACGAAACTAGCAAGAGGAAGGAAACTTTGTGAGCAGTTGGCTTTAGAAGCTACTGATCACTAAGAGACTTCCTTCATAAATGAAGAGCCTTCAAGTAATGTTGAATGACAACAAAATGATAGAAATGTATTTAATGATCATAGTTGGATTGTTGATATGATTAAATTTTTGTCTAGCGGTGCATACCCTCTTGGTCTAAACAAGTAAAAAAGAAGACATCTGAGGCTGTGGTATGCTCCCTATGCATTGATTAATGACAATTTGTTTAAAAGACATATTGGTGGAGTGTTGCTCATGTGCATTGAAGGTGAGTAATGTGACAAGGCCTTTACCGAGTTCCATTATGGTTTTTCAGGTGGACATTTTTCTATTAGAACCGCAACCATGAAAATTATAAAAGTAGGATACTTTTGGCCTACATGGTTCGTGGATGCTCACAGATGGGTGAGGAAATGCAAGGAATGTACACTCTTCACTGGAAAGAAAATATTGGCAGCTCTGCCACTTCATCCGGTCTAAATAGACCAACCATTTTCTCAATGGGGTTTGGATTTTATTGGCATGGTCAATCCTGCATCTAGTGTTGGCCATAAATGGGTTTTAATTGCAACAAATTATTTCACCATGTGGAAAGACTCCGCGCCATTGAAGGAGGCCATTGAATTAGTCATCCTAGGCTTTCTTGAAGAAATTATTACAAGGTTTGGAGTCTTGAAGACTATTATTTCTGATAATGTAAAATATTTCTTGGGATCTAAAATTTCTAATTGGGCACTCGATCTTGGAATATATCTTAAGAATTCTTCCAATTACTACCCCCAAGGTAATGGATTGGTATAATCTACCAACAAGAATCTAATTAGGATCATGAAGCGGATGATGGACATCAATCATAGGAAATGACACACAAAGGTGAGAAATGATCTCTGGGCGGACATGATAACAATGAAGAAAACTATTGACACTTCCCCTTACAAACTGGTATATGGAAACGAAGAAAGATTTTCATTGTCATTGGAGTTACCCACGCTCGAGTTAGCTCATCAGCCAAATTTTGAAGGTGTAGATCAAAGGGAAATCTGAATGGTGGAACTAGAAGAATTAAGAAAACTTGCCATGGCCGGGTTAGAGAAACATCAAGCATCAACCAAACATTGGTTTGGCAGGAAGGCTAAAGGTCATACATTATAAATTAGAGATCTAGTCTTGAAATGGGACGCAGATAGAGATAAACCAAGGAGACACTCCAAATTTTATGCAATTTGGAGTGGACCATACATCATCACTGCTTGCAAGGTGGATAACTCATTTGAATTATCTGATCTTAATGGGAATGCGTTTCAAATACTGGTTAATGGGATTAATCTTAAACCTTCTCATTAAGATATTTCATGCATCTTGTACATAGTAGTTTAGTTTTTAATTCTTCCAAGTGATTTCAACACATTATCTATTTGTAGTGTAGGTTTCTTTCCCTAAGTGCTTTACACAGTTTGGTTGCTTGAGGGTTTTCTTGTGCATAATTTCATCACATTCCCAGGGCCGCAATTTTAAAGAAGTTCAAAGAATTCAGGTTTAGATTAAACTTTAAGTTTGCTATGTTGACTCCATGCCCAATGGACGCTGCAAGGCCACTAATCAATTCATCTAGCAGGCAGAGTTCTATGTGATTCGCCAAAAATGTTGTCCATTTTTGCACTTCTTGCAAAAATTGAACAACTTGAACAATATGGACTTCAAGGATCTTCAATGGTGAAATTGATAAAGCTGCGGAGGATATAAAAGAGCCGCGTAAGGATTTAAGTATGTCGCGGAGGTTTTAAACAAGCCATAATATACAAAAGATGCGGGTAAAAGCAAAACTCAACAAAGCTGCTAATAGTAGAAAAGGGGTCTAGAATGATTCTAAAAGCCAAGCTATGCTAGATGAAGCCACTGATCAAAGCAGAGAGGTTGATAAATCCATAGATGAGTAGGGTCAACCACATTACAAGGAACATGTCGTGGAAGATTAGCAAAATCTACATAATCTAGGAGAAGTTACGGAAGTCAAATGTCACGCAATGTTGGAAGAGAAAGCTGTGCAACAAAGGAAAACTATAGTTTTCTACGATAGGCTAAAATGAATATAAGTTTTGATCCAATGATTTGATCCATGTAAATCTTATATCCTTGGAGAAATTTCATCCTCTATGAAATAAAATCTATATTTCTCAATTCAAATGGAGGTAGGTGGGCAGAACAGAGGAAAACGTCTCTAACACGTAAGTACTACACCAGATGATGTAACCACCAGAATTTAATGTAGTATGGGTGCCCATTTCATCTTCAGCAAGGTAATTGGTGTGGGAAAGTGAATTTTCAGAGGTGCTCAGATCTTTTTCAGAGAATTTATTAAAAGTGGTTGGTGGGTGGAAGAAGGAATTCGAATTTCCCTCTATTTTCTTCTTCTTCTTCTTCTCCCTTTTTTCTATATACTTTGGGAATGCGAGGGAATCATTTTGTGTTGTGCAAGTGTTCTTGAGTCACATGCCTTGGATTGCAATTTTGTAATGCATTTTCACCTCCTCCTTTGCTATATGATCTATGTATAATCTTCAAGCAATAAAATTACTAGTTTTGTGGCTCGTATCTGCCTTAGCTGGTGTTTCATTGCACTTATTTTTCTTTTCATTCATTTGTGGGTACATTATGTGTGTGTTGTTTCAGAATCTATTTCTATTGTGCATAGTGAAAGTGGGAATTTAAACGTTGTCTTGAACTATGACTAGTGTTAACACCCTCTTCATCATCGTTTTCTCTCATTTTCTCTCTTACTGAAGTATCTTTCCCCTTATTTTTGGTGATATCACCTCTATTGTTTAGGATTTATTTTTATGCATCTCCTCCTCACCTTGGTCCCTTGGAATGTTATAGAAAATCTAGATAGTTGTATTTCAATTCCTAGGAGTAGTTTTAGCATTAAGAATAGGTAGAGGAAGCCAACTTTTTCCAGAGGCCTATCTTAGTTTGATTCCCACAACTTGGAGACAGTCCCATGTTTCCTGAAAGCCCTAGATCCTTGTGATTTAGGATCGAGTGCAATTTGAAGCTCTAACAATACCTAAGTGACAAGATTTTGTTGTTCGAGCTATGCAGGCATCTTGACCATGTCAATGGAAAACTCAAGAACCACAAAAGGAAAGCTGTGTCATTTCATATCTCTCTAGGAATATTATCATGTAAGAATGTCACTAATGCTTCAAATCTCGAAGCTTCATTTTCCCCTTTGAACCTCTATTCATATACAATAAGGGGATATTTGACATTCGAAGAAATGATGAAACCTTCCATCTTCCCAATTTTCACCATGTTTCACACATTGAAGATTATTGGGTAAATTGCTCAGATGATTTTGAGGTAAAAGAGCGTGATCAAAAGAGAATGACTATTTTCTAGAAGAGAATGTTGAGATTTGATTAGTTCGAGGATGGATTTGAAGATGATTGGAATGAATTATATGATCCTGAATATCAAGCAGTAAAGGTCTCACCTCTCCCACATGTGTCATGGAGCATTCGGGAGTCAGGATACATCAATGAATGAACTGAAGTGGTAATCCAAAGTTTCAAGGAATGGTTTAAGAAGAAGATGTTTGCAATCATTGAATCAAGTGGTATTCAAACTATTGTTAGAAAACTATCTCATCTCTCTACTATAAAGTCAAGTGAAATGACTACGAGATTTACTCACTCAAGAGATACCGTAAACTGAGGTTCCCCACTACAGGAGGTTGTGTAAGAAAATAAAGGTCATTCAAGACCATGTAGAAGAGTTGAAGCAAGTAGATATTGATCAATCTCATCCACTCATTCCACATTGGACTCTGAGCATATCTTCCTCCATGACTGAGCCTACTCAATAAATACAGAATGTTCCCTCTAGCACTGAGCTCAAAGCTGCAATCATGACCATTGTTGAATCTGGGACAACAAATATTTTTCCATGGGTATAAGAAATTATCGGAGGAGAATCTTGACATCATACAAAAATTTTTGGTCCCATATTTTCAAGCTATTTCAAATACGGTGAAAACAAAATGAGGCATGAAAGCACAAACTACTTCCCACTTCTTCAGTGGTGCCTCAGGAAAGTAGTATGTGGAAGTAGCTCGGATGAAGGTAGTCGAGTCTATTGGTGAGATGACCACATATGACTATGAAATTACCACAATTCCTCTGGGGTCAGTAACACATGAAGGAAATTCTCATCTCTTCAAATATTCTTCCAATTTCCTTCTTGTAAGAAATGAGGAATACAAAGAAAAGATTGAACAACCAGAAGTACACGTGAGAAATCTCACTTCGCACATTCAATCCTTCATGGAGCCTAATATTGCTCCATCTCTCCTAGCTAAAGAATTCACTCCAATCAGAATCTTTGATCTAGAATTAATCAGGAGGACATTGGGCTTCACAATGTAAGGAAGATCCATGATAAGTGGGTGAGAAAAATCCTTTAGAAAGGTAAGACCTTGCTTCCAGAAATTCTTTCACCATGTGAATTCATTCTTGCCACCATTGAAAAATTAAAGATGACCAGAGATGAGATTGAAAAGGAAAGAGATAACTGGGATCATGTGTTTCCACTAGTGACATAGAAGGGAAACATTGATTCTCTTGTGTTGGTAGGCATAAATTTGTTTAGCTCCATATATAGAAACATGTCTCTAATTTTTTCCCTTCATGAGTTGGATTCATGTGATGATCTCACTTAAAAAATATAGGAAGACATCAACATGGAAGTGTGTAAATTTGGAGTATTCACGGTAAATGAGAACACTTAAGTGCATGATCTCATGAATCTATTTGAAGAATTGGTTAAGAAAGAGGTGGGAGACCCATCCTCCTTCAATGAAGACACCTTGGAGTCTTTTGCAGAGATCAAATGTATCTCCAACACTGAAAAGGAGCATCGAGCCTAGTTCAAAAAATGTAAAAGTATCAACAACACCTTCGAGAATTGGCTCAAGGCTCTAAACTTGGTGTACATTCCCATGGTAGCAAATGTGGCATCTACAATGGCTCGTTTCAATGGAGTTTAAGGGAATTTAAATTTCTCTAGGAACACTCTCCAAAAGTACTTCAACAAGTGTATTTGTTGAGTGGTGAAAACAAATAAGTACTAACCATGCGTGGAGGTTAGGGGCCATGTGCAAGAGGTGTGTGAAGGGTCACACACAAGCAGGAAGGAGAAACACATGAAGGTTTATGTATGAGCATACAGAATCTGGGACTTAGCCGATTTTACAGAACGCAGCTAAAATTAGCAAAAATGAGATTAAGTTGAGTCTAAGAAAGATATAAAAATAGATAAAAATAGGATAACTTGGTACACACACAAAGGAGCTATAATTAGGAAAAGCACATTTGGAGAAAAGATAAAGGACACACATGGATTGAACTAATAATAGGATTAAAACATGTAAGATTTGATGTATATTTATCTTAATCTAATATTAACACAAGTTGTAAAAATCATGCAAGCTATTATAAGCATGCATATTATTAGGAAAGTGCATGTAAGTGGTGAAGGGAAAGTCCCCACCATTTATAAATACAAGTGATGTTTCTTTATTGAGACTATTTTGAATAGAGGTCCAGTTAGTGGAGATATTGAAAGTCCCCGATGTATGTGTGTTTTCGAGTCTATATGAGTGCATGTAGGTTCAACTCATTGATGTAATGTATTCAACTTATATGTTATGTAATTGATTATGGCTTGTAATGGATTATTGTGCATGTGGATTAACTTCCTTTGTATATGTGTTTCCATATTACTATACTATTATGTGTCTTCTTGTATGAATGATTGAATGGTTAATGAACATGCATGCTAACATCTTTATAAGAAAACAAAGGAGGGACTTGAAAATTGCACTTGATTCAGGTGAGTTTCCAGACTTGTCTACATGAAGTGCCAATGCACATAACTATATTGGGTAATAAAAGACTACATTTTGGTTTCATTTCCAGAACCTCTTTTGAACCTGCTTACCAAGATGTGGCATGTAGATGACATTTTGATTGTCTTTGGAGAATATTAAAAGATGGATAAAAGACAACTAAGATGATTTTACACAAATATATAACAATGGAACTGAATTTAATGTGTGAAAGATAATATTTATGAATGCTTGTATAAGACATTCTTTAGTTTCTCCCTAGTAGAGTTGTACCAGTGGTTGGCAGCTTACGTAGTTAACAGAGGTGTCTAAATAGGAAGGAAGCATGCTTAGAGGAAGGAAGACTACTAAGAACTCTATGATTCAGACGACTCGTGGACTAAAGTTGTAGATCGTTGATGGGAAGGTGTGACGTGCAACTATATTTTGGAGTACAAAATTTCAACATAATCTTTGCGCAAAGGAAGCAAAGTTTTGTTTCTTGCACAAGCCAAGAGGATCTTATTTGTGTGTAACAAGCTTAGTTATCAAGATCTTGATGGTTGAATTGGGAATGGAGAACCTACCTATGATGAGCTAAAACCCCACTGTGTGTAGGGGCAAGAGCAAGTGGGGGGAGGATGGTGGTGATCCTAGAAAAAGAAAGATAGAGAGGAAAGACGAGTCAGATATAATCATGTGTGATAGAGGGTAGTCGATGAGGTGCTAAGGTTAAGAAGAATGATTTCTAGTGGAAGTGATGTGAGCATCGTAGAAGGTGAGGGACCGTAGGATCACGTCCTCTCAACATTGGGAAAGAAAAATAGAGAGACGAATTAGGCACCTGATGAGAGTGAGTTTGAGGAGATAATTAGAATCATGGGTGCACATTTGACCCACCCTAGCTACCTAGCCCTTGCGTAAGGTGTCCATGACATAGAGGTAATTGTAGTAGAGCATCATAGTGAAGGTGAGTAAGAAAAATCTCTACGCTGGGTAGGAGATACATGTAACATATTTTAGTTACTTCTCATGAAGCGCAATAGATCAAGAATGCACATATGGTCACGTAGTAGACTCTAGTGTTTGGAGCAAATGTTTTTAGGGATAATTTCATAGGTACATTGTCAGGACAAAACATTGTCATGCATCCCATTAGAAACAACCTTATAGGTGCATATAAGGCACATACGGTGGGTGTCAAATTCATCACAAAAATTGGGACATAAAGAAGTTCATCTACTAGACCAAAGGTCACGAAGAGAAGCTCAAGGGGTTTAGGAAAACCACCACATGGAGGAAATAATGGTGGAAGATTGGGTTTTGGATCTATTCCCACTCTAGGATAAGGTCCACAACTGCCACAATAAAAACCATCATAACCATAACCTCAACAACCACACCAACATACACCTCAAATTTTCTTTGAGATGTCTCTTCAGTTTCCAAATTATAGAGGTGTATGCAACTGAGCATGTACACAATTGTGAATTGTTATGGAGAGTTAAGGGCATAAACAATTATTATAGAAAGGAAATTTAGTTTTCCACCACGTTTCAATGATGCACATATAACTAGTATAGAAAATATTATCCACATCAGACTACGGTGGATTATGATGCGTTGCACACTACATTTTGACATGAATTTCAGGTTCCTAAGTTTGAGCAACAAAGCATAAGAGCGCTAAAGGTCATTAAGAAGGGCATGTCAGAGAGCATGACGAAGTATGATGTGTAGTTTAAAACTCTATAGTCCAAGCTATCTTGTGATATCCATCAGAGCCAACATGCATAGTGGTTCATTGGAGGCTTACTGACTCCTTTTTGAAGGGCCTTATCACATAAAACATTTTCTGATCCATGCAAGGATTTGGAAGCGCGTTGAAGTAGTTGGGAGTGCAAATATTGAAGTAAGCTCTTTTCTTGAGGAGAAAATAACAACTATGGCTAAAAATTTGGAAAATTTTTCTGTTAGTTATGTTAGAGATTTCATGCACTGAGATGAGGGTGAATTAGTGTAGATTAAAACTTATCAATCAATTGACAATTATTTTAAAATTTAATTTTTAACCTTGATTGATTGACATAAGCATGCAACATTAATTATGAAAGATATAAAATGAGAAGAATACACACATGCACATGAGGAGACCACATATAATGTGGGAAACCCTTTCAGGAAAAAAACCCATGGAAATCAATTCACTATCTTGGACAATTATCTTGTGCAGTTACAATGATTTCCCAATTGAGCTACAACTCAATCTGGAGCTACAAATCCAATAGTTTAACTAGGCCACCACCTAGTATTTGACAAGCTATAACTTTCTTGGAAGCCACAACTCCCAAATTTTATTCAGTACCCACTGATATTTAGTAAGCCACAACTTACAAGGAACTTCAACCCCTGAAATTTTATTAGCCACCACTGATATTTTGTAGGCTACTACCCACAAGGAGGCTACAACCCCCTGAGTGAATCTAAGCTTCAACTTAGATGAATTTTATACACAATTTGATCATCTAGATCCTTGTTTCTCATACAACAGATTATGATCACTTTGTTCATTCACTCTACACTCACTCTTCACAACATCATATATTCAAGATACACTTTATGATCCAAAAACGAGTGTTTAACTTCTTCACTTTTAACTATTTCAAAGGATATTCAATTTTAATCAAATTTAAAAGGCCTTAATACTCCAAAATATTGATTAAAATCTGATTTAGGACTGATTTTAAAACTGAAATTAAGTTTGTAATTTACTCAAAAATTCATTGTTTGATCAAAGCCCAAAAATCATTGTTTCCCAATTTAACTAATTTCTCCAAATTGTGAAATATTGATTAATAGTTCATCCACATTCACATTAGGAACTTAAATAATTGTAGGAAATCAGAAACTGAAAATAAAAATCAGAAAACAACACCAAATTGTTTACGGGGTTCAGAATTCCTACGTCCCTGGGTTTGTGGTGAATTAATCCATTAACAATGTTATAATTGTAAATACATTTAACCTTTATAATAAACCAATAATGAATCAAAACCTACAAAAATGTGTTATCATACATTCAAAGGAATCTGAAGTAACTCAACACTTGCCCTTTACCTTCATGACCTACTTGCAGCTATGTCTCCCTTAGGATCTACGCCTTCGTATGACTTCAAAAACAAAAAAATATATCACAAAAGCTCCAAAATGGGAAAAATATCACACCATCATGATCATCCTAAAATTGTGAGCTATTTCCATATATAACTTGAGATCTTGTTTTGAGTAGAAGTGCTCCAAAAATGGTGTTTTCTCCAAGTGCCTCCTTACTGCCTATACACAGAACTGTAGATTGTCATGTATAAAACAAAACGAGCTCTTTATATAGCTTGATGAGCCCTATAGACGAGTTGGTTGGGTGACCAGTTTGTAATACAGAGGTATTAGGGTCGAGCCTCACCCCTATCATTTTGGTCGGCAGTTTATTTGCTTAGTTGGGACTAAATCCCACATTCACCATGTAGGTAGTTACTCGGGGGTTTAAAAATAGAAAGGTCCGCCTTTGTTTTCGTGGAAAAAACCAAACCTGACATTTTTCCATCCACTCTAAAGGCTAGATGCTTTTTGAAAGGCCATACAATGTGGTGAGGTGGCTGTTGACCCGCCCAATGTTGGGCTACGCATTGTTGATTCGTCTGATATAAAGGTTGTGCATTAAGTTTGATTCGACGAGTATATTGCAGACCATTGTGTGTTGGTTTATCTGGCCAGAGCTATGTGGATCCACCGGTATAAAGGCTGAATCGTATGGTATGTTGATCCCCCCATATATTGTGAAGTCAGTTGTTTGGCTAATTATATAGCCTCCGAACTATAAGGAGATAAGGTTTTCTCAAACAATATGGACATAAAACAATCTGATCAACTAAGTCATTATGGCATTAATATAGGTCTCAGTGGGGATTTGACCACCCCATCGAGCTAGAAAAGTAGCTCTCTCGAGCCATACCTACAATAATTACTCAATGTAAAGCAATACATAATATATCTCTGCAAGTTAGTCCCACATTGGCAATATAGAGGTAAAAAGTGGCATATATAAGTAAAGTTGTGATAACGATAGTATGAGTAATTGGCAGCAAAGGCACCCCTCCTACAAAATAGTGTTTCGAACTTGGCTGAGGGCCCCCAGCCAACAAATAACAAGACCCACCAATTTTTCATGTGTCGAAGACCGGTGGCTCGAAAACAGAACTTTTACCCGTTCTTTAACTTTTGCAAATTCGCCACGTGTTAACGCGTCATTTTTCAATTGACCACCTTGGACAAGTTTTTAACCCAGACTTTGACCTGTGATATCCTCTGCACTTGAACTCTATTTTTTGATGTTATTTATATCATCAGAAAGGTCTTGAGATTCTCTATATCTTTGAAATGGTTTAGGGAGGTTTCAAAAAAATTTAAACACCAGAGAATCCTCTGGATTTCTTTACATCTCTCTAGTCTCTCTCCTAGAACATTCATTTCACTTTATCTTCTACTTGATGGTTCTGTCCCTGATCTTCTCTCTCAACACTATGTGTTCATTTGATATATATTTATCTTCAAGCACTCATCTCCTTTGAATATGGGATTCTTGCATTCTTCACAAATTAATAGCTCATTAATAGATCATTCTAATCTTTGTCTATCTCTGCATCTCTAGGTCATACCTCTTTTCTCTTTAATAAAAAAATATTCATTTAAATGCACAGTCTCCTCTCACTTTTCAACTCTTGGCCCGACTCCTCTCTTTCTATATTTTCCCATCAACTTGAATTATGCTCAAAATTTTCTTTTATAGGCAATACCATCTCCCCCTCACTATCTCATGCGAGCCATGCATCCTTCTTTCTTTACATGCATTAGAGAAGACAAACAATTGTTGCCATTTTTTCCCTCTAAATATGTGCCACATATTATCCTATTATTATTTCTATAATTAACACCTAATCCTCATTTTTCTTGTTTCATTGCATAGGTAATGGAACCACGTTTCCAACGAGTCCAAGAACACTGAATTAGGACAACTGGAGCTCAAGATATAGCCATGCAGGTATTTGGAGCTCGTGGGGAACACCATTACCCATCTTCATTAATATTTGATCCTTCATACCTTATAGACTTTATAAAACTTCATTATATCATTTAAATCTTTTTCCCAATGTAAATAAGATATTGCGGGTGTTTATAAAACTTGAGGAACTTGTTTTACATGGGCTCTTTTCTCCCGCATCTCTTATTATCTGCATCACTCTATTCATTCACCCTTCTCCTTTGTATATCAGAAAAATTGGGTCAAGAGGAACACTTGGAACTCAGGTGACGAGGGCTTGGTTCTTCTACATCTACAATCTCCCGTAGTCAAATTTCTCCCCTTTTCCTTTGTGGTGCAGGTCAACAGGGTTCTTGGGGAACATGGGTTGTCTGGGAATTTTTCTATTTGGGCCATCGGTGCCCGCAACCTACTCCATCTCCACAATACTCTATAAATCCTTTATACTTCGGCTCATTCGGGTTATCAGGGAACACGAGGTACTAAGGAACTCATACCAGCTGGGTCATCTGTGCCTGAAACCTCCAATTCATCTGAAATACACACTCTTTTGTATTTCAGCTTTGAGGAGCTTGCATAGAACTTCAATTTGTGGGGTACTTGTTCTGTCTGATCACGTTGTGCCTAAAATGGTCTCCCAACCTGCAATGCACTCTCCCTTTATTCTAGGGACCAAACTCTTTTGTGGAGAACTCTTAATCGCTTGGAACTTGTACCTCGGGGGGCCTTAGTGCCCGAATTACCTGAGCTATCTACAATACTATGAATTTATTTATATTACGGAACCCAGACCAATGCGGGGAATAGGTGTTCCTAGGGAACATGTTCCATCCGCACGCCATATGCCCACATTTCACTAAAAACTTGATATACTCCAAATTTTTATAAGTACTTGATTTTTTAAGCTTTTTGCATAGAGACTCTGAGAACATATAGGACATATGTAAATACATTTTAGGCCCCTAAATCACCCGAGTAATGTGTACTGGCCTTTTTCAATTCCTTCAGGGAACTCCTAACAAACAATTTAAGCTTGTGGAGACCTTGTATAATCTTGAATCATCCCTGGAATACCATGATACATCCTGAATGCATAATACACTATCCAGAGATCACTGTACATACCTAAAACACCTTGGATACACCATGGAGACTAGTGAACAACCGTTTCACATATAATTGATCCTGAATGCAGTTGAAACCATCTTGAAACATCAATCAACCCTGAACACCACTAAAGCACCTTCATGAGCTGACCATGCACACTGAACATTGAATATATGATCATTATCACCAAAACAACACATGGTTGACCTTGAGAAGCCTACACACTTCATGAAATGAATTTGAACATGAACTCTCTCTATAGCTGCAAATATCACTATTATGACTCTGATACACCATGGAATCACATGAAACTCCTTTGTTAGATGACACTACCAATCAACCTTTATTTCTCTTTCTCACTGTCCACTTCTCACTATTTTTACCATCAACTCACCTTGACATCAATGAAAACACTGGTGAAAATGAATGTAGTCCAACAAAACTCCCCCTTTTTCATTGATGACAACACATCAGAAATATCTAAGATTTTGTGGCAAAAACACTTGCATAACTTGGTTTCTGACAGAAAATTCTTTATCTCTCCCCTTTTGACATCATTGACAAAGGGAAAACCTTATAACGCAATGAACAATATGTAGATAGGCTTGATAAATAGAGTCTTATCTAAGAATCTCCCCCTTGGATGTATCTAATATTTTTCACACCTCTTACCTTGAACTGACAACTAGATCTCCTTGTCCACAAGCTCCCCCTAGGATTGTATTCCATCTTCTTTGACTCCCATTGAGTAGAAAAAAATATCCATTTGATGTTTTCCAATCTTCTTCAATGTTCTCTTCCAAACGTCTAAGTATAAACTTCTTTGATCTTTTAGCCTTATATGGCATGTATCTGATGATAAGTAATTTCACTTATGAAAACAAGATGCCAACGATTTGATCATTAAAATAAACTTGTATCAGCTCCCCCTAGAATTAACATCACAAACTTATCACAGAGCCTTGAATGAATTCCTGATTTCCCTCCATTAGGTACTCCAAATCTGAGCCTACATATCCTGATGGTCTTGTAACCACTACTCAAGTGATGCATCTTTTCAATTTCATAAGACCATGTACACATCATCAAAACTTCCTTCATATTTAACATAGTTACCATTATATCTGCTTCATGTTACCTCTTGATCCTCTGTAGCTTTGAAGAAAATGCACCAACTCAATCAGCTAGATACTCATCAAGTCAACATGTATTTACTCAACAGAGATAGCTTCCTTCAAGCCATGTTGTAGCATATACTTTGACTACTTTGAGCTATGTGCACAAAGACACCTTCAGATCAACAATATTATACAAGTCTTTAGACTCTTTGGACACAGTCATGTTTTCCTATATTTTGGCTCACCATAACTCTGTTAATCACTGACATAGAACTGCTTGCACCATTGCAATTGACATTAAGACGTACAATGACATCCTTCTATCCATTTCCTGTAAGCTCATCATAAGGAAGACAGTTTGAAAGATCTTTGAGATCATTATCTTATCAATCAATATGTACATACATTATCACTCTTAGCAAGTACCATTAGTCCATTTTTGCATTTTGCACAACATTGTCTAGAAATTTGTATACACACTTTAGTTAAAGGCTTGATGAAAGACTTCACATTCTAGGCATGCATTTTCATATTTAATTCCTCCAGGGAGCTAGCTTAGTTAACCTCTAAATATGTTGCTATCTCACAATCAATCCATTTGCCATCTATAGGATTTACCATTCATCAATGATCAACAAGTTGATACTTTTCACCTTGTAATAGCATTCCTTCCTTTGTCTGATGTTACACGAGTTCAATCATCATCTTCTCTCAATTAAATACCTGTAACTAGTCATTTTTTTCTTTCTACTTTTCACAACGATCTTGGAGATCATTTCATGAAATTGTAACTGTTTAAGACTCTTCAATATCTCATTGGATCATCCATTGAAAGACGATAACCTCGGGATAAATCTTGCAACTCTGAGTTTACTCTTCTCAAGTTACGATAGAATTCTGTCAAAAATTGTACAGTCATCATGTACAGCATTGAGATAAAATACCAAAAATCTATCTTAGTCCTGTATGCTTGAATATGTCAATGCCTATAGAAGAAATTCAAACGCACCTCATATCATAGGAATATTTGACTCACGATTTTGAAACTTCATGATTCACACTGGTTTATCAACATCAACTTTCACAGTCTTCTTATTTCTATCTCTATCAATTCTTGCCATTCATTTGCTCATCATTTGAATAACATTCATATGTAGGACTATCAACTATTCTAATACTCAATCTGAGACAACTGGTATAACTAGTCATTTTGTGTTCTCATCTGCATCCACAAGTGTATCATGGCCTTCAATGATAGAAACCACACTGTTCTTAGAAAAGTTTCTATAGGCCTGTAGTCTTCTTCCACTTGCAAAACATATGCTAAGAACAACTTTTGACAAATAATAAGACTATCTTTCAAGATATAAAACACGAGGACATGATCCTAGCATTGGACTGAGAAACAAAATATCACACCTTTGTGCTTCCTTACAACCACATAATTATTTTTAGGGCAGTTTTTACAAATAAAATATTTTTAACTTTGAAAATATGGAGAAGGACAATATAACTATTAAGACTCCTTATGATAGAACAAAATCTCATACACTTATAATTTTTTGTAACCACATGGCTCATTTTCAACCATTGAGTAGAACACTAAAAATTTAAATTTATACACTGTAACCCAACACTGATGGACATTTACTCTAGATACTCTTCCATCTTGAGACATACTACTCATACTCTAAGACATTTGAATGAAGTAAAAAACATCCCCTTTTTCTTTGACAAATAATACAGTAAAAAATTCAACTATTCCATACTTTTCATCATGGAATATGAAAAGTATTTCTTGAAATTGACATACCTTGACAGAGGCAACAATATGACAGAGATAACAATCATCAACAACTAAAACCAATCAAAAGCCTTGAACTTCTTCTTTACCATGGGAAACTCTTGATTGGTAGACATGAGAAGTTCATACTATGCTTCCTTTATATCATGTATACCTTCTGGAAGCCTAGAGAAAGCATAATATCCTGTGATATCTCATCAAAATAAAAGAAAGTCATCAAAATGACATGATGACTCAGTTCTATCTTTCCTTTTCCTAGGTCTCTTATCAGTCTTCTTGGATGCATTCCTTGGTGTGACTTCATCATCTCTTGAGCTCTCAATATCTGAATGTATGCCTGAGATACACACATGTTGCATCTATTCTAACTCAAATCAAGGAATAAGTTCTTCATTGTTTATACTTAACTTGTCTTCCTTCTTTTTTCCTTTATCAACACTCACTAATGTTGACCATTTGTACTGGGATCTTGATTCTCCTATAGTTGTCATATATTGTCTTATCTTTTTCATTATCTATCCATGATGATCTTTTGTCCTTCTTTACCTATTCAAGGTTAGTGTGCTTGACTTTGTATATGTATTTTACATTCTTCTTTGCAATTCCTTTTTCAACCATGACTGATTTTCCTTCATCCTTGGATTTAACTTTCACCTTAAATGTATTCTTGACTTGCTTATTAGTTGTATGTAGCTTGGTTTTTTTTTTAATCTAGGAGACTTGTAACAATGTCTAACATAATGAAGTATTCCCATGAAAATTGAAGCAAATGATATAGTTTTTTATTTCTAGGAAATTCATTTGTACAAAAATGATTACTGGAACCTTCATAGAGACACTACCTGAGCTTCATGAGATCTCTTTTATGGTAATTAAAACATATCCTATTTTTTTTTTTATCAAATTTAGGTCTACAATATCTCCATGGATTTTCTTTGTCTATCTTGATCCATTTACACTTTGCATCCTTGTGGCCAAAATCATAACATGAGAAACAATATCCATTAAATTTCCTTGTCAATTTCCTTGCATTAGACTGCCTAACTGACTCAGGACTTCCTGTGGCTGACTCCTAGCATCTGCTTCTCTATTCTGGTCTGCATGATGGGACCAACCTTTTCATTCTCCTTGGTCTCTGAACATATTTGAAAAAATGTATGGATTGATTCAGCCTTCGGTTCTCTTTACTTTTCTTTCTCCATTCCCTCTCTGAGAGTAT
Source organism: Taxus chinensis (assembly GCA_019776745.2). NCBI lineage: Eukaryota > Viridiplantae > Streptophyta > Pinopsida > Cupressales > Taxaceae > Taxus > Taxus chinensis. Next base: position 280,957,632 of record CM034146.1, on the reverse strand, counting down.
TTAAATTAGAATTTAATATTTCACATTCTTCAACATTGGATTAAATAGTTATATGACATTTCTCATGCTCTTCTTCACCAAAGTGTCTTTATTTATTCTGTAAGTCACCAAGATGATTAGTCACTTATTCTAATTCAATCTTCAGGGTCCTTAGTCTCTCTTCATGCTTCAGGTAGGCATCTTATGTTTCTTTTTTGATTTTCACAATAGCTTTCTTTTCCTGTTCCTTGTCATATTGGAGTGTCTTCATGGATGAGATGAGTTTATCACACTCTTCAACTTTGACCTTTAGAGATTTAGAGATAAGATTAACTTGTTCTTTAAGCTCCTCCACCTCTTCCACATGTTATTTCTTCATTTAAATCAACACTTCTTTATGATTTCTAATTTGACCTTCTTGATCCATCACCAAGGTTTCCAACTTGGTAATATCTTCTTCTCTGAATTTGAGGGAATCTATAATATTTTTTGATTGAGAATAATTTTCTTTGCATTCTTGATCTTTATTGCTCAATTTATTCTCTGGGAGGGTGATTTAGTTCTCATAGGCACTGATAGGATTTCAATTTCTTGTTCTTCTTCCTAGACTTTTTGAATTCTTCTAGAGCACATTCCAACCCAGCCTCTAGATTAACCTCATATTATTCATCATCTGAATCATTCATGGAGATGATACAACTTTCCATTGCTATCAACAACCTCTCTTTGCGAGCTTCATCTTGATGCTTGTATTTATTGTGAGTTGATATAGCCATGCTTATCTCTTCAGGATCACCTCTAAGATGTTAGGCTTAACATAAGTTAAACTCTTCTCTGATACCAATTGTTAGATATTTCATGCATTGAGGGGGGAGGGTGAATCAATGTTGTTAATTTTTTTAATCAATTACCATTTCTTTAATATGTTACTATTATACCTAATTAATTGTCATAAGCATACACCATAAACCATGAGATGTAATGTGAGAAGAATATACAAAAGTAAATACTCATAGAGACTAGATATAATGTGGGAAACCCTTTTGGGACAAAAACCCATGAAATCCAATTCACTATCTTGGACAATTTTCCTTTGCAGTTACAATGATTTCCCGATTGAGCTACAACTCAATTTGGAGCTACAAATCCAATAGTTTAACCTGGCCACCACCCAGTCTTCAACAAGCCACAACTTTCCTAGAAGCCACAATTCCCAAATTTGATTCAACACCGACTAATCTTTAGTAAGCCACAACTTAAAAGGAGCTTCAACCCCTGAAATTTAATTAGTGACCACTAACCTTTTGTAGGCCACTACCCACAAGGAGGTTGCAACCCCCTAAGTTAATCTAAGCTACAACTTAGATGAATATTATACACAATTTGATCATCTAGATAATTATTTCTCATACAATGAATTATGATCACTTTTCTATTTCACTCTACACTCACTCTTCACAACATCAGATATTCAAGATACAGTTTACCTCTCTCTGGTCTCTCCCTTCAAAAATTCATTGCACTTTATCTTCTACTTGATGGCTCTTTCATTGATCTTCTCTCTCAACATTATGTGTTCATTTGACATCTCTCTCTTCAAGCACTCATCTCCTTTGAATATGGGATTCTTGCATTCTTCACCAATTAACAACTCATTGATATATCATTCAAATATTTGTCTCTGTCTCTGCATCTCCAGGTCGTACCTATTTGCTCTTTGATCAACAAATATTCATTTAAATGCATTATTTCCTCTCACTCTGCAACTTTTGGCATGACTTCCCTTTTTCTCTATTTCTCCATAAACTTGAATTATGCTCAGGATTTTGCTTTAATAGGCAATACCATCTCCCCCCCACTTTCTCATGTGAGCCATGCATCCTTCTTTCTTTACATGCATTGGAGAAGACAAACAGTTATTGCCAGATTTTCCCTCTAAAAATGTGCCACATGTTATCCTGTTATTATTTCTATAATTGACACCCAATCCGTATTTTCTTTTTTAATTTCATAGGGAATGGGGCCACCTTTCCAAGGAGTCCAAGAACACTAAATTTGGACAACTGGAGATCAATATATAGCCATGTAGGTATTTGGAGCTCGTGGGGAACACCATTACTAGTCTTCATTAATATTTGCTCCTTCATACCTTATAGACTTTATAAAACTTCATTATATCATTTAAATCTTTTTCCTAGTGTAAATCAAATATTGCGGGTGTTTATAGAACTTGAGGAACTTGATTTACATGGGCTCTATTCTCCCTCATCTCTTATTATCCGCATCACTCTATTCATTCACCCTTATCCGTTGTATATCAGAAAAATCAGTTCAAGAGGAACACCTGGAACTCAGGTGATGAGGGATTGGTTCTTTTGCATCTACTATCTCCTGTAGTCAAATTTATCCCCTTTTCCTTTGTGGTGCAGGTCAACAGGGTTCTCGAGGAACATTGGTTATCTGGGAAATTTTATGTCTGGGCCATTGGTGCACGTAACGTACTCCATCTCCCCAATACTCTATAAATTATTTATACTTCGGCTCATTTGGGTTAACGGGGGATAAGAGGTACTAAGGAACTCATACTGGCTAGGTCCTCTATGCCCAAAACTTCCGATTCGTCCACAATACACACACTCCTTTGTATTTCGGCTTTGTGGAGCTTACAGAGAAATCCAACCTATGGAGTACTTGTTACATTCAATCACCTTATGCCCAAAATGGTCTCCCGACCTGTAATGCACTCTCCCTTTGTTCTGCGGACCAAACTCTTTTGCGGGGAACTCTTAATCACTTGGAACTTGTAACTCAGGGGCCTTAGTGCCTAAATTACCCAATGTATCCGCAATACTATGAATTTATTGGATTGTGGCACCCAGATCAATGTGGGGAATATGTGTTCCTATGGAATGTGTGCCATCCACACCCCATATGTCTGTATTACACTAAAAACTGAATATACTCAAAATTTTGTAAATTTTTCTAAGTACATGAATTTTTAGCTTTTCCCATAGAGACTCTGAGAACACCTAGGACACATCTAAATAAAATTTAAGCCCCTAAATCACCTGAGTAATGTGTATTGACCTTTTTCAATTTCTCTAGGGAAACCGTAAAACAAAATTTAAGCTTGTAGAGACCTTGTATCATCCTGAATAATCCTTGGAACACCCTAACACATCATGAATGTAGAATACACTATCCAGAGACCATTGTACATACCTGAAACACCTTGGATACACTATGGAGACTAGTGAACACCTGTTTAACATATAATTGATCCCGAATGTAGTTAAAACCATCTTGAAACATTTATCAACCCTGAACACCACTGAAGCACCTTCATGAGTTGACCATGCACAGTGAACACTGAATATAGGCTCATTATCACCAGAACAACACATGATTGACCTTGAGAAACCTGCACACTTTATGAAACCAATCTAAACCTAAAATTTCTCTATAGTTGCAACACTCGTTGTCATGACTTTGATACACCATGGAATCACTTGAAATTCCTTTGAGAGATGACACTACCAATCAACCTTTATTTCTCTTTCTCACTCTCCACTGCTCACTATTTTTACCATCAATGCCACTTGATATCAATGACATCACCACTGATAATGACTAGGGTCCAACTAGTTCGGCACATGAGATGCGTAGTGGGATATGGTGTACCGATTGCGATGTGGAAGGGTATACTAAGGATATTTTTCTATGTAGGAATGAGTGGGCACTATTACAATCTTTTGAGATTTTCCAAAAGAATAATGATGTCCAAAATTTCCCCTTCTTACAACGTGTTACATAGAAGAACATCTCTATGTATTGCAAGATTATTGACGCATATACCCATGATACAATTGACTACTATTTGATCTACCATATTCACGAGGCATATGAGACTGGATTGCGACAAACCATTGTAGCTAGTAGTTCTTAGGAACAAAAAGGACAACCTAATGAATGGAACATTAAAGGAGATGGCGGGTTTTGAGTTAGATATAGGAGCAAAGACCATGGTGGTAGAGGAAGGTTCATGTGTGGGGATTTTTAGACTTGTGGTTCTCTAGATCATTACCAATGTGAGTGTCCTAGAAATTAGGTATGCGCGTATCGTGAGAAACCACATAAGGTTGAATATTTACCTGATATTTATGCTCATATGTGAAAGAACAAAAAAAGGACAAAGATACATGGATGATTAAGGTGGAGCACGCAAAGAATGAACATTGGGCACCTAAAACGTTGGTTGATCTGGAGCTTCAACCTATTCTAGTCATTATGTCTGTAAAAGCAGCACGCGCGCGTGAGCCTCTTAAAACAAAACCCATTATCAGGAGTGAGGAGCTTATACATGTTAAGCATCTAGATGTGGCTCTTCAAAAAGAGGTCTACCAAGAGACCATGAGAGTCATCAGGGATTTACAGGGAGAGATCCAGTGCATGAAGGAACAGGTGCACAAAAGGGAATGTGCAAAGAAAATTGAGATTTTACAGAGGGATGTAGATTATTTAAGTGAAGTATGTAGGATGCTGTGATAGGAGAACATGATCCCCTTGCTAGGATAATGGTTACGAGAGAAGGTACCAAGCGATGGAATTGAGCTAGAGTGCTAGATATTTTATGTGAATTTACCACCACAAGACCATGAGTATGATAAGAAAATTACACTAGATGCAGTGATAGACAGATGGTTGGTCAGTAACATTTTTATTGACATAGACACATAATTCAATGTTCTAACTTTGGATTCCTGAAATCAAATGTGAAGGCCATAATTACAACCATCTTCTAATGTGTTATATATGACAAACAAAACAAGGGCCTTGCCCATTGGAGTACTCAAGGATGCTTTAATCACTATTAAATGAGAAACATTTACAGGTGATTTTTATGTATTGGAATTGGTTGAGGTAGATGTTTCCGAACACTATTTGGGCATCCTTTGTGATATGCAATTAATGCAGACCTGCACTTCAACAAAAGATATATCAGTTTTGAGAATAAGGAGGAACACATTGTCATACCCTTGGATGATGTGAAGTTTACACCCTACATTGATCCTATGAGTGATGAGGAAGTTAACTAGATTTATGAACAAACAATGCATGACCCTAAGAATGTAGAACCATATAATGAGGGCACACTTCATTGGGAAGATGTGCAATCTATTAGTGACACTACTAGTGTTGCTTGTGACATTTGGGCCCATGACACGTATGAAATGGTCATACGCAAGGTCAAGGGAAGAGTCACCTAGATGATCAAGCCATGCACAATTAGGTGCTTGGGAAAAACTAAGTTACCCAGGTACAATGGAGAGGAAAAACCTGAATTGATCTTGTGCACTATGAAAAAATAGTGAAAGAATGAGGGAGATAGATGGAATATTATGGTCTATACATTGTGGGGAATAACAGTGCACTGGTGGGTGACACAAAGAGATAATCTATTGGGTTGGTGTGAGGTGAGAGTAACATTTTTAACAAGGTTTACTATGAGAAATGTTCCCTCTCTTGTACACGAGTATGATGTGAAGACTCCTACTGTAGTGCATATCCATAACTGTGAGAGACAATGGATGAATGGGCAAGAGGCTATACCACCATCCCTTTGGGTACATAAGTTCTGCTTATTAGAAGAAAAATGAACTAAGATAGGGGGTGAATCAATCCTTATAAAAAATTGAAATTATATTTCAGATATGAAACTCAAAATAACATGATAATACAATCACAATAACCACTTATTCAACTCTTAATGTGTGCACACCATAAACCATCAATAAAGCATGTAACCATGAAAGAAAAGAAACACCATAAGACCACAATATATAAGTGGAAACCCCTCAAGGGGAAGAAAACCCACTGGAACACAATATTATATTGATATGTTTCTAAATTTAGTGAGGCACCAACCCCACAAGGAGCACCAACCCCTAGTTTAGTAGAGCACCAACCCTACAAAGAGCTCCAACCCCTAATTTTTTGAAGCACCAACTCCACAAGGAGGCTACAACCCCCCAAGATGATCAATCACCCATTGAACCACCTTATGATGTGTAGATTTCTGATTTTTTTCTACCACAACTAATGGAGATCTAATATTCTAGCTCGCACTTCTTCACTCAAACCCTAGGTGATCACACTTTACAAAAACATGCTCATCAAACCCTCTAAAAATAGTCAAACTCTTTCTCTCATGGCATATGATTTTTCTCAACCTGTAACACACTTGTTTCAGCTTCAAATAATTCTTAAACACCTAAAATCAAACTTCACCTTAGTCGATCCACATGCACACACACAACTAGTTCCAAAAAGCACCCAAAAACATGCTTTTATATGTTTCTCCAAATTTCAAACATAGGATCAACATTTTCCCTCCATTTGGTTCGACCCATACATCAAGGAAACATTTTCAAATTTGAAATACAACAGTCACAAGTGACCCACTTAGGTTGGCCTAGCTAGAAACCCGTCATTACATGTGCCAAAAATGGCTCAAAGTCCATAGGCACATTCTTAAAAATGCCCTAACATTCGTACCAAATTTTGTCATGATGAAAAACTCCTTACATATGAATAAAATATCATTAAAAATTCATATTTTCTCACAATTAATATCAACCAATCAAATTATTTCTTTCACTTGTCCCAGTTCCCTTTACAAATCTCAAAACAATCATTTCATGCACCCTTCAACACCCTGGAAACTTCATCTAATCATAAAATAAATTATACTCAACCAAAACATACCATGTGACCAAAAACAAAAAATGGAAGAACCTTTATAACACTTTTAAGTAATTTATAACTCATGAAACATCCTTCACTTCAAACCACAACATTTGCCTTCACCAGATCAACTTGCCAAAAAAGGTGTTTACAAAGGTTAGATCATACAAAAATTTATACCTACATTCAATACCTCCAAATGGATTAATTGGATGAAAAATTCATCCCTCTTCACATTCTAGGTAATAGAAAGCATCACCTAATCCATCGCATTCTTCAAACAACATCAAGCTTTCACCAAAATAGATGTTGTCTTCATCTTCCAAAAATATATGACCTAGAAATAATATAAAATGACCTCATTATGATTAAATCCATATAAAAATGGAAATTTATCTGAATATAATTTCTAAAAAAAATTGAATCATCTCAAAACTCTACATGTAGCTCAAGTTATGCTCATTTTACTGGATATTGCTATTTGAGATCCAAAAACCGCCCTTTGACTAGTCAACCTGTTTGGACCTCAAAACACCATGAACCTGCATGAAATTTCTTTTAAACATCCATGTAAATCAATAAAAACTCCCAAAAATCATGCATCATCAAATTTTTATACTATTCCTTTGGACCATCTTGTCTTAAAACCTTCTTCTTTAGAAACTGGTATTTTTAGGTGGGGCCCACTTATCACCATGACCTCAATCATACATTTATGGAAATAATGAGGAGTCCTTTACAATATAAAATAATCACTTTTGATTAACTAATCAAATTTGGTTCATTATACTTCATTCTCTGCAAAATGCTCCTAGCTAGGGTTTAACTAGGGTTTTAGACCACTTTACCTTCTTAACATTCGTTCATAAAAACTTGACCTCATTATTATTTTAAAACCTTCTAAACTGATGATAAAATCTTCCATGATATACAAAAGGTCCCATTCAAACCAAAATATTCAAAACAAGCATCAGAAGTTGCACTTCAAGCTGTATTTTGCCTTGTTTTTCACCTTGTCTCACAAAATAAGTCATATCTTGCAAAATTTACATCATGGGAACCTAAAAGTTTTCAAAGAGAACCAAAAATCATCCCTATAATATATCTAATAATCATAATATAAATTCCATTTCTCAAACTCTCCAGTCACTAAGACTTACCTATGCTTGCATGCTAGATCCTCACTGTAGAAGCTAGGGCCAACTGAAATAATGTAATAGCTAAACAATAAACCTTTGAAAATGACCCAAAAATACCTCATATTACATGATACACCTTATTTCATGCTTACATGAGCTCACATGGCTCCAAACCAATATGTCACACCTCCAAGCTACCATACCTACTCCCAAAGAACACATGTGACCAAGTGAACCACATGTACATGTACCATGTCATTTCTATGAGTGCCCAAGCAACCTCAAAAAATGATATCCATCATGTCAAATTTCTTCTAAAGCATCCAGGAATCTCATAGTGCCATGTTGCATCACCTAGGCCCCTGTATAGGCTTGTTAGAGTAAGCACACCTCACTGCATCTCACTGTAACAACTGATATACATCTGAACCAGTATGTTAGCATCATATACAACACCAGGAAATCATCATACAACATTCAATTTTTCACTAATGTGGTTTTACATCAATGACAATATCTATTAGGACATCATGCCAACACTACTTTACTCTACGAGGATGTGCGCGAGCTTGCTATGTACATGCCGAGTTAAAAAAAGAAACTGTAAGTTGGTGCGATATGACTGAAGTTATTGTTCATACATTTGATTACTTTTCTATGAAACCACCATTACATGAGGCCTTGCATATTATGAAGTGTATCATGCTAGGAGATAGTGCAAAGGTAGAAGAACTCATTGTTTAGGTGTCAGGAGAATCTGAGACTAAGCCGTGTGATAATGTGTTGGAAACAAAAGAGACACTATTAGTTAGTGCATAAAAAGAGAAGGAAAAAGGGAATATGGTCTACCTCATTGATGATGAATAAGTAGAGAACCTAGATATTAATCATACAAAGGGTGCATGCAAAGTGATAGATTATATAGATGAGAAGGTGCGCACATACCATGTTCCTATGAAGACTAAAAAGGTTAATATTGGGATTGAAGTTGCGCCTAAGGAGGATATCATTGGCGATGATTAGTTGGAACTAGGGGTCGCGAATATCATTGACTATAGGGTACTCAATGCTTCATGTGTCATAGATCATTTTCCTAACCCATTCACAGAAGAGATCCTTGAGGGAGTTGCAGGGCACGAAATATGCTCATTTACTGATGAATTTTTAGGGTACCACTAGGTGCGCATTGGCTGTAAGGATGAGGAAAATACCATATTTTCCATTGAATGAGGAAGTTTTGTATATAATGTCATGCCATTTGGGTTGAATAATGCACCAACTATGTTCTCGCGCATCGTTGTTCAGGAATTCTAGGACTTCATCCATAAGTTTTAACAGGTTTATTTGGATGATTGGACCATTTATGGGCTGGTGAAAGATCACTGTTATAATATGAGGATCATGTTTGCAAGATGTAGGCAGCTAAGCATCTCTCTAAACGTTAATAAGTGTATCTTTTCCACATATTTGGCACTCTACTTAGGCACATCATTTGTAAGGATGGATTGTTCGTAGATCCAACTAAGATTGCAATGATTCTGGGGATGGAAAATAAATGAATCAAAGAGAAGTGCATAGTTTATTTGGTAACACTGACTCCTTTTGAAATTTTATCAAAGGGTGTGCCAAGATTGTTGCACCCCTGGAAGAGTTTCTGAAGGCAAAAGGGAAATTCTATTGGTGTGATGCGCAACAACAAGATTTTGAATCCTTGAAGGAAAGGCTCACTATTGCGCTCATCTTGCGCTTTCCTTCCTGGAACAAGCCTTTCCATGTACATGTTGATGTATCTAGTCTAGAAATTAGAGAATTTTTGGGACAACCAGGAGAAGGGAATGTTGATCACCCTATTTTTTTACAAGTAAGAAGCTGACACCAGTGGATCAAAACTACAAAACTACAGAGCGCGGGGTGTTATCCATGATCTAGGTGCTCCATAAGTTCAGACAATAATTATTGGCCACGCCATTTATATTTTATACAAATCATATGGGATTGAAGTACTTGGTCAAAAAATTAGTTTTACAGGGGTGCATCTGCCAATGGATACTTGTTTTTTAGGAATTTGACTTCACAAACATAGTAAATCCTAGTAAGAGTAACTTAGGCCCTAACCACTTGTCTAAGATCAACTCTGGGGAGGATTCACAGAGTATTGAAGAAACTATGTTAGATTCCCAGTTGTTTAGATTGAATTGGGAACCAGTAGAATTATACGACATAGCAATGTTTTTATGCACTGTCCTTGCACTAGAAGGAATGAAGACATTGGAAAAGAAGCAACTTGTTATAAGAGCAACGTTGTACCATATCATTGGAGGATATCTATATAAAATGGATTGCGATGAGGTCTTGCACATATGTGTTCTGGAGCATGACCGCACATCTATCTTGGAGGTAGCGCATAAAGGCATGCTGGAAGAAAATTTGTAGGATATGTGACTACGTGCAAGATTCTATTAGCTCATTTATGGTGGGATACATTAAATAAAGACACTAAGGCTTTTTCCAAAGCATTTGATCACTGTCAAATAATTGGAAAGCCTAGAAATAGAGATGAAATGCCATTGAGGCATATAACAAGCGAGTAACCTTTTGAAAAATGGGTAATTGATTTTGTAAGACCTATTGCACCACACACATACATGAATGAGCCACACTACATCATCACATGTACTGATTATCTGAAAAGGTGGGAAGAGGTTGTGCCTACAAAAGATTGTACAACAACAATGTTCCTTTGGGAAAATGTTATCAACAGGTATATATGTCCATTGAGTTTAACAAGTGATAGAGGGATTCATTTATTGAATGATATTATTAGAATTCTATTAGTAGAGTTTATTTATGGTGGCACACTATAAGACTACCCCTTATCACCCTTAGGAAAATGGCACTGCTAAAGCTTTCAACAAGATTTTGGGACAAATAATAACAAAGATATGTGATGTTGGAAGGAAGGATTGGGATGCCAATGTATCATCTGTGCTTTGGGCATATAGAAAAACCTATAAATGGTTGAATAAGGCCACACCCTTTCAATTAGTATTGACATGGAGGTTGTATTGCCCGTGGAATTTATGCTACCCACCCTGCTTATTGTGCACATAGGTATATTGGATGATGAACAAGCTATTGATGATCACATTGATAAATTGATACAATTAGATGAGCGGTGCACCAAATTGCGTGTTGGAGTCAGAAGACATAAAGGAATGACATAAGGTTTGGCATGATAGGCATATCAAAAACAATTATTTTGCATTTGGAAAGATGGTACTTCTGTATGACTCCAAGTTTGCACACCATCTAAGGAAGTTGAAATTCCATTTGTTGGGACCCTTTTATAGTGACTAAGATACTAGAATCAGGTGCATGTGAATTACAAGTGCTGGATGACACCATATTTCCCAATTACTTCAATGGGAGTAACATGAAGCCCTACTATAAATAAGCTTTCTTTTTGTTTGTAATAGGGCATTATTTTCACTTAGATTATATTTTCTCTTTCATGTTTTGTTGTAATAAGCGCTTTGGCGCTCAAGAGAGGATTATTATCTGATAAGTTGATGCATATAGGATTGCACATAATTTTACTGTGGGGTGAAACAGTGTGAGTGCATGTACAAGATACTATGTGATGTTGGTACTTGTATTGAAGTTAGTTCAGTGGTGCGCGCAAAAATATGGAAAGAGGGTGCTTGATGGATAAGAACTAGGTATGCTCAAAAGAAAAATGAAAGTGTTGCAAATGTTTTAGAATAAGGTTGCTTGAAATAAATTACTTAGATATTGGAAAACCACATAGAGAGCCACACAATGTAATACGAGGGAGGAAACAATGGGATGAAATCCTTGGTATGTGGTGCAGAGGAAGATGGGTTGTGACATAGGGAAGTGTGCACAAAAATGACTGCAACCTAGAAGAGTATTGGCTCGTCAGATGGTTACGAATTTTGTGTGCGGAAGAAAGTAGGAAAAAACACACCAAAAATAAAAAATCACATGTAATGCTCTGGAGTAGTGGTAGGTGAGGAGTAATTAATGCACCAATAAATTGGAAAATTATAAAAGGGTACAAGCGATGTTTATTATTACCTTTCCTATTTATAACTTTTACATCTCGAGCATTTAAGTGTGAAATTTGGTATAAAGAGCTTGTGAGAAGGAGATCTAAGATGAACCAGAGAAGATTACACAAAGCCTAAGTTAGGAGTTCCTTCAGTGGAAGAAAAAGTGTGGGAAGAAGGCATGAAGGTAAGAGATACATAAATATTGTGGGTTCGAGAGTTTAAATTCACAAAGTTAAGGTTTAAGGAATTGTAAAACTCAAAGTTGTTGAATTAGAGAACAAGGTTTTGGATTATAGATCAAAGCACAAGGAAGACAAGAGAAAGGACTTGAGAATTGACACCTGAAAAATATCAGGATTTGAGGAAGTTGATTCAGCACTTAGGGCACGTTCCTTCTGAAAACTATAAAGTTTGAAACTTTATGAAGATGAAACAGTTGAGAGTAGAAGTAATAACACCAAAGAAAGCACCCATCATATCACTAAAAGGAAAGGAAAAACAAAAAAACAAGAATCATGCAATAGATGACATATTGAAAGAGAGGTTCTCAGAGATGTAACACCCCCAGGAGGTACTAGTAGGGAAACCATGGGAGTCACACTCCAAATGAAAAATTAGCAATTATAACTATCACTTGGAGTCCCACGAGGGGAAAATCACTAAGGATGTGATGAGAAATATGGACTATCGGACTATAGAAGGACAACTTGTATATGATGACATAGTGAAGAAGGACTTGGAGAGCATGGGAGTCCTCCAACTGTATGAATTTACCTTCTTCGAAAAACCGGAGTGACTATACCAATGACTTATGTTGTGCATCCATGAGGTATTTTTCTATTTTATAGTGAGAAGAATGTGCATTAGTGCACAACTTATTGGAAAAGAAACAAGAATGCGTAGCTCGGGTGTGGAGATCAGGTAGGACCTTGAAGATGATGAGGTAATAGAGGCCACTGCAACCGTTCTCAACTATCAAAGGGGAAGCCATGCAATGTATTTTATAGGTATTAGTGACCCAAGAACGAGAGTCACTGTGCACCTTTTCAACTTTAAGTTAGGCGCATCAAAGAGGTTGTCTCAAGTGAACAAGAAATGGCTTCACATAACACACAAGATGGCACAAAAGACCCTATATAATATTACAAACTTTATTGCTGAGGTCATAGTGGAGGAGGCGCGCATCTAGGTGAGCAAAGGTGAGAAGATGACTTGGGGTGCCATACTACTCTTGATTTTATTTTGGGAAATAGGGGTACTGGATGGACCCAAGGACAAGGCATGGATATATCTAGTTGATAATAAGTCCCCCACAATAAAGTTTGTTGAGTATACATGTGACGGGGAAATTATAAATCCATTTAAGTTACACATTGATAAATGGTATAAGTGGATGTGCGAGGCATTTGAGAATGAGTGACACATACCGAGGGAACTACCATCAATTATCAATGGACATGTAGAATTTGAAGTGCATCAAAACTTCTATTTGGGAAGGTTCTTCCTAAGTAATGGAGAGAAGGGTCCTTTGTGCAAATTTCCCTTCACCTTCACTTCCAAGTACTTTCAGGCATCTGTGAATAGAAGTAAGGATGCACAAAAGTTGGTATTTGATGATGATAAGGTATAATTTGATTACCACACATTGTGCACCACATATGTATACCCCTTTAAGTTGGCCTATGTGGAGGTAATGGAATTAGATAATATGGATATAAATCCTACAATTTTTTTGGTGGAAAAGTAAGTAGTGAGAGTCTATATCTACTTAAGGCCCAAAATGAAGAATGAGAGGTATATGGATGAAAGGGAACTTCTTCTCCCATATATGCCTAAAGGAATATATATTGTTGGTACAAAGAGAATGCACAAGGAGATCCCTCCCTGACAGGAAGAAGAAGAAGAAAACGAAAAAGATGATGAGGAGGAGGTGGAGGAAAAAGAGGAAATTACGCTAGACCATACACACAAGAGAAAACTACAAAGGGGGAAAAGAATGAAAACACAAGGTGCAGGGACCTCAAAGGCACATAAGAAGTCACCTAAAGTCACTCCAGCCAAGCCAAGCCTATAAAAAAAGACAATTCCTCTATGAAAGAGAAGGTGATGGATGGTTACCACTGTGGAGAGTGATGAAGAGAATTCCGTAGAAGAGGTCATGCACAATGAAGAGCTAACCTAAGGAGAGGATGAAGTGACTAAGGATGAGACCATGTAACTTGCTACAAAGATACATAGTGTGCATGATGGAGATCCTAAAGGAGATGAGAAAGAAGAGAAATAAAATGATGACGAGCAAACTACTGAGGAAGGCTTGGAAGCTACATGTGGAGATGGTAGTAGCATGTAACTAAGTATTGAGAGAGAGTTACCAAAAGGAAGGCGCAACAACAAAAGGAGGAAAAAATAGGATATTATAAAACCAGCCCAAATGAACTATATATATGATAATACAAAGGTGCTAAGGTCTAGGTTCCAAAGCATGGTGCTGAGAAAAGACCTCTATGGTTGGGAGTTATTTGATCCTGAAGGAGAGAAGATGCACATGAAGAAAATGTTGTCATGGAACATGCAAAAGAACATGGAGGAACTCGAGTTCGAGATCAATAACAAAGCATATTCAAGGAGAAAAATGAATGAGTCAGGTACAGTTGTCACTACAATCAAAACCACATAGCTAATTGACGAGCAGGACGGTAATGTGCTCAATTAAATGAAAGCTGAAGTTGTACATTGGAATATATACAAAGGGGCCACAATCAAAGTGTTACTGGAGGATAAGAGGGATAAATGATAGAAGATATAATATCTTACAAAGGAGTTCTAGGAAGCAATGAAGCATATAAAGTACTCTTATAAAATGGCCACTTATATAGTGAATGACATCACGATTGCGTGCCCTGACCTGGTAGAGAATGCCAAAGATGAGTACCCATCATAATTTCACCATTTAGAAGACTTGGTATGTATGTTGTTACATGAGAAGAAGTCTATGTTAGGGAAGTCGCAAGAAGAGTTGGCTACACATAAGGAAAATAATAAGGAAGCAGTCACACAAAAGATAGTAGAATATGAGGTTTTGAGCACCATGATCAAGGATGCAATGAAGAAAGACGGATGCAAATTCAAAAAATGTCAAGACCTGGATCCCATCCATAGGGTGCATGCCACCCAAGAGGAGGCTGAACTTAAGCATGCACATACCTTTAAGAAATATAGTAATATCAGGCGTGAAGAAATCGTGGCCGAAATAGCAAGGAAGTGAGATTTGCTTAAGGCTGTGAGAGATACCATTGAGACAAGACTCAAATAATTTGGCTTATTGGTTGCACAAAACAAAGGAATGTCATTCATAATTGTTGGAATAATCATGGATTTGAAAGATAAGGGTGAAGAGTTGACCCCGTAGAAAGTGCCAGATATTGCGAGATAGGTGCCAAATGTAGCTACCAAAGAGCTTATGTTGGCATGTTGTGATTTAGGTGTTGTCATTGATGTAAAATCCCATTAATGACAAATTGGATAATGTATTGGAGTCAGATGATACTTATAGTGATGATGTCATGGAGATTCTAGTATGTTCTTGGTTGTTTAAGTTGATTAAGTGAGAATTGTTTGTTCTAGCAAGCCTAATCATGTGACCTAGCTAGCATAGGTGACGGTGCATGGTAGTATGAACTTCTTGTTATCTTGAGGAGCATTTTGGAAGCATGGAGATAATTTTTGGGGAGTTTCTAGGAACTTCTATGAGTTTTAAGGTGTAGATACATGTGGATGACCAAGTTTTAGGTGCTCATTTGGACTAGGTATGTGTGCTAGGAGGTATGAGATTGAGTTGTGGATCCATGTGAAATAATGGATGCATGTAGGTAGTTTATTCATGGTGTAATAGGTATTTTAGGACCTCTCGGAGAGTTTCTATGATGAGTTATGATGTTTTTTTAGTTGACCCTAGCTTAGACAATGTTAAACCATAATCAGTATCTATGAAAATGAGATGGGTTGGAGATATGGAGAACTATTTGACCTTATTTAATGATTGGATATGATTCACAAGGTTTTCCTTGAGGTGTGAGAAAAAATTGTATTCATTATTAAATGGTTTTTACAAGTTATGCCATTTTTGGTGAAAAAGGTCCAAGAAAGGTTGTTTTCTAGCTCGAATTGCACCTTCTGATGCTCACCCTGAATTGTGTGATTTTCATGGTACCTTGCGGATTTTAGGGATATTTCTACATTTATTTTATAATTTTTTACAAAAATAATGAGGTCATTTCATCTTCACATTTTTATGAACAAATGTTAAGAAGGTAAACAAGTTTTTGTGTGCTTGAAACCCTAGCTCAAAAGCGGTAGGAGAGAAAATGCTTCTAGGTAGCCATAATTGATTAATATTACATGGATGATTATTGGATGATGTATATGAATCCTCTAGGTTTCTATAAAGGTATGGTAGTGCTTGTGGTGATGAGTGGACCCCACTCAAATAGGCATGTTTATGAAGAAGTTCAGTTTGGGACAAGGTTGTCCAAAGAAGTTGCAAACTAAATAGACATTACGATGACTATGTGAGTTTTTAGTTATTTACAAGCTGTTTTTAGGTCATGATGATTCAATTAAATGGTCAAGTGTGCTCTATTTGTGTTGATTGGTCAAAAGACAATTTTGGGGCAGTTTAAGGAAATTTGCAGAGATCAACTTTGTTATACGCCTTCCACTTTGAGTTGGAAGGAGCTATAATATGTTATGGAAAATTTATTAAGATATATTTCCAATGGTATATGTTTGGTCTCATGGTGAGTTGAGTTTTTGTGGTTTCTAGGTCAGTTTGTGGAGATGAAGGTTTCTTGATTTTCAGGAGAGGACTATTGTTGCTCAAAGATGTAGTTGGTTGGAACATGCGATGATTGAGTTGATGATTTATATCACTTGTAAAATTAATATGGATGAATTTTGTTTCTATTGAATGCTTTTTTAGGTCTTAAAAGTGTCAGCAAGGGTGAAATCTAGATGAGTTTGTAAAATTGGTTTTGGGGAAGCTTGTTTTGGTGTAGTGTAAAGTTTCTGTGGTTTGAGTAGATGGACATTTAAAGAGTTATACTTTTTTAAAAAAATTTCTATAGGTTTTTTAGTTTCCATAAAGTTTTCACATGCAATAGTTGAGATCATATTTGGTGTTCTTGAAGCCTAAAGGTGAAATCAGGATGCTAGAAACAACTGTTTTGTGAAGGAAATAAGAAAATGAGCCCATTGAATGAAATAGTTTGATTGGATAAAGTAAATGTTTGACCATTTATGATGTTATTATGATATATTAATCATGTTTGGTGAATTTTGGAGCATTAATAATCATGGTTTTGGTATGAGTGGATTTTTCTCATTCTAGTGATAGGGGTTTGAGGCTTTTTGGTGCATGATGAGTGATTTTTGGCATGACCGACCTATATGGGTCATTTTTTATTGTTATAATGGATGTAATGGAATTTTTTAAAGTGTTATTGGTCGAATTAGTGATTAAGGGCCGACCTCTCTTTGGTTAGAAAGAATAAAATCATATAAAAGTGAAGTTTGAGCTCATTTTGTGAGCTAGTCTTGCATGGGTGAAAAGTGCGACCGAGAGGAGGTTGTTTTGTAGGTATGCAAGCACTGTTTTAAGGATACTCAGATGTGTTTTAGGATGAGGAAGGTTTGACATCATTTTTTTAAGGGTTTAGAGCCAAGACAAGTTGAGAAAGAAGAAGATATAGTGAGTTTGAAGTCCTAGGGTTTAATCAAGGGTTTGTGAGCTGATTTTGTGATCTCCATCAGTTTTGGAGGGAAAAAAAGAAATCATCATCATTATGTGGATGAGTTGGTTATTATTCATATTTTGGGGTTATAACCTCCTTATGGAGTGGGTGCTTCACTAAACTAGGGGTTGGTGTTCCTTGTAGGGTTGGTGCTCTACTAAACTAGGGGTTGGTGCTCCTTGTGGGATTGGTGCCTCACTAAATTTGAAGAATGGAAATATAATGCTAATTTTTCAGTTGTTTTTATTCCCCATGAGGGTTTCCCACTTAAATATTATGTCTAAGATCTCTCTTTCATATGTTATGGTTATTTTAATATATTGTACACACCTAATAAACTTGTGATGAATGTATGTGAATGGATGAATGTTGGTATATGCTGAAATAAATAGAAAATTAAATAAGTAATTTGTATGATTGAATCACCCTCTCTCTCAGTCCATTGTGCTTCTAATAATTAGTATTAGAGTATGTCCTTGTGAAGCAAGTCTAACAACTTGAAGGAGATCCTAGAAGCGTAAATGGGTAAGTAAGCTGATCTTTGGAGGAACAATATGAGATTTATGAGTCTTTGGTATTTGGATTACAAGATTAAATGAGTGACATGGAGAAATATCATGATCAAACTATCAAGTATTTTAAATCTCAAGTGGAGAATATGTCTAAAGCCCTAAAAGAGAAAGAGGAATCTTGTTCAAGGTATGAAGACAAATTAAAAGCTCTTGAATCATATTTGGAGAATGCATCTAGTAGGTTGAGGATGCATGAGATAATTGAGAAGAGATATGAAGCTCTTGATGGGATTTTAGAAGTCCAAAGGGTGGTTAGTGACAAAACAGTCCTAGGGTTTGAAGGTAAGAATGTGAAGAGTGATGGTGAAGCTAGTCCAAGATTTGAATCAGATGAGAAAGTGACCAAGAAGACTGATTTAAGAAGTTATAACTCAGTTAGACAACCTAATGATATGAGGTATGGTACTTCCTTTAATGGATATTGCTTTGTTTGTCATGATTTTGTTCATAGAGCTAGAGATTGCAAGGGAAGGTCATTTGAGAATGATGTAGGTATCTTCAAGGGTGATTTTTTTTCTTGTTGTGAGTTTAGACATAAATCCAAGGATTGTGGATGAAATCTTAGTATATTTGATCTAAGAATAAAGAAGAATGGTTTTGTATGTCATAGGTGTCATGAACAAGGACACATTGCTAGATCTTGTCTTCAAGTTGGAACATCAAGAGTTATTAACATGTCTCAAGCATCAAATGGAGGACTTTTCAAGAGAAAAATAAGTTCCATTAATGATTCCAAGGCTTTCATGTCATATCCAAAGGATAAAAAGGAGGTTTATAAAGTCAAGGAGGCTAAGAAAACTGATTCTTAGCTTACCATATAGTGTATCAAGTCTGTAAAAGAGGATTCTAGTGCAATCAAGGAGGAAAATAAGGTCATAAAGCCCAAAGTTAGGTCAAACAATCATGTTTCCTTCGTTGAAGGGATCATAAGTCAAGAAGATCATGTGTACATTAATGCAACAATTTATGACAACTTGAAGAGTCTAGGAGTGTGGGATACCTCTAAAGTTGTAAGGTGTGTCATTTGATCCTTCCATGAGTTTTGAGTCATTGTTAGTGATAGGTTTATGAGTTTGTCTTAGAATATCTATTTGAAGAAGCATATGGTTACCATATTAAGTCCAACAAAGGTATGATTCTATCTTGAAGGTGTTTTAAGTTATGTCAAGAGCATTTTGAGTTTGATAGTTTTTGTGTGAGAGTCAAAGTATGACTACAAGAGTAATTGAGTCTTATCTAAAGAAATCAGGGTCTATGGTCTTGCGTTTATGGATTTAAGAGTTGCTAAAGTCAATGTTGTCTCAGTAGAGGTAAGTGCTACTATCAAGAAGTGTGTGGTCTCAAGCTTATATCATAAGGTTTTATTGTGTCATCATTCAAGTGTACCATCTTGGTAGTATCCTTCAAGGTCTATCACAGTTGTCTCTATTATGAGTTTTGTAGTCTTGTCTCTATGCCACAATGATTCTAGGTTGTGTCATCCTATATATTTGTCTAGAATGTGCTCTCAATTCAAAAGGTAAAATGGTTTGTAGTTAGTGTAGAAAGTCAAGTGTTGAAAGGACTATACTTGAGTATCTTGAGTACTAAGAAAGGATGAATTCATAAGAAAAGTAAGGTCTTGTCTCAAGTAAAAGGAAGAAAATTAAGTATTGGTGTAGTCAAATTGTCATCACGATATTGTTGCATGCTTCAGATATCTATGTCTTGGATATTTGGTTAAGAGTTAATGATTTGAGTCTATAAAAATTTAGAACTTGTGTCTTAATGTTCTTGAAGAAATGTAAGGTCTGTAATAATACTTTGTGAATGTTTTTTATAGGAGTTACATGTCCTTATCAAGAGGTTTACTATGAAAAGTCATTCAAGAAGGTCTAAAAAGTTTTATAGTGCACGTGAGAGGTGTATAAATTCTAAGTT
This sequence comes from Taxus chinensis, assembly GCA_019776745.2. Taxonomy (NCBI): domain Eukaryota; kingdom Viridiplantae; phylum Streptophyta; class Pinopsida; order Cupressales; family Taxaceae; genus Taxus; species Taxus chinensis. The sequence continues at coordinate 280,937,416 of CM034146.1, read as the reverse complement.
GAAGTCAATTGTATTACAATTTCCAAATCAATTATGTGTTTGTAGTCCAAGGGGTATGCAATGTGTCAAGGTGTGCTCTATCTCGATGTTCATATATGTATGGTCATGTTGTTCAAATCCCATCATTGAAGATATCAAAGGGAAAAAATGTTATGTCTCAAAATTACTTAAAGGTGTCAAGTTGTGAAGTGATCTGTCAAGATCTTGTAAGTTATTGTCAATCTCGATTTTGTGAGTCAAAGGTCTAAGTTCAAGGAGTTTGTGACAGGTCTATGAGACTATTGATTTCATTCTAAGTTGATAATGTTCATGCCAAGACTGTACTTTGAAATTTTGGCTCTAAGAATGTTATATGAAGGTTGAGTTCAATATCAAACTGGTATGATAGTGATCATGTCTATATGGAGGTGCAAACAAGGACTGTACTAGTGCATCCATGTCTGTGAAGCTATGATAAGCTTGCGAAGTGAAGAATGTACCGTGACCATGATTTCTATAGGTTTGTAGGTCTACAAGTGAGTTTTTTTGAAGATATTTATGTGTGTGATCATATTGTTCAAGCATTGTAATGGTTAAGGAATCTGAGATTTTGATGGAGTGAACTGGTGAGGGTTTAAACATAGAAACCCTGATGATAGCTTAAATTTTCTTAAATGATTTAATAAGCGTATATCTAGCACAAAATATATTTTATCATATTCATGACTTAGGAGTTGGAATGTGAAGTTAACAGTACTATTATCAAGTGTAAGAGAAAGGAAATTTTCAATCTCTCACAAGTGTGGAAGATGCTTTGGTTGTTTGTTATTAGGATATAAGACAAGTCTGTCAACGAGGTTCAAGCATTATCATGAGCATTGTGGGGTATTCAAGTGAGTTCTTATCTCTTGAGTAATGACCAAGGAGATTTATAAGGGTTCTATACTTATTAAAGATGGAGAATGAAGGATTATAAGACAAGGTACAATATTTAAGAGGATCTATAAATATTTGTGTCAGTATTTGAATGCACAGTCAACTGTAGAGGTCAAAAATGATTGAACCATTGTTGCTATGATATTTTTAGTCTATATCCATGAATGTTGAAAGGTTGATGGCTTATCAAAGGTGAATGTGAAAAATGATTTCTTAAGGTCTAAAATAAAGCTTCCCAGGTATATAAGATTGTGCAAAGGAGGTAAATCTCATCAAATTGTCAGTACATCCTTGTTGAGATAGGAATAATCAGGATGGTTAATGTATTGAAGTGGTCAAGAAGGAAAAATAAGATGATCTCTGTGTTGGTGCAAGTTCAAAATAATATGCTACATGATACTAGAATAGTGCATCTCAAAGATGCATGATGATGATCAAAGAGATCAAGGTTCAAAGAAGGAAAAGTGGGTTATACATGGTCATCCTGTATCGTCAATGGGTTTCATGCTAGAGTAGAGTTTTCCAAGAGGGTTGATAAGATAATGTGGAATGAGTATGAAGATTTTAAGTATGATATAGGCTAAAATGTGATATGAATGCATAAGATAAGTCTTTACCTCTCTGGTCTAGGTTGAAAAATATCTAGGAACAATGTATAGTCTGTGTCAAGATATAACAAGTAGTAAATAATACATCTATAAGAAAGTGGTGTGGGTCACTCAAAGGAATGTAGAATCCTTTTTTGCATAAAATATGTTCTCATATGGTATAGCCATGTTGCTAAGACTAAGAAAAGTTATCCATAGGATCAAGTCTCAGCTTCATCAAAGAATGTATGGCGGTCTTATTGAATAATGATAAGGTATAACTAGTTTGTGTCAAAACATGCTATAGGTATGAGTGAGAATGAGGAGTAGAGAGTTAAAGCTTATCACTATCAAAGGTATTATGTCATAGTGTCTAATCTGAGTTTTTGATATTAGGTTTCAAAATCTATGCTACAAAGGTCATTGGATGCTCTTTATGTAGGTAAAATGACAAGATATTGGTCTGAGTGTGATCTACAGAGGCAGATGAAGCTTATATTCACTTGATTCAGATATGAAAGGTTCTCATAAGGATTGTATGAGCTCAATGGATCTGTACTAGGTCTTGAAGAAACATGAAGTCAACAACTTGAGTGTTCTTATGAGAATTATGCATGTATTATTAAAAGTGTGACTGAACTGTGTAAGTGCATTATTAGTATACATCAAAAGTTTATAGATAATTATTTGATAAGATTCATAAGATGGATTAGATGAGTGGTAGGGCTGAGAAGGATAGCTAAACTAGGGGGAGTCATCTTCAACCTTGTATCAAGAGGATAAGGGGTCTAGAAGGCCTTAATAGACTGATTCTTGAATGCTTTCAAGAACTGTTGTATAGAGAGTGAGTCATATAAGGTTGAGAAGAATAAGAAAGAGCTTTAGGGATAATGACAAGTGTTTGAAACATTTACAAGGAAACCTAAGCAAGGTAAAAACCATTTTTTTTACATTTTAATGAGATATGGGTAGTAGAGGTCCGAGGGGAGCTATAAGGAGTGAAACCATAATGTGTGTGGATGTCTAGAGCCTAGTTTGTCAATTATGCACTGAAGAGATTGTTCAGGGAAAATAGTCCTAAAAGGTGAAAGTTTCTGAATTTGGAGGCAATTTTTTTTTTGAGCTTGATCTAGACCTAGTGGATGGTGTTGAATGAGAATGAAGGCCAAGATGAAGAGTACATGTTCAGGGGGAGCTAGTTTTTTTATCAGATCATGTCCATAGGATCTTTTTATGCTGCTGAAGGAGTCAAATTTTTGTGTCTTCCACTAGTATGAGATGGTATTAGCTCGGAAGGAGTGATGAAAAGTTGTTCCATTAGGAGAATGGTGTTTTAGAGCTTGTCAAAATTTGTCCTAAATGCACTGAAGGCCCATTTCAGGGATTTCATTCCTAAAGTGATATGTAGAGTAAGATATTGTTGTGTCAAGTCAAATTTGTGCCTTCACAAGTTGAGTAAGCCCAAGAATGAAGGTGAGTATAGTAATATTGGTTCTCAGTCAACATTGTTTACATGTTTATGAGGTATTTTCTCCAGTCTTAGGCCTACTAGAGTGGTTTATTGAAGGAAAAAACCAAGATTAGATGTGAAATGAAAAGTTGTGCATGTTTAGGAGGTGGATGATGACGCTATATCTCAAGGAAGAGGTAAAATTTTTCTTTCTTCATGATTAATGGTATTTTTAGGTGCTGTATATACTTTTCCTAGGGGGATTTCAGTGATTTTATGCTTGAAAATGGCTAAAAATCAGTTTTTGAGTGAAATTTCGAGTTTGTGAGCTAGAATGAGATATTTGGTTGATGTTTATAAAAAAGAGGTAATGCTATGAATTTGAGAAAGGTGAATAATATATAGGTATAGGTATGCATTTTTCATTAATATAAAAATGGGGAGAAGTTCAAGTGGTTTTCGATCAATGACAAAGGAGGAGACTATTGGCATGTGGTAATTTAGATGTTATCATTGATGTAAAATCCCATTAATGACAAAGTGGATGATGTATTAGAGTTAGATGATGCTCATAGTGATGATGTCATGGATATTCAGGTATGTTCTTGGTTTCTTAAGTTGATTCAGTGTGAATTGCTTGTTGTAGCAAGCCTAATTAGGTGACCTAGCTAGCCTAGGTGATGGTGCATGGTAGTATGAGATTCTTGGTAGGTCGAGGAGAATTTTGGAAGCATGGAGAGAATATTTGGGGAGTGTATAGGAACTTACATGAGTTTTAGGGTGTGGATACATGTGGATGACATTGTTTAAGGTGCTCATTTGGACCATGCATATGTGTTAGGAGGCATGAGATTGAGTTGTGGAGCCACGTGAGCTGAAGGATGCATGTATTAAGTTAAATCATGGTTTACCAAGTATTTTAGGATCTTTTAGATAGTTTATATGATGAGTTATAATGTTTTTCCAGTTGACCCTAGCTTAGACAGTGTAAAATCTTAAGGGGTAGCTATAAAAATGATATGGGCCAAAGAGATGGAGAGATATATGACCTTAGATGATGAAAATGGGTGTCATTAAGGTGCGATAAAATTTTGGAGTCATTATGAAATGGTTTTTACAAGCTATGTCAGTTTTGGTGAAACATGGTCCAAAAATGAGTGTTTTCTAGCTTGAATTACACCTTCTGATGCTTGCCATGAATTGTGTGATTTGCACGGGAAATTTTGGATTTTAGGGATTTTTCTAAATTGAGTTTATAAGGTTTTAAAAAAATTATGATGTCATTTAATTGTCACTCTTTTATGAATGAATGTTAAGAAGTTAAACAACTTTTGTGTTCTTGAAACCATAACTCAAAAGTGGTAGGATATAAAATGATTCTAAGTGGCCAGAATTGATTGATAGTGAATTTTTTATGATTGGATGATGTAGATAACTCCTCCAGGTTTCTAGAAAGGTAAGGTAGTGCTTGTGGTGATGAGTGGACCCCACTCAAATAAGCATGTTTCTAAAGAAGTTTAGTTTGGGACAAGGTTGTCCAAAGAAGTTGAAAACTAAATGGACATTATGATGAGTATGTGAGTTTTTATTGATTTTTAAGGTATTTTTAGGTCATGATTATGCATTTAAATGGTCAAGTGTGTTCTATTTGTGTTGGCTAGTCAAATGGTAGTTTGGGGGCATTTTAAAGAAGTTTGTAGAGATCAGCTTGGTTGAAGGCCTTCCACTTAGATTTTTAAGGAAATAAATTATGTTATGGAAAGGTGATTCATATATATTTCCAATGGTATATGTTTGGTCTCATGGTGATTTTATTTTATGTGGTTTCTAGGTCAGTTTGTGGAGATGAAGGTTTCTTTATTTTTAGGACAGGACTGCTTTTATTGAAATATTAAGTTTGTTGGAGAATGAGATGATTGCATTGATGCTTGATATCACCTGTAAATTCAATAAATATTAATTTATTTCATATTTAAGGATTTTTTATATCTTAAAAGTGTCAGTATGGATGCAAAATAGCTGACTTTGCAAAACTTGGTTTTGGGCAGCTTGTTTTGGTGAAGCGTAACGTTGTTGTGGTTTAAGTATGTGGATGTTTCAAGATTTAAAAATTTATTATATGTGTTCTAAAGGTTCTGAGGTTTCAATAGAGTGGTCACATGCCATATTTGGGATTATATTGGGTGGTCTTGAGGCCTAAAGTTGAAATCAGGATGCTAGAAGCAACTGTTTTGTGAAGCAAATGAGCTAGTGAGCCCATTAAATGAAATAATTTGATTGGTTAAAAGTAAATTTGCAATAATTTATGATTTTGTTATGATATATTACTAATTTTTGGTGAATTTGGCAGCATTACTAATCATGGTTTTGGTATGAGTGGATTTTTCTCATTCCAGTGACAGGGTTTTGAGGTTTTTTGGTGCATGATGAGTGGTTTTTGGCATGGCAGGCCTATATGAGTCATTTGTGACCATTGTAATGGAAAATATTAAATTTTTATGGGTTGAATTAGTGATTAAGGACCGACCTCTCTTGGGTTAGAAAGAAGAAAAACATATAAAAGTGAAGTTTGAGCTCATTTTGTGAGCTAGTCTTGCATGGGTGAAAAGTGCGACCTAAAGGAGAGTGTTTTGCAGGTATGAAGGAATTATTTTAAGGATGATCATATGTTTTTAAGGTTGGGTAAGGTTTGAAATAGTGTGTGTAAGGGTTTAGAGACAAGATAAGTTGAGAAGGAAGAAGATAGAGTGAGTTTGAAGATCTAGGGTTTGAGCAAGGATTTATAAGATGGATTTGTGATCTCCATCAATTGTGGAAGAAAAAAAAATAAGATATAATCATCATCAGGTTTATGATTTGGTTCTTATTCATCTTGTGGGGTTGTATCCTCCTTGTGGAGCAGGTGTTTCACTAAATTAGGGGTTTGTACTCCTTGTAGGGTTGGTGCTCTACTAAACTAGGGGTTGGTGCTCTTTGTGGGGTTGGTACCTCACTAAATTTGAGGCATGAAAATATAATGTTTATGTTTTAGTGGTTTTTATTCCCCATGAGGGCTTCCCACTTAAATCTTATGTCTATGAGATCTCTTTCATATGTTATGGTTACTTGAATGTATGTGGATGGATGAATGTTGATGTATGCTGAAATAAACGGTAAATGAAATAAGTAATTTGTAGGACTAATTACCCCCCCTCAGTCCACTGTGCTTCCAACAACTTATAGGGTGGGAAGAGTTGGAGAATATCCTGAATACAGATTTCCAAGAACTACTCCAACCACCCTAAGAATAAATTGAACGCACACATCGGGAAGGTTGATATTATTTGATTCATTGGTATATGCCCCAATTTGATTTTAAGATTATTTATTCTTTCATCCTTCATTATTATGGAGAGAATTATTTTGATACAAATATTGTTGAGGATGGGAAATAAATTTAGTTTGGGGTGATGTTGAGTGGTGAAAATGGCTAAGTACTAGCCATGTGCAGAGGTTAGGAACCTCGTGCAAGAGGTGTGTGAAGGGGCACGCAAAAGCAAGAAGGTTCAATGTGTGAAGTTTCACGCATGAACATACATGATCAATGAATTAGATAATTTTGCAAAATGCAGTTAAAAATAACAAAGAAGAGATGGAGTAGAGTCTAAGAAAGATATAAAAATAAACAAAAGAAAGATAGCTTGGGTCGCACACAAAGGAGCTATAATTAGGAATAACACATGTAGAGAAAATATAAAGGACACACATGGATTTAACTAATAATAGGATTAAAGCATGTAAGATCTGATGTATATTTATATTAATATATTATTAGTACATGTTGTAAAAAGCATGTAAGCTATTGTAAGCACACATATTATTAGGAAAGTGCATGTAAGTGGTGAAGGAAAATTCCCCACTGTATATAAATATATGTGATGCTTCTTTATTAAGACTAGTTTGAATAGAGGTCCAATTAGTGAAAAGCTTGAAAATACCTGATGTAAGTGTGGTTTGGATTCTGTATGAGTGTGAGTAGGTTGAGCGCATTGATGAAATGTATTCAGGTCATATGTTATGTTATTGATTATGTTTTGTAATGGATTATTGTGTATGTGGATCAAATTTCTTTGTATTTGTGTTTCCATCTTATTGTACTATGATGTATCTTCTTGTATGAATGATTGAATGTTTAAAGAACATGTATGTTAACATCTTGCTAAGAAAATAAAGGAGGGACCTGGTAGCTATAGGTGCTTCTGGTAAGCTTTCAGACTTGTTTGGACGAAGTGTCAGTGTGTATAGCTACATTAGATAATAAAAGACTACATGATCTTCACTAGAAAGTGCATCATATTCTTTTTATTAGTTATCTCCTCTCTTCTCTTTCTCACACTCCCTTCTCTCTTTTCATGTTCTATTTCTTCATTATGGGAGTTTACTTTTAACTTTTCATCTTATTCATTTAAATGTGACATATAGTTAAACATTGTAATGATTTTCCTTCAATTAATAAAAAAAGGAGTCACTTTATTTCTTATGAATGCGAGAGGTAAAAGGTTGGTGAAAATTCATGTGGGGGTAGGAAAAGATTCATTTGATAAATCTATATATGTATGACTCCCTCATTATAAGAGGTTGTCATTTTGTGTGTCTTTGAGTAATGAAAATCTTGTATAACCAAGAAAGGTGTTAGAGCCTTTGATGAGTGGATTAATGAAATTTTGTGTTCATGATTCATTGTGTCTTTCCGTTTCTAACAAAGGTGTTTTTTATAATTGTTTGTGGATAAATTATTGTTAACATGTCCCACTTTTTGGTATGTTTTGTACCATTATAAACATGAATTTTCAGTTTCATTGATTTTCTAAAGGTAATAGCCATAAAACCATACACATTCATGAAATTACAAAAACTAACGAAATGTTGTGTTTAGAGTGTAGAATACATATACTTTTTAAAAAAAAAAAATTGCGAAAAAATGGTCTTTTTCTTAATTTTATTCATACGTTGTTTCTTATGTTATAAAAGAGGAATGACTGTCCTTGGGTGGTTTTTTTAAATGAAAATTTATTTTTTCACCATGAAATTTTAGATATATGTTCAAGATTTGAATTTTGAGGTGCTGTCAAATTTTCATATTTTTTGGACTTATATATTTTTTTAATTAATTATTTAGTAAAAATATTTTCAAATAAATGGCGTACAAATGTTTATGCCAATAAATTTTAATATTTATATCGAAATTAATTTTTTTTTTTCACAGGGAAGAAGAAGACTTCAACAAATAGTAATTTTATATTTTTTCAAAATTTTTTGATATATTTTGCTATTTTTCAAATTGGGTTGATTGTGTATGATCGATTGTCCTAAAATACCGTATGTTAGTAAAATATAAAAAATAAATAGTAAAACAGATTGTCATAAACCCTAAAATCTGCCACCCAAAACTATATAAATATCTATATATAACTCTTTTCCACCAAAATTATTTGAATCCGAGGGGTTCGCACGAAGGGGTGTTCGCGCGAACCCCCATTCTCGCGAACCAGTTTCTTTGTCCTACGTGGCGGTTAGGGTGAAAGGGGTTCATGTGAAAGGTATGTTCACACGAACACCCTCGATTTCCAATCCCACCCAACCTCTTACTCACGTTTTTGGGACATGAAGTGGGACACAACATTGTGCTTTGACCCAAGGCTTGTAAAAATGTGTTAGTGCCTATTTACAATATTAACCCTCCTCAAAATTGTCACTCTTACCATCTCACGTGTCTAGAAAATTATTCCTTTACATTATGTGTAAGAATTTTCCATAGGTTCCGTAGAGTGTCCCTATGTGATCACCAGCCTATTGGCCACCCACAACATTTTTTTATCTTCATTTAATAAAGGGAGTCTCCCTTTCAACAATTGAGAGGGACATAGTCCCAGAGCATTGGTGAAAACAAGCTAATTTGACCTGAAAATTATTTCGCCAATAGTTTTGGCACCCACTGTGGGGAAATTTTTGTTATTTCTACACCACCTCATAAACTGAAAAATTCATAAAAGTCAAATATCCAAAAAACAAAAAAAAAAGTAGAAAATTTAGAATTTGTGAATCAAAAAGAGCCTAACATATAATTCATATTTTTATCCCCATGAAAATTAATCCATAGGGATTTAGAATGACACCACTTCATCAAAGCAATCATAACCATAAAAAAAAATAAAGGAGAGCAGACTGTTAAGTTACAGAATTGTCATCTTGAGCAGAGTTACGATTGCATAACCGACCCTCTACACAAACTGGTGGTTTTGTAACCTTTGTGGAGGTTGCATAATCACCGGTATGCGTTCAATGACAGTTCTATCACTAATAAAAAACAAAAACTACATCCACGAATAGTCATGGATTTGAAGTGTTTGGACTGTGTCTCTTCCCTATTTACACCATCCTATTCTCTAGTGCACGGGAAGACATAGGGAGTATCTATAACAGTAAGAAGAGTAAATGGATTTTATCATCTATTCATGGGAGAAGTGAGAAAGAATAATTTGGTGTTGGAATTTATTTGTATAAGCAAGGTGTATGAACAGAGTAATAAAGTAGAGAGGTTGGAAGTAACATTGTTGTCTTCCTTCAACTTTTTATAATTTGTATTCATTTCAATTGACCAATATATAACTTTTAGAACTATGGGAATTCATAGATTCACGTGTCATTTTATATTTGGATGATATTTTTATTTTTAATGCCATATGGGAGGAACATCTAACACTTTTACAGCAAGTATTGCACGTTCTCAAGGAGAAACAAGTGTTATGCAATATGAAGAAGTGTGAATTTTCTAAACAATCACTTGTCTATCTTGAGCACATGGTTCGATGAGGAGAGCTAGGAGTGGATCCAAATGTGGAACCCATCACCGGTATGCGTTCACCGTTGGTTCTATCACTAATAAAAAACAAAAAATACATCCATGAAGAATCATGCATTTGAAGCGTCTGGATTGTGTCTCTTCCCTGTTTGCCCCTTCCTATTCTCTAGTGCACAGGAAGACATATGGAGTATCTCTAAAAGTAAGAAGAGTAAGTGGATTTTATCATCTGTTCATGGGAGAAGTGAGCAAGAATACTTTTGTGTTGGAATTGATTTATATAAGCAAGGTGTATGAACATAGTAAGAAAATAGAGAGGTTGGAAGTAACATTGTCATCTTCCTTAAGATTTTTATAATCTGTATTCATTTCAATTGACCAATATATAACTTTAGAACTATGGGAATTCATATATTCATGTGTCATTGTATATTTAGATGATATTTTGAATTTTAATTCCACATGGGAGGAACATCTAACACTTTTATAGCAAGTATTGCACGTTCTCAAGGAAAAACAATTTCTATGCAATATGAAGAAGTGTGAATTTTCAAAACAATAACTTGTCTATCTTGGGAACATGGTTGGATGAAGAGATCTAGGAGTGGATCCAAATGTGGAAGCCATCACCAACTAGCCAACACTAATGGGAGCCACAGAGACTAGGAGTTTTGGTGGAGCAGTATAATACATGAGGAAGTTCATTTTGGGATTCTCCACTATTGCAACACCTCTACACATAGTGGCCGCTAAGAGTAAGGGTTTTGACTGGGGTAAGGAACAAAACCATACTTTTGAGTTATTAAAATACAAAATTATTCATGCTCTAATACTTTCTCTTCCTAATTTACAACCCTTTGAAGTAGAGACAAATGTCAATGATTACGCTATGGGAGTAGTGTTGTTATAGGGAGGTAAGTTAGTATGTTATCATTTTGAAACTTTCACTTCAGCAGTTAAGGGATATATATTATATGATAAATAGACGTATGCACTAGTTTAGGAAATAAAGAAATGGAAACATTATTCGTTGCGAAAAGAAACTATTGTGCACAATGACGAAAAACCTCTCCAATATTTGCAAGCATAGTCTAAATTCTAGCAAGCAAAGCACTATAAGTGGATGTGACTCCTGCAACTATTTCATTTGGTGATCAAATAAAAGAAATGTAGCACAAATTTTGTGGCAGGCATGTTGTCTATGTCGCCCACATAGGATAAAGTCTCTAGTTTGGCCACGATCTCTCGTGTTGAGCCCTTCACGAAGGAAGCTTATGGAGAGGCATATGCTCAAGACAAAGATTTTGGGGTAACATATTAGCAGTTACAGTACAAAGGGGATGAAAAGATGGGTATTGATGATTTTTATCTCAAATATGGGCTGCTCTACCGATGGGGGAAGCTTTCTATGCAAAAAGAAGAAAGACTTCTATTGATGAGGGAAGCACATTCCTCGAAAGTATCATGACGTTTTGGTGTTAGCAAGACCATGGCCCACTTGCAAAGGTATGTATATTGGACCAATATGCAATAATAAATATCTAAATTCATAAGAGGATGTAAATTTTTTTGAAAGAGAAAACCTAAAATCAGGAAGGAAGGTTTGTATATGCCTTTATCGATCCCTACTCGACCTTGGGAGGATATCTCTATGGATTTTTTAGGAGGAATACCTATGTATAAACATGGACATGATTATCTATATTTTGTTGTTAATAGATTTAGAAAAATGTGTGTTCTTATAGCATGTAAAAAGACAACAAAAAGACATGAGGCAGATGAACTTTTATTTGCTAATGTATGGGTGCATTTTGGTTTGACAAAGTCTATTGTTTGTGAAAGAGATTATAGGTTCTTGGGGAAGTTTTGGACTACTTTGTGGGGAAAATGGACACCAAACTACAAATAAGCATGGCCTTCCATCCCCAAACATATGGAAAAATAGAGGTGGTAACAAACACTTTGGTACAACTGATTATATGATAAAATAACAAATATCCACAGACTTGGGATGAATCCTTAGCCTACATTCAACATTCCTACAACAGGGTGGTATACACCTCAAATATGCAGTCATGTTTTGAAGCATGCTTAGGGTATTTACCTACCAATCCACTGGACATTTCAGTTGGATAGCAAGAAGAAGGGGAGATACATGATTCAAAAGTGACTAGAGAAGCGGATTTCGTTGAGAGGATCCAAAAAATCCATCTCAAGGTGAAAGAACAATTGGAAAATTATCAAGCCAAGTACAAGGATAGACACGATTAACATCATAGAGAGAAAAAAATTCATGTTGGAGACAAGGTTTGGTTGTACTTGAGCAAGGAAAGAATACAAGGTCAATCAAGGAAACTCAAGCCATTACGGTATAGACCCTTCACTATACTGGAGCAGGTTGGAGAAAATGATTTCAGACCTATTTTTCCACACCTCATGCATATGTACTCCATATTAAATTGTGATAACTTGTACCTATATGAGCCATCCATGGTTGATGAAGATGAAGTATGTCATTTTTTACCTTCCATAGAAGATTACGTCTTTGATTCATGAGGTGAGCTAGAGGAGGATGTAGTTCTGCAGTAGAAGGTTAGAGAAACAAAGAGAGGTCCACATGAATCTGGGCAGGTCAGCCTCAAGGGGAAGACACCAAGGCAGGTCCAGTGGTACTCAAAGGAGAAAGTGAGGGAATTTTTTCCTCTTCTACTCCCCCACTAAGCTTTTGTGGGAGCAAAAGTCTCCTGAATAGGGGAGGTGTGATCCACATGGATATAGAAAGACACCACTTCATCAAAGCAACTAGAACCAGAATAAAAATTAATTAGAAAGGAGAGTAGACTATTAAGTTACATGAAAACCACATTATGCAGACTGATGGTTTTGTAGCCGCCCCTCTACACAAACCGGTGGTTGTGTAACCACCACAATGGTTTCATAACCACCGGTCTACATTCATCGGTGGTCCTGACACTAATAAAAAACAAAAAATTACATCAACGAATAGTCACGGATTTGAAGCATCTGGACTGTGCCTCCTCCCTATTTTCCTCTTCCTATTCTCCAGTATATGGGAGGACATATGAAGTAGCTATAAAAGCAAGAAGAGTAAGTAGATTTGATCATCGATTCATGGGAGAAGTGAGCAAGAATAATTTGGTGTTGGAATTGATTTGTAGAAGCAAGGTGTATGAGTAGAGAGGCTGGAAGTAACATTGTTGTCTTCCTTCAGGTTATTGTAATCTATATCCATTTCAATTGGACAATACATAACTAGGATGAAAGAGCAATTGCCCTTCCTTATTGGTTTTACCTCAAATTGAGGGTTTCTAGGATAAAAATATTTTGTTTGAATTGTTCATTCTTATTTGTTGCAAATTAGTTCTAAGTGTTATAATTCATTCACTAACTTTTAGAACTATAATTTTAAAGTAAATTGGAAGTATGAATAGTAGTGTGTGGTTGTGTAATTTCCAAACTAGAAGTTTACAGATCAAAAATTCCTAGAAATGTTCTTGTATTACATCTTGATCTCTTTTTCCTCCAAGATACTCAAGAATACATCACAACTGATTTGAGGAATTGCATATGACATAATAGAGAGAGTTTCAAGAACTTTCAAGGATCCTTAATAATTTTGGATTTGGAAGAAGAGTGTGCATAATATTTGTGACTTGTAAGACAAGATCCTAACAAACAAAGAAGATATTAGAAGAACTCTATTTTGAAATGTGTATTCAAGATGGCAGAAAAAGGTATACGAGGTCCTATAGAACTAGTGGTGTGACTGACCTGAATTTTGAAGAGAAATCACAATCTGATTTCAGACTCTGTATCACTCAAACTGTAAGAAGAACATTTAAAAAATATTTTCATAAATTTGATCCTATGTTGTCTCTTCAATACTCCATGGATAGATCATCAGTTGAACCATTAAATTGCATCCCTCAGGAAGAAGAAATTGTAGAAGAATATGTAGGAAGAGTTGTAGAAGAGGTAGCTAAAAAGAAGAACCAAAGATGGCTCAATAGGAATGAACCATTACCTTGGGATCAAAACATGGGCCATTTGGATCTCACTCCCCCATTGCATGAATTACCTACAGGATTAAAAAATAGCTTTTCAAAATTCCATGGAGATGGAAACAACACCCTCATGATCACATTGCATATTTCATAGCAGTGTGTGGGGTGTTAGGCGTAGTGTATGTAGATGTGTCAGTAATTTTTTTCATGGAATCCTTACAAGATACCATTGTGGGCTGGTTCTATCATCTACCAAGAAGATCTATTACCAACTGGGCTGCCATGAATTCTAAATTTTAATCTAGATTCAAACTTGTCAAAGATTCTCATGTTATTGTTGTTCAATTGTCCCAATTGAAGAAAGAGCAATATGATCCCATGAGGGAATTTGTATCCAAGTTCAATAGAATTCTTTACAATATCCCCAAATTTTCCCATCCTACTAAAGATAATCAAATTAGATTCTTCACAAATGCACAATTTCTCAAAGTCAGCTTCATGCTAAGAAGAACTCTATCCACCAATTTATAGGAAGCACAAAGACTTTTGGTCAAAGTTAAATATGAATTGATAGTGTCATAGATAATAAAGAAAGTTATAAGCAAAGAGAAGGTTCAAAATTATAGTTTTGTAGCCACAAAATCATTAGTGAAAAATTTGGCTAATGACGTTCTTTCTCTCAAGAAACAATTGGCCTAAGATTTTATGTATAAGGATGTTCCTTTGAGGAATTTTTCAAATAAGTAGAGAATCGGTCCTCAACATCAAAGGCTTTCCCTTGAATCCCCTCATGTAAATGTAGCATGCAAACTGGATCAGATGAAGAAATTGAAGGTAAAACAATCTCATAAAGTGAAGAAGAGGAAGGTGAAATGATGATCGAAGAAATTGGATCATTGGAGGTTAGTTTCTTTAAATATGCCTCCTTGTCTTAAGATGATTATGAAGATTTAGTAGAAGAGGTAAAAAAACATCCTTGTTTTTTTTACCCAGTCTAAAGCTCTCGAGAAGGAGAAGTATTCAAAGAACAGGGACAAGGAGAAAGAAGATCCTCAACCGGTGACTCTACTTCTTAAATAATAATAAAAAAGAGAGGCTATCCTCTTCCTCCATCCTTGGAGTCTACTAAGATAAATCTAGAAGTTGCGCCTTATTGAAAGACTTCTTCTAAACGAGATATGTTCAACATTGCCACAAATGATTTTTCTTCTTCTGCAAAGCATAGGAATGATGATAAATCAACAAGCTCTTCCTATAAATAAACTAAGGCCAATTCCTCCATTATCTTTGAGAACCCTAGTTCTAACTTTTATATCATAGATCATGTAAAAAAAGCTAAATTTTATATTTCTAAATCCGAGTACCTCCAAACTCATCCTGAGCAATTTGAAATGTTGGTTAAGTTCAATAAAAGTGGTAGATCTAAGTCTAAAGTATCATCTACTTCAAAAGGCCTACTTCCTACCAGTGAACCTAGTCTAAGCTAAAATATCTTGGCCTCCACTCCTTCCTTCACTGGTGAAATCAAACCATTTTATGTCTCTTTGTTGATAAACATGTACCGGTTAAACAATTGCATCATTGATTTGGGTGCTTCAGAAAATGTTATGCTTACTAAAGTTTCTTAATCCCTTGGTTTGAGTCTTTCATGGGCATTTTTCCTTTGTTACTTTATGGAGACAAAGGAAGTTTTTCTCATTGGAAGAATCAAAGATGCATCACGATGGATCTTGTAGCCTATCCATATAAATGGGTAAATGCAACTATTCTCGTATCTAACATATTGGCTACGTATGAAATTTTTCTCACTATGACCTTCTGTTGAGAGATGGGTGGAAAAATTTGGATGGATTGGTCTTCAACTTTAATACCGATGAAGGAAGAGATGGAGAAACGTCTTCCGAAACTGAAAATGAAATTCATTGTGCTAAAATTAGATGATCCTAGGGCCAACATCCTCTTTTAGAGAAGGGATCTTGGGAAGGACTCATTTGAAGAATCACGAATAATCCGATATGAAGAAAGGGGAAATGGAAATTATTTCATGAGCTCAGAAATAAGTGAAGAGCTTCCCATCTTAAAAGATAATCCAACCAACATAGCTCAAGAATTTTGGAAAATGGAGTTCGATGGAAGTTATTATACATTTGGTTCTAGAGTAGTCATTGTCTTGTCTTTTTAACAAAGATATTTATTTCCATTAGCCTAAAATTTACAATTCTCAAACACTAAAAATACGACCAAATATGAATCCTTGTTTCTTGGGTTGAGAGCTAATGAAGAAATGGGGATAAAGAAGCTTGTCATGTAGGGTGATGCCAAAATGATCATAAAGTAGGTGAGAGACATCTTTTAGGTAAAGAACTACAGTCTCTTCCATTACAAGAACAAGGTATGAGATTGCATTGAATCTTTCGATGCTTTTTACATAAAGGTGGTCCGAGGGGATCAAAATGATTGAGTTGGTTTGTTGGCCGTGTCTACATCCCTAATGATTATACACCCTCACTTTAAAGGAGATAACTTTTCAATGGAAATGGTCTTTCAACAGAGTGTTCCAGATAATTACGAGATCTGGAAAGTTTTTTAAGATGATAATCAAATTTCTCTCTTCCTACAAAAAAACTCGGGACTTCAAGTCCATGTATTTTGAAGGAAGTAACTCACTCCCATGAGAGATTTCTCATGACAATAGTGACACTAAGTCAAATGATCAAGTGGATGAAGATGGGGTAATATAGCTGAAAGTAAATAGGATTCCAAGAGGTATGGTGTTTTTGGAAGAAATATTTGATAAACATGATTGATTCATCGATAGAGAAGGATCAACCATAGTCCTCTTCAGAGAACAAAAAAGTTAATATTAGAATCAATGAGTAGCCAATGATGGTGAACATTGAGAAATGTTGTTTACCTAAGGAACTGAGGATTTTTTCATCATTTTTGAAGAAAAACTTTAATGTGTTTGCATATTATTATGATGATTTGAAGTGATTTCAACCACAGTCAATGTAACATTCTAGTCCTTTGAATCCTGATATAAAGCCCTTCCAGAAGCAAAAAAGATAGTAAAATGCAAATATTTCTGGAACCATCAGAGTAGAGGTTGAAAATATTTTCAATGCTCTCCTCTCTTCCTCATTCACCACTCTACGTGAATTGAAAATATTGTTCCGGTGAGGAAGAAAAGTGGAGAGATTATTATCTGCGTGGAATTCTAAAATCTGAACCAAACATCTCTAAAGGACATTATCCGCTTCCTGTTATGGACCACATATTGCAAGTGGTTAATGATTCAGAAATTATGTCCATGTTGAATGGATTCTCGGGGTATAATCAAATTGAGGTTGTAAATAAAGATCAATTCAAGACCGAATTTACTACCCCATGAGGCACTTTTTATTATCACTTCATGTCATTTGGCCTCATCAATATGGGTGCAACATTCTAGAAGGCTATGGATATGGCATTCAAAGACCTGAAGGGAATGTGCATTGTAGTATACCTAGATGAGCTAACTATGCATTCCAAGAGAATATGTGACCACATGTAACAACTCTAACATGTATTGATTCATTACAGAAAGAATTATATATCCTTGAATCCAAAGAATTCTATATTCAGAGTTATTGAAGGAAAGCTCGTTCAACACATCATGAGAAAGGAACTCAAAAAAATTTACCTAGAAAGGGTAGAAGCTATCCAAATACTATCCTTGCATACGAATAAGCTAGATGTGCATTCCTTCTTTGGTAAAGTCAATTTCCTGAGGATATTTGTACCAAATTTTACAAAACTAGCAAAGGACTGATGACCAATTTTGGTCATCATAGAGAAGGGGCATAAAAAAAATTCATGTTACTTAGTTTCAATGGATGCACATTCCTCACATAATATACCTTTCCAATTGTCATCTTCACCAAGATCATGCATCAACCATGAAAAATTGTTGTAGGATCCTGATGGAGATGGGAAAGGCATCATACATCAGAAATTGAATGCTAGAACAACAAGGGTTAAGTTGCAGATTTGAAATTATCAAAAGGAAGCAAAATTGTTTCAGGTGTTAATTCTTGGTTTCAGATGATAAAGTACAAGCAAATTATTATCAAATTCCATATAATTACATGCAAGTGTGTAAGAATTTAAGTTTTTTATATGTTCATTTAGTTACGCAACTAAAAAGCAATGTAAAATAAGCTACAAACAAATCATTTCTTAAAACATTTGTATACATTCATAAATAAATTTTACATTTTCCCACACCAACCGTGGGATATGGCTATCTAAGAAAGAATTCATATAAATTTAAAATTAGGAATGTAAAGAAGAAAAGGGGCCCATCATTTCCTGGATGAAAAAACCCCTTGCTTGATCAAGTTGTTGCTCAAGCTGAATCCATGAAACTGCTCCATTGTTCCTGAAAGAAGGGAAAATTTGTTAGAGCCAAATTTCTTTGATCCATTATATTCTCAACTTAAATTTAGATGAATCGTTTATAGCATAAATAAAATGTACCACACATATCATGAATTGAAAGTGAAGAGAAACAGAGTACAAAATAGGATGAACATGCCTTCTTAAAAAGAATTCAGATTTGCAGTGATTCATTAAATTCTTAAGTACAAGTGTTCTTCATGCTTTCAAGTACATATTATAGAACAAATCAAAGGTTTAAGATTATCTTTTATAACACTATTTTCAATAATAAGGTCATAAAATGAAGTTGAAGCTACAACTCAGCAGTAGAGAAATTGAGTCTGCTAAAAATCTACTCCATATAAGAAATCCAACTGGTGCTTCTACTATGGAAGGGGAGGATTCCCTCCTCAATTGGATTGTCAATCTCGAAAAGGAGGTTGAGGCTTTGAAAGAAGAACTCAAGCAGGTTTGCAAGAGAGAAGGAAAAAGGAAGATGCACAACAACCCTGAGCAGGATAATGACCAGATTATTGAAATCTTCAAAAAGCTTAACTCACTTGATAACATGTTGGGAAATGAAAAAAGAAGGAATGACTATACCATGTCCGTGCTTAAGGATATTTACAATTTTTTAGAGCATTATGTCAACAGTGTATGTGTACTTAGCGACATTCCTGCTGCCATTTGGGAGCCGGAACCAGTAAGGAACTTGAATCTCTCACATTTAGATAAGAAGGATCCCACCCATGTCATTGCCTTGGCACTCTTCACCTCTTTGCAGAAGGTAAGGAAAAAGATTGACAAAGTAGACAAGTGAGGAGAACAGTTCTTACTACAGGTTTTTTTGTTTGGATGTTGTCAGGAGGCTATTTTCATGCTGCTTAGTTGAAATTTTGTATGTGTTTTGATACTTTGATATAGTTCCTCAGTTAACTATAGTTGGGCATACATGTATTTTCTGGAGGCTGATCCAAACTTGATGTTTTTATTGTTTTATCTAGATTTAGAGCCTTTTTGTAAAAGGGTATAGTCCCTTCAAAACTATGGACTGTTCTTTTCTGTTTTATATGGCTTTTGAGCTCGTTTTATAACAGGGTATAGTCCCTTCAAAACTATTTACCCCTAATAAAAAAAGCTACAGATCAACACTTAAAGAAAACAAAATCATAGTTATACAACTTGCAAGGTACAATACCAAATTTTAGAACAAGGTTTTCAAAATGCATCTCAGAACTACCCATTAACTGGAGATGAATGCAAATGTTCAAAGAATCACAAAAAGTCTAAAATACATTTTTTTTAAGAGTGATAGGTTTGCAAATGCTTTAAAAACAAATATGAGTTTGTTTTCCTTCAAAATTCATCAAAATTTCCATCAAGAAATGAAAAGAGATGCATAAGAATAATTTTTGTAGGATAAGAGAAATTCTTATACATCTTATAGCCAAACAAAGAGTTAAGAACCAAGCAGTCAAAAATATGTTCCAACATTGTAAATTTTTTAGTTTCCATAATTAAGAGTTTTGCACGAAAGATGACAAACTACAACCATCAATTCCAAATTTGGGAGGGTGTTCCCTCTAGAATGAAGAAAAATATAAAAGAAAATGCTAGAAGTAGCTGTGAGAGTAAAAAATTTAGATCAGAAGGCAGCCATCTCTTTTTAACAAAAATCTAAATCCCCATGAAAATAGAGTTTCTAGAATTGTTTTTTTTTTCATATGTGTGGAGTAAACATAATAGCTACGGCTATACATGATAAGATTTGGGTGTGTTTCAATAAAAGACTTTTTTTCCAAGAATATCAACATGCTGGAACAATTCAAGAAAATATTTCCTTTTAAGAAGACCACAACAGTCAAGCTAATGGATAAGTACACTTGGCGATCTGCCTTTTTTTACATCGACGAGATCAAACTCGGGCTGAGGTGAATACAAAGCTCGATCAAACATCTCAAGACTGAGCTAGTTAGGTGCAGAACAATCGAGCTTAGAAAGGAAACTCACAAGTTGGAAAAACAAGAAACCTAATACCCATGGCGACTAGAAGGGCATAGCCATACAAATCCACCAAGATCGAGTCTAAAAAATGCTCCACGAGCTCAAAACAAGCTAAAAACAGAGCTCACCTATGAATGCACAATGACGAGCTACCCCTTTTCAGAATAGCGAACTGAGTTAGCCAATGCACTAAGCTGGAAACACAAAGTGGACGAGGCATTGCAGAGAACATGAATGGAGAGCCATATCATGATGAGCTGTGGGATGCAAAACCAGCTCGAAACACCAAGAAACCTAGCTCAAGTGAAGGAAATAACGGAAAATCTGAGATGCCGAATTCAAATCCATCGAACCCAACAAAGCTAAATGTAAGCAGAACTCAAAATACAAATGAAACCCCCAACTGAGCTTGAGCTCAACACAATGCACGATCGTGTTTGAACATGGGCGGGATCTAGAAAGTGTAGAGCTATATAAGCACAAAACAACGAGCTTTGGAAATGCAAGAGGCGAGTTGGGTGAATAAACCAAGCTCCCGCCACATAAAGCCAACTCGACCTAACCAATAATGCATAAAAAAACTTAAAAAGGAGACCCACGAGCTCCAAACGAGTAATGCAATAGAAAATGGTGAGCACAACCTAAGCTGGGGGTAGGGTAATGCGGTTGAGTTGAGGTGGAATGGCGAGCTGGGTAACAATGAGGCTGAGTTATGAGAAGGAAAAGCAGAGCCGAGCCGAGGATGCAAAACCAAGCCCAAGTCATTTCAAAGTGAGCTCCATACACATAGAAATATCCATCCATGAGCTATGCCAAAAAGAGCATCTATAGAAAACATAGCTCAAAAACCAACTCGGTCAACCTCCAGATTACAAACCCACGGTGCCATGCAAGCACAAAAGTAAGAAAACAAGAAACTAGCTTGAGGATATAGGAAAATAGAGCTCTAATGGCAGAAAAATGTTGACCAAAATTAAAAACCAAGGCTACCTATGTAAAAAGGGTGGCCTTGGATCCAAACAAAATAACCAAAAAGATCCAGGTGAGCTAAAACTAGTGATAAAACTAGGTCAAATCAAGAATAATGACGGCCAAGGAATTTTTTTTAGAGTTTCCCCTCTCTTCATGAGCTTCCAAATGCAAATGCAAAATGATGTTTAGGGTTTCCAACCCTAATGAGCAAGAAAATACCAAAGTGATTTTGAGTGTGGTTAAATTAACCGTGATTAAAATCAATTAAAAAACCTAATCTTGCTTTCTTTTCCATGCCCACGAGTGGGGACCAAGTAATGTTTTTTTAAAATTATCAACCTTTGCATGTGGGGTGTAATCATATTTATCCAAAATCATTTAAACTAATTATCACTCAATGCATGCTAGATAATCAAAACGGAATCAATGATTAAATCATGTTAGCCAAAGGCAATTAAATGAATGATTTACCTCATGTATGACAAAATAGCCAAAATTTTACCGTAAACTTTTCTAGAAGTCCATACCATTACCTTAACCTTTGCAAAAAAAATTAGTTTGACCAAGTCAATAAGGTGGGAAATAGAGCATGCAAGATCATATTTTTTTAACCAAGTTCACCTCATGCACATAATTTTAGCTTTGTTAATATTAAAAAAATGTATTTATTTGCAAGCAAAGGGTCGAATTGTGCATGTATGGTCAAATTTTGCTAATATTGGATTTGTCTCCAATTATCTTATCTGGGTCTAAAAATGAACTAGAAGTGCTTTTTTTTGGAGCATGAGTTGAGTCAACTCATTGTTTTTGCTATATGTACCCTTGATTTTCAAGTAAGAAAAGGGGGCTTATTTTTTTCATGCTTAAAATATGCCAGTTGTGTACTACAACACCTACTTGAAGCAATGAAGACTATTTTCCTCCATTTGTAGCTTTGTGAAATATGTCACAGTAGGTTATGGTATGTGTTAGTGAATGTATTCTTTCCTTTGCATGCTAATAAACTTTTCAAGCACCTCCATTAAGTTAGTGTGAAGCTCTTACAGATCGGTTTAAGTACATATTCAGTTTGTTAATCATCTCAGAAGTGGAAAGACTCATATATTCCCTCCTATGCTAGATTGAAAACTTATGCATTCCTTTTGTGAGTGTGAGATTAAATCAAACAACAATTGAAGTGAATGTTGCATCTCTTAAAGTGTCAAATAGTGTTTCTTGTGCAACAACAAGTTTCCAAAATGTCGATGTATCACCTTTCTATATGCATTCTGTTAATTTTTTGTTTTTTCTCTCCCTTAACCCTGTTAGAGAACTAGTTTAGATGGTTAATCCAGGGTAACCAACCCACTTTGGAGGTTCTTATCAACTCACATCACCCACATCTCAAAGAATTTCCCATTGTATTAACCAAAGAGAAGGATTTCTTGCACTCCTTCGCTCAGGCTGCTCTTCAGAGCGACAACATTTTTTGACACACCTGGCCAGACCACAGACTAGATATTGGCATTATGTCAAGCATTAAAAAGAGGGGACTATTTTCTAATAGTTGTTCCTAAAAGTTCAGTTACTCCTAATCAACAACCTAATCTAGTTTTTACAGCAGTTATTAGCACACATGAAGACATTAATGTAGATTTGAGAGTTACAATCAGTAGTGAACCACTCAGTCAATATCAACTCCTTGCTGCAGAGACAATTTTGGACAAATATTTTGACAGATTGACATTATTACAACAAAGATTAGATGTTTATAGGAGAAATTAATTGTATATTTCTTCATGTTCCATGCCTAAAGTGAACAGAAGGTTATCACCAAGAGGTATTCCTCCTAAAAATTTTCAATTACCTCTTAATTCTACTAGAAGAAGAAGATTTGTTAATTCTACACCTTATAGCAAGCCTAGTGTTTCCACTACAAATCAGAATTTTTTCATTCAAATTCCTATCTTTCCAATGGCCAGAAATCAACCTTTTGTTACCTTCACAGGTGTTGGTCCTTTGCAACTTGCTATTTTTAATGACATATCATTCAATTCCTTGAAAATCCTTCCTTATTTCAGTGGTGAAGATCAAATCACTCCCATTAAACACACAAGGAACATTTTTTCCCTATGTTCTGTCCATAATGTTACTCATGAATTTTTTTCCTTAAGATTAATTGTTGCATCCTTTAAAGTCTAAGCCTTCCAATGGTATAGAAGTTTGCCAATAGGGATCTATTACTACTTGGGATCAATTAGGTACCACCTTCTGTAAACATTTTGAGGTAAAAATCAGACCATTTATCCCTTATTGAGATAACTTACAACCATTAAGAGAGCACCTCAAGAATTCATGACAAACTTGTAATTTGAGATTTAAAAGACCTTGGGAACGGATATCACAATTTGTTAAACCATCAGCTGAACATACATTTTTTATTACTTATGTGCACTAAATATTGATATTTTTGTTATGATTCAATCAATGAGTGGAACTACACTTCATGCTGCTTTTGACATAGCAATAAGAGCATAAAATAACTTTATTTAACCTTGGAAAATTGGCCCTTAGACATTCTATGCCCATCTTTCCAGAGTTAGCTCTTATTTTGCTTAGTTGGAAGTCCAACTACAACCTCCCACAAATTCATCCCAATGAGCATAGATGACTTTAATACAGAGGTTTTTTTAAACCATTGTCAACTGAGATATTACAACTGATCAAATACAACAATTTTAGGAAAATAAACCTTATCCACCTCCCTATGGGAACCAAAATCAGCCTTACAACAACTATAGGCCTCCTGCTTAAGGTTTTAGGCCTCCCTATCAAGCTCCAATAGCTATTATAGCAAAAAAACCACTTGTAATTTCTGATCTAAATACCCCTTTAACTTATAAAGCCTTGGTTCTAGTGCACCCAAAAATAACATGATGTAGGATCCTAATTTGTAGCCTATTGATCCAAATACAACATTGGAAATGGTGCCAAAAGGATTTACAATGTCACAAATGATACAATAGGAAGAATTTTATTAGGTTCAACAGAGTATTTTTTATCATCATAAGGTGATCCAAATTTTATGCAGGGGCAGCCTGATGCAACCATGGTAAATTTTAAAGCTAGTGATCATGTAGCCCTAAATAAAGATGTTGGAGCCAAAGAAAGAAGTGAGTTTGTTACAGTTGTAACAAGGTCAAGAAAGAGAGTTATGGATAACAGAAATACAAGTGATCAAGATGTTATTCCAGCTCAATAAAATAACAATACTAATACTAGTAAGAATTTTTTTCACCTTAAGTATAAGAGTAAATCATTGTTCCGAAAGTTTAGTTTAAGGTAGGAGTTGGCCCTTTTAATATTGTTGATCATATGAAGAAATAACATGTTAGCATGACTATTTGGGACTCATTATCCATTCTGGGACAAAAATATTTACTTTTTAAAGATATTTCGGGTCTAAAAATATCATCCAAACCAACATAAGGTATAGAAAGTACAACCCACATGGTTGTGAAAAATGCAGACCAACAAGTTAATAACTCAAATCAATAAGTAACTAAGGATGAAAAAGATATTGTTAGTAAGGTAAAAAGGTAAAACCACCTCCTTTCTATCTTTCATTGATAATTTGTGACTGATTGGTACACAATTATATAGTGGATAATGGAGCAAGCAACACAATGATTTCCAAAGATGGTTGTGGATAAGTTAGGACTGAAGTATGAACCAAGTGTCAAATTTGTTTTGCAACTAGATGGTTTCCTAGCTAAAAAATTAGGCATAATAAAAAATTTAAACTCACCTTGCATGCTTTCCTAGGTATAACCATTTTTTCATGGATGTGATGGTGGTGGATTTGCCACCTTATTTTTCCACATGTGTCTTTCAGGAGACTTTCATCATCCAAAATTGGATGTTATATTTTGGTTGATTGGTCTTGTCTTGTTTTTAGAACATGTATGGAACTAAAGTGACAATTAATGATGAACCTTTCTCAAATTTTCAAATTGAGCCTCATACACCTAGCATGGTAAATGTAAACTATGCTACCAATGATGAACAACTAGGTGAGATTGAATCTAAAACTCTGCATGCACTAGAGGGCATACTTGATTTTTTTTAAGTATGAAAGGACTAAAAAAATTTATGAGCATTATCCTTATAGAGTTATTGAATAAAAATTCCTTGGAATTTATTGCATTCACAAATAAAATGCCAAAATTCCGGCCATGGAAAAAGAAAATCAGCTTGAGGATGGTTTATGGAAATTATTTTTTGATGGCTCCAAAAATCAACATGGTTCAATAGCTGGTTTTATGTTGATTTCACCCACCAATTAGAGGTATTTTTAGCTATTAAATTTCAATTTGGATGTTCTAACAATGTATCAGAATATGAGGCACTTATTTATGGCCTAGAGTGGGTAAGAAAGAAACGAATAAAAAAATCAGGTTTATGGTGATAGTGTGTTAGTTGTACATCATGTAAGAGGTTCTAATTCTTACAAAAACCCATTGATGAGAACTTAAAAACATATACTTTGGGACATACTTGAAAATTTTCTTGCTTTCAACATTCAAACTATTCCTAGAGATATAAACAAGCATGATGATAGACTTGCAACCATTAGATCTCGGATTGACATTCCTGCAGATACCATAAAAATGATAAATTACAACCTCATAACAAGGTTATAGTCAAGCCATCCATTTTGGATAACAACTCACGTTGGAAATTTTTTGATGATGATGCTAATATATCGAGATTCTTGCAGGAGGAGGCTAAATTTTCTTCACAAAATCAAGGAAAAATTCAACAAAGGTATGAAGATCAGACTGAGTAACTTAAGACAAATAAAATTCCTAATGGTTTTGTAACTTTTGAAATCATATTTGGAGAGAATGATGAAATGAACATAGGATAGGGTTGTCCTTACCACAAGTGAAGACCAACATGAGAGTGTTTACATTCTTAATTGCAAAAACCTTAGTTTGGGAAAGATATGTTTAAAATCTGAAAAATATGCATTCATTGAGTTATGTAAAGATTATGTCGATGTATTTACATGGTAATAAAATTATTTAAAGGGGTTTGATCCCTCATTATCCCAACACAATTCAACTAGAAGATGATGAAAAAATGGTAAGATAAAAAAAATGCCAATCAACCTAAAAATTGGAACCATTGATGATGAAAGAGCTTGAAAAAATGATTGAATCATCCATTATCTTTCCCATCAAGCATTCTACTTGGGTATCCAACCTTGTTCTGATAAGGAAAAAGAATGGAAAAATCAAATTATGTGTTGATTTTCATGATTTGAAAAAGGCTTCACTTAAATATCACTATCATTTTCCATCCATGGAACAATTGCTTCAGCTGGTTGTTCATTTGGAAATTTATTTTTTACTTTATGGGTATAGTGGTTACAAATAAATACTTGTCAAATAAGAAAACCAGTTCAAAACATCATTCACAACTAAGTGGGACGCTTATGCATATAGAATAATGCCATTCGGATTGTCCAATGCAGGTGCAACATTTCAAAGGTCCATGGACATGAAATTATCAAGGTATTATATATACTAGTTTGTTCTTGCTTATTTAGATGAGATAACAATATTTTTCAAAGGTTACAAGTGTTCACTTATCTCCAGCTCAAAGACAAGTGTTTGAAAGCTTGTAGAGAATATGGAGTGTCACTCAATCCCAAGAAGTATTTTTTTTATGTTCATGAATGCAAACAACTCAAGGTCATGTCATTTCAAAACATGATATGAGTATTGATCCGGAAAGAGTAAGTTCCATTCTGATCCAAAAATGTTACTTAAATTTTTTCTATAATTTTAACATTTCTAGATACTAGGAACTAAACACAATTTTACAGCTCTTAAAATCCAAAATCGATTAATTCCTCTTAATTTATGCACCTCAATCTGAATTTGAATCATAACATTAAAATGTGCTTTCATTTGTTCTTTATAGATTATGGACACTGAATTTAAATCCTAAGTCCAATTTCCCATTTTTAGTGAAAGATTGCTTAATCAAATGAATTAAAATCTAATACTGATTTTTATTTGATCAAACTCTTCATCCAAAAATGGAAATCAAATCCACAACACGAAACTTGATAAGGGAGTTCACTCGAAGGCTACATCTCCAAATTCTCAAAAAGAGAATCGATCCATTATTTCCCAATGAAGTATAATATACCTTCACTAATGAATTAACAAACCTTTATTCTTGTAAATGGGCTGATACCATACCTCGTGGAACTCTGTAATTTACCATAAATGTTCCCAAGTCCATGCGTGGCCCCTACAGTGTCTTCACAGTGTGATCCCCATGCAATTGTGCTAAAAAAACACCTTAAAATGGAGATTTATAAACATTAGATAAAAAAATTACATTTCTAGTATCCTTATGAAATTACGAGCTATTTCCCTTTTTACACCAAGACCTGGTTCGACCCTTAGGTGCATGAAAAACTCATATCTCTTCTCGTTCTTCGTGCTTGTCTATGCAACTGCGATAGAAAATCACCTAGATAAGAAAATATACATCACCTCATGGGAAAATAAGACCACCATTTTCTTTGTTTCATAATTTCAAGCAACATTTACTTTTACATCAAGTTCTGAAAATGCCTCTAAGTGCCTCAAAACCTCAGATGAATTCCTGTTGCCCTATTTGGTCTCCTCCACTACACACAACACAATGCTCTATTTATACTGGTGAGCTCTTTTCTAGCTCATCTGAGCTGAGTTTTGAGTTGGTTGGGAGGATTGAATTATGAGCCCGAGGGGCATGGTTCGAATCCCATCAGTGCAACTGTTTCAGTGGTGTTTTGTTTGCAATGTGGGGAGATATCCCACATTGAATGGGGTTTGGTTGGGCTTGCTATTTAAAAGCTGAAGCCTCCTCCTCCATATTCGTGGCTTTGGACACGAATGGTATTTTTCCCTCTATTATAACACTTCACTGAGATATTAGTTGAAATGCCACTACGTGGTGAGCTGGTCATTGTGGATGTTTGTTTTGCCTAAAGCTTGGGCTTGCCATATAATGCGCCAAGCTAATAAGTGACTATGAATTATTTGAAATGCCCGTGATATTGGATGAGCTCTTAGGTTGAATCTGAGGTAAATGTCATAAAATACATCCCGAGAATTGTTGATATCCAAGGTAATAGTGAAAACCAATCTTCACAAACCATAAGGAAATAAACCGAACCATAAGGAATTATTAACTAATCTCAAGCAATGTGGTAACCATGATCAACTCGGTGGGGAGTTGATCACCCCACCAAGCTAGTAAAATAGCTCATTGAGCTGATTATCAAACTGCAATGCAAAATCCACTCACAGTGCAAAAATTTAACTTGAAAAAAAATATGGAGCTTGGAATGCAAGATTGACGTCTACGTGGTGGTTTGAGAGCCCACCATGTGGGCAAACAAGAATATAGCCTTCACGGTGGTCGGGCTCACCTCCGTTACAAAATTTGGGTATCTTGTTCTTTTCTGCCATATCATGATTCAAATACCAGAGGCCCGAAACCATATCAAATAAAATTTATTTTTCCTTCTCTTCACTTTCCACCTTTGTCACGTGTCACGTCTAGATTGGACTGTTGACCAGGGTTGGCCTGTTTAAGACATTAACTTTGACCAGTGATAGAATATGCATACACACTCCATTTTTGAAGTTCAGCATGGTCTAAGTTTAGGGAATTTTAGGGAAGATATTCATAGTGAAAAAATCCTCCAGATCACATTCTTACATTATCCTTGCCAAAACATAAGAAGATGTTACAAAGCTTTCTTGGAAATATTAATTTCATAAGAAGATATATTGCTGATTTTTCTTCATTATCAAGACCATTAGCCAATGTGTTGAAGAAAAATCATAATTTTACATGGATAAATGAGGGAATAAACAGATTTGAGGCCATCAAACAAGCAATTGCTTCGGCTCCTACACTCTTCAATCATGATTTTACAAAATATTTCATGTTGTATGCTTATCCTAATGTTGATACAATATCAGGAATGATAACTTGAGAAAATAAACATTGTTTGGAGCAGCCAATAGTATTTTTCAGTCAAAGGTTATTGGAGTATGAAACAAGGTATTTATTTTTTGAAAAACATGCCCTTGTTATTATCATATCTCTCAAAAAGTTTAGGAATTTACTCTCTAACAACAAAAAAACACTTAATGGTTTCTCACCTAAGAATTAAATAATTTTTGGTGAATAAGGACATAAGTGAAAAGAGAGCAGGTTGGATAACAAGAGTTATCGAATATGACATCAAAATCAATGTTACAAAGCTGATTAGAGGAAGGGTTTTGTGTGTAAAATTGACTCAAGATTTGTAAGAGAACAAAGAAGATGTCATATTTCTACAAAATGAACCTGAAGAAGAAGAAGATCAACAACCTTAAAGTTGGCTACATGACATGGAAATTTACCTTTAGTATGGTATGTATCCACCAAAATTGAATAACTCTAAAATAAGATATTTCAGATTGTAATCAGTTAATTTCTTGTTGATTCTCCTGATAAGGGTGAGGATAAGATGTTGAAACAGTGACGTCCTCCTTCTGCGAGTTGGATAAAATTCAAATTTGACGGTGCCTCTAAAGGAAACCCTGGAGCGTTGGATGTGGATGTGTGTTTTGTAAAGATGAATGCCATCCTGTCCTATCTGTTACATTTGATTGTAGTGTAGCTTCCAATAATTTTGCAGAAGGCATAGCCTTATGGTGGGGTTTGGCTGAAGCTAAGCACAAGAAATGGTCTAGAATTTAGATTGAAGGCAATTATTTGGCTATCATTAAGATAGTGCAAGGAAATTTAACTCATGCATGAAAAATACAATCCATTTCTAATAACATTCAGGATTTTTTTCTAGATTTTGAAGAGGTGAAATTTTCTCACATTTGTCGAGAAGGCAATAAGGTGGCAGATGGTTTAGAAAATATTGGTTTCATACTTTGAAATAAGGGTTGGGTGACATCTCAATCATGGGAGTCACTTTTACCTAACGAAATTCAAGCTCTTTTGGTTAATGATGCACATTTGGATTCGTGTAGAAGGGAATATTAATCACTAAGGCTGTACCCCTTGTTTTCTTCCCCTCCCGACATTGATGGTTTATCAAGGGAAGGATTTGGTATTTGGATTTGGAGTGTGGCACGTACAAAGCATTCATTGGTGGGATGATGTTTGGATTTTAAGCTATGTATTGGTAATCTTTGGGTTAGTTTTTTTGAGTCCTTCTTTCAAAGTTTGGTTGGTTTTCCTTTAGAGTGTGTCTAATGGGTTGAAGCTCATCTGGCTATTCCTCCTTCTCTCATGGTGTTTGGTGGTGACTCTGCGGGTGGCTCTGGGAGGAAGTGGCATCGATATGAAACAGGTCTTGATTTGGGTGAATCCTTTTCGGAGTGGCTCAATGGGAGAATTAAAAAAATTTCCATAAGGGGTTGGACGGAGCAGGTTTGGTCAGTAGCCGAAAGCATAGAAGATGATGAAGAAGAAGTGGTGGTCTGTGATGAATTGAGGAAGTTAATGTTGGACCCTAGTCAATCTATGGGTTGAAGGAATGTGTCTCATCGATGCCCAGGGGTATAAGATGTAAGAGCTCTACTCTTATGTCTAAGGTTTGGTCAGCCATTTTCTCATCCTTTAGTGTTTGCTAAAGGATCTGGATAGTGATCTTTGTTATTTTGCAATACGCAGACCTACATAGATCTGGTTCGTGCATGTGAAATATCTGGCTCTTGCAGCCATTGGTGGTGGTAACTGGATCATATAGGGACTCTGGAAGTAATAGAGAAGGCCATCGTTTTAATGCTATTATCTTGCCTTAACATATCTATATTCTTCATCTTCTTACCTTTTTTTTTCATATTAGAGGTGGACATGCTATGTCCATTTTAAGTTCTTGTAGCTCCATTTTTTGGCATGTGTTTCATGAAATCAATTCGGTGTAAATGCGCTTTGGTTTAGTGATCATTCAGTAGTGCCTAGGCCTCCACACTCATTGCTTTAAATCCTTTGTCATTACACTTAGAATAGATATATATATATCATGCCACTATATATCCTAGTGCTATCACCTCCCTTAGTTTAGTTTTCCCATTCTCTTATCCTCCTATCCCTAGTCCCTTGGCTTGTTTAGGACTTAAATTTCCATTTTAGCATTAGGAGTAGTTGTAGCACGTATAAATAGGTAGAATTTAACTTTTCGACTGTTACGTCCAGATGATCTATCTTTTAAGTGTGCAAGGTCCCACTATAACTTGGAGACAATTTCATTGTTGTCTCAGGGCAACTTCATTCACTTTTGGAAGCTTGAGCATATGAAAGTGCAAGTTCTTGACAACCAACATGATGTTTTATTCAAAAAAGACATCAATGATTGTACTTTTGAGATGCATGTTGAACCAAGTCAAGTTTAAAAGGATACTTGAAACAATTTCATGACGGGAAAAGGTGGAGGGTACTATTTTGTAAAAACTACAACCCTCAATATCATGAAAGGTAGGTACTATTGGCCAAGTCTTGTTCAAGGACTTCCATTCTTGGGTAAGAAAAAGTCAAAAAAAAATGCATTTTTCACAAGAAAAGAGAGGATTGTTTGTCTTACTGTTACACACCAATTTTATGTGGACCCAGCCCTTTAGCCAATGAGATTTGGACTTCATAGGCCTCATTAACCCATCCTTCAAGCTTGGGGCATTGATGGATTCTCACTGCAACTGATTACTTTGCACATGATGGACTAGAACCAGTGGCTTTGAAAGGAAGACAAATGAAATAAATATTTTGGACTTCTATGAAGGATTAATAACCAGGTTTGGTGTTCCTTCAGCCATCATTTTGGATAATGCTAAATCTATTTTTGGTGGAAATATGTTTTACATTGGGTTGTAACAAATGGTATTTTTTTAAATTAGTACTTCTTCTACATTATTATCCATAAGGCAATGGCCTTGTTGAATCAACTAATGAGAATATTTTGAGGATAATTAGGAGGATTATTAATGAGAATCAAAGAACTTGGCATACAAAATTGAAGGCATCTCTATGGCTGACAAGATCACTCATAAGAGGTCCATTTCTAACTCACCATTCAATTTTGTTTATGGTTTTGAAGCCAAAATGCCTATTTCACTTGATATTATAGCTTTGGAATTGATGCACCAAGTAGAATTGATTGAAAATGAACCAATGGAGGTGAGGTATGATCAACTCATGGAACATGAAGAGGTTAGAAAAAAATTAATGAAGTCCAGGGAGTTGAATCAAGCATGGGTTAAAAGGACTTTTGATAAGAAAGATACAATGCAAGGATTTTTAATCAAGGAGATTGAGTGCTAAAATAGGATGAGGATAGAGAAAAACCAAGTGCTCACAACAAATTTTGTTCCTTGTGGAGTGGGACTTATATGATTATCAACTACAAGCCTCATAATGCCTTTCATCTTGCAAGAATGGATGGAGAAGAGATTTCGATCCCACTCAACAGAATCCATCTGAAGAATTTTTTTTAAAAAGATAAGTTGAAATTGTACATAGTTTTCATGCTTTCCTCTAAGTGTTTTCATACACATCTATCTACTCTTTTTTTCATAGTAGGTGGTTACCATCTTAGTTGGCTAGCCTTGATAGGAGTCTAATCTTTCCTCCAAGTGTAGTTTTGCATAGGTAGTATTTGTCATTGTTTTTCAATTTAAGTTGAGGATTTTCGATCTTTATCAGTGTTTCTCAACATTGGGCATGCTTGGTCAAGATTGAATAAAGGTTTCATATTTTTTTTCATGGATTGGAAAAGATCAAATCAAAGGGTGCTTGTTGATTAGTAGGCAATTCAGTTCAGGAAAGTTGCCAAAAATGTTGACTTATTTTGGTCATCATAGGCAAGGGGATTTGGCAGGTTTGAATGTTTGTTATTGATAGTAGTTGAAGCTAGAGAGATATTTGTTGATATATGTGAGTAGTATATAGATTACATAGGTGATGTTGTCAACAAAGATATTAGTTAATGTATGAGGGGCTTATTCTCATAAAGGATACATTTTGATTCAATGTGTAAATTATTTTTTTGAGACCTAATATTAGTTATAGAGTAGATTGATGTTTTGAGAGTTGAGTTCTAGTATTGAAAAAGTGAGGAGATTGAAAATGAAGTGAAGAGATGAAACAAAGATCATAATGTGTTGATGTAAGAAAAGAAGTTAAGGGTGATAAAAAATTATATAACAAAAGTCTGAGTTACTCACAAATTTGGGAGTGGGTGTTTCCTAGCAAGTGGGTGCTTGGCCTTATATTTAAGTGGGTGCTTTAAGTTGAGTGGGTGCTCAACATGTGGTAAAATCATTGTAACTTTATAGGACAATAATCCAAGCTAGTTTTGTATTCAAGTGGGTGCTTCAAGATGAGTGGGTGCTCAACATATGGTGAAATCATTATAACATTATAAGAAAATTGTCCAAGCTAGTTCTCTAGTTTCAGTGGGTTTTTGTCCCTTGATGGGTTTCCCACATTAAATCTTATATCCCTATGTGTTCATGTGGTACTTTCTTTATCTCACTATCTCTCATGGTTGAATGTTATACTTCATAGTTAATATAGTGTAATTATGGATAATTGAATAATTGTAGATTATTTCAAAAGTTTGGAAAGAGCAATGATTCACCCCCCCCTCTCAGTGCTTATAATTCCTAACAATTGGTATCAGAGCAGGTTCTCTTTACAAAGTTTAACAACTTAAGATAATTTCCTTGAGGAAAAGTTATGGGTGGTCAAGTTGAAACAATACTGAAAAATAAGTATGAGATTGCTCAAGCCTTAATTAATGAATTAAAGACTGAAATTAAGCTAATGATGCTAATCATCTTCAAGAACTCAATGAGGTGACAACATTTGTTGACAAGTTTTCAATATCTCTAAAAGACAAAGAAATATATTTCTTCAAACACGAAGAAGAATTAAAGACCTTAAAGGATGAGCTAGAAAAATATAAAGATAAATTGATGATATATCAAAGAATTCAGGAAAGTTAAAGCAATCTTGATGAATTGTTAAGAAATCAAATACATCCTAATGAAATATCATGTCTAGTTTTTAAAAGTGAAGTAACTCACTGTGAATTTTATCATGAATCTAATCATGAGCCATGTCAAGTACTTATCAAATCCAAGGTTGAATAATTTGATAAACTAAGTGTACAATTAAAGACTCTAGGGGATGAACTAGAACAAACAAGTTAAGAGGATTTGAAGGGTGAGTCAATCCATGTTTCATTCCAAGGACATTATGAAGTAAAGGTGCATATAAAAAAAAAAGATCATCAGGCATCCAAATGCAAGGAATTTCTCAAGTAAGTTTCATGGAGTTTGTTTTTCATGCCATATTTTTAGACATAGAGCTAGGGAATGTATGAGAAACATAGAAAAAGAACACCCATGGAGAGATTGTAGGACTGAATATGAAAATCATATAATTTGTTTAAACTATCATGATAACAGTCACGTATAAAAACTGTCTTAAAAATCCTATGAAGAAATATTAGATAAAGGAAACACCTAGAGATAAGAGTCATCTTGTATGGTTTAAGTGTAAAAGAAAGGTCACTTTTCAAGACACTATAATAAGATGAAGCTCATATACAAGAGAAATGATGAAATCAAGCAAAATTCCTATAGAAGCTAGCCAATGAAGAATCAGAACTCGAAAATGAAAAGATAAGATCAAAAAATAATCAGGAGGTGATGGTAAATCCAAGAATCAAGAAGACAATTATAATGCAAGTGATGAAGAATTTATACCTCAAGTTGTACTAGATCAAGTATATGAAATGCATTAACATGAATACCTTTTTCAGACAATTAAATCATAAAGTGAGAGCTTAGGTGATGATGATTTTCTAGCACCAAGGAGTTAAACTCATTGAATTTTTTGAATGATCTTAGATCTTAAAGATAAGAAGGGAAGGAATGGAGTCATCATATTGCTTTGATTGACTATCTTATATGTTGTAAAGTGATCTACACATGGATTTGTGCCTTCTCTAGGATTTATAGAAGGCATGTGCCCTCAAGAGTGCTGTAAAGAAGTCAAGTGTATTACTTCTCATTCAGTCCATCAACATGTCAATCAAATTTTCCTATCATGAAATTGATGCTTGAAAACTTTGAGCTAAAGTGTGTTTGTGAAAGAGACCTACACATCAAAACTTAAGAAATTTGTCTAATTGGATTATCTCATTATCCCTTAGATACAAAGGTATGTGAAATTCAAGGAATCTTTATTTAGTCTCATATTGATGTACAAATGATTTTTAAGTCCTTGAATGTTCTCCATGTGTATTCATGCAAATATTTTTTAAAATAAGTTTCAAATCTCGTGTTAGTCTTCTCTATGTTCTCAAAATTGTCTTCAAGCAAGAAAGGTATCCAATAGAGTATAAAATTAAAAGAGAGTGTCTTGAGTCAATTGATGAAGTTGACTGCCCTATTTTAATATGAAGGTATGGGTTATCTTTGAGTCCTAATGTGCATTGCGTAAAGTGAAGGCTATTTATATCAAAAGGGATAAAATATGCAGAATCATCTCACTCATATTTTCAAGACA
Source organism: Taxus chinensis (assembly GCA_019776745.2). Classification (NCBI taxonomy): domain Eukaryota; kingdom Viridiplantae; phylum Streptophyta; class Pinopsida; order Cupressales; family Taxaceae; genus Taxus; species Taxus chinensis. The sequence continues at coordinate 280,901,572 of CM034146.1, read as the reverse complement.
ATTTGTAACTAATATGTAGAATGATACCTACATATTTGGAGTCAAATGTGTCAAATGTTGTAATAACTAACAGGAGCAAAGTTGAAGTTCTAGCATGAATTACTAAAGCTACAATTTGGGATATGAACCACTAATAATCACTGTGCTAACATAAAAATGTTTACTTGACAAGCCACCTAGAACTCTTGGAACAAGTTACCCATAGGTTATTCAATAAGTTTTGAGGTAACTAAACTGTCTGTGAATTCAAACTTCAAGTCAACCCAGTTTGAGATAGGTTATGTAAGTGTCCCTACATCAATCCAAGAAAATTCTTAAACATGTCTTACAAGTAAATGTGATACAAAACTAATTTTGAGAGTTGAAACTATTGTCCATAAACCTATGTCAATAATCTAAATCAAATATGAAGAAGAGAAATCCTTTCTGAGATATCAGCCATGTCATCCTATTAAGACAAATTAATCTAATGAAAACTGTGGAGAGTGTTCACCTAGCTTCAGTATACAGTCTTCAAAACTTCCACATCTGAACATCAATTTAGGCCATAATATGAAGAAAAGCACATAGAGTGTTTGGTCAACAACACAGGGTCAACTGTGTCACATTTCCTAAAGTCATCTCTGAATTATCCATTGGGAGAAACAAGAGTCAATCAAGGAGCTCCAATGGTGTCCAAGTGTCAAATGTTGCTATGATTTCTTCAAAGAAATAAGGAACAATCAGAGTGTCAATTCCATGCAATTCCTAATTCTTATTCAATATTAAGGTAAATGAATAGGAAATTCAGTGCATGGTGTCTCCAAGTAAAACAAGTGTTTATAAGATCATCATGGTTATCCAAGAGTTCATAGTATGAGTGAATTTCCAAGAATTTATCTAAATTTTTCTCACAATCCATAAAAATAAGAAAATCTAGATGCTACAATCATGATAAATTGAAGATATAAATTACTTCTAATCTAATGGACTTGATGGGCTGTCTTTAAATTTGTCAAGAATGGTCTAGACTGAATGAATAATAAGCCATGTCCTTGGACTGAGAATGAATAAAATTGAACAACCATGTTGTGTCAATTTTTTCAAGATTCTCAAACCATTCAAATCACCTTTGTGTTAGTGAAGATATCCCTTGCACATGTAATGGAGCCCATAAAATAAAAAATATGTAATAACATCTACTAAGTCATCAAAAAGATCATATATAAGGATAAATAGTGATTCTTTCAATAAAAGGTATCAATAGAAGTAAAGTATCTTAATATCTTAGTTGAATCTATGCATGTATTGAAGGGAGAAATGAAATTCTCTAAGTAATGGTCCTATACAATACTTGTTGAAGTATGTTGTTCCATATAGAGATGAATTTTTCTAAGTAAACACATGAAAGAGTATCAGTCAATATGTATTATCTTGGAGAAAGAGAAGTCAAAGTCTTCGTATAATAGAAGTAAGTGCATTCAAATCTTTGGAAGCTTCAATAGTGATGAAAATCAAGTCTAGTATGCAAAGGTGTATAAAATCTATGTGCTCACCAACAAAGATCTGAGAATGAAGTGCTCATGAGAATATACTATGCACATTCTTCCAAGTCAAAATTTAAATGTGTCTCATGAGAATAGACCATGCTCAAGATGTCACACTTATATACGAAGATTAAGGGTTTGTGTTCATGTTTTTAATATCATTATTAAGGGTCAACATTAATTGAAAAATATCTCTAGCTCAGGTTTAAGGAAGATTGCTTATGATAACCCTCATGAATATTATTCAAATACACATAAAGGATAGGATTTTTTCTAATGTTGATACTAAAGCTAGTACAATATTGTAGGATCTTAAAAGCAATTGTATATAATTATTTTAAGAGATCAAAATGTCACTTTATGTTGACATATGAGATTAACATGTGTTACACTGCCTATTTTCCTAAAATATGGATACAAAAAAGTATAGAAAATATTTTGAGTTTGAAAATTTCTTCATCACATGGTATTATAGGATGTGTGCAAGTATAAAATAGAGAACAATAGATTTTTGTTGAGATCACACTTAAGAGTTAGAGCTCAGTTGAGGTCCTTGGTTAAGTCATATAAGTTTAAAGAAGATATTGGAATAGGATTATTAATGTTGTGAGTGTGTTCCCTAACAAGCAAAGTAAGGTGAACATCTAAGAAAATATTTATCCCTTACAAAAGAGGTTATTAATACTAAGAAGACAACTCAAGGCAGATGAAGGACTGTGGACTCACTTACATGTTTATAAGACAAGGTTTTAAGCCTAATCCACACATAATAAGGTAAATGAACTATGGTACAAGCTCAGGGGAGAGCAAAAAAAGAATCTCATACAATTTTAAGTTGTTGTGGATGGTCAAAGCTAGGCCAAAGTGCACTAAAACTCTAAATCAGTAAGTTAGTTTGAATGTACACTTATTTTAGAACCTTAAGTTTAAATAGACATTGTAATGAGCCATGAAATTATATCATCACTCCAAGAATTAGGAGATTGACATGTGTATGCAACATGAAAGAATTATCACAGGGGGAGCTAGCTCACTAGTTCAAGGCACAAGTTGTGAAGACCAAAGAAAACCATGGGAAAAGAAGTGAATAGTATGAGGTTGAAGAAAAGAGGTTCAAGGAAAGGCACTGAGGTTGATTGGTGAAGAAATATATGCATATTTTCAAGATATGATCTCACAAGGCATTAAGCCAAATCCAAGGGGGAGCTTCTTTAGTTAATGTTTTTCTTTTAAAATTAATACTTGTATGTTGAATGAAGGAACCTTTATCATATATGTTAAAGGGATGAGAGATTATTGTCAAAAACTAGATATGAATTCTCTGAATATCAAAGTGTGACTGTTTTCCATCAAAGTTTTTTTCTTTTGTTATCCATCAATAACAAAGGGGAAGATTGTTGAATCCCTTCTCATTGGTGTTATCGTTTATGTTAAGAGGCATTGATGGAAAAAGTGTGAAATGGTGAAGTGAGGATCAGTTAGAAGCATGAAGGTTGATTGGTAGTGCCTTCTCAATGATGGTTTGAGCTCACATAGTGGATACAAAGTGGTTTATTGATGAATTCAGTGTGTTATAGGCTTGTTCAGTGAGGTAGGTGCCCAATGAAGGTATGTAAATGGTTGGTGTTCTTTGATCAGGTGTCCTACAGGTCATAAAATATGTTTCTATCATGAGAAAGAGCTTCTCGAGTGAGCATCGACGTCAGGTGTTGGAAGTTACAGTTAAAACTAGCTCATTTAGGCCTAGTTCTAGAGCCTAATTATGTGAAAGAGCTTGATGCAGGACATGAATATCCTAGGTAATCATGGTAATATCATAGGAATACTTCCTAGGTCATATAAGAGCTTCTACATGGCTTACTTTAGATTTTAGAGGAAAAATTCAAGCTCTCACCAAAACTACCTTTGAGAACCAGCAATGAAGTCAAGAACAAATGAGATTGGAAAGGAAATTACATACTCATTTATGATAAACCAATATATGGATCTTTTAGAGGGGATTTTTTTGGTTCTATGAGTCAAATTTCATCAAATTTTGAAAAGGAATTATGAAGTTATGCAAGTTTTACCAAAACTAGTTTCTTGAAAAAGGAAAACTAAGCACCTTATCTTCTTAGCAACCAAACAAAATTATCAATAATCCTTCAGATAAATAATAGAAGGAATTTTTTAATATAACTCCAAGAATAAAATTTTTGAATTTGTTTTAGGGAAATTGGATAAGAAACAAAAAAAAATTATTCATTTTTCTAACAGTGTTTTTCTCTCTTCAGATCTCCCTCTTGAAGTAATGGGCATAATATGAGTTTTTTTTACTCCAAATAATTTGTGAAAGATATGGACACACCTCAAGAGTGTATAAGACTCCTCCTATGTCAAAAAGGTATAATTTTTGTTTCTCATGGTTGACTGATCTATATAAGTTTGACCATGTTTTTATAAGAATTTAACTATACAAGGCTATTTTGAAGAGTTCCAGATGAATCTTCTAATGTGGAGGATTTTTTTTATGTTTTCTTAGGTCTCATTAGGATATATGATAAATATTAGTGCATTTTTAGTGTTATTTCATTCAATCTTTCCTCTCTACCATTTAAGATCTTCTCAAGCTAAACTTGTCTTAGTGTTTGAAGGACTTTGTGAGAATGCATATTTTGAGTTGAGAAATGAATGTGAGTACCTTATACATGTAAAATACAACTTTTTAAAGATCAAAATTTCTTTATTTAAGTGGTTTGAAGGTATAGTTTGTCTTTCTCCCTAATTTCCCTATATAAGCTTTATCGAGAAGACTGATTTCTGAGTGATGTTTGAAAATTTCACTCTACAACTATGAATTCAAGGTGTTGGAAGAAATGTACATGATCTACCTGAAGTTTTGATTCCATAGTTGTTCTTTTGAGTTAATATTCTCTAGTGAGAAGATGAAAAAGTTAGGACTATCCTTATCACCATTAAAAACAAGTTCATATAGTTCTGAGAAGTATTTAATTTTTCATGACTTTATTAATTGTTTTGCAAGTGCATCTGGTATGAAAAGTTTCCTAAGGTATGGAGTTTCAAAAAATATTCATTATATAGCTTGGTCAATGGTTTATAGAGATATAACATCTAACTCTTGAGGATTGGGTTTTTAGTTTCTTGTGACAGTCAAGATAGATAAGATAAATATATTAATGTCCAACGAATGATCACAAAAGTAGATCAATGGGACTACAATCCAAACAATATACAAAGTGTAAGTGGGGAAGACTCAAAATGAGTTCCTGAGAACAAAATAAAGAATAAGAGAAGAACAAGCAAAAACCCAAAAAAAACAAAACCCCCACAGACAGGGGCAATGAAACAGATTGGGGAAGGAAAGAAAATAATAGAATGAAGGAGGGGACGAGAAAGGACTTGTCTACTCAAAAATGGTAGTCACATCCCTCCTAACATTCAAAGATGATAAGAATTAACTACCTATGGAATGGGTCCTCGAAGAGGGGGGCGAGGGCCCCCTCCCCCAATGAGATCTAAGACTAGAACGACGAATAGGGAGGTGAGTAGATATGGATTGCTCTATGAGACATGTATGATACTAAGGCGACTGGTGGCCACTGGGGGAACTGGAAAGGTCTATCCTGGAATGAACATGAGACTGTGATTTTTCTCAAATCATGAAGATTTTCCATTATCAAATCTATATGAAGGCCTGGAGTAAGTAGAAAGATCATATATTGAATTGATCACACCACTATCACTCTTATGAGAATGGATAACAAGGTGGTAAAAGGCTTAAAATGCATGACTAGGGTTTGAAAACTAAAACCTTACCTAAGCATAGTTTACGAAGCTCTAGAAAACTATGATCTCATGAGCATGATACAAAACAAAATTGGACTTGATGAGTTTTGTTTCAATCTTAGACTCTTATTGAAATATGTCCCTGGATTCATCTTGACTAAGAAAAGTGTGAGTATGTGAATATTTAAAAGCGCATCTTTGTTTTAGTAGGACAAAAAATACACTAATTAAATGCATAACTCATAAAGAAGTTGAAATTTTATTCTTGTCTAATGTGTGGTATATGATTAAAATTTCATTAATTCATTCTGCCGAAGATGTGTAGATGTTGAAACTTCATTCCTTATGTTGTACAAAACTCTTAGTTTGGCAGTGACCATAAATCTGAAATAAAGATTTTTAAGCAACAATGAACAAAAAACTCCATACTCCTCTTTGTTGATCTCCAAGGTTTGATCGTTGATGAAGGATTCATGTAAATCCAATACTTTGAATACAAGCCTGATATGAGTTCCTTTTTGTATTAAACTTCATGTGTAAAACTGTGATGAACTATCTCTGCACCTTGTTTGCTGATTGTGACTCAAATAAAGAATGTAAGCTAAATTATGAAGTGTGAGAAAAAAATGGAGGTTATAACGGACATTAAGGGAATTTTTAATATGTTTATCGTCTTGTAAATCCTAATGCAAATTCAAAAAATTTAATATTTCAGGTAAAGATTCATTGTGCTACATCACAACCAGATAACAGTTACAATTAGTGTTGGCAAAGGTCAGACTTAACATAATTATCATCTCAATAGACTATCAAGGAGTTAGAACATATGTTTTGTCCCTCAAAAGCATGCAAAGAGTCCTATCAAGTTAGAAACTAAAAAGGTTTGGCATCCTTGCTAGATTACAATGACTTGTTGTCCATTAAACTTCATTGTACGAGTTTCCAAGTTAAATAAATGCAAAAAGGTAGGGATGTGAAGTGCAACGGACACATGTGAATTTTTTTTCATCTATATAGGTGCTTTGACATGTTTGAAAGTTTGTTGTTGATAGTATTTGAAACTAGAGAGAGCTTTGCTGATGTTTGTGAGGAGTATATAGAAGACATATCTGATGTTTTTAGTAAAGAGAGTAGTTGATGTATGAGGGGATTATTCTCATAAAGGAGATAGTTTGATTTAGTGTGCAAATAATTTTTTGAGACTTGTTATCAGTTGTAGAGAAGATTAATTTTTTGAGAGTTGAGTGCTAGTATTAAGAAAGTGAGGAGAGTGCAAATAAATCGAAGAAATGGAATAGACATCACAATGTGTTGATCTATGCAAATAAGTTGAGGGTGATAAAAAAATTCTATGAAAAAAGTCTAAGTTATTGCTCAGAAATTTAGGAGTGGGTGATTCCTATCAAGTAGGTGTTTGGTCTTGTATTCAAGTGGGTGTTTGATTTTGTTTTGGAGTGGGTTCTTCAAAATTGGAGTGGGTACTTCAAGTTGAGTGGGTTCTTAACATATGGTGAAATAATTATAACTTAATAGGACAATTCTTCAAGCTAGTTCTCTAGTTTCATTAGGTTTTCTTCCCTTGATGGGTTTCCCACATTAAATATTTTCTCCCTATGTGTTCATGTGCGTTTTCTTATCTCACTCTCTCTCATGGTTGAATAGTTATACTTCATCATACTTAAGATAGTTTAATTATGGATAATTGAAGGATTGTAGATTGTTTCAAAAGTTTGAAAGAGTATTGATTTGCACCCCCCTCTCAGTGCCTAGAATTCTTAATAGTTCACAAATTGGTTCGCTGGAGGCATTTCCTTCTTAGTAGGCCCTTTGTATTGATGATAAATCATTTAAGCCTTCAAAAACTCTTTTCCAATGGTCAGTAGTGGCATTGGATGGAGTTCTTTTATGAGTACAACATAGATATCCAATACATCTAGGGGGAGGAGATGATTGTTGTTGATGCTCAGATTAGGAAGCGACATGATATTTACACCTTGATACTATGATCAGATCTCAAGGCAAGATTCTTGAAAAGATTATAGGTGATATATTCTATGAGGGTGTGAGGAAGATGGTTGAGACTCAGGGGCCCCTAATGGGCATGTACACAAGGTGCACTTTGGATCCTGGTGGTCTTCTTCCATTTCAAAGGTGCATTTATGTTCCTAGATCAATTGATTTACGCAAGTTAGTTATTTTTGAGGTACATTAGGCACCTTACTCTGCCCATCCTGGGGTGAAGAAGATGTATGTGGACTTGAGGAAACTTTACTTTTAGCTAGGGTTACAACATGATATTGTAGATTTCATAGCCCATTATTTTGAGTGATAGAAGGTGAAGGAAAATCATTCTTATCCCGATGGTATTTTATACCCTTGTGATATTCTGGAGTGGAAGTGGGATGTTGTGTCCATAGATTTTATTTTTTCTCTTCCCACTTCATCGTTTCATCATCACGACATCATGGTGATAGTGGATAAGTTGAACAAGGTTTCTTGTTTCTCTGTGACGAAGGTATCATATAATGTGGTTGTCATTGCACATGTATTTATGGATGTAGTGATATTGTATGGTATACCTAAGATGATCATTTGCAATTCTAGATTGGTTTACACTTATGAGTTTTGGACCTCTTTTCATGCATCTTTGGGGACTCAAAATAACTTCAGTTCAGTGTATTTCCCTCATATAGATGGGAAGAGAGACGTGGTGAACCAGGTACTTGAGGACATGCTTCAGATGTATGTGATGGATCAAAAAATAAAGTGGGAGAATTACCTTTATCTGGTCGATTTTTCTTATAAAAAATAGTTTTGACAACTCCATAGGTATGACACCTTATCAATATTTGTATGGGATACCTTGCAGGACACCATTCAATTAAGACATGTTAGATGACAAGATTTTTCTTGGTCCCACATATCTTCAGGAAATGGAACAACAGGTTGTTCTTATTCAGAAACATTTAGAGAAGGATCGTGTATGTCAGAAGGAATATGTTGACATGAAGAGGGTAGAACGTCACTTCCTTATGGGTTAAAAGGTGTTTTCCAGGGTGCGTTCACACAAGATTCTGATCCGTTATGGTAAGGGCTCTAATTTATCCCCTCATTTTGTTGGACCTTTCAAGATATTGGAGATTATTGGTCTAGTTTCCTATCGCCTAACTCTATCACCACACCTATCATACGAACATGATGTATTTGACGTCTCAGTGTTGCAAAAGTATGTTCCTGATATATTTCATGTTTTGGATTGGTCGGCCTTATGGGTGGAGAACATGTTAAGATATCTTATTGTTCACATGGGTTGATTTATATTTGTATGGGTGTAATTAGTTAAATATATTATATAAATAATGTCTTTATGTAATAAAGTGAGTTTTTTGGTTGTTAAACCAAATCATGTAGATAGAGTTATGTGATAGGATAAAGAGAGGTTATAGGATACATTGTTGGGATTGAGAGTTAGGTGTGATGAAGTTTGACTAGTTATATTAAGGAATTCATTAACCTATTTAAGTGTAACTCTTATATTAAATAAACATCCCATATGAATAAAATAAATAAAATAATTATGGTTTTAATTGTGTGTGGTTTGTTTTAATAAGTTTATGCTAAATTTTCATTGAGCAATTTACACCAATATCTATCATTGGTATCAAAGTTGGTTTGTTTCATGCAAGTTTAATATGGAGATTTTAATTTAAGGAAGTGTTGTATTGATCCAAAAATCCACATACAAATCATATTGAATTCTTGTAGTTAAATCATTTGATTCATTTTCATAGACATAGTATCATGCATGATATGCGGTCATTCAGTACGTGAGTTTTGTGTTGAGAATCAACATTAACATAAGAGAGGATTATACAAAATTGATTTGATCTTTTATCTACATGCATGATGCAAGAGCATCAGGGAAAGAGAAACATAAAAGTGATAATTGGCCTTCTTATCATGATTTTGGGTTTTTGGAAAGTCTTAGAGGTTTGAGGAAGGCATTGTGAATCATTTTGAGCAAGTGGGAAGGTTTGAAAATTGTAATTTCTCCATGATTGTATTTTTCCCTCCAAAATGGGATTCAAATTTATAAAGAGTGAAATTATGTCTTGAAAAAGGTTTTCAAAGAGTGGAAAGGAGTTTAAAGTATGTTTTAAAGTGTTTGAGGATGAAATAGGTCCTAGGATATAGTATAAGTCAAAAAACGTCTATGCATGTTGAAAATGGTGATATTATGCCTATAATGGCCTTGAATGCGAGTCTTAAGAAGCTGGTTAGGGTTGTGAAGTGTAGAGGAAAAATAGATAAATTTGAATGATAGTTAGTTAGAGATCACTCCTCAAGGACAAGGAGGATTGTATAATGGAATTATGAGAAGAAACATACAATTTTGTATAATATACTTAGTGAAGATGATGAAAACCCTATTTTTGCAAGTTTCTTGTGTTGCTCTTCCTTATCATGAAGTTTGTGTATGATTATTGTAGTTTAATATTTGATGATTAAATTTTAATATAAATTAAAGAGAGAATTTAGAGAACAATAAATAAGTTATAGAGGTTGTATACTATGTTCGAACAGGATGGTTGATGTTTGATTGTTTGGACAGTGAATGAAAGCTTGACAGATTTGTGGAGAGGCTTGATTGTGATCATACTAGTTTAAATCTTATAACAATGTCTACGTAATAGAAGTTTGTGGATTATACTATTTTAATGCCTATATGGTTGAAAATATTTTTTCTTTCAGTGCATGCATGAGAAACCCTGTAGGAGTAAGAAGATTGTGACTGTCTTGGTAGTTGAAAAAATATTGCATTGCTTGTCACTGTGATAGATGCAAGGAGTGTGTGTTTACTTCATTAATATTATATTTTAGTAATAATTTGGTTAAATAAGAATGCTTTCTTTGATAAGGCTTTAATATTTTCAAGATGAGATGGTGAGGGTTTCATTTTTACCCTATTTATGTGATTGCACAGGTTGAATTTTAACGATAGTTGGATTTATTTTAAGAATTATTTACCACTGGTAAACAAGAACCAAGGATAGGATTGATATATACCTTGAGGAAAAATAATCAAGTCTTGAAAATGAGATTACTTCACTTTATATGGAAAAGAATCTTCTCGTGCTACCTAGTATGCACAGTTAGGGTTTATCTCAAAAATGAATCCAAAGCCTTTAAACCTTGAGTTTTGAATTGAAATTTGGAACATAACACTATGAAAGGGTTATTTAAATGATTTTTATGGAATTTGGGTCTTTCTTTCAAGGAATGTTTAGTTAAAGATAATAGTCTAGGAGAGTGTGGCCTACATAGCCAACATGCCTAATTGAGAAGGTGATCTTCTTCAGGAAGTGGTTCTTAGAGTGAGAACCAAAAATTGAATGTTTTTATACATTTAAACCAAAAAAATGGGTGCCTAAAAAATTCATAAGATTTTTGAATGAGTAGGTAAATTAGAAGATATGCCTAAAAATGTATGAGGACATGGCTAGTAGGGGTTACTAAGCCAAGGTAGTGAAAAGTGAGATTGTGAAAGAACTAAGAAGAGGTAGATCCTAACACATTTTACACACATTCATAGAGAAAGAGGGTATTGGAAAATTCTAATACCTATTTGTGGGTATGAACAGGTTAGTCAATCCATGAAATCACCAAAAACTTGTTTTAGGAGCACAAGTAGACAACTTTAAGGAAAGGAAGAGGGTAATGTTGAACTGTTGACTACTTTACATCATTTGGATGGTCGATATAGCTATGAATATAGGTTGAGAATGGGGTATAATGTTTTTAAAGTTACATTGAAGCCAAAAGCCAAATTTAGCTATATTTTTTGAAGTCCATTAGTGGTTTAGTGAATGTTAATAAAGGTAAAAAGAGGAGTTTGGTTAAAATGTCTTTATTTCAGTTAGGATGATCACTATGATGGCATGGAATGACATGAAATAATAGGGTATATGCATGAGATGAGGGATAGATAAGCATAAAGGATTAAAAATTTCTTAAAAGAGTCGAATAGACCAATACAAAAATTCTTGAAAACATAATATTTGATGAATTAAGTTGTCTACATCTTGTTGACTATTTTAATACACATTGATTATCAATGAAGCTCTACATTATGTGGTATTAGAGCTTGAGGGATAAATATGGTTTTATTACTAACAGTGTATTGTGAGTATGTGATTGAGGTTGATAGGTGAAGTGGCTAAGAAGAAGTGAAAGAGGGAAATGAAAGAAGAGAGAAAGAGACACAAAAAGGCCAGGTTTGAATCCTAGGTGAGGTGAAGTGGAGAAAAAGGTGAAAAAAAATTGTTCAAGAGAAGAAAGGAGAAATATTGACAAGGAAGAGTGAGTGACAGAGCTAGAGTGGATGTTAAGCCACAGGCAGAAGAGTCAAGGCGAGAGAAAAAAGAGAGATAATACCAAGAATAAATAAGAGGATAGAATGTTGGATATGTGGATTGAGAAAGAACTAAGAGAAGTTAAGAAATATGTATCCAAGGTTGAATAATTTTTATTGAGTATGGAAGAAGAAGAGTATGAATGGGAAAGTGAAAAATAAAAAGAACAAGAACTCAATGATCAAGAAGTGATCTATTGCTACCCCGAGGAAGGTGAGTTAATTGAAGACATGGATAAGATAGGAGAGGAAGATGAAGACAAAGAAGAAGATGTAGTAGTAACATATTAGTATAATGAGGTATGTGAGTCAAGTGGTATGCCCATTGAAGTTTTCTTGTTTGTAGATACACAAAAGGAAGATGAAATCAGATTTGATAGGCCTATATATGATGAAGATAAAATAAAAAGGGATGAGTTTAAGCTAAATGAAGAAATGAAAGTGCTTGATGATTTGTTTTCTCATGTTTCCAAGAAGGAAACCAGTTTGGATGAGGTGAGTGTAGGTGAAGAAGAGTAAGAGAAGAAAGTACAAGAAGTGATGAATGCATTTGAGAAAGGAAAGATAACCCAAATTGACACATAATTTTCTTATTTGATAAATGAGATTGACGTTTATTTGGGTGAATTAAAAGAAATTGTGGAAAATGATTTCATTAATGCATTTAGAGAGCAAAAATATAATCAGATAAGCAAGATAGAGTGGGGTGATGAACATGGGAAGGATAATGATCAATTTTTCATAAGAGAAGTAGATTATTTATTACAAGATTTATTGGGAATTCATAAATGAGGGAAGAAAGGAATAATGTACAGCTGAGAGGATGAAGAGTTCTTGGGAAAATGAAGATTAAAATGAGGACAATGAAGGTACAGGTATAGGTCTAAAGAAAGTTCAGATGATGGAAAACATGAAGAAGCAAACATGCGAGAAAAGAAATGAAGAGAAAGGGGAATTTTTCATTATTTTCAAGCAAAGTGAATGATGAAAACATGAAGAACAAAGGCTATACATGAATGCAAGTTAAGAAGAAATGTGAGGAAAATTGTATATTTATTGTTGTTGTGTTTATTTGTTCAGGTACAGGTGGTGGAAGGCTAAAATTGAATAAGATCAAGATGGAAGTCAAGAAGAAGATAATAAAATTCATGGAAAATGTAAATATGGAGAACACTTTATGGGATCCAGGTGAAGGTGAGACAAGAAAAGGCAGTAGGAATACTATCACAAGAGAAATAATAAGTTGAAAAGATCAAGAGACACTAGAAGAAACCAAATTGTAGTATATAGCTCATTTTCTCCACCTTGTGAGTATGATGGAGAAACATCAAGTAATGAGAAACATCATGATTTTGGGTTGTTAGAAACTCTTATAGGTTTTAGGGAGGCATTGTGAATCATTTTGAGCAAGTGGGAGGGTTTGAAAATTTGAATTTCTCCATGATTGTATTTTTCCCTCCAAAATGGGATTCAAATATATAAAGATTGAAATTATGTCTTGAAAAATGTTTTCACAGAGTAGAAAGGAGTGTAAAGGATTTTTTAAGTTTTTGAGGGTGAAATAGGTCCTGGGATATAGTTTAAGTCAAAAAACATATATACATGTTTAAAATGGTGATATTATGCCTATAATGGCCATGCATGAGCAATGCGAGTCTGAACAAGTTGGTTAGGGTTGTGAAGTGGAGAGGAAAAAGAGATAAATTTTGATGAGAGTTAGTTAAATTGGAGAATGGAATTCTGAGAAGAAACATATAATTTTTTATAATATACTTAGTTAAGATGATGGAAACCATGTTTTTGCAAGTTTCTCTTGTTGTTCTTCCTTATCATGAAGTTTCTGTATGATGATTGTGGTTTAATATTTGATGATTGAGTTTTAATAAAAATGAAAGAGAGATTTTTGAGAACATTAAATAAGTTATAGAGGTTTTATACTCTTTTCTAACATGTTGGTTGATGTTTGATTATGTAGGACACTGAATGAAAGCTTGACAAATTTACAGAGAGGCTTGATTGTGATCATACTAGTTTAACTCTTGTAACAATATCTATGTGATGCAAGTTGATGGATTATACTATTTTTAATCCTAGATGGTTGAAAATCTTGTTGTTTTCAGTGCATGCATGAGAAACCCTTTAAGAGTAAGAAGATTGTGACTGTGTCTTAGTAGTTGAGTAAATCTTGCATTCCTTGTCACTATGATAGATGCAAGGATTTTTTTTTTAATTCATTAAGATCATATGATAGTAATACTTTTATCAAATAAGAAGGCTTGCTTCAATAAGGCTTTAATCTTGTCAAGACGAGACAGTGAGGGTTTCGTGTTTACCCTGTTTACTTGCTTGGACAAGTTGAACTTAAGCGATAGATCCATTTATCTTAACCATTATTCACCACTTGTAAAATATAACCAAGGATATGATTGAGATATACCTTGAGGAAAAAGAATCAAGTCTTTAAAACGAGATTACTTCACTTTATATGGAAAAGAACCTTCTCTTGCTACCTAGTATGCACAGTTAGGGTTTGTCTCATAAATGAATCCAAATCCTTTAAACCTCAAGTTTTGAATTGACATTTGGAACATAACACTATGAAAGGGTTATTTAAATTATTTTGAAGGAATTTTTATTTAAAGATAATAGTCTAGGAGAGAGTGGCCTACATAGCCAACATGCTTAATTGAGAAGGCGATCTTCTTCAGGAAGTGGTTCTTAGAGTGATAACCCAAACTTGAATGTTTTTCTATAGTTAAACTAAGAAAATTGGTTGTTGAAAAATTCATAAGATTATTGAATGAGTACGTAAATTGGAAGATATGCCTAAAAATGTATGAGGATAGGGCCAGTAGGGGTTATTAAGCCAAGGAAGTGAAAAGTGATAATGTGAAATAACTAAGAAGAGGTAGATCCTAAAAAATTTCACACACATTCATAGAGAAAAAGGGTATTGGAAAATTTTAATGCCTAGTTGTGGGTATGCACAAGTTAGTCAATCCATGAAATCGCCAAAATTTTGCTTTAGGGGCTTGAGTAAACAGTTTTAAGGAAAGGAAGAGGGTATTGTTGAAGTGTTGACTACTTTATATCACGTGGATGGTAGATATATCTATGAATAGAGGTTGAGAATGGGGTATAAGGTTTTCAAAGTTACATTGAAGCCAAAAGACAAATTTGGCTATATTTTCCTAAGTCCATTAGTGGTCTAGTGAATGTTAATAAAGGTAAAAAGAGGAGTTTGATTCAAAAAAATTTATTTTAGTTAGGATGATCATTGTGATGGCATGAAAAAATAGGGTATATGTATGATATGAGTGATATAAAAGCATGGAGGAGTCAAAATTTCTTAATAGATTCTAATAGACCAGTAGACAAATTCTTGAAAGTAGGGTATTTGATGAATTAATTTTTCTACATCTTTTCAACTGTTTGAATACACATTGATTGTCAATGGAGCTCTACATCATGTGGTATCAGAGAATGAGGAATGAATATGGTTTGATTACTAATAGTGTATTGTGATTATGTGATTGATATTGACATGTGAAGTGGCTAAGAAGAAGTGAAAGAGTGAAAGGAAAGAAGAGAGAAAGAGACACCAAAGGCCAGGTTTAAATCCTAGGTGAGGTTAAATAGAGAGAAAGGTGAAACAAAATTGTTTAATCAAATAAAGGAGAAAGATTGATAAGGAAGAGTTAGTGATAGAGCTAGTGAGGATGTTAAGTCACATGTAGAAGAGTCAAGGTGAGAGAAAAAAGAGAGATAAGACCAAGAGGAAAGAGGAAGCTAGAATGTTGGATATGTGGATTGAGAAAGAATTGAGAGAACTTAAGAAAGATGTAGCCAAGGTTGAATAATTTTTATTGGGTATGGAAGAAGAAGAATATGAATGGAAAAGTGAACAAGAAGAAGAATAAGAAGTCAGTGACGAAGAAGTGATCTATTTCTACCCTGAGGAAGGTGAGTTAATTGAAGACATGGATGAGATAGGAGAGGAAGATGAAGACAAAAAAGAAGATGTAGAAACAACAGATTAGTATGATGATAAGGTATGTGAATCAATTTGTGTATGCCTCATTGAAGTTTTATTTTTTGTAAATTCACCAAAGGAAGATGAAATCAAATTTGATAAGACTATATATGATGAAAATAAAATAGAGAAATGGATGAGTTTAAGCTAAATGAATAAATGAAAGTTCTTGATGACTTGTTTTCTCATGATTCCAAGAAGGAAACTAGTTTGGATGAGGTGAGTGCAGGTGAAGAAGAGTTAGAGAACCAGGTATAAGAAGTGATGAATGCATTTGAAAAAGGAAAGGTAACCCAAATTGACACAAATTTTTTTTAATTGATAACTGAGATTTATGTTTCATTAATTGGTAAATTCCAATAGAATTGTGGAAAATGACTCCATTGATGCATTTAGAGAGAGAAAATAAAATGGGATAAGAAATGATAGAGTGGAGTAATGAACCTAATGATTAGTTCTTCATAGGAGAAGTAGATTATTTTTTACAAGATTTATTGTGAAGTCAAGAATGAGGAATGAAAGGATGAAGGTAAAACTAAGAGAATGAAGAGTTATTTGGAGAGTTAAGATGCAAATGAGGACAATGAAGGTACAGGTATAGGTCTAAAACAAGTTAAGATGATGGAAAATAAGAAGAAGCAAGCATGAAAGAAAGGAAATGAAGAGAAAGGGAAATTTTTTAGTCTTTTCAAGAAAAGTGAATGATGAAAACATGAAGAACAAAGGTTATACAGGAATGCAAGTTAAGAATAAATGTGAGGAACATGTATATTTGTTGTTGTGTTCATTTGTGTAGGTACAGGTGGTGGAAGGCTAAAATTGAAGAAGAACAAGATGGAAGTCAAGAAGAAGAGAATTAAATTCAAGGAAAATGTAAATATGGAGAACACTTTATGGGATATAGGTGGATGTGAGACAAGAAAAGGCAATAGGAATACTATCAAAAGAGAAAAAATAAGTCAAGAAGATCAATAGACATAAGAAGAAACCAAATATTAGTATATGGCTCATTTTCTCCACCTTGGGAGTATGATGGAAAAACATCGCGGAATGGGAAACATCAAAGTGATAATTTTCCTTCTTATCATGATCTTGGGTTGATGGAAAGTCTTAATGGTTTTAGGGAGGCATTGTGAATCATTTTGAGCAAGTAGGAGGGTTTGAAAATTTGAATTTCTCCATGATTTTATTTTTCCCACCAAAATGGGATTCAAATTTATAAAGAGTGAAATTATGTCTTGACAAAGGTTTTCAAAGAGTGGAAAGGAGTTTAAAGGAATTTTTAGTGTAAGTCAAAAAACGTCTATACATGTTGAAAATGGTGATATTATATCTATAATGACCATGTATGAGCAATATGAGTCTTAAGAAGTTGGTTAGGGTTGTGAAGTGGAGAGGAAAAAGAGATAAATTTGAATAAGAGTTAGTTAGAGCTTACTCCTCGAGGACAAGGAGGATTGGAGAATGGAATTTTGAAAAGAAACATAAAATTTTGTATAATGTACTTAGTTAAGATGATGGAAACCCTATTTTTGCAAGTTTCTTGTGTTGTTCTTCCTTATCGTGAAGTTTGTGTATGATGATTGTGGTTTAATATTTGATGATTAAGTTTTAATAGAAATGAAAGAGATTTTTTTGATAACATTAAATAATTTATATAGGTTGTATACTCTTTTCTAACAGGATGGTTGATGTTTGATTGTGTAGGACAGTGAATGAAAGTTTGACAGATTTGTGGAGAGGCTTGATTGTGGTCATACTAGTTTAACTTTGATAACAATGTCTACATGATGGAAGTTGGTGTATTATAATATTTTAAGCCTAGATTGTTGAAAATCTTGTTACTTTTAGTGCATGCATGAGAAACCATCTAGGATTAAGAATATTGTGAATGTGTCTTGGTAGTTGAGAAAATCTTGGATTGCTTGTCACTATGATACATGACAGGAGTGTGTGTTTACTTCATTAAGATTATATGATAGTAATACTTTGATCAAATAATAAGGCTTTACTCTTGTCAATATGAGATGGCGAGGGATTTATTTTTAACCTGTTCACGTGTTGCACAGGTTGAAATTTAGCAATAGATGCATTTATCGTAACCATTATTCACCACTTGTAAACTAGAACCAAGGAGAGGATAGAGATAGACCTTGAGGAAAAATAATAAAGTCTTGAAAACTAGATTACTTCACTTTACATGGAAAAGAACATTCTCATGCTACCTAGTATGCACAGTTAGGGTTTGTCTCAAAAATGAATCCAAATCCTTTAAACCTCGAGTTTTTAATTGACATTTGGAACATAACACTATGAAAGGGTTATTTAAATGATTTTTGTGGAATTTAGGTCTTTCTTTGGAGGAATTTTTAGTTAAATATAACAGTCTAGGAGAGAGTGGCCTCCATAGCCAACTTGCCTAATTGAGAAAGTGATCTTCTTTAAGAAGTGGTTCTTAGAGTAAGAACCCAAACTTGAATGTTTTTCTATAGTTAAACCAAGAAAATGGGTACGTGAAAAATTCATAATATTGTTGAATGAGTGGGTAAATTGGGGTATATGCCCAAAAATGTACGAGGACAAGGCTAGTAGAGGTAACTAAGCCAAGGAAGTGAAAAGTGAGATTGTGAAAGAACTAAGAAGAGGTATATCCTAAAACATTTCACACACCTTCATAGAGAAAAAGGGTAGTGGAAAATGAATAGAGATGTAGAATGAGGTATAAGGTTTGTAAATTTTCATTGAAGCCAAAAGCCAATTGTGTCTATATTTTCCTAAGTCCATTAGTGGTCTAATATATGTTAATAAAGGTAAAAAGATGATTTTGATTCAAATTTCTTGATTTCAGTTAGGATGATCACGGTGATGGCATGAAATGGCATGAAAGAATAGGTTATATGCATGAGATGAGGGATAGATAATCATGGAGGAGTCAAAATTTCTTAATAGATTCTAATAGACCAGTAGATAAATTCTTGAAAATAAGGTATTTGATGAATTAAGTTGTCTACATCTTGTTGAATGTTTGAATATACATTGATTGTCAATGGAGCTCTACATCATGTGGTATTAGAGTGTGAGGAATGAATATGGTTTGATTACTAACAGTTTATTGTGAGTATGTGATTGAGATTGATAAGTGAAGTGGCTAAGAAGAAGTGAAAGAGTGAAAGGAAATAAGAGATAAAGAGACACCAAAAGGCGGGGTTTTAATCCTAGGTGAGGTGAAGTGGAGAGCAAGGTGAAACAAACTTGTTCAAGAGAAGAAATGAGAAAGATGGACAAGGAATAATTAGTGAAAAATCTAGTGAGGATGTTAATCCACGGATAGAAGAGTCAAGGTGAGAGAAAAAAGAGAGATAAGACCAAGAGGAAAGAGGAATCTAAAATATTGGATATGTGGATCGAGAAAGAACTAAGAGAACTTAAGAAAGATGTAGCCAAGGTTGAAGAATCATTATTGAGTATGGAATAATAAGATTATGAATGAGAAATTGAACAAGAAGAAGAACAAGAAATCGGTGATGAAGAAGTGATCTATTGCTACCTTGAAGAAGGTTAGTTACTTGAAGACATGGATGAGATAGTAGGGGAAGATGACGACAAAAAATAAGATGTAGCACTAACAAATATCTATAATAAGGTATGTGAATCAAGTGGTATGCCTATTGAAGTTTTATTATTTATAGATACATAAAAGGAAGATGAATTCAGATTTGACAGGCCTATATATGATGAATATAAAAGAGAAAAGGATGATTTTCAACGAAATGAAGAAATGAAAGTGCTTGATGAATTTTTCTCATGTTTCGAAGAAGGAAACAAACTTAGATGAGGTGAGTGCAGGTAAAGAAGAGTCTAAGAAGTAGGTAAAAGAAGTGATGAATGTATTTGAGAAAGGAAAGGTAACTGAAATTGTAACAAAACCTTCCTATTTTACAACTGAGATTGATGTTTCTTTTGGTGAATTCATAGAAATTATGGAAAATGACTCTATTAATGAATTTATAGAGAAAAAAGAGAACGGGATAAGTAAAATAGATTGGGGTGATAAACATGGGAAGGATAATTATCATTTTTTCATAGGAAAAGTATATTATTTATTACAAGATTTATTGTGTATTCATGGATTAGGAAAGAAAGGATAAAGGTATAGCTGAGAGAATGAAAAATTCTTGGGAAAATGAAGATGCAAATGAGGACAATGCAGGTACATGTATACGTCTAAAGTAAGTTGAGATGATGGAAAACATGAAGAAGTAATCATACAAGCAAGGAAATGAAGAGAAAGGTGAATTTTAAGTCTTTTCAAGCAAAGTGAATGATGAAAACATGAAGAACAAAGGCTATACAAGAATGCAAGTTAAGAAGAATGTGAGGAAAATTGTATATTTTTTGTTTTTTATTTATTTGTCTAGGTACAGGTGATGGAAGGTTAAAATTGAAGAAGACTAAGATGAAAGTCAAGAAGAAGAGAATCAAATTTAAGGAAAATTTAAATATGGAGATCACTCTATGAGATCTAGGTGCATGTGAGACAAGAAAAGGCAGTAGGAATACTAACACAAGACCAAAAATAAGTCAATAAGATCAAGAGAGGATCATAAGGGAATGATGGAGGATATGGCTCATTTTCTCCACCTTGGGAGTATGATGGAGGATCATCAGGGAATGAGAAACATCAAAGTAATAATTGGAATTCTTATCATGATTTTGGTTTTTTGAAAAGTCTTAGATATTTTGGGGAGGTATTGTGAATCATTTCGAGCAAGTGGGAATGTTAGAAAATTTGAATTTCTCCATGATTGCATTTTCCTTTTAAAATGGGATTCAAAATTATAAAGAGTAAAATTATGTCTTGAAAAAGGTGTTCAAAGAGGGTAAAGGAGTTTAAAGAATGTTTTAAAATGTGTGAGGGTGAAATAGGTCCTAGGATATAGTCTAAGTCAAAAAAATGTCTATAAATGTTGAAAAAGGTGATATCATGCCTATAATGGCCATGTATGAGCAATGTGAGTTTTAAGAAGTTGGTTATGGTTGTGAAGTGGAAAGGAAAAAGAGATAAATTTGAATGAGACTTACTTATAGCTCACTCCTTGAGGACAAGGAGGATTTAAGAATGGAATTATTAGAAGAAACATGTAATTTTCTATAATATACTTAGATAAGATGATGGAAACCCTATTTTTGTAAGTTTCTTATGTCATGCTTCCTTATCAAGAAGTTTGTGTATGATGATTTTGGTTTAATATTTGATGATTAAATTTTAATAGCAATTAGAGAGAGTTTTGAGAACATTAAATAAGTTATGGATGTTGTATACTATGTTCTAACAAGATGGTTGATGTTTGATTGTGTAGGACAGCGAATGAAAGCTTGGTAGATTTATGGAGAGGCTTGATTATGATCATACTAGTTTAACTCTTGTGTGGATTATACTATTTTTAATCCTAGATGGTTGAAATATTGTTGCTTTCAGTGCATGCATGAGAAACCCTGTAGAAGTAAGAAGACTGTGACTGTGTCTTGGTAGTTGTAAAAATATTGCATTGCTTGCCACTATGATAGATGCAAGGAGTCTATGTTTACTTCATTAAGAGCATATAATAGTAATTATTTGATTGAATAAGAAGGCTTTCTTCAATAAGGCTTTAATCTTGTCAAAATGAGATGGTGAGGGTTTCATTTTTACCCTATTTACATGTTTGCACAGGTTGAACTTTAGTGATATATGCATTTATCTTAACCATTATTCACTAGTGGTAAACTAAAACCAAGGAGAGGGTTGAGATACACCTTGAGAAAAAATAATTAAGTCATTAAAATGAGATTACTTCACTTGATAGGGAAAAGGACCTTCTCGGGCTACCCAGTATGTATAATTAGGGTATGTCTAAAAATTGAATCCAAATCCTTTAAACCTCAATTTTTCAATTGAAATTTGGAATATAAAACTATGCAAGGGTTTTTTAAAGGATTTTATAGGTATTAGGTCTTTCTTTGGATTAATTTTGAGTTAAAGCTAACAGTCTAGGAGAGAGTGGACTGCATAGCCAACATGCCTAATTGAGAAGGTGATATTCTTCAGGAATTGATTCTTAGAGTGAGAACCCAAATTTGTCTCTTTTTATATAGTTAAACCAAGAAAATGGGTGCCTAAAAAAGTTAGAATTTTTTTGAATGAGTAGGTGAATTAGGAGATATGCCTAAAAATGTATGAAGACATGGCTAGTAGGGGTTACTAAGAAAAGGAAGTGAAAAGTGAGATTGTGAAAGAACTAAGAAGAGGTAGATCCTAAAAAAATTCACACACCTTCATAGACCAAAAAGGTATTGGAAAATGTTAATACCTTGTTGTGGGTATGCACAGGTTAGTCAATCCATGAAATCACCAAAAACTTGCTTTAGGAGCACTAGTAGAGATTTTTAAGGAAAGGAAAAGGGTAATGTTGAAATGTTGACTACTTTACATCACTTGGATGGTGGATATAGCTATGAATAGAGTTTGAGAATAGGGTATAATCTTTTCAAAGTTATAATGAAGCCAAAAGCCAAATTTGGCTAGATTTTCCTAAGTCCATTAGTGGTCTAGTGAATGTCAATAAAGGTAAAAAGATGAGTTTGGTTGAAATTTCTTGATTCCAGTTAGGATGATGACTATGATGGCATGAAATGACATGAAATAGTAGGGTATATGTATGAGATGATGGCTAGATAAGGATGGAGTCAAAAATCCTTAATTGAGTCTAATAGACCAATAGATAAATTCTTGAAAACAAGTTATTTGATGAATAAAGTTTTCTACATCTTGTTAATTATTTGAATACACATTAATTGTTAATGGAGCTATGCATAAACACATATCAACCATCACATGGATCAGACATATAAGATCCTAAAAAGTAAAGAAGGACATGTCAGAATTATTTCCAAGATTTGACACAAACTTGTATATTTCTGTATTTTAATTGAAGAAGGATCCAATATCTCCACCTTGAATTCAGATATGCCCCAAAAATATCAATGTCCAAATCCTTTGGAAATAAAATCACTAAAAATATGAGTGCCTTTCTTTACAAAAGTATTCAAATCTGGTTTATTGATCCTTATCCTATGTTACATCTACTTGAAGTTTGTCTTCCTCGCCAAGTTGCATGCAATTTTCTTTTTCCAACAACTGCTAAGATTTCTCCACCAAAACCACCTTCACCACATTCATCACCCACTAGTTTTGTAAATTTAGAAATTTTATGTTTTAGTTTTTTGTGTTTTAGTTATCTAGCCTATGGTTTAATTTATTTTGGATAGTATTTAGGTTTAAGTTTAAGCTTAAAAAAAATATTTTAGGCAAATTTAGGTTTTTATCTTTTTAAGTTTTGACATGTAGTTTTGTTTAATAGTATATGTTTTAGTCTTAAAAAATGAATTAGTAAGTTATTTTTAATGATTTAGTTAATGTTTTAGGTTGTTTCATTAATTAGATTATAGTTTAAGGTTTTTTTATTATATATTTGCACCGTTTAGTTTTAGGTTTTAAAGTATTATTTAAGTTTGAACTTTTTTATAGTTATTCTCGTTTCATGGTCCAATATAATGTCAAACATGTTATTAAGTTTCAATAATAGTTGTTAGAGTAGGTATTTACCTTAGCTCATGTTCACCTAGGTACATTATTTACCTTTATTGTATTTATCCTCACCCACTTATGTGTGTGGATATTTTTATTTATTTATTTAGATATTAGGAGATATTATCTAGTTGTTACATATAGTTCTTTCCTTGATCTATGGTATTGACTAGTTATTTCCTAGATCTATGGTATTGACTAGATCCTTGATGTTTAGTTCTCTCATAAATCTATGGATTTGACTAGTTCTTTGATGACTAGTTCTCTCCATGATTTATGGCTTGATCTACAAACTTGACTGGTTCTTAGATTGTTATTCCTTACCTATATAAGCAAGGCCCATTCTCATTGTATTTCATTGAGTTCCATATTAATATATGATATTGCTGCTTATTTGTTTGCAAAATTTTTATGTAAAGTTATTTTGGTGAATTGATTTCATCTTATTGATCGTGGTGTTTGATTAACATTTGTGTACTTGGCTTGGTACGATCTGGTTATCATTCCTTTTAATAGTAGTATTTTTTCTTTGACATCCTTTGTTATAAAAATTCTTTGTCTATTATAATTTTCATTTTGTGTGAAAAGTTGTCTAAATTTTGTATTTAAAAAAACAAAAACTAAAAAAAATCTTCCTTACGGACACATTTTTGGGGTAGCCAATGTCCGATTTGTAATCAATATATTATTGAGCCTTGAATAAATATATTCTAATTAAGTAGCATCTCGATGGAGGATGGAGGAAATGAAGGAAGGATGTCATTCAATAACCTCTCGCTAGTCGCAAGCAACAGGCCCGCACAATGGTGTTGTGGTAGTTTCTTTCAGTTGTGCGTTTAATGTTTGTAATTGTGTGGTATATTTTTGTAATAAGAACATATGGATCATACATGTTCAAGTATTGTAATAAGTGAGTTCGTACATGAGAGATATTTCTTGAATTTTTCCCTAGTGTCAAAATGTTGCGGAGGAACAAAAGCATTAGTGTAAGATAACTCATGGATCTTGAAAATGTTTATGGGAGGATCCAAAAAACCACATGAGGTGGATAGTTATGGGGCTTGTTCATGTCAAGGTTTGTGGTAAACCTGTTTAAAACCATGAATGGAGAGAGCCTTTCTTTAGATCAAGGTCACAAGTCACATAGTTAGGCATGCTACAAGAGTGAGCATACTTCATATGGGAGTGTGGATGTTTTTCCACCATGTTCATAATAAGAGAGAGAATGTTAGGATATATTAGTATTCACATGGGTTGATTTATATTTTTATGGGTGTAATTACATAAATCTATTATTTAAATAATGTTTTTATGTAATAAAGTGAGTTATTTGGTTGTTAAACCAACTCAAGTAGATAGACATGTGTGAGAGGATAAAGAGAGGTTATAACAGATAATGTTGGGATTAAGAGTTAGGTGCACGATAAGGTTTGACTCCTTAAGGAAGCCATTAACCTATTTAAGTGTAACTCTTATATTGAATAAAAATCTCGTATGAATAAAATAATTATGGTGTTAATTGTTTGTAGTTTATTTCAATAAGTTTATGCTAAATTTTCATTGAGCAATCTGCACCAATATCTATCATGTCAAAGGTTAGTGGACTTTGGAGCCCATGTGTATTACAGAGCACAGGAGGTTAACCCTTTAGGGGAGACCTAGACCGAGTTAGATTTCAGTAGGAAAGATACGACGAGATTATAACTACTTGGGAGAATGTGACACCATTGCAAGCTTGATATCCTTACCTTTTCCAGTGACTTCTCGGAGGATGTCGGTTTCTAGGGGAGGGGGATGTAATGCCCAAATTTTTAGTTTTGGTCATGTGTGACTCATTGTATCTATACTATCATGATGACAAGGACATTATTACTTATTTTTCTATTTTCTTGGGAAATTATCATTATGACATGGTTGTTTGATAGGGATATTACTGCTTTGGTACATTGTTATGATATGACACTATTCATGATATCGTATTGCTAACATTATGATGTTAACATTTGATCACATGTTGACTATGACGCAAATGATGCCATTGTTCATTTAAAAATATTATGTTATAATGATGATATCATGAGTTATTATTGACATGTTTTGGTATTGATATTTGATCCATATTTGATGTATGATGATGATTATATTGTTTCATTTGGTGGATGATTTGTGTTTGTGATATACTTCTAACTTAGCATGGCTTATAATTACATTAATTTCAATGTATATTATCATATCATATTGGGAAGATATGAGGTTTTCATTGAGTTGTGCAGGTGACGGTAAATAAAACATGAGGAAAATGTGGGACTCAGGGAACACACGCTGCTTAGCAAAAAAGGCCTAAAGGCCAAATCTCTTCTTCTTCATATAGATTACGACACCCCCTTCTCTCTTGTTGTGGTTTTTCATGGTTTTTTTTTGGATTTGATATTGTGAACCTTATCTTTCCTCCATCATGGTGATGAAACTTGCATGCTTCTTATCCACTTGCTCATTTTTATGTCTCTTTTGTTTATTTCTTACTAATGATTAATGTTACCCTTTTCATGTGGTACTGGCATATTATTTTAGTTATGGGATGATGTGTAGAGGTTAGGTGGATTAGGAAACCTAATCATTGATTAGGTGAGTCTAATCACCCCTCCTAAATGCCATATTTTTTCCAAACTTGGATTTGGGAAAAATGTGAGATTTAGGAAGGGTAAATGGAAAGCAAGGGATCTCATTTACATGGAAAAGAGGCCCTAACCCCAATCCCTATGTGTGAGTGGGATATTAATGAGGCCCATTTGGCTCATGTTTCCTTCCCGTGCATTTCATAATTTATGGACATTTTGATTTTTTGGTTTGTATGGGATTTCAAAAATTCCCTCATCATTGCTTGGGCTATTTTTGAATTTTCCTTTATTCCTTTTGGGTGTAATTTTGTAGATTCTCCATTGGTTGGAATTTTTATGTACGGTGAGATTTTTCACCTTCCCATTGGTTGTCTTGGTTTTTTACTTCTCTTTTTAAACCCTCATTTCCATGGAGAGGGGTTATTTTTGCTTTGGGAATTTTAGAAAGGGCTTGGAAGATTGGTGGAGTTTTGAGCTATTTGGGAAAGAATCTTTGCAATCTTAGCTTGTGGAACATAAGGTAGGGCCTTCTACACTTATGTTTTTTTTCTTGATTTTTCCTTTCATTTTGGTGTGTGATCAAATGTAGAAATGTACATTATGTGTTGCTCTTTTTTCTCTACCAACCCTTGAGGGGTGTCAGTTTTAGAAGCTTGTATGGGAAGAGGGAAGATTTTTCCTCCACTTTATTTAAGAACCCTCCTGCATTTGGTTTTTAGGTAGGGATGCATTTCCATTTGGGTTGGAAATTAATCCCTACCCTCAAGAAGGAAAAATTTATGTTTCAAAATCCTTATTGGGGGAGTTTGGAGGGACAAGGGGAGTTTTGGAGAGATAAAGAGATTGTGAAAATATGGAGAGATAAGTGGGATTTTTATGTCTGTTTTGGTATGGTTTATGAAACATGAAATTAGGGATTCCCATCCCCTCTTCCTTAAGGTAAATCTTGGATATTCTTAGTGTGTTTACTTGTTTATTTTCTATTTTTGAATGGCTTTAAAAATGTGGTTTAATCTGTTGTGTTCTTTCAAACTATCCTTATGTGCTATGTGAGTGAGTTTCCTCTTTCGTATGGGCTTAGGGGGGAGGCTATCATGAAACCTTGGAATACTTTGTGGAATGTAATGTGTTGGAAGCATAATGTATTGAGAGGTGGGGTGAATCAGTCCTTATAGATTTAATTTCAATTTTAGATGTCTCACATAAACCATTAATAAAATATCCATTCATTGGTGTGTGCATAACAACAAATAACATTCATTCATTAATCCATATGCAAGAGAAGAAACACCATAACACAAGATGTAAGTTGGAAACCCTCAAGGGTAATAAAACCCACTAATTTTTTTTATGATATTATACACAACAAATACTCAGGTGAATATTACGCATCACAATAGATTTATTTAGTGAGGCAAAAACCCCACAAGGAGCACTAACCCCTAAACACTTATTGATATTACACACAAAAATATAATTGCATGAATATGACACATCACACAAGATTTTTATGAAGTATGACCACTGAAAATATGTTGATACCATAGCTAATAGTGATCCAAAGATTCAACTCCAAGCTCTTTCAAACCCTTGCTCAAACCTTATGTCTTCCAACTTGCACATTTTAGCTCTTTCTTCACATCTCAAGGATTAAAAATATTTCACACATGATTTCCATCAATATTCAACATGTCACACACTTTATATTATCTTAATTCATGCTCAAAAACCTGCAAAAATATCACACTTAGGTCGCACTTCTTGCACACATCACACACACACAACTAGCTCCAAAAAGCACCCAAAACAATGCTTTTATAAGCTCATTCACATTTAAAATTCAAACAAAATAATTTTCCCTCCATTTTTGTGAAAAATACATTCTAAAATAATTCCATATACTTTTGATAACAGATACAAGTGAACCATATGGGTTGGCCTAGGAAAAATCCTTCTTCCATGCACCAAAAATCACCAAAACCCATGCATTAGAATGCCAAAATTCTCCTAATACCAAAAATATGTTTATTCATTCTTTAAAATTCATCACACATGTTTAAAATAAAATTTAAAAATTATACATGGTCTCAATTTTCATCGACCAATCATATTATTTCATTAAATGGGACCACTGCTTCTTATACTTCTCAAAACACCTTGTTTCTAACACCCTTCAAGACCTTGACTCTGACTTTGGGCCTCAATACATCTTAAAATAAAATAAAATATAGCATGTGAAAAATTTATTGAAATTACAACACCTTTATAAAACTTCTAATCAAGTTATAATTCTTGAGACAACCATTGGTTCAAACCACATCAACTTTTGTCTTCACCAAATCAAGTTACCCAAGAACTTGTTTTCAAAGAGAAAATGGTTAACACCCTTTATAATAATTTAAAGACCTAAAAATGGATTGATTGGATTAAAAATTCATCCTTCTTCAAATTCCATGTGATATCAAGCATCACCGAATCCATATCATGCTCTAACCAACTCAATTCTTCAGCAAAAATAGTTTTGTCCTAGATAACAAAACAATTCTTACTAAAAAATTTACATGTAAACGATATCAAATATCATACTAATGAATAAAACCTTATATAAATGGAAATATACCTAGATTATGTTTCCAACATAGCTTGAATCACCTCCTAAATCCACCTACAGCTCATGTTATTCCCATTTCATCGAAGACTAATTTTTACTGCCTCAAAACTTCCCTTTGACCATTCAACCTATATGAAGCATACTTAACCATGTAACTACATCAAACTAAACTTAAACATATTTTTACATCACCAAAAACTCACATACATCCCACAATGGAAATTTAGTTTGCAACTCGTTTGGAAAACCTTGTCCCAAAATAATTTTTTTCAGAAACTGACATGTTTGAGTGGGGTCCACTCATCACCATGACCTCTACAATACCTTCCTGGAAATCTGAAGGAGTCCTATACCTATTCCAATCATCATCAAAGCACTAAGAATCAATTATGGAAACTTAGGAAGCAATTATCTTAAACTACTTTCAATCTAGGGCTTCAAACTCATAACAAGTTGTTTACCTTATTAACATTCATTCATAACAATGTGATAATGAAATGACCTCATTATTTTTCTAAAACTTTATATACTCAATTTATAATTATACTTGAAATCCACAAGGTCACATATAAATCACACAATTCAGGGTGAGCATCAGAAGTTCCAATTCGAGCTCGATTTGCACTAGTTCTTGACCCCGTTTCACCAAACACCTCATATATTGTAAAATTCACATAATGGAAACATGTAGTTTTTCCCACAACAAGGAAACATCCTAATATCATCTCCAATCATCATAATGTCATGATTACCTCTCAATATTTTCAGCCACTGAGACTTGCATAGCTACCCCTTAGGATTTTACACTATAGAAGCTAGGGTTAACTGAAAGAACACTATAACTCATCATGAAAACACCCCAAAAGGTCCTAACATACATGGTACAACATGATACGCCTTCCTATATGCATACAAAATCTTATATAGCCCCATACCTCAATCTCATACCTCCTAGCATCCATACCTACTCTAAATAAGCACATGAATCATGGTCACCAACCTGTATCTGCACCCTGCAACTCATATGAGTGCCCAAAAAATATCCAAATAATGTATCCATCATGTTAACATGTTTCTCAAGTAACCAATAATCTCTAGTCACCATGCAACATCACATAGGCTAGCTAGGTCACCTGAATAGACTTGTTAGAATAGACCATCCTCACTAAATCAACAGGTGAAACCAAGAACACACCAGAAACACCATGTCATAATCACTCTGAGAATAATCTAACCCTTCTCCATCACCCACTTTTTCATTAATGAGGTTTTTCATCAATGAATATACCTATGCAGTAGCATACCAACAATCTCCCCCTTTGTCATTGATGGAAAACCACCTAAACTTCTCCCCCTTTTTTACATTAATGAAAAAGGAATACATATAGAAACATGTTCTTCATCTTCCACATCTTCATATCCTCATCTTTTTTTATTGAAACATCAACCAAATGTCTCAAACAAGCTCAAAACCTTGAAAACTCACTAAAACCTAGAAAACTCACTAAAACATGATTTTAGCCTCATTTCAAGCATATACACACCATGCTACCCCTTGGAAAATAATTTACAACATCTGATCATGTCAATGAATCATTAAGAAATCATTATATTACCTTTTTTTACCCAAAAATACTATCATTCTCCTTCTAGGCATGTAAAACTAGTTGTTTTTCCACTCAACCTTGTTTCATGAAACCATTTTAGCTTAGCACTATATGAACCATACACTCTAAGGTCATGCCAAAAATTTCATAGATGAGGTTCTAAACCCATCATACCTTATTTATTTAGGTTACACCATCTTATCTAGGAACAAAAATTGGATTTATTTACATGCTTCTAGCCTTCAACATAGCTTGAGATCATAGATCCATGAATTAAATCATCAGTGGTCTTAGGAAAAACTTTGAAAAATTATCAATCACAAATCACACCATAAAAAAGCATACCATTTCTCCCCCTGGACTTAGGACCACCATCACTAGAATACAAGCACAAATTTGAGCAACTTACCTTGGATTCTTGGCATGGAAGTACTTTAAACATCTAATCTCATTCCTAACTCTCATCATCAGTTCTTGACAACCATATTGGATGAAATAATGTAACCATGAACCAAAATCAACTGAAAAATGAAACAAACATTACAATCATACCATTTTTTCCTTGAGATCTCCATATCAACTCCTAGAAGTAATCATTATGCTCCCCCTGACTAGTTTTGACCATACATATCACTTAGACTAGTATGAGCACCTTTTCATATTGTTTGTACACTAACATTAAATTTGTCTTCAACTCCAATCTCTAACTAATTCAAGACACTTACTTCATATACCATATTAATTCTCTAAGAACATATTTGATAAGTAAACCATGGAATCCCCTTTCAAGAAGTCTTTATACACACCTGGGCAACATATGTAAGCACTGTAGTACTGTGACAAACCTATTGAGGTCTTGATTTATAAAACTTGACACAATCATGACTTAAGGACCAAATTATAATATTCTTCTCAATCCAGTACTTGTTTAATCTTAAGAAGCAATAATACACTGACTCATTCTCAAAAATACCACCATCAAACATAAAACAACATCTACATGTCTTTCACCTGAGTAAGAATGTTTACAACCAATGTAACATTATGCATATTGCCTCTGAGCCACAAATGTCAAGAATTCTCTTCATAGACTAATCCAACAATATGCCTCAATACCTTATTCACAAGGGAAACTTTGAGATCATCTTACCAAATCAAAATATAGACTCACCATATACACCATTCTTAAGAAAAGCATCATGTTTTTCCTTCTTTACCTGTATCTTAATATTATTACTCATAAATCAACCCAAAAGTACCAAAACAACTTTCTTACATGAATCCAAGGCTTAAAACCACCCTTTTGCAAACATATACCATGTTCATAAGATCTCAGACTTATCAAAAATGAAAAATGACAATACTCATACTTGTAGGAGCTCACTTCCAGTCTGAGTCCATTGTAACTTGTAGCCTTCAACATTCAACCATCGTATTATTACAAATAAAATCCAACAAAATTTCACTGTGACTCATCATTTTGATAAGTGACTTCAATAAACCACTTCTCACACATTTAGGAGGCAATATCAATTTCAATGAGCTCATGCTCAAACATAAGTACAACTTAGAGATGCAAAAGATTACCTTATTGTCCTGTATAGACAACACACATTCAAGATGCTTTAAGAGTGCATATTGAGAAAAACATTACACCCATTGACCTTTACCTTCTCCAAGTACCCATTCATATATTCTAAACCATTTATGATGTATGATCTCATAGAATCATCAAGGAATTCACTACATCTTCTTTTCACCATCAAATGCACTATTATAGTCTTCTAGCCCTAATCACCTCAAGAAACTCCCATAAATTTTGGTATATATACTTTCATGAGAGGATTTTACCTGATTTTCATATGCAGTTAGCCATATAAATTTTTCCAAAAGACTTGAATATTTTTCCTGAGTACAACTTACCTAGATCACATATCATTCATTTTGCAATTAGGTCTCACAAGCACTATTACTGTCAACTTGAACTCTGTCACAAATTCCAAATAATGTAGGAATTATTAGGACCCCAAACTACTTAAATCCTATAGACCATTTTGTGTAGATGAATTGCACAAAAAATTGACCTTGGAATTCACAAATTAGACCTTCAAACCTCACATTCCTTGCACAGTGACAAACTAGTCAAGACAGAGAGACCACCAAAATGCATACTTTTTTCTCATGATCTAAACCTATACCATTATCACAATAGATGCATATTATAACTCCCTAAGCACCATTTTACATAATTAGAAGACAAAATATCATTTTTTTACCTGAGACCTTGTTTTCTTGCATTGATTTTCTTTAAGGATACTTGCACAGACTCGGTTCTTCATAGTGTTAGATCAGACCATCATAATTTTTTGTCCTTTCACATATTCAAATCTTTATTTCAATGTAATAGAAAAATAACATAATGATGAGCACCTCATAAATGGATTATTTTATATTAGACAGACATAATGAGTTTATGGCAGACCTATGGATGAATTGGCATAGACTCCACATACTATAATTCCACCATTTGAGAAACGCCTCAACTTAATCATCTCATAGATCCTGAGTTACACATGATACAAGTCATTATAACCCATGAAAACCTCTAATACACAACTTGACTCAGACAAGATATCATGAACTATCACAATTCATAGACTTAACCCACAGTGCTAAACACAGACTTAGAGAGCAAGAGTGCACACTTCATGAGATCCAAAACACTTACATACATCTTATGAAATGAAAATGAGACTCTTTATCATACTGAAAACATAACATAATGAAAATTTTATCATGCTTATGCAAGACACAACCTGAAGAACTCAGACTCATACACCCTATGACCACAAAAATGAGATCATGGCATTTCACACACAATGGAAACCAACCTGAACCATGAGAACATGATTAATGAAACTAAAATACATACCTTATGATCATGGAGGAGTCACAAAAATACCACACAGCTCCCCCTCACTCCAATGCTTCATTTTCACTAATATACCTATAAGAAGAAGTGTAGAGTAGAGGTATATGAACACCATGAAGACCTAAAATAATGTCTTGAAGATGTCTCAAGTCCTCTTAGGTACTTGGAAAAATCCATCATCAGCTTGCCTCTAACTAAAAATCCATTTTTTTCCTTTCACTCCATCATTACAGGTCCTTTATGGGACACCAAGGTCTCTTCTAGGTTCCCAAGTCCTTATTGCACCATTTTCTTGTATCTTTGTCCTTTAAAGACAAGTTCCTTGTACTCTAGAACCTTGAAAACTATTATCTTCACTTGAATATCCTTTATAACAGTTTCTTGCAATATGACCAACTCTATTACAGTTGCATCATATAATTATGTTCTTCCTCTTGAAATAATCAACATGTCTAGGTGAATCATTCAAACAAAGTCTAGCAACATTACCTCGTTCATTATAATTTTAGCATACAAAATTCTTTGTATATTCACTTATATTTTCTCTCCAAGGATAAGAGTTAGGATATCTTCTACATTATTTAGGCCTATGACCAAATGTACTACAATTATACAATATCCATTAAAAGTTATTTCATACCTTGAGGAATTAGGCTGCCTAATTGGCCTTGATTTCTCATTACCTTTGATGAGAGTCACTTTCTTATCTTCCTTGATGTTAGCTTCACCTAATTTCTTGCTAGGAACAATTTCTTCTTGCTTCACTTCCTTGCCTTTAGATTTATCTTTAAAACCCAAACCAGTTTTATCATCTGTTGATCTTTGTTTTCCAAGTAGATCATCTAGATCATTTGAAATTTTCTCAAAAAAATTAAAGGACTTAGTATTCTTGCTAACCTCTAGTAGCTCAACCCTTAGAAACTCTATATCTTCTTCAAATTTTTAACACATAATTTATTTATCTTGCAAACTTGAAACAAAATATCTTACCTTTTCTTTTAATAATCTGATTGACTCATTTTTCTTAGAAGATTCAAACTTGTATTGTTATTCTATCTTTTGTAGCACATCTTCATACTATTTGACCTAAAGACACCACCTCTTGTTCTCTTTCTCAACATGCTTTAGTTTTCTTTTAGTTACCTCAAACTTATCTTTAGCATCCTCATCATCTTCACTAGAGTATCTACAATAACCTGAAATAAGTTTCCTAATAGTGAAGAACCTTTACCAAAAGACCTCATAGCATCATTACTCATGAAAAATGCCTCATTTCCTATAACATTATGATCTGATTCAGATTCAGAATCTGAAACACCACTACTAGCATCAGACCAATAACCATTTTCCTTTTTATAAAAACTCTTTTTGTCCTCCCTTTTGTAATCAAACTTCTTAAATCTTTTATTTTTCTTATCATAATTTTTTTCTTATTTTCATGGTCACTATCATATTCATGTTCATCATGATCTTACTTCTTGTGCTTATGAGGAAAATTAACAACAATATGTCCTATCTTACCACATTTGAAACATTGATAATGAAGATTACGTTTTTACTTACCATATATAAGCTTCAATCTTCTAGCCATAATAGTAAAGATCCATTCATCTTCAATTTTAAGAGTAGAATCATCATCCTTTACCTTCTTATTTTTATCCTTCATAACATATTTGAAGGCAATGTCTCTCTTGTTTGATTTAGACTCACCAATCCTCATTTCATAAGCAGTCAAGGTATCACACAACTTGTCTAACTTCAAAGTAGTTAAGTCAATTTCCTCTTCAACAACAAATAATTTAGAATCAAATCTAGGATTTAGTAACCTCAGAACCTTTTGAACAACAAATTCTTCTTTCAAATTGTTTCTAAACCCTTTCATGTTATTAAAAACCTTATGAACTCTAAGAAGATATGCAGCAATGGACTCATTTTCATTCATCTTAAGACTTTCAAATTGATTTCTAAAGGTTTTAAGATTATAAATTTTTAACTTTGAGTCACATTCATATAGAACTTTAAGTTTCTTCCATGCTTCTTTTTCTTACTTGAAATGCATCACTTTACCCATCTCATATTCTCTAAGACCCTGAATGATTGCATAAAAATCCATAGAATTGAGTTCATATTCATCCTTGTTTTCTATACTGGTGAGAGGAGTGGTAGGATGAGTATAGCCATCTTCCATAATCTTCCAAACACCAAACCCTTGGGACATAATATAGGTCTTCATCCTTAGTCTCCAAAAATCATAGTATGTTCCATCAAACATTGGTGCCTTGCCAATGACAGTACCACTCATCATTTTTGTGCTTCAAGGATCTCCTTTCAAGCTATCAAACTTCTCCCAAAGGACTCACTATAATACCAATTTTTAGAAGTAAAATGGACTGAGAGGGGGGTTGAATCAATCCTTATAGATTTAATTTCAATTTCAGATCACTCACATAAACCATTAATCAAATATCCATTCATTAGTGTGTGCATAACAACAAACACCATGCATCCGATAAACCATATGCAAGAGAAGAAACACTAGAACAAAAGATGTAAGTGGGAAACCCTCAAGGGGAAGAAAAAGCACTAAAAACTTTATTGATATTACACATAACAAAGAGTCAAGTGAATATTACACATCACAATAGATTTCTTTAGTGATGCGCCTACCCCTAAACCCTTGTTGATATTACACAAAATGAAACTTGCATGAATATGACACATCACAAAATATTTTGATGAAGTATGACCACTAAAAAATATTTTGATACCACAGCTAATAGTGATTGAAAGATTCAGCTCCAAAATCTTCCAAACCCTTGCTCAAATTCTAGGTCTTCCAACAATCTAACTCTTTCTTCACTTCTCAAGGAACGTGCTTTCCATAAATCTTCAACCTGTCACACACTTGATCTAATCTCAACTCATGCTTAAACACCTGCAAACATCTCACACCTAAGTCACTCTACTTACACATAATTAGGTCCAAAAAGCACCCAAAACAATGCTTTTATAAGCTCCTTCACGTTTCAAATTAAAAATAAAAATATTTTCCATCCTTTTGTGCAACCAAACCATCATAAAAACATCCCATATACTTTTCATAATAGCTATAAGTTACCCATATGGGTCGTCCTAGCAAAAACCCTCTTCCATGCACCAAACTGCTAGGTTATGGAGCTAAATTACTTCACAAAGACATGCATTTTAGGTTTCCTGGTTTACACAGTAACAAGCATCAGTCAAGGAACCAACATTGGTCACCTGGGAGGAACCAATATCAGTTAGGGAACCAGAACTGGTCAACAAACAGGAACCGACATTGGTTAACAAACAGGGAATTGACACTATTTACCTGTGCATTTAAGTTTTTATTTTAGACGTGTGATTGGATCCAAAATTTTATTAGAAGCTGATCTAAAGGTTGTAAATTCATAGCTAAGGTTCCCTAAGTTTGTATAAGCTTATATAAGATAGAAAATTAGGGTTCAAATAGAATGACAGAGGAAGAATGTTAATTCTCCTTGATTTTAAGATGAAGAAGAAGAAAAAGAAGATTTTTTTTGCATGAAGATAGAGCTTCAATGGAGAGAAGTTGGATAGAAGGAAATAACAGGTACATCTAAATGGTGAGAAGATTGTTATGTCTTCTACTGTATTTCCTTTTTATTGTCTTGTCTCAATGTAATGGTTTGCATAATATGAAAAACACGTAGTATTTCATCTTGTAGATCCACATGTTGTTGTGAGATCTTGTATTGTAGATCCATGAGATCATTTTATATTGTTGGTCCACTGTAGATCTAGTATTGTAGCTCGAAGGAGAGCTTGTGGGTATAAATAGTGACAAGATATTGTAGAGGAAGTCTTCTTGTATGCACAAGTTGATGCAATGAGATGGAGGATAGAATTACTTCTTGGTGTAAAAATATGGTTGCACATTGGTAGACCCTTGTGAGAGGTCTTGTTTGAAGATTCATAGAGATCTTGGTTATATAGTGGGAGATGTAGAAGTTCCTGGTATGTGAGATCTGCTAGTGGTTTTGAGGCATGGTTGTAGTGGACTCATGAAGATCCATTTAGAGATCTGGAGGAGAGGAGATACTCTTGGAGAGATACATTGTACTCTTGTATAAAGAGTCTATTTTTACTCTTGTTTATTATATATATTGAGATCTTTTTCTTTGGTGGACACAGCCCAAATTGGGTGAGCCACGGTACATGTTGTGTTATGTGTGTGTACTTTGTTTTGATTTGGATTTTCTATTTTATACTTATACTACTGCAGATTTTGGGGAATTTTATAGATCCATATTTACATGATTTTTTTTGTTATTGAATCATAGAACTATTTCGCAGTCCCTAATTCCCAACAAAAAACATCACCAAAACCCATGCATTAGAATGCCAAAATTATCCTAACACCAAAAATATTTTTATTCATGATTTAAAATTCATCACACATGTTTAAAATAACATTTAAACATCATACATGGTCTCAATTTTCATCAACCAATCAGATTATTTCATAAAATGGGACCACTGCTTCTTATACTTCTCAAAGCACCTGTTTCCAGCACCCTTTCATTACCCTGATTATGACTTTGGGCCTCAATACCTCTTAAAATCAACTCAAATATGACATGTAAAAAATATATGGAAATTAAAATACCTGTAGAACACTTCTAAGGAATTTATAAGTCTTGAAACAACCACTTGTTGAAACTACAACAACTTTTGTCTTCACCAAATCATGCTGCCCAAGAAGTTGTTTTCAAATAGCAACTTGTTAACACCCTTATTGATACTTTCAAGGAATCCAAATGGATTCATGGGATGAAAAATGCATCCCTCTTCACATTCCATGTGATAGAAATCATCACCCAATCCATCTCATTCTCTAATCAACTCAATTATTTAGCAAAAATAGTTATGTCATGGATAACAAGAAATATAATTTCTTGAAAATTGACCTAGAAACCATAGAAAATATCATCATCATAAAGAAAAAATTATATCACTAAAAATATCTCTGAATCCTCTTTCCAAAACAACTTGAATCACTTCCTAACTCCACTTGTAGCTCATGTTATGGCCATTTCACTTAAGACTACTTTTTATTGACTCAAAATTGCCCTTTGACCAGTCAACCTAAATGAAGTATACTTGACCATGTAACTACATCACACTAACCTCAGACATATTTTTACATCAATAAAAAATCACATGCATCCCACAATGGCAATTTATTTTGCTACTTCTTTAGACAACCTTGTCTCAAAACAAACTTATTCATAAATTGAGTTGTCTGAGTGGGGTCCACTATTCACCATGACCTGTACCATACCTTCCTAGAAATATGAAGGAGTCATCTACATGTTACAATCATCATCCATTAATTAGGAATCAATTCTTGCCACTTTGGAAATAATTTTCCCAAACCATTTTCAAGTTACGGTTTCAAATTCATAACAATTTGTTTACCTTCTTAACATTCGTTTATAAACATGTGGCAATGAAATGAACTCATTAATTTTTGAAAAATTCTAGAATAAATTTAGAAACATCCCTGAAAGGCACAAGGTCCCATAAAAATCACATAATTTAGGGTGAGCATCAGAAGTTCCAATTTGAGCTCGATTTGCACTAGTTCTTGACCTAGTTTCACCAAAAACCTCATATCTTGCAAAATTCACATCATGGAAACCTAAAAAATTTCCCACAGGAAAAAGACACATCCTACTAGCATCACCAATCATTATAATGTCATTATTACCTCTCAATATTTCCATCCTCTAAGACTTATATAGCTACCCCTTAAGGTTTTGCAATGTAGAAGCTAGGGTCAACTGAAAGAGCACTATAACTCATCTTAAAAATAATCCAAAAGGTCCTATCATACCTGGTACATCATGATACACCTACCTATATACATACATGATCGTATACAGCTCCATACCTTAATCTCATGCCTCCTAGCATCCATACCTGCTCTAAATAAGCACTTGAATCATGGTCACCAAACGATATTTGCACCTTAGAACTCATATGAGTGCCCAAGAACTCTCAAAAAATGTTTTCCATCACACTAACATGCTTCTCAAGAAACCAAGAAGCTCCAATCACTATGCAAAATCACCTAGGCTAGCTAGGTCACCTGAATAGGCTTACTAGAGTAGGCCATCCTCACTAAATCAACCTGTGTAACTAAGAACACATCTGAAACACCATGTCATTAGCGCTCTAAGCATTATATGACCCTTCTCCATCATCCACTTTGTAATTAATGAGGTTTTTCATCAATGAAAACACATATGCAACAACATGCCAATATAATGATGTCATTTGGTTGGGTGGTGAACTAGGCACCTTTCTTGTGATTTTGAAGAGATCTTGCATTTGTTTCGGGAGCTAAGTGATGAGGATCAAAAGTTACAGAGTTGTAGATTTGAAGTTACATTTTCTATTATGTTTTAATCCAAAATTTTGGCATGTTGTCTGCTTTTGAGATGAGGGCTTGTGTACTTGTATTTTACCTTATTCTTACATTATGAAATGTTTGTACTAATATGTTATGAGGGATTTACGTATTTAAATTGGATAGTCGAGAACATGGTTTAAACATTTTGTGTTATCACTAAAATTTCAGGTTGTAAAATTGTCTCTTTGAAATATTTTTCGTATCTTCATTTTGGAATGAAAATATTGAATTAAGGAAAGGAAAAATTGAATATTCAATTATTGTTATCATTGTGAATGGTTTTATAAAAGAAAAGGGGAATAAAATAATTTTTGTATAAGTTAGACTAATTTACTTCATCATGAAATATTTATTCTTATTTAAGTTTATTTTTGGAAAAATGTACTGTAAATCTAGTTTAAAATTTGTATAATATACTTGCTTATTGACTTAGAAATAACCCATATTTGTGTAAATTTATGTGCTGGAAATATACTTTAAAGAAACTATCTTACTTCATTAGTTTGTTGCTTCTTATTGGGCAGCTCTAACTATGTTTAGAAAACTTCTTTATGTTTAGGAATATATATATATATGAGATTGCTATTTATATGAGTGGTGAATTCATCTAACTTTACAATTAAACCAAAAATTTTCTATTTTCTTAAATAAATCTTGTAGTGTTGTT
Organism: Taxus chinensis; assembly: GCA_019776745.2. NCBI lineage: Eukaryota > Viridiplantae > Streptophyta > Pinopsida > Cupressales > Taxaceae > Taxus > Taxus chinensis. The sequence continues at coordinate 280,861,275 of CM034146.1, read as the reverse complement.
ATCTCTATGTTAAATCAGTATATTCACACACACACACACACACACACACACACACACACACACACACACACACACACACACACACACACACACACACACACACACACACACACACACACACCATTATAATTTTAGATCAAAAAATGAATAAGAGATTCTACTATCTCTGTGTTGAACCTATGGAAGCATACTATCCCATATGTATGTGTGTGTGTGTGCGTGCGCACGCGCGTGTGCGTGCCCACGCGTGTGCGCGTGTGTATAATCCCATATGTATGTATGTATGTATGTATGTATGTATATCCTTAAAAATAAAGTAAGTTTTTATATAAAAAGAAGGATTGAATTTTGTTAAGGTTATATGGCCAAAGTAAATTAGTTAGTATTTTTATAAACAAAAAATATGTATTAAAGGGGGGTAGGATGGCTATCCCACCTGCCCCCATACCATTGTTGCTCCCATGGAGGGATGTGGCGAGGGCCACAACCCTCACCCCCGCATTATTTTCGCGGAACTTGCTCGCCCCTCTACACAGGCCTTACAACCTTAAAACCTGCAAATCACCCTATTAGGGAGGCTTCTAATATATGTGCCCAACTTTTCTTTATGTGTATATATATATATATATACACCTGGCATTTTTCTCTATAAATAAAATAAATAAATAAATATCTATCTCTCTGGATATTAAACAAAACAAAAGAACTTCTTAGAAGATTTTACCTTGGATGTGGGCCTTGAGCTAGAAGAAAACATGAAATAGATCTTCAGCCTTGCAAATAAACAAGTGCAGATCTTGGTGATCTACCATGGAATAATGGAGAAATATTTAAATCCATAGACTTGGAGCTTAAATCCATTCTTGCAAAAACACAAAGAGAATAAAAAAATTCAGAGAGACCCGAATGAACTTGGAGAAGGAGAAGAAATGAAAATAAAATAAAACTAGGTTTTGAAAATATATCCTCATCTTTAGATTTTAGGGTTGATTTGATCTTACGGTGGAGATTAATTTTCTCTAAGGAATATACTTGAGTGTGCACAATTTAAGTTATTTGGGTACCTTTTTATTTATTAAGATGTTTTCATAAAGTTTATTAATCAAGTGACTTTGGCTATTTTTGGTAAAGTTAACCTTATGGTCTAACTTGGTCTAGGTCACGCCCCCAAAGGGCCCATTTTGATTTTTGGGTCTGTATGGGATTTGGGAAATTCCCTCATCATTGCTTGGGCTATTTTTGAATTTTCCTTTATTACTTTTGGGTGGAATTTTTTGGATTCTCCATTGGTTGGGGTTTTAGTGGAAGGTGACATTTGTCACCTTCCTATTTCTCGTCTTGGTTTTCTACTTCTCTTTTTAAACCCTCACTTCCATGGAGAGGGGGTTCTTTTTGCTTTGGAAATTTTGGAAAAATCTTGTAAGTTTGGTGTAGTTTTGATCTATTTGGGAAGGAATATTTGGAATCTTGGTTTGTGGAACACAAGGTAGGGCCTTGTACACTTATTTTTTTGTTTAATTTTTCATTACATGTTGGTCTGTGATTAAATGTGGAAATATACATTATGTGTTTCTCTTTTTTCTCCACCCACCCTTGAGGAGTGTGGGTTTTGGGAGCTCTTATTGGAAGAGAGAGTAAATTTCCTCCACTCTATTTGGGAACCCTCCTACATTTGGTTTGTAGGTAGGTATGGATTTCCATTTGGGTTGGAAACTCATCCCTATCCTCAATAAG